>OX451739.1:1255017884-1256217884 GCA_948472305.1 Vicia faba | reverse complement strand
TAGATCACCCATAACCTGACAAGATCAAATAAATGAATCTGACACACAAAATCACACACCACCCCTAGGGTACGCCTCACTGTCGCCTTTCCCCTCGAAAGGTGATCGTCGAGTAGAGGATGTCTTAGTAAGTCCTCATGATCCGGGAACCTGGCATGAGGGTAGCTTCTAAGGTATCTTCCTATTGCTCTGGTGATCACCATGTCCCGAACCTCGAATTGACCCGAACACCTCCAACGGTGATGCTACCTACCTCTCAATGGTGGGATGGCATTACTTTAAAGGACATTTACACAGACGAATTCCTCAGGGTAGGTAGACGACTCTAGATACTTGCTCTAATTTCAAAACAAAATTCAAAAAATACTTTTCACACCGACACCTTTTCAAAAGCTTTCGAAAGCGACTTTTCAAACACTCTTGAGGACCGATACAAGAGTCGAACTGGAATTTTCAAAGAAACTTTTTTGAAACCCACAGTTGAAAAGCAAACAAACCATTTTTGAAAACACAAATGAGCAAGTATCTAAGAGCCCGTGGATAACCATGGATAGAAAGGGTGCTAACACCTTCCCTTTCTATAATCTACCTCCCGAACCGAGAGCAATCTCTTTAAGGAATTTTTCTGTGCTTTTGTCCTTTCCATTTGGAGAAAATAAAAGACGGTGGCGACTCTTGCTTCCGCGACATTTTGCGAACCAGCGTTAAACAGTCAGTTCCAGATCCACCGATCACAGAACTGGCGACTCTGCTGGGGATAAAAAAACTTAAAGTGAGGTGTACCTTAGGGTTAGTTTATAACTGTGTTTTCCATTGTATTGACTTGTCTGCTTTAAATTTGTGGGTTGCATGGGAGTTACATAGATCCTAACCCGGATCTGGGGATACCCTGTTTAGGTAGCATAAGCTGTGAGGGACCTGTCCGGCGTATACCGACATGGGTGAAGTAGTGGCTACGTTGGTGTGGTGCCTTGGTATGTACCGATAGCCCTCGTGTTGAAACGGGGAGAATATGGGTCTTCCAAGGAGTCATTAAGCACCAACAACCTTAGAACCCTAAATGACACAACTTGGCCATTAGAACAGTAGCAGTATGTGTTGTACCCCAAAATTTGCCCTCCCATATTCTTCAGAAATTTCCAAGTCAAGCTTCAAAATTCTCCAAGGGTTGCACAGTGTAAGGGCCTCCTAACAGTCAAAAATTAGGGTTTTGGTTCTGATCAAGAAAATGAAGTTTCCAAGGGTCCACAGGAGTTCCACATGCCAATAAACATGGTCAAGCATCCTCATACAAAGTTTCAAGACTTTCAGCACAAAATTGCATAGTCAAAAACCCTAATTGCACTACAGTCAACTGTAGGGGCAAAATGGTCATTTGACAGTCAAAAGTCCAAATTTTTGGTCAACATCTTATTTTGAAGCCACAAACATCATTTGATCAATGCTTGATCATTATTCTCAAAAGTTTGACTCAAAAAGTCTCAAGATGCAAAAGTTTCTATTTTTGGACAGTTGAAAAGTCAACTGTAACTTGACCAAGGCATAACTTTTTCATGGTTCATCAGAAAAATTCCATCCAAAGCTCATTTTGAAGAGAAAGACATTTCCTACAACTCATCTTCATACTTCAAGTCCAAGAAATTCTCTCACAAAAAGTTATCAATTTCAACATTATAGGTCATTTTCAAAAGTCAACAAAAAGGGACTTTAAGTCAAAGACCATAACTTGGGATTGGTAAATCAAAATGACATGGGACCAAGGACATTGGTTATAGGACTCAAAGACCTTTCCAAAATGTCCAAGAACATGAGCAAAGCTTAAAAATTGAGCAAGATATGCATTGGAGAAGTTGGGAAATTTTTGTGAAATGGCCAAAATCATTTATCCTTGAAATTTCATTTTTTGACAAAAGGGGCCCACTTTTTCCACTTGAATTAACTTGGCCATGCTTCCCACGTGTCCCACCTTTTATTTCATATTTTTTAATTAATTTTTCCATTTTTAATTGATTTTATTGGATTTAATTAATTTTGAATCTTTTAAAATCAAAAGAAATTCAAAAAAATTAATTTAAAGGAATATTTGGCTTTGATTAACCTTGAAGCATCATTATGTATATCCCATTTTCGTGCCAAGGCTTAAAGAAGCAAGAATTCAAAAATTGATTCAAAAAATGAAGTTTTGTTATGGAGGTTTATGGAGGGTTTTGGACTTGAATGCTATACATTAAGAGACCATAATTCCTCTTGATTCACATTACCTAATGCCTATACAAGTGATCAAAAACGAAATTGAGAGAAGAGGCTGCACCCCAACACTAAAAGAATCCATAAACTCACACTTGAGTTTTTGTCAAAAAATTGAAAACTCCAAAATCTCATACATCCATCTTCAAGGTCTCCTGACTATTCTTTCGTGTCTATAAGGTAGTATGTGACATGTTTGAACCAATTTCTATGGCCAATACATGCTAGAACACCATGCTCATGGACATCCGTGTGTTTATCTTTTTGGTTTTGATTCTTACATTGTCTTATGATTTACTCTATTTTATTAATGCTAACATGTTTATATGAGTACAGGGATTGATTCTGGTCCATCTTTTGAATGATTCTGTGTCTAGAATCAAAATCACCATGACCATGGCAAGCATGGTGAAGTTTCAGATTCTGGGTTATAGGTCGTTTCAAGTTCTAAAAACCATCTCATTGAACCCAGGAGGCTTTGATTAGTGAGGAAGGATCTTTTATTTTCTTCGATTGTACTTAATTTTCATGTTTGATTTTTCAGGACTTTCAGCCACGGAAGAAATCCGTAGGTAAAACCCTTCGACCTAAGGCGACGGGCCAAAGGTTAGGGATGATATGTGGCTCATAACCATTGGACCATTTAAATGTTTATCCCGCGCGTTTTCATTTTTGAGATTTCCAGAATCCACGTTTTTTCATTCTTATATTTTTGTTTTCATTATAAATCGGATAAATGCGCTGGTACGGATGGTAAGTCTGTAGAGTTGTGATCTTGAGGTCCCGGGTTCAACACCCTCGGGACCAATTTTAATAACCAGCATTTTCTTTTTCTATTTTTAACAAATTTTTACTTTTCTTTATTAAATAAAAATCAACTAAAAATATTTTAATTTTAAAACCAATCACTAGACTTTAGGTTATTTTTGTATTTCATTTTTAACTTAACATATCTTTCCCAATAAATCCAAAAAAACAAAAAGTAGTTTTATTTACTTTTTATTTTGAAATTTTATTTTAATCTAAACAATTCTATTTTATAACAAAAATTACAAATAAATTTATTTCTTCTTAAAATCCAATTTCTTTATATAATTAAAATCACCAAAAATGTTTATTTCAATTTAAATGTAATTTCTGTTTATAACTTTAAAAAAAAAATCATTAAAAAAAATATTTTATTTTTTCTTGTTTCTTTTTAATATTAATTTAAAAAATGCAAAAAAATAAGTTCCTTTTTATTTAACTCAATTATTTTAATAATTTTATTTTAATTCCTTCAAAGGGTTCAACGCCCTCGCATTCGATTACATTTTTGTTTCGCGCGTTTTATTTATTTCTTTTTGTGAATATAATGTACTTGCTCCAAAGCCCTGTAATAGTTAATTAGACATTTATTTTCTGCACTTTATTTTAAATCGGGTCTGGATTAATTTGGCGTTGTAGACCCGCGCCCTTGTAATAGCGTAGGACCTTTTATCTTTTCCGCACTTTAAATTCCCGCACCTTTAACTGTTAAACAATCACATGAAAGAATGAATGCCCAAAAATAAAATCAAAATGTAGATCACCAATGCATGACAAGACAAACAATAAACTGAAAATGACACACAAATCACACACCACTCTTAGGGTACGCCTCACTGTTGCCTTGCCCCTCGAAAGATGGTCATCAAGTATAGGACGCCTTAGTGAGTCCTTATGTTCCATTGATCCAGTTGCCTCGAATAAGTTGCCTCGGAACGGTCGCCTCGGAATAAAAAGATCAATGGCATAAGGGTAGCTTATAAGGTATCTTACCATTGCTCTGGTGATCATCTTGTTGCCTTGCCCCTCGAAACGTGGTCGTTGAGTACAGGACGTCTTAGTGAGTCCTTATGTTCCATTGATCTAGTTGCCTCAAAATGGTTGCCTCGAAACAAGTTTCCTCGAAACGGTTGCCTCGGAATAAAAAGATCAATGGCATAAGGGTAGCTTTCTAAGGTATCTTACTATTGCTCGGTGACCACACTGTCCCTAACCCTCGAATTGACCTGAACGCCTCCAACGGTGGTGCTAACTACCTCTCAATGGTGGGATGGCACTACCTTAAGGACATTTACACAGACTAATTCCTTAGGGTAGGTAGACGACTCATGGATACTTGCTCTTTTCAAAAACAAAATCAAAAACTTCTTTTCACACCTCACACTTTCAAAAAGCTTTCAAAAACAATTTTTCAAACACTCTTGAGGACTGATACAAGAGTCGATCTGAATCTTTTAACGAAACTTTTTCAAACCCACTCACTTTGAAAAGCAAACAAACATTTTGAAAACACAAATGAGTAAGTATCTAAGAGCCCATGGATAACCATGGATAGAAAGGGTGCTAACACCTTCCCTTTCTATAAATCTACCTCCCGAACCGAGAACTAATCTCAATAAGGAATTTTTCTGTGCTTTTGTCCTTTCCATGTTGGAGAAAATAAAAGACGGTGGCGACTCTTGCTTACCGCGACATTTCGCGAACCAGCGTTAAACAGTCAGTTCCGGATCCACCGATCACAGAACTGGTGACTCTGCTGGGGACACTTTAAAGTGAGGTGTACCTTAGGACTAAGATCACTTGTGTTTTCAATTGCTTTCTTTGCCTGATTTAAATATTGTGGGCCTGTCTTGGGAGTTCTATAGATCCTAACCCGGATCTGGGGATACCTTCTTAGAAAGTAGCAACAAGGCTGTGAGGGAACTGTGCGGGGTATACCGACATGGTTGAAGCAGTCTGCTACGTTGATGTGGCACTTTGGTGTGTACCGGTAACCCTTGAGTCAATCAAGGAGAGTACGGGGCCTCCGCGTGGTATCGTGAAGCATCAACAGACCTTAGGAACCTTAATTGAACCATCTTGGCCTCTTTAGGGTAGTGAGATGACTACTTTGGTGTACTCCGAAGTCGGTTGATACTCGATACTACACTCAGTTGAGGGTTGTTTTCTTGGGATATTTTGATCGCCAGTCAGTGGCTAAATCGAAACGATGAACAATGAAAGCAATCCAATGATATTGAGATCCTTAGAACCCGGTTAATTTGATAGGACAGGTATGAACCAACAAACCGAAAGAGGGTAATACCTAGACCTCATGCTGGCCTAAACTCTAAGGGTTTCTCTTGTGTGACTTGTGTGCCTTCGTACTTGACTACTTGCATTCTTGTTGTCTGACCTTCGAGTTTCTTGCAGGTTTTGTTTATAGTCCTTAACTAAGACTCATAACAGAGTGTACTAAGCTACTTGCAGGGTTTACTTATAGTCCTTAATTGGGACTCATAGCGGGGTTTGCTAAGTTCTTGCAGGGTTTGTTTTAGTCCTTAACTGGGACTCATGACAGGTTTTACTTGAGCTTCTTGCAGGTTTCGGGTTGCAGTCCTTAACAAGGGCTCATAACAGGGTTTATTCATATTACCCCATGCATCATGACATCATACCATTGCATACATCCTAACCCATTTCAAGGATCTCAAGGGCTTGTGATGCAGGTCATGATGAATCAAACATCTAGCAAGGGGCAAAGAGGATTTATTTTCCTCTAGCCAAAGTTGTCAGGGGCTATGACCCACTTGATATGGTGAGCTCTGACTCTTGAAAAAGGTTCCCTTAACCAATGTTGTTTGGAAATCAAAACCAGACATGATGACTAAAGTCAGGGGCTATGACCCACTGGATATGGTGAGCCTTTGACCCTTGAAGAAGGACTCTCAACAATATGCAGTGCCTTCAATCAAGTTACCAGCTCCCAAATTCTAACCAATTTTCTTGTTTACCCCGCGAGGTCCTTGAAAACATCGCATGCATATCATACATATCATTGCATTGCAGGTACTCTTGTTGCAGGTCACTTACCCTTCTCGCTGTTTATTTCAGCCATGGCTTCCCAACAAGATAACCAGGACCTTCACACTCAAGAGACTCACTTCAAGGAGATCTTCCTAAGCCTATCCAAGGGGCAGGAAGAGTTGAGGACACTCCTCATGGGGAATCTGGCCAAGAAAGGTCCCGAAGATGACAAGGACGAACAGCTGAAACGTCTATAAGCTGAGGTAGACACATTGAAAACCCAGATGCTGGGGCAAAGGGCCCTCATTCAAGGTTTAGCTCAGGAGCAAGGAGAGCTGAGGGCCATAATCAGTCAGCTTCATCAAGACTTGAAGCAACCGGTCCGAGCCAGGGGCCAAGTCTTTGATCAGCCTCCAAGAGGACAAGAGTCTGGTATGGGGAAAAATAGACCTCTTCAAATTGCTACCACTTCACAGGTCTAACCACAACCTCGCCAGGAGCAAAGGGTTGATCAGAGTGAGCCAAACAAGCCCAGGAGGCAATTTACCCAGCTCAACACGCCGTTGTCTCAAGCCCTACAACACTTGTTGAGACTAAATCTGACTACATTAAGGGACCCTCCTAAGAATCAGAATACAACTTCACCAAAGTATAATCCCAACGCCCGTTGTGCTTATCATTCCGACAGCCCGGGGAATAATACAAACGACTGTTGGTCTCTGAAGAACAAGATTCAGGACCTGATTGACGAAGGAGCAGTGAAATTAACCCAAGATGGTCAGGCCGAGTTCTTCTACTACCCCTGCAAGACTCACCATTTGAAGTGACAAATCCTGAGACTGGAAAACTTTTGTTCATTCGAATGTTCAAGTTGCAGTTTTCTTTTGTTCAAACATTTACTCCTGTTAAACATTGTTATTTCATGAATGCATCGCATATGTCTGTTTTGAAGCAATATATTCGTATTCACTAAATGCAAATTATCTTCATATTTTTTCTGATGTCAACTCTTGATCTAATAATTCTAAGCCTCTTGAGGGAGGATGACGAAAACGATACCATAATCCACAGTATGCTTTTGAACAGACCCCGCTGATGAAGTACATGCATTGTTTCAAATCCCTAAACACTGGAGTTATAAGGATGATAATCCCTCGTCAACCCCTCTGAGCCAAAGAAGTAGGAGTTTTTCTTTTCGAAATTCAAAACCCTTCATCATAACCTGGGGCAGGGTAGTTCTCTCAGTTGATCCAAGTGCATAACGAATGGCACCAAAGAGGTCCTTACAAAATAAAGAAAGACAGTGATGGTTCCGAATAATCAATAAAGAAGGGCAGTCATCATCTCAAAAAATAAAAAACCCATTAAGTCAAAACCCACGAAGGAGACTTACAAAACTAGGGCATCCCGCTGACTGTAATTCCAAAAAAGGAAACAGTTCAGGCAAAAAAGAAAGGGATAACAAAAATCAAAAAAAGAAAGAGGTCCTACAAACCCTCAGCCAAAAAGGAGATGACTGCCTATTCAAATAAATGTTCAATATCCGAATCATCACTAGTATATCAAAGCAAAGACTCAAACAAGGTCTAACGTATGATCAACTGAGTTTAGGTTTGGAGAACATCACGAAGAGCGGGTGGGTACAAATATAATTTGAGCCTTTATCCTTTGTTTCTTAAACCGTGAACCAGGCCACGTTATAACCCTTAAAAGTCCTAGCTGAAGCATGGGTTAGTTCGAAAGCATATTGTTACAAAGGTATCCTGACTCCTTAAGGCTTGCGATAAAATACGGAGTTGACATCACGTTTTACAAACATTCACTTGTTTTATGAAAAGAATGCATTTTCAAAATCTTCAAGACAGACATAGGCTTCGCATTTTTAACATAACTTTGTTTGCATATGACTTTTTGTTTGAACAGCAGGAAAATTCGCACGACGAATGCCTAGTGAACAAAAGCACTCCCAATCAAGGGGCATGACATGACTATTGTCCATCATCTGGGGCAGTTAAGTCAAGATTCGGAGAATCTCTCAAAGGCCAAATAGCCTGGGGCAAATCTCCGCCTGAGTCACTTGGGGCATTCCCACAACGAATCTTGCCTGATCAAATACCTTCTGGTGGCATGACAAAACACTTCTAACAGGGGAAACTCCCCACTTTCTGAGAGCGTGGACATAGTCGAAAAGATACTACGCAAAATCAAAGACCCGCTAGGTTGACATACCTAGGCAAAAATTAGGGCTTCCCGGCGAACCAAAAGGGTTCGGGCAAAATGAAGGGATGAAATGAAAAATCTGTACACCCGGCAATTCGAAAACCTGAAAAGGCGGCTTGAGCAAAAATGGGTATCCCGGTGGACTGAAAACCCGAAAGGGCGGTCCAGGCAAAAGTTAGGGATCAAAGCGTACGACTATGTCCTGTCATCTTATCACCTGCCTACCAGAAGAAAGTTTGTCCATCAACAACTATCAGCACCTCACATGTCTTCCTCTCCCATATCAGAAACAGGGGCAATAAAGAGTTGTCTAAGCAATCTAACTGTTCTATCCTCCAAGGCATCGAGGTAGGTTCAGCTAAAGAACATAACCGGTACGTCCCAATTCCCCAGAGAGTAGGCAGTCAGTACACTCTCTCCAAGTTATATTATCAGGCCTTAAGGGAGTTGGGTATCCGCCAGTGGATCTCAACATCTCCCCAGTAGCATACATACTCATAACAAGCATCCCCGGCAATCTTGGTCTAAAGATTGTTCCCCGGCGGTATACCAGATACTCAGTGGAGTCACTTCCCCGAAACAGTTCAATACTTCCCCAGGAGAGTCCAGTCCAGTTTCCCCAAGAAAGTTGGAATCCATCTCCCCAAGCAGTAAGCTTATCCCCAGTAGATTCTGGAAGCTTATCCTCGCAGAGCATGAACGCGTCTCCTGGCTTTATTCAAAGAGTTATTTCCTTACCAGGATATAACTGGGTTATCATCAGCCAAAAGCCACAGAAAGATCGTCCTCGACGAAGTTTTCTTATCCCCAGCGAAGTCTATCAACACTTCTAACTTACCAATGGTATCCCCAGCAAATTACCATCAACACTCAGCAAAGCATCTTTCTCCCCACAGAGTATTGCTCCCAGCAAGATCGCTAGAGTGCTTTTCTCCCCGCAGAGTTATTCCATTCGCCAAGTTTATTCCTCAACAGAGTCATCTTCTCCTACCGGTATTCTTGCAACTATCATCCCCAGCGGAAGCGAAATCTATTCTTCAACATCAGCCCAGGATATGACTTCCCGGCACCCGTCAAGGATTTACTTTCCTAGACGAAAACATACATTCCTAAACATCACATACATCATTATAGCATGCATAGACGCATCATACACATCTCATTCATGTTGAGAACATCATCGCTTGATCCATATCATGCATTGCATATGACTGACCTCTATCTTGCAGGAGAGATTCAGTTAAATTCTCAATCATATTCCGAGACCTAGACCGGTTCAGGTAATCGACTCCAAAGATTTCTTATCCAGTCCAAGGCCTTCTCTAGTCCAGCTAAATCGACCCCAAACAGATTTTTCTGATGAAGACTCAGTAGAAGTTATCCAAGGTTTTCTCAATGATTGCTATTGAGTTGTAATCGCCTATGGTTCTCTCCCCAATGCTGCGGAGATGATGATTCCATCCAAGGTTTTCTCAATGATTTCTATTGAGTTGTAATCGCCTATGGTTCTCTCCCCAATGCTGCGGAGATGATAATTCCATCCAAGGTTTTCTCAATGATTGCTATTGAGTTGTAATCGCCTATGGTTCTCTCCCCAATGCTGCGGAGATGATAATTCCATTCTAGGTTTTTCTCAAACGTCCGCTTTTGAGATTATAATTTCCTATGGTTCTCTCCCCAATGCTGCGGAGATGATAATTCCATTCCAGGTTTTTCTCAAACGTCCGCTTTTGAGATTATAATTTCCTATGGTTCTCTCCCCAATGCTGCGAAGACGATAATTCCATTCCAGGTTTTTCTCAAACGTCCGCTTTTGAGATTATAATTTCCTATGGTTCTCTCCCCAATGCTGCGGAGACGATAATTCCATTCCAGGTTTTTCTCAAACGTCCGCTTTTGAGATTATAATTTCCTATGGTTCTCTCCCCAATGCTGCGGAGATGATAATTCCATTCCAGGTTTTTCTCAAACGTCCGCTTTTGAGATTATAATTTCCTATGGTTCTCTCCCCAATGCTGCGGAGATGATAATTCCATTCCAGGTTTTTCTCAAATGTCCGCTTTTGAGATTATAATTTCCTATGGTTCTCTCCCCAATGCTGCGGAGATGATAATTCCATTCCAGGTTTTTCTCATACGTCCGCTTTTGAGATTATAATTTCCTATGGTTCTCTCCCCAATGCTGCGGAGATGATAATTCTATTCCAGGTTTTTCTCAAACGTCCGCTTTTGAGATTATAATTTCCTATGGTTCTCTCCCCAATGCTGCGAAGACGATAATTCCATCCCAGGTTTTTCTCAAACGTCCGCTTTTGAGATTATAATTTCCTATGGTTCTCTCCCCAATGTTGCGGAGATGATAATTCCATTCCAGGTTTTTCTCAAACGTCCGCTTTTGAGATTATAATTTCCTATGGTTCTCTCCCCAATCCTGCGGAGATGGTAATTCCCACCAAGATTTCGCTCAATAATTGTTGTTGAAGTGAAGTTATCCAAGATTTTCTCAACGATTGCTGTTGAAGTGAAGTTATCCAAGATTTCCTCAACGATTGCTGTTGAAGTTGAAGTCACCCAAGGTTCTCTCACCGTTCCTGTTGAGGTAGTAACCACCCCTGGTTCATTCATCACCTTTTGAAGCTCCAGATCCAGCTCCTGTAACCAGTCAGGACACATCTATACAAAGCATCTGAAGACCAGCTCCTGCAACATGTCAGGTACTCATCTTTCTTTTGCAGGTACACAAGTTCTCGCTAAAGAATCTCTTACGCGATCAACATCCAGATGGCATCTATAAGCCCATCCACCTTCCAGCATCTCTCAGCATGGCATCTGTAAGCCCATTCCCATCATCACACTGCTACTATGTGAGTGCAAATTTCTGGGCACTCTAGTGTTCAATCATCTTCTACCCTCGGATTACGAAAGGCACGTCAGCCAATCTGCATCCTCAGGTCTAAGAAGATTGAACAGGGGCAACTGTTGTACCCCAAAATTTGCCCTCCCATATTCTTCAGAAATTGCCAAGTCAAGCTTCAAAATTCTCCAAGGGTTGCACAGTGTAAGGGCCTCCTAACAGTCAAAAATTAGGGTTTTGGTTCTGATCAAGAAAATGAAGTTTCCAAGGGTCCACAGGAGTCCCACATGCCAATAAACATGGTCAAGCATCCTCATACAAAGTTTCAAGACTTTCAGCACAAAATTGCACAGTCAAAAACCCTAATTGCACTACAGTCAACTGTAGGGGCAAAATGGTCATTTGACAGTCAAAAGTCCAAATTTTTGGTCAACATCTTATTTTGAAGCCACAAACATCATTTGATCAATTCTTGATCATTATTCTCAAAAGTTTGACTCAAAAAGTCTCAAGATGCAAAAGTTTCTATTTTTGGACAGTTGAAAAGTCAACTGTAACTTGACCAAGGCATAACTTTTTCATGGTTCATCAGAAAAATTCCATCCAAAGCTCATTTTGAAGAGAAGGACATTTCCTACAACTCATCTTCATACTTCAAGTCCAAGAAATGCTCTCACAAAAAGTTATCAATTTCAACATTATAGGTCATTTTCAAAAGTCAACAAAAAGGGACTTTAAGTCAAAGACCATAACTTGGGATTGGTAAATCAAAATGACATGGGACCAAGGACATTGGTTATAGGACTCAAAGACCTTTCCAAAATGTCCAAGAACATGAACAAAGCTTAAAAATTGAGCAAGATATGCATTGGAGAAGTTGGGAAATTTTTGTGAAATGGCCAAAATCATTTATCCTTGAAATTTCATTTTTTGACAAAAGGGGCCCACTTTTTCCACTTGAATTAACTTGGCCATGCTTCCCACGTGTCCCACCTTTTATTTCATATTTTTTAATTAATTTTTCCATTTTTAATTGATTTTATTGGATTTAATTAATTTTGAATCTTTTAAAATCAAAAGAAATTCAAAAAAATTAATTTAAAGGAATATTTGGCTTTGATTAACCTTGAAGCATCATTATGTATATCCCATTTTCGTGCCAAGGCTTAAAGAAGCAAGAATTCAAAAATTGATTCAAAAAAGGAAGTTTTGTTATGGAGGTTTATGGAGGGTTTTGGACTTGAATGCTATACATTAAGAGACCATAATTCCTCTTGATTCACATTACCTAATGCCTATACAAGTGATCAAAAACGAAATTGAGAGAAGAGGCTGCACCCCAACACTAAAAGAATCCATAAACTCACACTTGAGTTTTTGTCAAAAAATTGAAAACTCCAAAATCTCATACAGCCATCTTCAAGGTCTCCTGACTATTCTTTCGTGTCTATAAGGTAGTATGTGACATGTTTGAACCAATTTCTATGGCCAATACATGCTAGAACACCATGCTCATGGACATCCGTGTGTTTATCTTTTTGGTTTTGATTCTTACATTGTCTTATGATTTACTCTATTTTATTAATGCTAACATGTTTATATGAGTACAGGGATTGATTCTGGTCCATCTTTTGAATGATTCTGTGTCTAGAATCAAAATCACCATGACCATGGCAAGCATGGTGAAGTTTCGGATTCTGGGTTATAGGTCGTTTCAAGTTCTAAAAACCATCTCATTGAACCCAGGAGGCTTTGATTAGTGAGGAAGGATCTTTTATTTTCTTCGATTGTACTTAATTTTCATGTTTGATTTTTCAGGACTTTCAGCCACGGAAGAAATCCGTAGGTAAAACCCTTCGACCTAAGGCGACGGGCCAAAGGTTAGGGATGATATGTGGCTCATAACCATTGGACCATTTAAATGTTTATCCCGCGCGTTTTCATTTTTGAGATTTCCAGAATCCACGTTTTTTCATTCTTATATTTTTGTTTTCATTATAAATCGGATAAATGCGCTGGTACGGATGGTAAGTCTGTAGAGTTGTGATCTTGAGGTCCCGGGTTCAACACCCTCGGGACCAATTTTAATAACCAGCATTTTCTTTTTCTATTTTTAACAAATTTTTACTTTTATTTATTAAATAAAAATCAACTAAAAATATTTTAATTTTAAAACCAATCACTAGACTTTAGGTTATTTTTGTATTTCATTTTTAACTTAACATATCTTTCCCAATAAATCCAAAAAAACAAAAAGTAGTTTTATTTACTTTTTATTTTGCAATTTTATTTTAATCTAAACAATTCTATTTTATAACAAAAATTACAAATAAATTTATTTCTTCTTAAAATCCAATTTCTTTATATAATTAAAATCACCAAAAATGTTTATTTCAATTTAAATGTAATTTCTGTTTATAACTTTAAAAAAAAAATCATTAAAAAAAATATTTTATTTTTTCTTGTTTCTTTTTAATATTAATTTAAAAAATGCAAAAAAATAAGTTCCTTTTTATTTAACTCAATTATTTTAATAATTTTATTTTAATTCCTTCAAAGGGTTCAACGCCCTCGCATTCGATTACATTTTTGTTTCGCGCGTTTTATTTATTTCTTTTTGTGAATATAATGTACTTGCTCCAAAGCCCTGTAATAGTTAATTAGACATTTATTTTCTGCACTTTATTTTAAATCGGGTCTGGATTAATTTGGCGTTGTAGACCCGCGCCCTTGTAATAGCGTAGGACCTTTTATCTTTTCCGCACTTTAAATTCCCGCACCTTTAACTGTTAAACAATCACATGAAAGAATGAATGCCCAAAAATAAAATCAAAACGTAGATCACCAATGCATGACAAGACAAACAATAAACTGAAAATGACACACAAATCACACACCACTCTTAGGGTACGCCTCACTGTTGCCTTGCCCCTCGAAAGCTGGTCATCAAGTATAGGACGCCTTAGTGAGTCCTTATGTTCCATTGATCCAGTTGCCTCGAATAAGTTGCCTCAGAACGGTCGCCTCGGAATAAAAAGATCAATGGCATAAGGGTAGCTTCTAAGGTATCTTACCATTGCTCTGGTGATCATCTTGTTGCCTTGCCCCTCGAAACGTGGTCGTTGAGTACAGGACGTCTTAGTGAGTCCTTATGTTCCATTGATCTAGTTGCCTCAAAATGGTTGCCTCGAAACAAGTTGCCTCGAAACGGTTGCCTCGGAATAAAAAGATCAATGGCATAAGGGTAGCTTCTAAGGTATCTTACTATTGCTCGGTGACCACACTGTCCCTAACCCTCGAATTGACCCGAACGCCTCCAACGGTGGTGCTAACTACCTCTCAATGGTGGGATGGCACTACCTTAAGGACATTTACACAGACTAATTCCTTAGGGTAGGTAGACGACTCATGGATACTCGCTCTTTTCAAAAACAAAATCAAAAACTTCTTTTCACACCTCACACTTTCAAAAAGCTTTCAAAAACAATTTTTCAAACACTCTTGAGGACTGATACAAGAGTCGATCTGAATCTTTTAACGAAACTTTTTCAAACCCACTCACTTTGAAAAGCAAACAAACATTTTGAAAACACAAATGAGCAAGTATCTAAGAGCCCATGGATAACCATGGATAGAAAGGGTGCTAACACCTTCCCTTTCTATAAATCTACCTCCCGAACCGAGAACTAATCTCAATAAGGAATTTTTCTGTGCTTTTGTCCTTTCCATGTTGGAGAAAATAAAAGACGGTGGCGACTCTTGCTTACCGCGACATTTCGCGAACCAGCGTTAAATAGTCAGTTCCGGATCCACCGATCACAGTATGCTACGCCCATTGAGGCTAAACTCTCGTGATGGTTCTGGCCGCAAGAAAAGATTGCTATGCTGGAGTTATGACCGATTGAGGGTTGTCAATGATATTGGGATCCTCTAAGAACCCGGTTACTTTTGATAGGACAGGTATGAACCAACAAACTGAAAGAGGGTAATACCTAGACCTCATGCTGGCCTAAACTCTAAGGGCTCTTTTGTGTGACTTGTGTGCCTTCCAACTTGACTATTTGCATGCTCGTCATCTGACACTTGAGTTTCCCTGCAGGTTTTGTTTATAGTCCTTAATTGGGACTCACAACAGGGTTTACTAAGTTTCTTGCAGGTTTTGTTCATAGTCCTTAATTAGGACTCATAACAGAGTTTACCAAGTTTCTTGCAGGTTTTGGTTTGCAGTCCTTAATTAGGACTCATAACAGGGTTTACCGAGTTTCGTGCAGGTTTTGTTTTTTAGTCCTTAACTAGGACTCATGACAGGTTTTACTTGAGTTTCTTGCAGGTTTCTGTTTATAGTCCTTAATAAGGGCTCATAACAGGGTTTATTCATATTACCCCATGCATCATGACATCATACCATTGCATATATCCTAACCCATTTCAAGGATCTCAAGGGCTTGTGATGCAGGTCATGATGAATCAAACATCTAGCAAGGGGCAAAGGGGATTTATTTTCCTCTAGCCAAAGTTGTCAGAGGCTATGACCCACTTGATATGGTGAGCTTTGACTCCTGAAGAAGGTTCCCCTATCCAAGGTTGTTTGGAAAGCAAAATAAGGTTGATGACTTGAGTCAGGGGCTATGACCCACTTGATATGGTGAGCCTTTGACCCTTGGAAGGAAGACTCTCAACAAATATGAAGTTTCTTTCAATCAAGCTATCGGATCCCAGCTCTAACAAATTTCTTGTTTACCCCACGAGGTCCTTGAAAACATTACATGCATGTCATACTCATCATTGCATAACAGGTATCCTTGTTGCAGGTCACTTACCTTTCTCGCTGTTTATTTCAGCAATGGCTTCACAACAAGATAACCAGGACCTCCACACTCAAGAGACTCAGTTCAAGGAGATCTTCCTAAGCCTATCCAAGGGGCAGGAAGAGTTGAGGACACTCCTCATGGGGAATCTGATCAGAAAGAGTCCTGAAGATGACAAGGACGAGCAACTGAAACGTCTACAAGCTGAGGTAGACACTTTGAAAACCCAGATGCTGGGGAAAAGGGCCCTCATCCAAGGTTTAGCTCAGGAGAAAGGAGAGCTGAGGGCCATGATCAGTCAGTTTCCTCAAGGCATGAAGCAACCAGCCCAAATCAGGGACCAGGTCATGGAACAGCTTCCAAGAGGGCAAAGGTCGGGTCCAATGAATAGACTTCTCTGAGTTGCTACTACTTCACAGGTCCAACAACGACCTCGCCAAGAACAGCGGGTTGATCAGAACAGGTCGGGTGAGCCTAAGAGACAATTCACCAACATCAACATGTCATGGTCACGAGCTTTGCAGCACATGTTAAGGATGAACCTGATTGCGGTGATCAAACCTCCTGCAAATCCAAAGACTTCCTCTCCAAATTACAACCCAGAAGCAAGGTGCGCTTACCATTCTGGTAGCCCGGGGCACGATACTGAGGACTGTTGGGCATTGAAGTACAAGATTCAGAATATGATCGATGCTAAAGAGATCGAGTTCGAGCCTGCCGAGACTCCCAATGTGATCATTGCTCCCTTGTCAAAACATGGCTAGGATTGAGAAATTTTTGTTCATTAGAATCTTTCAAGTTGTAATTTTCTTTTGATTGTTCAAGCATTCCATTCATATCAAACGTTGTTATTTCATTAATGCATCGCATATGTCTGTTCTGAAACAATATATTCGTATTCACTAAATGCAAATTATTTTCATATTTTTTTTCTGATGATCAACTCTTAAATAATAATTCTAAGCCTCTTGAGGGAGGATGACGAAAACGATACCGCAATCTACAGTATGCTTTTGAACAGACCCCGCTGATGAGGTACAAGCATTGTTTCAATTCCTAAACACTGGAGTTATAAGGAAGATAATCCCTCGTTACCCCCCTTTGAGCCAAAGAAGTAGGAGTTTTTCTTTTCGAAATTTAAAACCCTTAATCATAACCTGGGGCAGGGTAGTCTCTCAGTTGATCCAAGTGAATAACGAATGGCACCAAAGAAGTCCTTACAAAACGAAGAAAGACAGTGATGGTTCCGAATAATCAATAAAGAAAGGCAGTCATTACCTCAAAGAATAAAAAACCCATTAAGTCAAAACCCATGAAGGAGACTTACGAAGCTGGGGCATCCCGCTGACTGTAATTCCAAAAAAGGGAAACAGTTCAGGCAAAAAATAGGGATAACAAAATCAGAAAAAGAAAGAGGTCCTACAAACCCTCAACAAAAAAAGGAAATGACTGCCTGATCAAAATAAATCATCAATATCTGGACCATCACTGGTATATCAGAGCAAAGACTCGAACAAGGTCTAACGCACGATCAGCTGAGTTTAGGTTTGAAGAACATCACGAAGAGCGGGTGGGTACAAATAATTTGAGCCTTTATCCTTTGTTTCTTAAACCGTGAACCAGGCCACGTTATAACCCTTAAAAGTCCTAGCTGAAGCATGGGTTAGTTCGAAAGCATACTGTTACGAAGGTATCCTGACTCCTTAAGGCTCGCGATAAAATAACGAGTTGACATCATGTTTTACAAACATTCACTTGTTTTATGAAAAAGAATGCATTTTCAAAATCTTCCAGACAGACATAAGCTTTGCATTTTTGATATAACATTGCTTGCATATGACTATTTGTTTGAACAGTAGGAAAATTCGCATGATGAATACCTAGTGAACAAAAGCACTTCCAATCAAGGGGCATGGCATGATCATTGTCCATCATCTGGGGCAGTTAAGTCAGATTCGGAGAATCTCTCAAAAGGCCAACCAGCTTGGAGCAAATCACCGCCTAAGTCACTTGGGGGCATTCCAGCAACGAATCTTGCCTGATCAAACATCTTCTGGTGGCATGACAAAACACTTCTAAACAGGGGCACCTCCCTACATCCTGAGAGCATGGACATAGTCGAAAAGATACTACGCATGAAAAAGACCCGCTAGGATGACACACCTAGGCAAAAATTAGGGCTTCCCGGCAAACCAAAAGGGTTCGGGCAAAATAAGGGATGAAATGAAAAATCTGTACACCCGGCAAGTCAAAAACCTGAAAAGGCGGCTTGGGCAAAAATGGGTATCCCGGTGGACTGAAAACCCGAAAGGGCGGTCCAGGAAAAAGTTAGGGATTGAAGCGTACGACTATGTCCTGTCCTCCTGTCACTTGCTTACCAGAAGAAGGTTTGTCCATCAACAATTATCAGCACCTCACAGGTCTTCCTCTCCCACATCAGAAACAGGGGCAATGACGAGTTGTCCAAACGATCCAATGGCTCTGTCCACCAAAGTACTAAGATAGGTTCGGCTGAAGAACAACCAGTACATCTTAATTCCCCAGAGAGTGAGCCAACAAGTCAGTACACTCTCCCCAAGCTATACAATCAAACCTTAAGGAAGTGGAGTATCCCCCGCAGATCTCAACATCCCCCAGCAGTATACGTATTCTTAACAAGCATCCCCGGCAGTCTTGGCCTAAAATATTGTTCCCCGGTGGTATATCAAACGTTCAAAGGAGTCACTTCCCCGATACAGCTCAAAACTTCCCCAGAAGAGTCCAATCCAGTTTCCCCAGGAAAAGTTGGAATTCATCTCCCCAAGCAGTAAGCTTATCCCCAGTAGATTCTGGAAGCTTACCCTCGCAGAGCACGAACACGCGTCTCCCGGTTTTATTCAAAGAGTTATTTCCTTACCAGGATATAACTGGGTTATCCTCAGCCAAAAGCCACAGAGAGATCGTCCTCGGCGAAGTCTTCTTATCCCCAGCGAAGTTTATCAACACTTCCAACACAACAATGGTATCCCCAGTAAAGTTACCATCAATATCTCAACAAAGTACCTCTCTCCCCACAGAGTATTGCTTCCCAGCAAGATCGCTAGAGTACTTTTCTCCCCGCAAAATATTCCATTCGCCAAGTTTATTCCCCAACGGAGTTACCTTCTCCTACCGGTATGCTTGCAACTATCATCCCCAGCGGAGGCAAAAATCTATTCTTCAACATCAGCCCAGGATATGACTTCCCGGCACCCGTCAAGAATTTACTTTCCTAGACGAAAACATACATTCCTAAACATCACATACATCATTATAGCATGCATATACGCATCATATCTCACAAATCTCATTTATGTAGAGAACATCATTGCTTGATCCATATCATGCATTGCATATGACTGACCTTTACCTTTCAGGAAAGATCCAGTTAAGTTCTCAGCTACACTTCAAGACCTAGACCGGTTTAGTTAAATCGACCCTAAGATTTTTCTGTTTCTTATCCAGTCCAAGGCCTTCTCTGGTTCAGTCAGATCGACCCTAAGATCTCCCTGTTGCTTATCCAGTTGAAGACATTTCAAGACCTAGACCAGTTCAGTAAATCGACTCCAAAGATTTCTTATCCAGTCCAAGGCCTTCTCTAGTCCAGCTAAATCGACCCCAAACAGATTTTTCTGATAAAGACTTAGTAGAAGTTATCTATGGTTCTCTCCCCGATCCTGCGGAGGTGGTAATCCCAGATTTCGCTCAACGATTGCTGTTGAAGTTGAAGTTATCCAAGGTTCTCTCAATGTTTGCTGTTGAGGTGGTAATCGCCTATGGTTCTCTCCCCGATCCTGCGGAGGTGGTAATCCCAGATTTCGCTCAACGATTGCTGTTGAAGTTGAAGTTATCCAAGGTTCTCTCAATGTTTGCTGTTGAGGTGGTAATCGCCTATGGTTCTCTCCCCGATACTGCGGAGGTGGTAATCCCAGATTTCGCTCAATGATTGCTGTTGAAGTGAAGTTATCCAAGATTCTCTGAATGATTGCTATTGAGGTTGTAGTCGCCCATGGTTCTCTCCCCGATCCTGCGGAGGTGGTAATCCCAGATTTCGCTCAACGATTGCTGTTGAAGTTGAAGTTATCCAAGATTTTCTCAATGATTGATATTGAGGTTGTAGTCGCCCATGGTTCTCTCCCCGATCCTACGGAGGTGGTAATCCCAGATTTCGCTCAACGATTGCTGTTGAAGTTGAAGTTATCCAAGATTTTCTCAATGATTGCTGTTGAGGTTAAAGTCACCCAAGGTTCTCTCACCGTTCCTGTTGAGGTAGTAACCATCCCTGGTTCATTCATCACCGTTTGAAGCTCCAGATTTAGCTCCAGTAACCAGTCAGGACACATCTATACAAAAAGTTTGAAGACCAGCTCCCGTAACAGGTCAGGTAATCATTTTTCTTTTTGCAGGTATGCAAGTTCCCGCTAAGGAATCTCTTACGCGATCAACACTCAGATGGCATCTATAAGCCCATCCATATTCCATCATCTCTTAGCATGGCATCTATAAGCCCATCATCCTATCCATCAATCTCCAAATGGCATTTATAAGCCCATTCCACCATCACACTGCTACTATGTGAGCGCAAATTTCTGGGCACTCTAGTGTTCAATCATCTTCCACCTTCGGATTACGAAAGGCACGTCAGCCAATCTGCATCCTCATGTCTAAGAAGATTGAACAGGGGCAACTGTTGTACCCCAAAATTTGCCCTCCCATATTCTTCAAAATTTGCCAAGTCAAAGGTTCAAAAAGTTCCCCAAGGGTTACACAGTTCAAGGGCCTCCTAAACAGTCAAAATTAGGGTTTTGGTCCTGACAAAGTAAATGAATTTTCCAAGGGTCTAATCAAGTCCCACATGCTTATAAACATGGTCAAGCATCCCCCTACCAAGTTTCAAGACTTTCAGCACAAAATTGCACAATCAAAAAAACCTAATTGCACTACAGTCAACTGTAAGGGCAAAATGGTCATTTGACAGTCAAAAGTTCAAATTTTTGGTCAACATCTCATTTTGAAGCCACAAACATCATTTGATCAATTCTTGATCATGATTCTCAAAGCTTGGCTCAAAAATCATCAAGATGCAAAAGTTTCCATATTTGGACAGTTGAAAAAGTCAACTGTAACTTGACCAGGGCATAACTTCCACATGGATTATCAGAAAAATTCCATCCAAAGCTCATTTTGAAGATAAAGACATTTCCTACAACTCCTCTTCACACTTCAAGTCCAAGAAATGCTCTCACAAAAAGTTATCAATTTCAACATTATAGGTCATTTTCAAAAGTCAACAAAAAGGGACTTTAAGTCAAAGGCCATAACTTGATATTGCTAAATCAAAATGACATGGGACCAAAGACATTGGTTAGAGGACTCAAAGTCCTTTCCAAAATGTCCAAGAACATGAGCAAAGCTTAAAAATTGAGCAAGTTATGCCTTGTGGAAGTTGGGAAATTTTTGGATATTTTGAAAAGTCAACATTGCTTCAAATGACCTAAAAATGCTAATGGGCCTCTTTTGCTTCCACAATTCATCATCCAAGGCATGTGCGCGACCATTTGGCCCAAAGGGAAGTTTTTCATTATTTTTATTTATTTATTTGAATTTTTAATTGCTAATAATTCATTTAATTAATTAAAATATATGAAAAATACCAAACCTAAGTTTTTAAATCTTTTTATGCATGAAATACACTCAATATTTTGTGCATGATCAGATTTGGAAAGAATCAAGGTAATTGAACATGATTTGTATCAGATTTGCATGAAAAAGATTGAAAAAATATGCCATTAAAGTAAAATATTAGATTCATGATTACAAGGCTTTTTTGACTCAAATCTTTACCCTAATTCATTTACCCATATATACACAAGTTAACCTAATCCTAAAGGGGGAGAAGAAAAAAAGAAAGCTGCTCGGAGACCAAATCTTTACCCACAAATACACATACTTTCATCATCATATTCTGAGAAACTCATTAACCATATAATTTACAAGTGTCATTCCACACTACTTCAAAAATCAATCTTCAACACTAACACATCTCACCAATATCACCAATAGATCAAATTGCAAACTCACACCGTTCAAACCTTGCTGCAATAATTTATGAGTTCATTCACAAAGCCAAATCCGTGAGATTTTCGAACTAAAAAATCTCACTGAAAATCAATAATTACACCTTCTTCATTGATTCAAAAATTGACAATAGTACAAGCCATCCAACAACAAATTCATTAATATAACAACTTGTACAGAGTTTTGTTTTTGCAGGAACAAATAAAAAAAAAGGAAGAACAAACGAAAAATGGATCGAATACAACCGCGCCTTTAAAACTCCGGTCATAGTCACGGCGTAACACCAACAGCGACGGAGATCGCGCCTGAAATCGCTCGCGCACAACCACCGACGCTCCGTTCCCGGCCACCACACGCGAGAATCGATTGGCCACACGAAATCCACCGCCTCCAGCCTCCTCGTATTCCGATTGCCGCTCCAACCACGCTCATCCCATCGAAGCTTTGACGTTAACAATCACCCATCCTTGCTTCCGATCGCTCAACACTGACTACCACTACTCAGATCCAGGACGATAACACCGCGGGAAGCGGTTTCCGCCGTCGACTTCTCTCTGCGACTCCCTCGACCGCATACTGTCGACCGTCTCTGCCGTGCAACCAACGCCACGGAACACTGTGAGAACCATCACGCGGAAAACGCAGGATGTGCTGTATTTATTCTCTTCTCCTATTGGCTTTCAAATTTATATGTTCTTTTGATTTCTTTTGAGATTTTATACATTGATTTTGTTAATGAGATGATGTTGGTTTGCCTGATGTTTGGTTGCCAGGAGTTTGGGTTTCTTATCCTTAAGAAAATAAGAATAGAGTTAATGTGAGAGAAAGTTTCCTCCTGATGTGTTTTGTATAAGTTACATATATTATATTTTGTTGTGATTATATTAACCAATAGAAACAGTGGTGTAGTTGGCAAGGGGTTGTGTTGGTAAGCGAGAGGACCTGGGTTCGAACCCCAGGTCCCCCTTTCTGTTCCATATTATTTTGCTAATAACGCTTATGTGCAGTTTCAATATAAGGGTTCACCATACTCTCTACATCCATGCTTGCCATGCGTGCAATGAGATCAATCAAAGGGTCCAGACTGGGAGAACACTCTAAGCGTTAGTCAATGAAGTCACAGGCATCCTGAAAAAGTCAAAAGGCCTTGCAAAGATGGGCCTAACATGCTAAGAATATACCTCCAAATTTGGGGACAGAACCCCCCCAGGTTTTACAATTCTTTTCTTTCTTATTTTCATCTATTTCAATTATTTCTTTTTAATATATTCCTTAAATTTAATATTTTCATAAAAAACATAAAAACAACAAAAAATCAGAAAAAGACAAAAATGAAATATATTGTTATTCAATTAATATTTTTGTAAATAAAACCTTTATTAATTAATTAGTTTTAATCTAGGATAAATCTTAATGTTTTTCAATAAAACCTAAAACTGGTAGAATTAGGGTTTCTAGCATTTTTCATTTTATTTTATTATTTTACTATATTAATTATTAATTCTTAATTCGTTATTTTTATAAATCAAGTTGCAATTAATTAATGAGGCTTAATTTTAGATAATTGTCATATTTTCTTAATAAATTAAAAAATTGTAGAATTAGGTTTTAATTTCATAAAAATTCATAAATCCAAAAAATACCAAAAATAACTTCCTTTCATTTTAATTTTAATTAATTTAATAACTTAATTTAATTTCATTAAAAAGGGTCCAACGCCCTAGTTTCCAATTTTATTTCAATTCGCGCGTTTTATTTCGTTTCTTATAATTATTTATGCACCTCTCCCAAAGCCATGTAAATATTAATTTCTCGCACTTTATTTTAATTCTTTATTTTTCTGTCGAATCGGGTCCTGGAAATTTTGGCGATGTGGACCCGCGCCTTTTGTAATAGTTTAGAACTTTATCTTTCTCACAATTTTTAACTATTAAATAAATGCATGCAAGAATGAAAAAATAAAAACAACGCGTAGATCACCCATAACCTGACAAGATCAAATAAATGAATCTGACACACAAAATCACACACCACCCCTAGGGTACGCCTCACTGTCGCCTTTCCCCTCGAAAGGTGATCGTCGAGTAGAGGATGTCTTAGTAAGTCCTCATGATCCGGGAACCTGGCATGAGGGTAGCTTCTAAGGTATCTTCCTATTGCTCTGGTGATCACCATGTCCCGAACCTCGAATTGACCCGAACACCTCCAACGGTGATGCTACCTACCTCTCAATGATGGGATGGCATTACTTTAAAGGACATTTACACAGACGAATTCCTCAGGGTAGGTAGACGACTCTAGATACTTGCTCTAATTTCAAAACAAAATTCAAAAAATACTTTTCACACCGACACCTTTTCAAAAGCTTTCGAAAGCGACTTTTCAAACACTCTTGAGGACCGATACAAGAGTCGAACTGGAATTTTAAAAGAAACTTTTTTAAAACCCACAGTTGAAAAGCAAACAAACCATTTTTGAAAACACAAATGAGCAAGTATCTAAGAGCCCGTGGATAACCATGGATAGAAAGGGTGCTAACACCTTCCCTTTCTATAATCTACCTCCCGAACCGAGAGCAATCTCTTTAAGGAATTTTTCTGTGCTTTTGTCCTTTCCATTTGGAGAAAATAAAAGACGGTGGCGACTCTTGCTTCCGCGACATTTCGCGAACCAGCGTTAAACAGTCAGTTCCAGATCCACCGATCACAATATGCATGATCGATGATTTTATGTTTTATTTTTAGAAAGTGCAAAGGAAAATTTAGAGTAAGAAAAGAAAAGTATTGCCATTTTTATTTTGAAAAAGTAAAAGTAAAAGAAAAGACAGAGAACAAAATTGTATGCGAAAGTGCGATTTTTCATTCAATGTTAAACGAAGGTTGAAACATAAGGGGCCCCTTCTACAAGTTGTCAGTATGCCTTGGGCAGGACATACGACTTAAAATGGAAACAGAAAATTACACATCAAGGAAAACAACTTCAGGGATGTCCATGGTAGTCCAATTGCTGAGCTCCTGTCTAGCGCAACTTGATAGATAAATCTTAAAATATCCTCATCGTCACCTTCAACATCTGTGGAGAGCACTTGTCCTTCTTTTCTTACACCAGCACTGATGAACACTTCATAAATTGGGGGAAACTGATGTCCTTTGAGAGGAACCCAACCAGCTTGCACGGAGGATGATGGCTGATACCCAAGACCAAAACGATTTTTCTTCTCTGGAACTTCAATCAATTTGCCCCAACTGTCATGGGGAGGTCTAGCTTCTATGAGGGCTTTGGCATCCTTCAAAGAGGCCAGGGATATCCCAGACTTCTTACATTCCACGACGGGGACTTTGTCAACAGTAACAATATCCAGACCTTGAAAGGGCAATTCTTGTACCTCGCCTTTCACTTCCACATAATGGTAGGTAGTCAGATTATTAATCACTATGTCTTATTCCCCGCAAACAACGACAACTTGATCATTCGCAATGAACTTCAGGCGTTGGTGAAGAGTGGATCTCACAGCTCCAGCTACATGAATCCACGGACGACCCAAAAGGAAAGTATAGGATGGACGAATGTCCATAACATAGAATGACAAATAGAAAGTGTGGGGACCAATATTGACAGGAAAATCAACTTCTCCATCCACCGATCTTCTCGAACCATCAAACGCTTGAACATTTAGAGTGGAGGGCCTCATCATTACTCCGTCCATATTCAGCTTAAACAAGGTAACCTTAGGCATCACATTGAGTGAAGAACCTGTATCCACCAAAACTAGAGATAAAACAGTGTCCAAAAACTTCATAGAAATATGTAGCGCTTTATTGTGGGCTCTGCCTTCAATTGGGAGTTCATCATCGCAGAAACCCAAACAATTTCCCACAGCAATATTGGTGACTATTCTGTCAAACTGGGCCATAGAGATGTCTTCGGTAACATGAGCAGAACATAAGGTCTTCAATAAGGCGTTGTGGTGGGCCTCTGAACACAAAAGGAGAGACAATATGGAAATCTTGGATGGTGGTTGGTTGAGCTGGTCCACTACTTTGTAATCACTCCGCTTGAGAATTCTCAAAAGTTGCTCCGCTTCTTGTCCTTCATAAAGTTCGGGTTGATTATACATTGCTTGCTTTCCCCTAGCCTTAGCTAGAGCTTCACTGTTAATTTCCTTAGGAGGTGGTGGTGGAGGAGAAAAGATCCAGCCACTGCGAGTCATGTTGCTTGTTCCTGCAATGTTGGTAACATTCTTGTCACCTACCGGAGGGCACTCATACCTCTTTCCATGAATATATACTACATTGTACTCCCAGGGAACTGCCTTCGAGTCGTCGCTTGTAGGAGGAATAGGAGCTTGAATCATTGTGGGGGTAATAGGAACCTGAATTGTTAACGGAATACTGGGGGTGGCTGAAAAACTTCTCGGATAGTAGGGGATTTCCAGAACATCAATTTCTTCTTCTTGGAATACTTTCTCTATCTGTAAGACACCTTCATCGATCAAATGTTGGATGGCCGTCTTCAACTCAGCATACTCTTCTGGTTTGGAAGAACAGGTTAAGCAGAAGTCATGGAGTTCTTGTAGCACTCCATGCTTCAACAAATGTTCTTTGACAGTTTCCAAAGATATCTTAATTTCATCAACCTTCGATACCAAAACCCGTTCATTAACTTCTTCAATAGCGTGGATTGTTCCCCCTTGATGAGGAGGAATGGGATTACTTTGAATATTCAGACCAGCAGGGTTGAAGTTGATGGCTTTCACATCGATGAGATCTTGAACTTTGCACTTGAAAGCTCTGCAATTTTCAATTGTATGGCCTGGGGCACCAAAATGGAATTCGCAATGAGCATTAATATCATATCCCCTAGGGAGAGGATTTGGCGGTGGACCAAGTTCGCGCAATTGAACCATTTGACTAGCAAGTAACTGTGGGAGAAGTTGAGCGTATGACATCAGAATGAGATCAAACCTTCTTTCAGGGGCTCTCTGTCTTGGAGGAGCTCTTGGGCCTTGGAGATATTGACTCGGTTGTTGATAAGTTGTAGGAGGTGCAAACTGTTGTTGTGGAACATAATGTGGTTGCAGAGAGAAAGGCCGTTGTTGGGCCATCCAAGGTGCTGGAGTTGTAGCAGCGTATACTTGCGGAACAAACTGGTTGGGAACAACAGCAGGTGTGGGAAAATAAGGGAATCAGACTTGAGGAAATGTGGGAGCTCTTCCTTGGTTGACGGTGATGGCACTGGTCTCGCCCTCTTTCTTCTTAACAAAACCAGAAAATGGTTTTCTATTCATGCTTGCATTGTTGTTAACATTATTAGGAACACCTTGAATCGTTCCAGCCTTAATACACGTCTTAACACGTTCACCAATGATGACCATATCAGAAAATGAAGTAGAAGTGCTACTGAGCATATGCTGGAGATAAGGGCCTCGTAGAGTACCCATAAACAGATCAATCAACTCACGATCCAAGAGAGGAGGTTGGACCCTTGCAACTAGCTCACGCCACCTCTGAGCGTATTCTTTGAAAGATTCTTCAGACTTTTGTACCATCCCCTGAAGCTGAGTACGACTTGGAGCCATAGCAGTATTGTAATGGTAATGTTTCAGAAAAGCATCAACAAGCTCTCCCCAAGTACCGACATGAGATCTTTCCAATTGCGTATACCAATCCAAGGATGCCCCAGTCAAATTATCCTGAAAGAAATGCATGAGAAGAGGTTCATTTCCAGCATAAGCCGCCATCTTGCGACAATAGGAACGGAGATGTGTCTCTGGGAAAGAAGTTCCTTTGTACTTGTCAAACTCTAGGACTTTGAACTTGGGAGGAATGACTACCCCAGGCACGAGGCACATTGCAGCAATGTTGAATCCGGAAGCCTTGATACCTTCCATGGCCCTAAGTCGCTCTTCGAGAGCATGATACATTTTCGCAGTTTCGGCAACCCTGGCAGCAAGATTCACTTGGGGTTCATCGAGATCAATAACATCATGATGATCATCGACATCATTCCTAGGAGCACCAGTAGGAGTCTCAACATTAGCATTGTCATTTCTCCCATTAGTAGAAGTGGAAAGAGCAGCAGTAGTAAGCTTGGCAACACTCTGGTGTAGTTCTTCTTGACCCTTAATCATAGCAGTAGTAAGCTTGGCAACACTCTGGTGTAGTTCTTCTTGACCCTTAATCACAGCATGCAGAGTTTCCATGAGTTGATCCATGCGAGTACCCATAGTGTCCATATCTCGACGGAGTGCATTATGATTTTCTTCGAAAATATTCATTAGCCTTTGCTGGTTGCCTCTGGTGCGGTAAGGATGTGGATGAGTCATCTTTGCTGTTTACTAGATTCTGGTAAAGGGGACCCCAATGAGTTTTTGTTATGAAAAAAATGAATGCATGGTAATATGAATGAATGCTTTATCTTCATTTCTAATGAGACCTAAAGACTCGTCTATCCTTTTTTAAAATTTCCTTTTTGAAAAGCTATATCAACAAGACTTGTCTTTGGATTTCTCTAGATATGAGATATATATACATGATGATATGATGTTATGGTATGCTATGGCATGAAGTCTCAGCTCCACATATTCTGGATAACCATTGCGTAGTCCGTTGCACAGGCTGAAAGTAACATGATCAAAATTTCGATGTTACAGGCATGGAGTCAAATTAACCACCCACGAGGTATGTACTAGGGTTTTATCACCTTCCGAAAAAGGTTCTAAAGAGTTCTCGAAGTCTACGCTCTTCCTTTGGATATTACCGACGTCCCAATTACTTGGTAATCAATAATATTCGTAGGAAAAACTCGTCTGAGTGCAATATCGCGTGACAACTACTTCCAGATTACTCCATTACAGTCTCCACATTGCACCTAAAAGGCTAGGATGGGTTAATGGTTCTACGGTCCTCAGCTTCTCGAGCTCTCAAGTCTAAAGCAACGACGTCTTCCCAATTACTCGGTAAACATCACTACTTTCAAGGGGACCTCCACTGAGTGGGGGATTCTCATGCCTCCTTCTTCGAGATTACTCCCTCAAAGTTAACATGACTATACCGCCTGTCCTAATCTTATGTGTAGCCCAAGTCCGGGTATAGGACTTATCAAAAGTAAACACCAAACCCAACAACACAATATATCCAGAATATGTGAGCAACAACAATATATGCAATATATACAAAAGAATGAAATAAATAAAGGAATAAAACAGTAAAGCAAGATAAAGTGAATAAATAAACACCCAAAAAGACAAATAAATAAAACTAGGAGAGACTCGCTAAAAGTTCCCCAACAGAGTCGCCAGCTGATACTATCGGCAGAAAACACAGAGCCGCCACCGAACTTTATTTATCCCGAAGGAAGGGGAAATATCGATAAAACCACAAGGGAATGGATAAGATGGTCTTGAGACCAAGAGAAAGGGTAAGGGAGTTGGTTATGCGAGGGGAAGGTATTAGCACACCTCGCATCCGTTGTACTCAATGGGATCCGTTTTTTTTGTTTGTCTTAAAGGGTGTATTTATCTACAACTATGCTTGCTTAAGGGGAAATGGATGGTTTTTTTTATTATTGCGTTCGTGAGGGTTTCGCGACCCTTTGCCTACGTATCCAATGAAGGAATCAGAACATCGTAGTTCCTCTAGAAAATGGTTGGTTTGTTTGTGTTTTTTAATGGGCGACGTTAACGCACGCATTCTAGCAATAGGCATGGCCGGTATCGCGGTAGAATGGAGATAACATGCCCTTTTGGGGGAGTTTTGCTTGGTTGAGTGTTTTGCGAGTTTTCAAGTAATGATTAAATGTTTTTGATTTTTTGATTTGTGAATGAGAAGTTTTAATTACAAAATAAAAAGTTAAGAGGGAGACTAGAAACCTAATTATTTGTTATGTACAAATGAGCTAAAAGTCTATTTCGACGTAAGGCGATCGAACGGGTTTTAATCGCCTCAAGGAGCTAACTAAGGGAGTATGGCATCGGGTTTCGAATGAACAGATAAAGAAACTAATACTCTAAATATTTATTGTTTTAAGAAAATAATACTATAGTATTTTACAACTTATTGCGAAATGAGTATCGAAACCTAATTTTAACTTATTTTGGGTATTTTATTAAGTTAAATAAAATAAATTGAATTAAATAAAATTAAACAAAATAATTAAGTAAATAACAAAAATGAAAAATTATAATTAAAACAAACATGTTTTGTATTATTATTCTTTTTATTTTTTTATCATGCAATAACTATGTAAAGAAAAGAAATAAAATATATTTTTATATTTGTATATAGTAAAAAAAAAGAGATAAAGCCTAAAAACTAAAAAAATGAAAAATGCCCTAACAGGGATTGAACCCGGGTCCCCATGGTTTATTGCTAGATGCTTCGCCAGTTGAGCTACATTGTTTATTTGTCATAATAATGGTTCAATTAAAACGTAAAAGGAAAGTGGAAATTGGATTGGGACATTGGGACAAAAGGCTGACCCGGTTTGAAGAAAGGAACAAGAAAATTTTGTAGCCTTAAGAAGCCAAGAGGGAGGCGTCGTTGCTGCTTGGACATTAGGAATGGAAAACAGAATTAAATTATTATTAACATAAACTCTTCTTTATATGTCTTATCGTGAAAATAAAACAACAAAAAACACACTCTCTCCTCTTAATCACAAATTACCCTAAATCCAGTCCTCCATGTCTAACGCACAAGAAAAACAAACACTCTGAACTCTTCCTCTTCCTTGATTCTGTTAATCAGAACAAAGGAAAACTTTTTTCTCCACATCTTCATTCCTCGTCCTTCGCTACAGCAACATCAATGGTTCCCTTCATTTGTTTCCCGATCCTGCTCTCTCTTCAATCGATCGCCCTTCTTCTCTCTAGATCCAGACCAAATGAGCCAACAAAGTTCCTCTCCGTCTCACACTCTCTCTATCTCTCAGCTTCGCGGTTTGCTTCTTCATCTTCAGCAACTCGTTCCATCATCTTTAACCGGCATAGCTATTGAAGCCTCTGCTCATGGTTTATAAAGAAACCCAATGGTTTCGCGGCTTAACGATTCATCTCTCTCGGTTTCTTTTGTTACGGTACAAATTACAGGTCAGGAATTTTTTTGGTTTGTACAATAGCAAATTTTCACAGTTCTGATTTTTTCGTTATTCTCACACAACAACATGCTTAAACAGAGAACAATATTGTAGCAACAATCAAGCGTTTAACATAAAAATGGAGGAAGAACATACCTATCGAAGCCACTCTGATGGGTTCTTCAAGCTCAGGTATAATGACTCTCTACTCTTTCTTCTTCTCCACTCTGAAAATTGCTTGATTTTATCGATGTTACGAGCTTGTTCATTTGATGATGAGGGTTGTGTTTGCAGGGCATTGAAGAGAGAAATTATGGATTCATCCTGATGTGAAGTGGTCTTGAGCAGAGATATACTGAAATCGATGATCTTGGTGCAAAAAGGTTTTAAGATAAATTCCTTTTGGTATCTCTATGCTGGTTATTGTGTGAGGTTTGGTTTGTGTTACAAAATGCAGGTTGAGATGAGTTACAGGCTATTTGGAGATGATGGTGTTGGATATGTGGTTTTAGTTTCTGTTTGGTTATTGGTTTTGTTTCTGGTTTGAAGTGTTAGCTGATACTGTTTTTGCAGTTTGTGGTTTGTGCTGGTTTTTAAAGCTATTTTGTGGTTTGGTTTTTGTTGACAATTTTATGGTTTTGTTTTTGCTTCAGAAAAATCTCCTTCTCTCTTGTTTGATATTGAGACTTCTTCTTATAATGGTACCCCAGTGAAAATGTGGGGGGGGGGGGGGATGAGATTCGAATACAATTGGTATGTTGTCTTTGGCTTTAGAATGCAGGTTTTTAACTTGCCTATTTTGTGAAATGTTACAGCAGTAGTTGTTGGACTGTTTTGGGTTATGCAGCATGCAGGTTTTTTCTTTCCTCTTTCTCTTTCAATGATATAAAGCTTTTGTGCTTTTTCCTTAAAGTTCTGAAGGGTTAGATTATTTGGAAAATGATGAAATAGGGTGCCTTGGCTGCTAGTCTTATGTTTGACTTGTTGCTTTTGTTTGATACCATTTATGTTGCATTGTTTGCTTTGTTATTTGACATGCAGCCTTGCCTTTGTTTGCTGTCTGTTCTGCCTTGGCTTGTGCGCTATTATGCTTTCTTGGCTTGGGCGCTGTTATGCTGCTTTGGCTTTGACTTGGGCGCTGTTATGCTGCCTTGGCCTACGCGTTGGGCTTGTTTGTCCTTCACAGTTTGTGCGTTGGGCTTGCTTTTGTTTGCTTTGGTGCGCTGTGCTTGCTTTGGCAATTTTCTTTTCTTCTTCTTTTTTTTCTTTTTGTGAACCAAAGAGAAAACTCTTTGTGATTTGCAATTTAGAAGAAAACTTAAGACATGATAAAAACAACTCCCTATTTAACTGATTCCAAAAGGCAAACCCTCATGATGACATAACAATCAATTAACTCTTTGTTTGAATTTTTTTCATGTTTTGATCGCTAACCCCTTTTTTCTTTTTCTTGTTTCATGAGCACAATTATTGGACGATTCGAAGCGAGATCGAACGATAAAAATACCAAGGCGAGGACGAATGACTTGAAGAGGAAGACTTGAAGAAACACAAATTATTTTTTTCTTTTTTCTTTGTAATCAAAACGAATGTAATTTGTATTCCATACCGTAATTCATTTTTCACATGCTTTGTAATCAGTCCAAAAAATGTAACGAATACGAAAGCTTGAATGATATTTTTTTTAATGAATTCACTTGTATGGAAATCAAACAACTCTCGATCTTGTTTAAGTTCTGAAATTCTCTTTTGAATGATTTGAACGCACATCTCAACTTAATAACTTGAATCTCAAGACATCTTGAATAATTGTTATAACTCGTATTCCAAACACAACACGCGCCTTCTGATCAAACTCTCAAACAAAACAAAATGAATGCTTAAGAATTTAATTCCTCTGATTAATTTGAACCCACAACACCGGTCGCTTGAACCTTAATATTCAAATCATGCCTGAACCACACTTGTGTTTCTCGAACAGAACTCTGACTTTGACATTCAACCCACAATAACTTGAAACTTAAGCAACAAAAACAAGTCCTGATTATTATGAACCTTTAACCTCATTTTCCGAAGTGCTAGACCTCCACATTTGCCAATTCAAACTCCAAATTCTCGACTCAATGGCTTAGAGACTTAAAGAAGAAACTTGAAATGCGAGGAGGTAGTAGTTTTGACCTAATGCGCTGAGCTTTGAGCCATCCTCGAGGCAGGCGAAAGAAACATCTTCACAGAAACCAAAAATCTGAAAACCCTAGCATCTTGACCGGCACACATAGGGAAATAAACCTTAATCCAAACTCTGATAAATTTGAGCGAGAACCAATTCTTGTAACCCGACGACACAATTCATTCCATGATCCACTAATCGAGAACCAAATGTGCTTCCTTTTTACCTGATAAGAAAACCTCAAAACAAGATTAGACATAAAGAGGGCGCATCCCTAAAACTTTAAACCAAAGCGCCTGATTCCCTGAGATGCGGGATATGCAAATGACTGAATAATAAAATGATGCAAATGGAATGCAAAGTTCCAAGCCAGACAAGAATAAAAGAGATACGGAAAATTTAGGGTACGACACATCCGCCCTTCATACTCCTGCTTGCTAGGCCGACCATGGATCCACAATGCTGGCGCTGTTACTTCTACGTTGCACCAAATGCTGAAGTATCCAGTTCAAGGGAAGATTATTACCGTTCATGGAGAGAAAGAATACATGATCAGCCATCTCAATTCCTTCAGATATATGGAATTAGATGGGGAATTCATTGAAACTCCATTTCAATACTTTGAAGAGGTCCCCCAAGATATGGCAGTGACCAAGGCTGTGTCTCAGGTTCCCAAGATTACAAGGCCTCCACTCCGGATGTCATCTCTGAAGGATGCCAAACCAGTGGTAGAAGAAGGAGGGTGCACTATCTGGGGACAACTCCCAGATATCCCATATAAGTCTAACAAGTTTGGCCTAGATTTCACTTCAAGTGCTCAAAAGGCTGTACGTCGTGCTCATGATGGAGGACCGCCCCTGAAGATCAGCAACCGTGAAGTCAAAACGGTAGAAGATGGTGAAGATGGCTGCAACCTAGAGGATTGGATCTTCCCGACTGTCAATGGAGGGCTCAACAATTGGGAGGCTAGAGACTTCATCCCGATCACTTTTATCCCACAGTAATTTGTCTTTACATTTTGTTGGATATGTAATATTGAAACAATTCGCACTCTTAAAACCTTGTGTCTTACCTGGGGAACAATGGTCCATTTGTAAGGGTTATTATCTCATTTTCATATGACATCAATGAATCATGGACGTTTTCGCATACAAAATTTTGTGCTCATTGTTTTTCTTTTACATTTTTATTCTCTTTCAAAGATAGTTATACTTTTACACACACCCACACTCACAATGCAAGTTTACATCCATTCGGGATCCCATGGGTAACGATACTGCTATGGCCTTTTGTGACTCTGAGAATCTAATCTACCAAGCCGAAGACGAAGGTGGGGAAGATTGTGAAGTACCAGGGGAACTTGCCAGACTGCTACAACAAGAAGAGAGAACCATCTAGCCTCACGAGGAACCCGTGGATACAATCAACCTAGGTACCAAAGAAGATAAAAAATAGGTCCAGGTGGGTGCCAATCTGAAACCCTGCATCAAGGAGCGTCTGATTCAGTTATTACACAATTATGTTGAACTCTTTTCCTGGTCATATGAAGACATGTCGGGGCTTGATGTAGATATTGTGGTACATCGTTTGCCTACAAGAGAAGATTTCCCGCCAGTAAAGCAAAAGGTTCGCCGCATGAGACCTGATATGTCATAAAATATTAAAGCAGAGGTCATGAAGCAATTCAACGCTGGATTCTTGGCTGTCACCTCTTACCCTCAATGGGTTACCAACATTTTTCCCGTATCCAAAAAAGACATCAAAGTGCGAATGTGTGTGGACTACAGAGATTTGAATAGGGCAAGCCCTAAGGATGATTTTCCACTCCCCCATATTGATATCCTAGTTGACAATACGGTATAACACAAAGTGTTTTCCTTCATGAATGGATTCTCAGGTTACAAAAAAATCAAAATGGCGCCTGAGGACATGGAGAAAACAACATTTGTCACACAATGAGGCACATTCTGCTACAAGGTAATGCCATTCGGACTAAAGAACGTTGGGGAAACCTATCAGCATGCCATGGTATCTCTATTTCACGACATGATACATCATGAAATAGAAGTCTACGTGGATGATATGATAGCCAGATCTCAAACAGAAGAAGAGCATCTTGACCACTTACAAAAACTATTTGAGAGACTGAAGAAGTACAAGTTGAGGTTGAATCCAAACAAATGCACATTTGGGGTACAGTCTGGTAAACTCCTAGGCTTTATCGTCAGCAACAAAGGTATCGAGGTCGATCCTGCCAAAGTTAAAGCAATATAAGAGATGCCTAATCCTCGTACTGAGAAGGAAGTCAGAGGATTCTTGGGACGTTTGAACTATATTGCCAGATTCATTTCTCACCTGACAGCTACTTGTGAGCCAATCTTTAAACTATTGAAGAAAGATCATGTAGTCAAATGGAATGATGAATGCCAAGTTGCTTTGGAAAAAATCAAAGAATACTTACAAGAGCCTCATGTGTTGATGCCACTGGTCGAGGGAAGACCGTTGATCATGTATCTGACTATTTTAGAAAACTCAATGGGGTGTGTATTGGGGCAGCATGACGAGTCTGGCCGAAAAGAGCATGCTATTTACTACCTGAGCAAAAAGTTTACCAACTGTGAAACCAGATATTCACTGCTCGAGAAAACTTGTTGCGCTCTAGCATGGGCTGTTCGCCGGCTAAGACAGTATATGCTGACTCATACTACCTTGTTAATATCTAAAATGGATCCGATAAAATACATCTTCGAGAAGCCTTCTCTTTCTGGGAGAATAGCGAGATGGCAGATGATCTTGACAGAATATGACATACAATATACTACCCAGAAAGCTATAAAAGGCAGTGTACTAGCTGATCACCTCACTCACCAAGCCGTAGAAGACTACCAATCCATGAAATTCGAATTTCCGGATGAAGACATCATGACATTAGACAATTGTGAAGAATTCAGGCCATATGACGGACCTGAACAAGGATCCCGATGAACCCTGTTCTTTGATGGAGAATCCAATGCACTCGGAAATGGTATTGGTGTTGTACTCATATCTCCGGAAGGGTGTCATACTCTCTTTACTTCCAGACTTTGCTTCAATTGTACAAACAACATGGCAGAATACGAAGCGTGCATCTTCGGTATCAAAGCTTCCATAGACTTGGGGATCAAATCCTTGGATGTATTCGGAGACTCATCTTTCGTTATCAGCCATATCAAAGGGGAATGGGACACCAAACACCCAAACCTTATCCCTTACAAAGAACATGTTTTGACATTATTGCCACATTTTGAGAAGATTACCTTCGAGCATTTCCCGCGAGAAGAAAATCAGCTAGCAGACGCTCTAGCCACAATGTCATCTATGTTTAAACTTAATTGGGATAACGAGGCTCCCCAGATCACCATTGAACGAATGGATGAACCAGCGCACTGTCACGAGATTAATACTGAAGAAGTAGTGGACCAGCCTTGGTTTCACGAAGTCAAGAAGTATCTCGAGGATCAAGAATATCCAGAAGGAGCTTCAATCAATGATAAGAAGTTCTTAAGGAGATTCTCTGCTAAATTCTTCCTTAGTAATGGCATTCTGTACAAATGCAATTATGACTTTGTGTTACTTCAGTGCGTAGATAAGGTCGAAGCTGAAAGGATCATGGCTGAATTACATGAAGGCACTTTTGGCACCCATTCCAGTGGGCATACGATGGCAAATAAAATCCTACGGGAAGGCTATTACTGGTATACCATGGAAGTAGATTGCTATCAACACTCTCGGACCTGCCATAAGTATCAGATTTATGATGACAAGCTGCACGTACCTCCAGTTCCTCTGAATGTCTTGACAGCTCCTTGGTCCTTTGCTATGTGGGGGATTGATATGATTGGGGAAATCAAGTCGACAGCCTCCAATGGACACCGCTTCATCCTAGTGGCCATTGACTATTTTACGAAATGGGTGGAGGCAGCTTCCTTCTCTTCCGTTACCAAGAATGTTGTTGCCCGCTTCATTAAGCAAAATCTCATTTGCCGGTACGGTATCCCGGAAAGGGTCATCATTGACAATGGTACAAATCTCAACAACACTATGATCACCGCCTTGTGCGAACAATTCAAGATTCAGCATCATAATTCTTCTCCCTATCGGCCAAAGATGAATGGTGTTGTCGAAGCTGCAAATAAAAACATTAAAAAGATCATACAGTAAATGACAGTCACATACAAAGACTGGCATGAGATGTTACCATTTTCTCTCCACGGGTATCATACCATGGCTCGCACATCAACCAGGGCAACACCATATTCTCTGGTTTACGGCATGGAAGTTGTCTTGCCTATCGAGGTCCAGATCCCCTCTCTGAGGATTATGAAGGATGCAGGGCTAAACGAAGAAGACTGGATCCATACTCGACTTGATCAACTGAACTTGATTGATGAGAAGAGACTTACTGTTGTTTGCCATGTTCAAATGTATCAAAAATGAATGATCAAGGCTTTCAACAAAAAGGTCAGACGCCAAGTGTATCAAGTTGGAGATCTGGTGATCAAACGCATCATACTGCCACAAGGTGATCCTAGGGGAAAATGGACTCCTACCTATGAAGGACCATTTGTAATCAAAAACATTTTCTCCGGTGGGGAAATGATATTGACCACCGTGGATGGTGACGACCTGCCGCATCCTGCAAACGCGGACATAGTCAAAAGATACTATGCATAAGAGACCCGCTAGGTTGACATACCTAGGCAAAACAAGGGCATCCCGGTGAACCAAAAAGGTTCAGGCAAAAATTAGGGATACAATAAAAAATTTGTACACCCGGCAAGTTGAAAACCCGAAAGGGCGACTTGGGAAAAAAAGGGTTTCACGGTGGACTGAAAACCCGAAAGGGAGGTCCAGTCAAAAGTTAGGGAATCTAAAGCGTATGACTGTGTCCCGTTGGATCACCTTATGGATAACCTTTGGCTTCAACTAACAAATTCAGCGGTTCTGATCAATTCAATCAACTTCGGAAAAGGCAACAAATAGACAAGACGCTCGGAGATACGAAGGCTATAGCAGAATGGAAACCATATGGGATTTTTACACATAGCTATCTTTTCTTTGTATCGAAATTTTCATTCTTTTTACGACGGAATTATCTTACTAGAATGTTTGTTTCCTTGTACAAAAATGCTTACTCAAAGTCAATACAGAGATATCTCTTTGAAAGTACAAAAACTATATGTTTTTTCTTTACGCTTGTATTTTGTTTGCAAAAAACGTCCAATGATTCATTGATGAACATATGCATTTGAATATAATTACTATTTACAAATAAACAAAATGAAAAAAGGAAATTATTGATGGGTTGAATGGATAGTGAAATACCTCTAGGCTATTACCTAAGAAATCCCCACAGTACGTCGTTTAATCCCCAGCGGAACAAAACTCCCAGTTATCACTCCCTAGTAGAAGTCGTCAAATTTCTCAAGATTCCCCAATGGAATTTTACAAGCAGTATACGACATTTCCCTTACAACAGAGTTTATTTCTCTAAGCAGAAATTCATCAACACTTAGACTTCACAACATGAAGACTTATACTCCATATCCTCAACAGCAGTCAGGGATTTATTTGCCCCAATCCAACAGCAGTACAAAAACTAGCTCACATACGCATACATTGCATCCATATATCATAAACATTGATAACACGAATGCATTATACTATGCATTTCATACAACATGACTCTATATTTTATCTAACATTTTACCCTTTTCAGGATGATATTAAACAGTTATCATTAACAATATTCAGAGTTTCTTTTGTTACAGTTTAGATATGCTCCAGACACGGAGGCTATCCTGATACTCATCCAGATTCAACCTTTTGATACAGTTCAGATACGCTCCAGACACGGATGCCATTCTGATACTCATTCAAATTCAGTCTTTAGATACAATTCAGATACGCTCCATACACGGATGCCATTCTGATACTCATTCAGATTCAGTTTAGATACGCTCCAGACACGGACGCCATTCTGATACTCATTCAGACTCAACTTTCAGATACATTACGGATACGCTCAAGACACAGATGCCATTCTGACACTCATTCAAAACTAGCTCTCAGATACAATTCAGATACATTCCAGACACGGATGCCATTCTGATACTCATTAGATTCAACTCTCAAATACAGTTCAGATACGCTCCAGACACAGACGCCATTCTAATACTCATTCTTTCAGCTTACAAATTACAATACAAACAATCACTTTTGGATGGCATCTTTAAGCCCATCTCCTACAACTTTCTATCACCTCTCCAAATGGCATTTTTAAGCCCTTTCCCTCAACCATCACATCGCCAAGTGCAAATTTCTAGGCACTCTAGTGTCCAATCATCTTCCACCCTCGAGTCACGACTGGAAAAACATGCCAACCCAACTCTTCAGGCTTAAGATGATTGAACAGGGGAAGCTGTTGTACCCCAAAATTTTCCCTCTCACTTATCAAGAATTTTCTCATAAGATCTCCTTTGGATCAAGACTGCATTTGGGTTGATCAGCTCAAGGCACCTCCTTAAGCACTAATGACTGAAAATTAGGGTTTGAGATTGCACAACGATTTTTGAACTTCCAATGTCCCATATGAATTTCATGGATCATTATGGACCCCCAAGATTACTCATGTCAAGTTTCAAGCCTTGGATCACACTTTTGATCAGTCAATTGAACAGTTGACCTAAAAATCAATTGTATTGGGGAAAAAGTCAACCATAGCCAATTTACAGTCAAACTTCATAATTTTTTATCCACATCAACATTTTAGACCCATATGTATCATTTGATCAAGTTTGGACCATAATTCCTCAAGAAATTTGATCAAATCTCCAAAAGGGCAAAATGGTCAAAATTAGGGTTTTGACTGAGAAAGGGCAATTTCTGATTTTTGATCTAGAAAATGATCAATTGGTTTAAGGCATGATCTCAAGAGTCTAATTGCATCATTTTGACCTAGTGACATGATTCCAAATATTGCAAATCCATTTGATTGACAGATGAATTTTGCAGTCAACTGATCAAAAGTCAAATGTATACTGAAAAGTCAGACTTTGACTTTTTGGTCAAATTCAAGTGCCAAAGGTCATAATTCATCAAAACATGTCAAAATATTAAACTTGTTCATCAAGAAATAAAGAATTCAAGATTTTATTTTGAAAAGATGAAATTTCTTAACTTAGAAATTTTTCTAAGTATAGAAAATTTCTTATTTTTTTATAACTTTGAGCTAAATTTTGACCATGATGCAAGATGATTCAAAGGAAACTTCCAACATGAAAGTTGTATATCTCCATGAAATATACAAATTTGTTTCACACAACTTCTCATAAAAATGCTTGGATCTCAAGTTATAATTTTGTGAATACATGCTCATGAACAAAAAATGACTTAGTGAAATTTTGCCCTAGTTAGGCAGATTTTTGACCTAACTTCATGGAAATTTTTCACATAGTTCCAAGGGGAATATTCAAAATAAATTCAAATATGAGTTATAGAGCACATTGCAAGCTTTCCAAAATGTCAAATAACTCCTTTAGACCATTCTTGAGTAGGGAGAATCGAAGAGATGAAGTTGGTATTTTATCACTTGGATTACAAGCCATTTTGTGAAGAACATTGGATCCAATCCTCAAGCATGTTGTACAAATCCCACTTTGCAGGCTTCTAACTTGACTTTCACTCCATAATCAAATGATTTCACAGCTTTTGGAAGCTTTAATCTAAGCATTCAATGCATTGTACAAATTTAATTCTATTTTTGGAAGAAAGGCAACATTGCCATTTTAGAAAAGCAAGCTTTATGCAAAGTCAACTTGCATTGAGCCTTGCATTTGTTCTTTCGGCATAAACACACTCTACACAATCAGAACAAGTGTGTTTAAAGGTCTCAGCCCCTACAAGCTTTGTACTTCACATTGAAACCATGCTTGCTAGCTTTGCTTCAAAAACAAGTAACCAAGCAAAACATGTGAGTTTTGAAATCTGAGTTGTTACAAGTCTTAAAACCTATTGCTTATAAGTAGACACACTATTTGCAAGTTGACACATGAATGATAAGACTCCAAAACACTCTCAAGCACTCTGCAACTCAGAATCTTCCATAACTTGACAGTTTTGAACCTCACATAGCCATCTCCAAATCCACTCGTGCGTATTAAGTTTTAACCACCCAAACACTTAATATACATCATATCAAAGCAATCCATACCCTTGTTTCCTCAATGTAACTCCTCCATCACTATCCACCATTTTCAAATATCAAGCTTGCAGGTTGACTTGAACAGAGAGATTTAGGGACTTTCAAGGCAAAGTAAGAGTTGGGATACACTCAAGGAGGTCCGGGCAAGCTAAACAGATCCTCAGGCCTTCTCAAAAGTTTCTCAAACTCCATTCACGACTCCAGCTGCAAGAGGTAAAAACTCAAACTTTTATCTCTTCATACAAGCATCATTTGATCCTGATTTGTGAAAACAAAATGTAGATATCCTTGCTCTAAAGCTAACCATGTTCATAGTTTCCATTTATATTGACTGTGCATAGAGAATTTTGGATTTGAAATTTCTGAGAAAATTAGGTTTTAATTTAGGCCAGCAAAATTAGATCTTATCTTTGATTGTTAGTTTACATAAGTTATATGGTTGAATTCGTGGGAAGAAACACTACAACTTTCATGTTTACATTTTCCATTTTCATTGAGAAATGAACAAGTTACAGGAACCATGGCTAGAGGTTGAAGATGAAGTCATTTTCAGAACTTGACTTATGTTATGTATTTATCATTTCACTTATGTTAACGGATGTACAGCCACCCCAGTGGTAAGGCAGCACACGTTATTGCTAGAGGTCATGGGTTCGAGCCTCAGCGCGTTGCCTTTTGCATTTTCTCACATTTTTCCACATTTTTGGTCTCTTGCAGCGCTGGGCCTCCACTTCATGGGCCTTTTGTTTTTTTCTAACATTTACTCCCTGTTTCATATTTGCACCCCTGGCCCATTATTATTTTATTTTTCATTTTATTCTCATTTTATTTTCTTAAATATATTTTTCTTAATATTAAAAATCATAAGAATACAAAAAATAGTAGAGTTATATTTTAACTTAGTTTATATATATATATATATATATATATATATATATATATATATATATTTTGCAAAAATATATTTTATTTTGACCACACTTTATTTGTTTTCAATAATCATCTTGTAGATTTAATTAAAACTAAAAAATTATTTATTTTATACTAATTAAAATATATTTTTAATACCAAAAAGACTAAGAATATTTTTAACACTAGATTTTTTTTTCCAAAGGATAAAATATAAAAAAAAAATACTTTTCTTGTAAACTTCATTTTTTTTAATCAATTAAGTAGAATTAAGGTTTTATTCAAGAATCTTTTTCTTAATGAAATTAAACTTGATTAATTATTTTCTTTACTTAATTAGGTTAAAATCAAAACCCTTTTTCTTAAGAAACCAAACAAATAAATCTTTTTCTTTGCATTTATAATTCTTGCATATTTAATTCATCTTGTATATTATTTATTTCAATTATTGGTACAATATTCAATTTGGTTGTAATAGATTAATTAGGTTTATATTATTGAAATCCCCAATCATAAATTGTATACCCCCTTCCACAAATGTTGTAATAGCGTAGTAACTTTAAATCTCGCAATTTATCGCTATTACATAACATGCTAGTAATTAGGGTTTGTATGGGAAGATAAAAGCAATCAAATAGAAAACCCAAATTCAAGACAAAAACAAGCATGAAAATGACACACTTGCACACAAGCACCCCTAGGGTAAAATCCACTTGGTTTCCTTATACAAAATGGCCATATTACGCATGTAAGGTATCTTAGCAAAAAACAAGCAAATACAAGATCATAGTCCCTCGATGATGCTATTCAAAGGTGCCTTACAAAATGATCTTAGTCCCTCAAATAGAATGCTAAGATGCCTTGCAAACATTGCTAATCATGGCTATACGATGACCCACGCCCGTCCCGTTTACATCCAAAGATAGGGTTTCTTACCAAATCAATGGTAAGACAACAATGTCAAAGGAAAATAAAATGAACAAGAAAGACATTTGAGTAGGTATATTTCTCCTAATTACTTGCTCCATTTCAAAGCAAACATCCTTGCTATTTTCAAAACAATCACATACACTTTCAAAACATCTTACAAAATTGAAAACATTTTCAAAATATCAACATCTTTGTATACATTCTTACGAACAAGAATCATTACAAAGATTGCCTAAACAATGGCCTCTTTACAAAATACTTTCAAAAATCACACAAAGCATAATTTCAAACAAAAGCAAGTGACCTAGCAAGAAACTAAGAGCCCATGGAAAACCATGGATAAAAAGGGTGCTAATACCTTCCCTTTTTATAATTTACCCCCCGAACTTAAGAAACAATCTCAAAGGTCTTTCCTGTGCTTTTTCACCTTTCCTTTTGGATAAAAGAAAAGTCGGTGGCGACACTTGCTAACCGCAACATTTACGATAAAACACAAAAATACCCAAGTCAGTTCTCCCACCGTATCACACCAACATTGCTGGGTCTAGCAAGGTGACTAGAACAGGGGGAATTTTCTCTCCTAATATTTCACCTCCAACCACCACAACCACACCTGCTCGCATTACTATTGATAAACCTAGTTCTGATGCTAGGAGCAAAGAAAAGATGATTGAGCCTGCCAGGATGGAGGCACCTACCAAAGACATTATTACTGAGGAACCCTCTACCCAAGAGATGGAGGAGATTTTGAATATTATAAGGAAAAGTGATTATAAGATAGTAGAGCAGTTGGGGAAAACCCCCTCTAAGATTTATATGCTATATTTATTACTTTGCTATAATGCGCATGCTCAAGCATTGGTAAAATTTCTAAAGAAAGCTCATGTTCCTCAAGAGACTACAGCCGATCAGTTTGAAAATTGTGTAGCGAGTTTAACTGCCGATAATGGATTAGGATTATCGGATGCTAATTTAACTCCCGCTGGATGAAATCATAACAAAGATTTGCATATCTCCATTGAATGCAAAGGAACCACTCTATCCCATGTATTGGTGGATATTGGTTACTCTCTGAATGTCCAGCCTAAAGGTGACCTAGATCGGTTGGATTGCGAAGGTTTGGGGCTGAAGCTAAGTGACATTGTGGTAAGGCCTTTCGACGGATAAAAAAGGATGGTCCATGGGGAAGTTGATCTCCCTATTAAAGTTGGGTCTCAAATTTTCAATTCAACTTTCTACGTGATGGATATCCGTCCTGCCTACTCTTGCCTACTTGGATGCCCTTGGATACATGGGATAGGAGCGGTGACTTCCACTCTTCATGAAAAGTTTAAATATCCAGTCAAAGGAAATATTGTTACCGTCTGCGGTGAAGAAAAGTTTATGGTTATCCATATAAATTCATTTAAGTATGTCGAGATGGATGAGAGTTCATAGAAACTCCCTACCAAGCCTTCGAAATGGTCTCTCCCATGGTTTTTGCTGCCAAGGCTACTCATGATGTTCCAAAAGCTGTTAAAGATGTGCCTAGGATGGTTTCCCTCAAAGATGTTCACGCTGTGATTGAAGAGGGAAGTTGTACCATTTGGGGGGAAACTCCTTGATGTTGCGACTGGTTTTTAAATCAGAGCCGCCACTATTAGTTTTTATCCTAGCAAAGGGAATCTAACAGAAAACCCTAATTCGCAGACAAAGATTCTAGGTTTCAGAATCTTATTAGACGAAAGGAAGGTGTTAGGCACCTTTCATCTACCTTGTTCACAAGGATATTAGGTTTTAGGTTTAAGTTCGGGTAGAAGAGGGTTTTAAATTTTAATTAGGAGGGACGGTTTAATTTTTTATAAGGGAACTCGCTACGATTTTTGATCGTATACCTACGTATCCTATTATGAGGAATCAGAGTCTCAATTAGTAGTTCATAGGGTTTGTGTTTTTTAGGGGTCGCAAACGTACTTTGAATCACCTCACATTTTGGTCGGGAGTAGTGATTGCGGAGATTTTGGCTAAATGCGCGGTAAGTCAAAATCTGTTTGAAACCCTTTTGCAAAAATAATTGATTAGCTTAGTTGATTGCGAAAAATAGGTTTGATATTTGTTAGTGTTTTTTAATCGTATTAACTGCAAAAAAACTTGATTAATGCATGATTAAAAATATTTGATGCAAAGAATATGAAAGAAAAATAAAAAATTAGTTAATTAAAACAGGAGGGTATGTTTTTAGTTGTATAGTAAAAATAAGGGAATCACTGAGCGCGCGTGTAGGGATGGAGTTTGAAGGAGCATGGTAAACATCATGAGCGCGCGTGTAGGGAATCAAACGACATATACAATATTGTTTTCATTTTTTACAACTCATTTTTTGCTTTTATGTTTCCTATCTTCTCTCTCTCTCCCGCTTTACACACAACCCTTCATCTCTTCACTCCTTTCCTAACCCTAAAATCCAACCACCAACACCGCGGCGGCGCTACCCTTTACCCGAACCCCTTCATAAATCTCCCCAACCAATAAATCCCCTAATCAACAATCAAGAGAAAAGAAAGCTAAGTTACCCTTTTCCGTGTGATTCTGTTCTTTAAGCGTTCGTGATTTTACGCTAATCTCTCCTATCTTCTTTGTTATTTTGTAGGTTAAGATGGGAGGATGGTGGTGTTGAAGGCCTTGAAGATGGCGCGACGGAGGTTAGCAAGGCCGATTAGGGTTTCAGAGATCGAAACTCCAACCGGTGCTCTTGTTCTTCTTCTGTGCAATCTTTCCGATCTTTCTCTTCCAGTTTCTTTGACTGTTCTTGCTCTGGCCTTGTCATTCTTCTTCATTCTATCAACAATCCCTCTTCGTACTTTCGTTTTCTTCCTCGCAGTCCCCCATTCTCTTCCATTTTCTTCACTGTATTTATAGGTTTTAGCAATTTTAGGGTTTTTGAATTTTGTTGTTACAATTAGTACATATTTTAGGCAATTAGAGATGATTAGTGATTGATTTGATTTGTTAATTGATTGTAATTTGGATTGTAAAAGATTTGTTTTTTAATATTTAATACAGTTTCATCCTTTTTCTCATATTTGATTGTATTATTAGATTGAAATTGATTTTAATTTCTGGATTTTGATTTGTTTCAATTTAATTTCTACAGTATCAGTTATCGTATAAACCGCGCATGAATTTGGTTTAAATTGCTACAGTTGTTGTTTATTAGCAATACTTGGGTCTGCGTTTCTATTTCCTTTTGTTTAGCCCAGCGACATATTTTGCATTACAGCAAAAAAAGTCTTTAATATCACTAGGCCTAAATACTTCTAACCCAATGCTGTTTTAAACAAACTTTTTTAAAGTATACAAATTACAAACAATATTTAATAATATGTTGTTTAATAATAAAAGTGAACTATTATAAATAAGAAGCTAACAGTAATAACAACACTTTATATTTTTTTTATTAAAATAAAAACAACAGTTTTAATAATTTCTTAAAACAACAAAGCAGTAAATGGGTTATCCCAGAAAACCATTTAATGGGCCTGATAAATTAATAACTATACCCCCTTTTGTTGTTTGTTATTTAAAAGAAATGGGACAAATTCTAATGGGCTTATAAATGGATAAAATGTACCCCCTGTTTACCTACAACAAAAATGGAAATGGACCCTAATTTCAATCTCACCTCCTATTTTTACTAACAACAATAAATCCTAACGGACTTAATAACTTAATTTACTAGCAAATTAAACCTAAGTAGTTTTTAATAAATTAATGATTTATTAATTACTCAGGTGATTTTTCTTTTCGAATTGCATGGGCCCATTGGCCAACATGCTTTGCAAATGGATTTATGAGTCTTTCTGATTTAGAAAGCCCCACTCTCCTGGATTAAAATACACCCCTCTGTTGACTTAAATTTTAAGAATGGGCCATCAGATATTGCTATACCATCCTTAATAAAACGTTTCTTTATTATTTTAATCTTGAAAAATAAAATCATCGAGGTGGGATAAATTTGGGGTACGACACCTGACATCCCGTTCAAATCAGAAAAATGTGGTTTGGGCTTCACTGCCAAAGCTCAAAAGGAGGTCAGACGTGCTCGCATAGGAAAACCATCTCTTGGAATCAGTAATCATGAAGTGAATGCCCTTGAAGACTCTGAAGACGACTGAGACTATGAAGACTGGATCTATCCGACTGTCGAGGAAGGACTCAACCACTGGCATGCTAAGGACTTCATTCCCATTTCCTTCAACAAGAAGTAATTACCATTTACTGTTTTATCAATTTAAGAACTCTGTGTGTAATTTTATTGAAAAATGACTTTAAGCCATGTGCCATGCTCGGGGCACCATGGTCTATTTGTTAAGGGTGTGTTCATTTACATATGCCATATGATCATTTAATGAAAAACATTGGACTCTTTTGCATTCAAATTTTTCGCTCATTATCTTTCTTTCACTTTATTGCATTTTCAAAAAAGCCACGTGACCTTACATGCACACACACACATTTGCAGATCCACATCCACTCCGGATCTCATTGACAATGACTCTGCTATTGCCATCTATGACTTTGAACATATAATCTACCAAGCCGAAGGCGAAGGCGAAGAAGATTGTGAAATACTTGGGGAACTATCCAGACTTCTGATTCAAGAAGAAAAATCTATTCAACCGCATGAGGAGCCAGTTGAAGTGATCAACTTAGGTACTGAGGCAGATAAGAGGGAAGTCAAGATTGGCGCCAACTTGGAAGACATTGTCAAAAGCCGATTGGTCCAGATGTTGCACAACTATAATGAGGTGTTTGCTTGGTCATATGAAGATATGTCAGGACTCGATACTGACATTGTGGTTCATATTCTACCAATAAAGGAAGATTGTCCTCCAGTCAAGCAAAAAGATCGTCGTATGCGGCCAGACATGTCTGAAAAGATAAAAGATGAGGTGATGAAGCAATTCAATGCAGGTTTTCTGGCAGTGACATCATATCCCCAATGGGTGGCAAATATGGTCCCAGTTCCAAAGAAAGATGGAAAATTTTGTATGTGTGTAGACTATAGAGATTTGAATAGGGAAAGCCCCAAAGACGATTTCTGACTACGACATATTGACGTCTTAGTCGACAACACTACTCAACATAAAGTCTTTTCCTTCATGGATGGCTTATCTTGCTATAATAAAATCAAAATGGCTCCCGAGGACATGGAGAAGACCACTTTTGTTACACAGTGGGGAACTTTTTGTTACAAGGTCATGCCATTCAGTTTGAAGAATGCAGGGGCAACCTATCAATGAGCTATGGTAGCCCTATTTCATGACATGATCCATCATGAGATAGAAGTATATGTAGATGATATTATTGCAAGGTCGCAGACTGAGGAAGAACACCTTGATCACTTACACAAGCTGTTTGAAAGATTAAAGAAGTATAAGCTAAGACTAAACCCTAACAAGTGCACCTTCAGAGTAAGGTCTGGAAAACTCATGGGTTTTGCCGTCAGTGGCAAAGGTATTGAGGTCGACCATGAAAAAGTCAAAGCCATACAAGAAATGCCAGCTCCCTGTACTGAGAAAGAGGTCAGGGGTTTCTTAGGTCGACTTAACTACATTGCTCGATTCATATCTCACTTGACTGCTACTTGTGAGCTAATCTTCAAACTCTTAAAGAAAGATCAAGTAGTAAGATAGAACGACGACTACCAAGAAGCCTTTGACAAGATCAAGGAATATTTACAAGAACCTCCCATCCTGATTCCCCCATTTGAAGGAAGACCTATGATTATGTATTTGACTGTATTAGAGAATTCAATGGGGTGTTTGTTGGGCCAACGAGACGAGTCTGGCCAAAAAGAGCATGCAATTTACTACCTGAGCAAAAAGTTTACCTACTGTGAAACAAGATATTCACTGCTCGAGAAAACTAGATGCACTCTGGCATGGGCTGCTCACCGGCTAAGACAATATATGTTGACTCATACCACTTTGTTGATTTCTAAGATGGACCCTATCAAATACATCTTCGAGAAGCCAACTCTCTCCAGACAAATAGCTAGATGGCAGATGATCCTGATTGAATACGACATCTAATACACCATCAAGATATTGATGACTACCAATCCATGAACTTTGATTTCCCGGATGAGAATATCATGCTGATAACTGATTATCAAAAGCCTGGACCATATGAAGGACATGAACAAGGATCCTGATGGACTACGGTTTTTGATGGAGCTTCCAACGCTTTGGGTAACGGAATCGGTGATGTGATTATTTCTCCCGAAGGCTGTCATACACCTTTCACTGCTACACTTTTCTTTGATTGTACAAACAACATGTATGAGTATGAAGCATGCATCTTAGGTCTAAAAACTGCTATTGACCTAAGAATCAAGTTTTTGGACGTATACGGGGACTCAGATTTAGTAATCAGTCAAGTTAAAGGCGAATGGGATACCAAACATCCAAATATGATTCCTTACAAAGAGCTCGTGCTGGCTTTGATCCCGTACTTTGCGGAGGTTACCTTTGAACACTTCCCAAGAGAAGAAAATCAGTTGGCGGATGCTTTAGCAACAATGTCGTTAATGTTCAAGGTCAATTGGGACAACGAGGCTCATATAATTACAATTGAAAGATTTGACGAACCTGCACACTACTGTGAGATCGACAATGACGGGGAGAAACCACGGTACCAGGAAGTGAGGAGATATCTGGAAGCACAAGAGTATCCTGAAGGAGCTTCCATCAATGATAAGAAATTCGTGTGAAGGCTTTCAGCCAAATTCTTCCTAAGAAATGGAATCCTGTACAAGCGCAACCATGATTCAACTCTACTTAGGTGTGTAGACAAGAAGGAGGCAGAGAAGATCATGGAGGACATGCATGATGGCCTCTTTGGAAATCACTCTAGTGGGAACACTATGGCCAAGAAGATTATGAGGGCTGGTTATTATTGGTCAATAATGGAAACTGATTGTCACCATCACTCAAGGACTTGCCATAAGTGTCAAATCTATGTCGATAAGGTTTATGTGCCTCCGGTACCACTAAACGTCATGACTTCTCTGTGGCTGTTCGCAATGTTGGGAATTGACATGATTGGAGAGATCAATCCCACTGCCTCCAATGGACATCTCTTCATCCTCGTTGCCATTGACTACTTCACCAAATGGTCGAAGCTGCTTCATTTGCCTCAGTCATTAAGAACGTTGTAGCCCAGTTTATCAAACATAACCTCATCTTCCGGTATGGTATCCATGAGAGGATCATCACTGACAACGGAAACAATATCAACAATGCTATGATTATGGAACTCTGTATGCAGTTCAAGATCAAGCATCATAATTCTTCTTCGTACAGACCTAAGATGAATGGGGCAGTGGAAGCTGCCAATAAAAACATAAAGAAGGTTGTGAAAAAGATGGTGGTGACCTACAAAGACTGGCACGAGATGCTACTGTTTGCTCTCCTTGGCTACCATAGTTTGGCTCAAACCTCAATTGGGATAACCCTATTCTCCTTAGTCTATGGCATGGAAGTTGTTTTACCTGTGGAAGTTCAATTTCCTTCCTTAAGGATTATGAAAGAAGTAGATTTAGGCGAAAATGAATGGATTCAAACTAGATTGGATCAGTTGAAATTGATTGATGAGAAGAGACTTGTTGTTGTTTGTCATGGTCAAATGTATCAAAAGCGTATGATCAAGGCTTTCAACAAAAATATCAAACCTTGAGTGTATCAGGCTGGTGACTTGGTAATAAAGCGCATCATTTTTCCTCAAGGTGATTCCAGGGGAAAATGGACTCCCACTTATGAAGGGACGTTCTTTGTTAACAAATTATTCTCTGGTGGCTCCATCGTGCTAACTACTATGGACGATGAAGATTTCCCGCATCCTGTGAATGCAGACATAGTCCAAAAATATTACGCATAAAAATGACCCTCTAGGTTCACATACATAGGAATAAACAAGGGCATCCCAGTGAACCAAAGAGGTTCAGGAAAAAATTGGGGATATATATACAAAAGATTATACACTCGGCAAGTCGAAAAACTGAAAGGGAGGCTTGGGCAAAAAAGGGTATCCTGGTGGTCTGAAAACCCGAAAGGGCAGTCCAGGAAAAAGGTAAGGACTAAAGCATATGACTATGTCCCGTGAAATCACTACAACTAGATTTATTACCAAGGTCTAAGTTCTTGGGTATAAGATCAATTCAATCAACTTCTTTCAACAGCAAGGGATGATGTTCGAAGATATAAGGGCAATAACGGAGTTGGAACACAATGATATCACTTCCACATGGCTATTATTTTTGTTTTCACTTTGTATTCTTTAGACGATTTCCTCTTACTAGGATCTCTGTCTCCTTGTACAAAAACACTTATTTATAGGCAAAACATCAAGACAAATATACTTTGAAGTGCAAACTTTTTGTTTTTCTGTTTGAGTGCAAAAACGTCCAATGACTAAAATTGAATGAACATATGAATATGAACATGATTAACTGTTAACAAATGTATGTTTAAAAATAGTAATAAACATTTTCTTAAAGATTCAGGATATCCCCACAGAGTTACTTCAATAAAACTATCCCCACGGATTTGAATTCATACAGTATCCATCCGGAGTTCCAAACTCCTGACAATCATTTCCATAGTTGAGTTGGTCCTAAACTATAAGAGATACCTTTCTAAGTTCATCTCCAAAAGAATTCATCTCTACAATAAGGTCACCAAAATATTCCTCTCAACAAGGTTTATTTCCCCAACAGACTACAAATTCCCCCAACTCGAGTTCTTTTCTCAGACCATTACAAATCAACGGACAAAACCCCTTGTCCCCAACGGAGTCGTTACTATCCCCAGAAAGTTGCTGCGAAGCCTAGAATTTGACCAGATACCGGTTAAATTTTACTCTCCCCAGTCAAGTTATAATTCCCCAGTAGAGTAAGGGACAACCAAGGTTCCTGAACTCTATCCCTCAAGCAGAAATCGACACTCCTCGCAGAATTTCCTCAAAACAATGAGGCAGGAATCCCCAGCAGAACACTCTAAACAAAGCCGAAGATACATATACTCTTCATCTCCAGCGGTGGTCCGGGATTTTGCTTCCCAACACTCCCCAACATTTGTCAAGGATTTATTTTCCTAGACAAAGATACATTTCAACAATATTCATACATCATAGCACATACATGACAAATGCATACAACATAACCTCATTTATTTTGAGAACATCATTACGCCATGCATACATCAGCATGTAACTAACCCTCTTCCTTGCAGGAAAAAAATCAATCAACAAGACAAAATACCTCTTATGGTTGGATTTACTTCTTCCAGTTAAAAACAGGGAATCAATAGACCTCTTCTGGTTAAATTTACTTCTTCTAGTTAAAAACAGACAATCAGTAGACCTCTTCTGGTTAGATTTATTTTTTCTAGATTAAAGACAGACAGACAAAGACCTCTTCTGGTAGATTTATTTCTTCCAAATTAAAGACAGGCAGACGAAGACCTCTTCTGGTTAGATTTATTCATTCCAGATTAAAGACAGGCAGACGAAGACCTCTTCTGGTTAGATTTGTTTCTTCCAGATTAAAGACAGGCAGAGGAAGACCTCTTCTGGAAATCAACAAACCTCTTCTGGTTAGATTTATTCTTTCAGTCAAAGACAGGCGGACAAAGACCTCTTCTGGGTTAGATTTACTTATTCCAGTTGAAAACAGGAAAAAGACATTTGTTGTTTCAGTATAAATCGACCAAAGATTTATTCTGATACTTCTTCCAATTTCTACCAACAGTCACTCTGGGTGGAATTTGTAAGCCCACCTCCGACAAATTCTTTATCACTTCTCCAAATGGCATATTTAAGACCATTTCCAACACAATCAAATAACACATCATCAAGTGCAAATTTCTAGACACTCTAGTGTTCAATTATCTTCCACCTTCAAGTCACGAATGGCGGACCCGCCAATCTAACTCTTCAGGTTTAAGAAGATTGAACAGGGGCAATTGTTGTACCCCAACATTTTCCCTCTCTTTTATCAAGACATTTCTCACAAATATATTCAATGGTTCAAGCTTACAAAAGTATTTTCTAGGTCAAGCCATCTCTGTTGTACCCCAATTTTTCCCCCTAAGATCCCATCATTATACCATATTGATTCAATCACAACAAGATCACATTAGGGTTTTTGGTTCTCCTTCCTATCCTTATCTTTGATCTTTGAGGAATCACCAATCACCTTGAATTGTTTTTCTTTTGTGATCATTCATATTTTCTTTTGACTTTACTTTTAATTAATAAAATGCAATGTTGGTTTGTCTTACTTGTTAATAGTGTAGGTAAAGGCAATGTGGCTTGACAAGTTGATCCATGGGTTCATGAGTTTATTTCCATGACCTAGTTAATAAAGCTTGAGAAATTCAAACCTCACCATTAAAGTTGTTTTTGGAAGAAATGGCATGGCAAGGTTTATTTTGGTTCACTACATTTCAAAGTTATCAAAATTTATTCAAAAGTACAAGGGGTTGATTGAAGAAGTTGTCATGGTTGGACAAGGTCTTGTTCCCATTGATCACAAGTGAATATTTCTATCAATCCTTAAGATATGGAAGTGGTTTTTGTTGCTATTAGTTCTCATTATCATCCTCAACAAATTCTATTTACAAAGCAAAAGTGTTGGTACAATAAGGTTGTTCAAAATTGTCAAAGTTCCTCAAAGCATTTTCTTGATCTATGAGCTAGGGTTTTGAACTTCAAAGAAGTATATCTTGCTCATCTTTTGGTATTTTTGAATTATTCCAAAGACATCCTTCTCTTAAAAGGGTTATTAACAAATCACTTCAAAAGTTTCAAGGAGTTTTCATGTGGAAGAAACTTGATGATGAAGAAAGATTACAAGTCCTCCAGATGAACCCCCAATTTCTCATGTGTGACTTCAAATGATTATAACTTGGTCAATTCTTATCCCCTTGAGCCCACTCTTTTTCCATAATGATCTTGAGGATGTGCAATTTATTCCTTATTTTATATGCAAAGTGATAAAATGGATGGAATATGCCCTAAGGATGAAAATGATTATAGGTCATTTCATGATTTTTTGCCAACTTCAACAATTCATAACTCTCTAAATTTTTGGAGATTTTGAATGGTTCAAGTTTCAAAATTTCATTCAAGAGGTATATTTCATGCCATATATTTTGGTCAAGAGCCAATTCCAAGTGAAAGGCCATGTTTGGATGCAAAACATTATAGGTCACTTTGAAGAAAAATTTGAAATATTTCCAAGTATGGAAAGTCAACCTTTTTCCCCAACTTTGACTCAATGCAACTTTCAGTTCTAGCATCCATTTGATTCCATTATTTCCCCATTGCAAATCTTGTAACCCCATCTTTCTAAAGCTTCAAGAATCATGCCCTAAGACCCCTTGAGCTGAGAATGCTATTGATTTGAACTTGGTAACTTGAAAATGAAGTTTCTTCAAAAGTCAGAATTTGAAATAATTGACTTAGCTTCTAAACACTTTGTTTCTGTGCATTTTTGCTTCTAAACATGTTTAGTGAACTTCCAGAAGTGATTAGCATAGAAAAACGCACGCTTTGGATGAGTTTTGATCAAATTAGGAGTCCCACTTTTCTTGTTTGCAACTTCACACGATTTCCCTTCAAACTTCATCATTTCACACGCTTGAACATTCAATTTGATTCCCTATAAATAGAGGGTCATCCCTCATTCATTCCCTCAAGCTTGGATAGCCAGAATCACCCTGCCAAACTTGCTCCATAACTCAATTTTTTGTAACTTCAAAATCAGTGTTCATGCCTTTTTCAATGCAATTTTTCTATCAATTCACCTTCCTTGGTCTTCCCTGAAGCTAACCATACAATTACCTTCAAGAGTCGTGCCCTATATTGCTCCATAGAAGTCTAGTTCTGAGCTCTGCAACTCTATTTCAATAGGTAAATTTCTCCATCAATTCTTCAAAACTTTGATATCATTGTGAAGCTCTCATTGCTCTGGTTCTAGTCGCAACACTTGCTTTTATCTGGAAACACGTTTTGACCATGAAATTTTAAATCCCTTTTCAAAACTTTCCTTCCAAATTGCTTGAGCTACAATTTATATAAATTTTTCGCGAAGATGTGGTTGTCTTCATCTTGAACAGACGAAGCGAATGGCATAGATCTGAGCTTCTGATTTTACAGTTTGAGAGACCTACAATTCACGTTGGCTGGAGGTTGAAGATGACCAACGTGTCATCTTCCAACCAATGAGGTCACGACACTTATTTTTTTGAAATCTGATTTAATTAATGATTATGTGCTCTTTTCACTAAAGTCCATAACATGCACAACGCGCCGGGTCCACTTGATCTGTTTACTAACGCGTTTTGACATTGATCTGATGGCCCATATTTTTTTGGTTTGATATTTTATTTTCTGATTTTTATTTTAATTGTTTTAAATTTAAAAAAATCATAGAAAATTCATTTTTACTCCAAAAAATCTGAAAAAATTATGAAAAATATTTTTGATTTTTCTCTTTCTGATTTACATTTTTTCCCAAATTTATTTTGTGTTTTGATATTTTTTATAAATTTTCACTTTATTTGAATTGTTTTAAATATTTAAAAATACTTTTATGCATTTTTAAATTCTCAAAAAATTATGGAATGATCCAATGATATTGTGACAAATATTGGTGACCTCATTTATTTATTTTTCCTGACTTTTTTATTTTTAATCATTTTTTGTTTATTTTACTCATTTCTTTTAATTTTAAAAAATAGTTTCTGACTTTAAAAAATTACCAAAAATTTTATAAAAATATGTGAGTCATTTTCTGATTTTTCTATGGTTTTACTTTTTATTTCTTGATTAATTTGAACATAGTTGATATTTTTCTCTTTTATTTCTATTTTAAAACATTTTTAAAACCTCTCTTAATGTATATATTAAATGCAATATTATTTTGTGATTATTTTCTGGATCATCTTGGGTTGAATTTTTGATTATGAACTTTATTAACATCATTGGATCCATGGTGTTGAGTCTAACTCCATAAGAATGGATGAATGATTTTAATAATAGTTTGATTAAAATTTAATTCAAATGTGGTTTGTATATTCTTCCCCACCCCTCTTCATCTTATTCTTTTCTTATTGCACTAAGTGTTATTGGAGCATGATCTCTATATCATATCTCAAAACAAATGGTGCATAGATTGCTATTGACCGGCCTCAAAATAGGTGCGACTTCTACATAAGTCCACTTACGATTGCTTAACATAGGGCTAAATTTTGTCCCAATTAGAATAAATGATCATTCGTGGCCCAAACTTATGTTTGCAAGCCAAAGTATGTTAATTTGATCTCTTTGATCCAATAACCTTGAGATTCATTGTGTGGAGGCTTTGGTTCTACCAATCCTCTAATGGATCTACAACACTTTTTGTCAACGTGGATCACCTAAACATCGTTGATCATTAAATGGTACTTTTGAGGATTCCAAATGGATGATATACATGACAAAAAGAAAATGCAACTTGTTGTGTGGAGGCTTTGGTTCTACCAATTCTCTAATGAGTTCCAAATGTAAGTTTCAAGATGGTCATCCAACTAACCACTAATTATACAATTGATTTTACTTTATGCTTTTATTTTTTATGCTTTATGTACCATTTACTTTAAGCATTACATTTCATGTCATTTGTATTTTTCTTACTTGAGCATTTATATTCTTGTTATTTTTATTTTGCTCACTTGAGCCTTTCTTTTCTTTTTCAAGACACCTAATAATCAATATGAACCCTAAAAAACCCTTTAATGATACTTGGACTATTTGGTTACTATCCTTGGCATTGTGGAGTATTGGACTTCTTGGACTTAGGATTAGAAACCTTGACCTATGTTGGAGACCTTGTAGCCTTAATTGATATTTTGTCTGGAGCTCTTGAGGTTTACCTCAAGACATTGGGTTGTTTGTTTATTTTGTGTGCAGGTCATTATGATTACATACTTTGTTTGTAATCTGGAATTCACCCGTATACAGCCGTTACTCTGCCCAATTTTTGTGAAGACTTAATACACTTGAAGTTTGGTTTTCTCAAGAGGTCTAGTATCTTTGCTTGCTTCGACAGTCTCTTCTTCTCCTCCCATCTTCTTTAATTTCAAAAATCTTCTTCCTCCTTTTGAAAACTCTTATTGTTTTTAAACTTGAACCACTTTCATAATAAACTTGGACTTATGTCCATGCATTTTTCAAAACATTTTCATAAGTAAACTTCAATCAACTTAATAATACCTTGACATTTTTGTGAGAAGACTAAAAGTCAATCAATTTCATTTCAAACCATATTGCCACTTTGGCTTTTACTTTAAACTTTTCTCAAAAGATTAGACTCTTGTCAATCCTTGTAGTGATGTAAACAACTATACTTCTACAATATGTAGTGAAGTGAGATATTTTCCACTTGGGTGTTGAGTGAGGCATTGTTGATTTTAAAATCCAAGCCATATCCTCCACTTTGAGATGATACAAATTCTCCTTTCTCATAATTGTAGGTAGTAAGTATGTTTTTCCACACGGACAATGATGATGATGTCTTATCTCATAAAATTAACCAACACACTTGTGTTTTAAAATTTTTAAAAGAGGAACTATGTGTACCCTGATCCCCTATTGCACGAAAGCTGGTACGTAGGCACTAAAGGTTTGTAACCGCGGTGGATGAAAAAATCATAATAAAATATACTTCTTTTCTCACCTCCACCATCTATTTTTCATACAACATTTTATAGCCAAAATATACATATTTTTACAAAGAGGTTCCTGCGGAGTACCGTAGATGTTTAGGGTGCTAATACCTTCCCTTTGCATAACAACCCCCCTTACCTTGAATATTTCCCCACTCTTTTGGGTTATTCTCTCTTTTCCCATTCCGCGCGGTGGCGATTATTATTTTGATATGTATAAGTCTAGTCAATCCAATGACTTAGTCTTTAACATTTCTACGGCTATAGAAAAAATGGCGACTTCACTGGGGAAAGATTGACCTCTTGTTGGTCCATCTCTAAGTAGGTCGAGCCTACCTTTTTTTATATCTGTATATGTGTTATTGTTGTTTATGTGTTATATTTTGTATATATGCTTGTCTGGATTTTCCTGGTTTTCAGGGTGCTTGGTGATTACTTATAAGTCCTATACCCAGACTTGGGCAAACTTTAAGATAGGACGGGCGGTATAGTCTTGTTAACTTTGAGGGAGTAATCCGAAAATAGGAGGCATGAGATCCCCCACTCAGTGGAGGCCCCTTTGACTGTAATGTCCTTTACCGAGTAATCGGGAAGACGTACTACTTTCAACCTGGGAGCCTGCTGAAGCTGGGGACCGTAGAATACCTAACCCATCTTTTCCTTTTAGGTGTAGTGCGGAAGCTATGACGGAGTAATTCGGAAATAGTTGTCACGCGATACTATGCTCGGATGAGTGTTTCTTGAGAATATTACTAATTACGGAGTTAACCGGGAAGTTGGTAATATCCGAAGGAAGGATGTAGACTCTAGGAACCTCTAGAACCTTGTTCGGCAGGTGATAACTTTTAGACCATACCTTATGGGTAGTACCTTCAACCTCATGCTCGCGGCGTTGAACCTATGAACCCTATATTTGTGATCTTGTGTGTGATTGTTGCATCATTTATCCATGCACTCATAAGCATATTTTGAAGGAATTTCATTTCAAGGGACTTAAAAATTTGACCATTTGTGAATATCTCAGGTACCTTTTGGCCATGGATTCTGGAAAAAGAAAGACCGGAAAATACAGTTTCAAAGATCCCAAGATAGATGAGTTGATCAGTCTAATTCCCGAGATTGAGTATCCTGCAGATTTTTGAAAGAAGTATGAATCCATCACTCCTCTCATGAAGTTTAGGATGAAGGAGGGCATTCTCTCAACCTTGGTCCAGTTCTATGATCCGTTGTATCATTTCTTTACTTTCCCTGACTATCAGTTGATGCCTACACTAGAGCAGTATTCTTATATATTAGTTTTACCTATTACCGATCGTGTTCCTTTTACTGGTTTGGAGGGTGAGCCAAAATCACATGAGATTGCTGCTTTGATTCATCTGGAGAAGTCTGAGGTTGAAGCCCATATGACTACTAAAGGAGGGATTAGAGGATTACCAGCTCAGTTCTTATTGGAGAAAGCTCGTTACTTTTCCAAGATGAAGAGTACAGTCGCTTTTGAGGCCATATTTGCTCTACTTTCTTACGGGTTGTTCTTATTTCCTAATGTGGACAAGTTTGTTGATGTTAATGCCATCAGGATATCCATGATTGGAAACCCAGTTCCTACATTGTTGGGTGAAGCTTATTACTCTATTTATCTTCAAAATTCTTATCATGGGGGGATGATTATCTGTTTCACGCCTCTATTATACCAGTGGTTTATTTCTTATATACCTCAGTCTAATGATTTCTGGGATGTCAGGAAGGAACCCCGTTGGGCTCCTAAGATCATGGCACTTACTCACTCGGATATTGTTTGGTATCATCGAGCTTACCAGGGTATAGAGATTATCGACAGTTGTGGTAGTTTCCCCAATGTACCTCTTCTTGGTACAAAGGGAGGGATTAACTACAACCCTGTTCTTACGTGACGACAACTTGGTTATCCAATGAGGGATAAACCAAATAGTATTCATTTGAGTAGTTTCTTTATGAAGGAGGGAGAAGACCATAAGGAAGCTAGAGAGAAGATTGTGAAGGTCTGGCGTCACATTCATAGGAAGAGTAGGAAAGACTTGGGACCTAGAGGGGTTGTTTCTTTGGAGCCATATCTTCAGTGGGTTCAAATGAGAGCTATTCAGTTGAAGATGTCGTATTCTCGGGAAGCACCTATGCTTGATTTGTTTGTGAAGACCACTCATCCCTTATTGGATGATGTGGAAGAGCTACAACTTTCTTTAGTCAGGATGCAACAGGAAAAGGATGCTTGGAAGAATAAGTGCCAAACTTTAAAGATTTCCTATAAAGCAAACTTAAAGGAGAAAGATGACTTGATTGAGATTCTTGAGAGTCGAGTTGTATAGATGATGGATAGGTAAGGGGATTTATTTTCTCCTAAGCCTCAGTCAGTTAATAGTTGCTCACTTCCTGATTCAGGTGATTGGAAGAAGGTTGCCACCAGATATGCTGAAGAAAACAAGAGGTTGAAGGCTCAGATTGTCAGGCTTACAAGGAAGCGCCAGCGTATAGAGTGATTTCCATCAGCTTTGCTTCTTAGGGTTTTAGACTTTATTTTCATCTTGTACTTAGGATCATTGAAACTTGTAATCCATTTTGAAGTTATTATAATAAAAAATTTCAGTATTTCAAATATGTTATTACTTTGATATTTGCAATGTGTCTATAAATCTTTAAGTCCCTTGAAATATTAAAACAAATCATGTGCGTTTCACATCATGCATCATATTGCACATATTTTTTTCATTTCTTGGCATATCCAGGTATCTTACCAAGCTTCTTTACTTCGTTCAGCAAGTTGTCTCACCACTACAACACTCGAGCTAATTTCAAAAGGAAGATAGACAACTTAGAATAAGAGAATCGTGAGCTGCGTGAGGAGATTTCTACTTTGAAGGCCGGCATGGACAATCTTACTGCTCTGATGGAATCTATGGTGGCTACTCAGAATCAGCCACCGAGTGTTCAACTTCAACCAACAAGGGTTACTACTGAAGCTCTGAATGTTCCTGTGTCTGCTACTCCAGCTGTTATTCAAAACCGCATGCCTCAAGGTTATCCATGGGGAATGCCAGAGAACTGTGTGCTTGAAGGTTTCAATATGGGTCCTCAAGAAGCTCCAGTTGTTCAGACTACTGTTACTCCTACACCTCCTTCGGTGAATATGATACCAGTTGTTAATGATGATACGTGTCGTCCTTTTCCTCCACCAAGTGAAGACTTGGGTCTTTATCGTAGAATGAATGATTTTCAAGAGCAATTTGACAAGATGCAGAGAGAGATGAGGGCCCTCAGGGGAAAGGAATTGTCCGGGCAGAATGTGAATGATTTATGCTTGGTCCTGAATATTAAGACACCTGCGAAGTTTAAAGTCCTGGAATTCGAGATGTACAAGGGAAACACTTTCCGTCATGCTCATCTTGTGATGTATGTAAGGAGAATGTCTACCCATACTGATGATCAGTGTCTGCTGATTCACTTTTTTCAGGATAGTTTGACTGGTGTTGCACTGAAGTGGTATATCAGTTTGGATAGCGTCAATATCCACACTTTCAATGACTTGGGAGAAGCATTTATCAGACAATACAAATACAACATGGACATGGCACCTAACCGTGATCAACTCCGGGACATGGTCTAGAAAGACAGGGAATCATTCAAAGAATATGCATAGAGATGGCGTGAGGTAGCCGCCCAAGTGATTCCTCCCATGGAAGAGAAGGAGATGACTAAGATTTTCTTGAAGAATCTGGGTGCTTTCTACTATGAGAGGATGGTAGCGAGTGCGCAAAGTGACTTTATTGAAATGGTATGCATGGGTATCCGCTTTGAAGAGGCTGTAAGAGAGGGTCGTTTAACAAAGAGTGAAAGTTATGGAAATACGAAGAAGCCATCCTATGGGTTTTCCAAAAAGAAAGAAGAATATACAAATGTTGTTATGCAAGAGAGGAGGGTTAATCCTCCTAGAAGAAATTATCAGCGTCATCAGCAAGTCGCCTCAGTTACTCTGGTTGTTGGTGTAGCTCCAACTACCATTGCTTATTAGAGACCATTACATCATGGGAATCAAGGGTATAATCAGAGAAGGGAGAGTTATGACCCTATCCCTATGAGTTATACAGAATTACTCCCGGCGTTAATTCAGAAGAAGTTGGTTCAGACCTGGCCACCTCCCATTGTACCATCACCATTACCTTGGTATTATAAGACAGACCAAACATGTGCTTTTCATCAGGGACCACCAGGGCATAATGAGGAGAATTTATATCCTTTGAAGACTGAGGTACAGAAATTGGTGAAGTCTGGTATTCTATCTTTCAAGGATGTGGGCCCTAATGTGAAAGATAATCCTCTACCAAAGCACGGAGGAGCGAATGCTGTGAATATGGTGGCCGGTTGTCCAGGCGACTTCCAGATTTTTGATGTTAATCTGGTTAGAGGAGATTTGGTGAAAATGCATGCAGACCTCTGTGAATTTAGCTACTATGCGCATGACCATGCCAGCTGTGCTATTTGCAGTAAAGATATATAAGGTTGTGACAAGATAAAGACTGATTTGCAAGAGATAATGGATGAGGGGCTCATCCACATAATCAGGCCCAGGGCAGAGTATGAAGACGAAGTAAACATGGTTTCTGGATCTCCTGGAGAGTTCATAATCTTTAATGTGGAATATATGAATGAGGACCTTGTGCAGTTGCACATTACTTTCTGCCACATGGTTGGTCAGGTAGAACATCAATATGGATCTTGCCAAATTTGCTGTTGGGACTCCCGAGGATGTTCGATTGTAAGGAAAGGTTTTCAATTGTTATTGGATAATGGAACCATCAAGGTTACAGGTCAAAGGGATGATTACCATGGAGTTGATGTGATTGAGGTATGTTTGGCTAAAGAAGAGTCAGATGATGAGTATGCCTCCGCATATGAGTATTTCTCCTCAGATGAGGATTTGTTTTCTAGAGATGACTTCGTAATGACTGATTATGTTGAAGAAGGAGTAAACGTTATTGTTCCTTGTTTTGGTGCACTCGCCCATTTTGAAGTTGAATATCATAGAAAGCTAGCTATTACTCCATTGGTGATTAGTTTTCCGGGTCTTGTCGCCTACAAGTCAGATAAGGTTGTACCCTACAAATATAATGCTGCAATTTTAGAGGATGGTGTGGAAGTTCCCATCCAGCCAATGCCTAATGTTGGAAATATTGCTGAGACTAGCAGAGTGACCCGCAGTGGTCGTGTATTTGCACCAGTTGTTCGTCGAGATGTTAGCGTTGGAAAGAAAATTGTTGAAAATGTTGAACCCAGGAAGGCTACGGGTGAATCTAGTGGGGCTACACTAGAAAAGGATTTGGATGATATTTTAAAGATACTCAAGATGAGCGACTACAAAATTGTAGATCAGCTACTGCAGACTCCTTCAAAAATATCTATCTTGGCTTTATTTATGAACTCTTCTGCTCAATAAGAATATTTGATGAGGGTATTGGACTAAGCTTTTGTGGAGAGTGATATGCCAGTAGACCAATTCAGCAGTGTGGTAGGGAACAGTACATCATGTAATAACTTGAGTTTCTGCGACGATGAATTTCCCGATGAAGGAAGGAATCACAACCTGGTCCTCCATATTTCTATGATCTGCAAGAATAATTCACTATCCAATGTGCTGATTGATAACGAATCTGCATTGAACGTTATACCGAGAAGCACACTTATGAAGTTGAAATATCAAGGAACGCCCATGCGCCCAACTAGCATTATTGTGAAAGCGTTTGATGGATCAAGGAAATCTGTTATTGGTGAACTGGACTTGCCTATTCATATAAGCCCACATTTGTTTCAGATTACTTTCCAGGTCATGGATATTGTACCTGCTTATAGTTGTTTGCTGGGACGATCGTGGATACATGAGGCATGGGCTGTCACTTCGACTTTACACTAGAAGCTGAAGTTTGTACGTGAAGGAAAAGTGGTAATTATAAATATAGAACAGACATTATTGATATCTCATTTGTCCTCTTTCAGCATTGTAGAGGCGGATGAAGCTGTTGTTGGAACCCAGTTCCAAGATTTATCCATTGACAACATAAGAGGAAATGAGAACTCTATAGATTCATTTAAGGATGCGTAGCAGGTTGTGCATAAAGGCCATAGCTAAGTATGGGGACAGATTGTTGATCCACCTGTAAACAAGAATAGAGATGGCTTGGGGTTCTCTGTGAAGAATGATGGGGGTAAGAGCATGAAGCCAAGGGCTTCTACAGGAAAGTATCAAGACATCTTTCGTAGCGGGGTTTATCTTCATCCAACCGTTTCTGGGATTAATGCCATTGTAGAAGATGAAGCAGAGCCAAAAATGCCAAATTATGTGACGTGCAGAGTTAGGGTCCAGAAATGGATCACCATTGATGTTCCCTCTTGCATACATGTTTCAAAGTAATTTGTTTTGTTAATATTTTTGAAAATATTTCATTCTTCCCAAGGTGAAAGTATTAATATTGTATGGGCTTATCTGTTTGCTGTGACTTTTAAAATCAATAATAAAAGTTGCCTTTGTTTCCCAAATTGTGTTGTTATTTTCTTCTTTTTCTTGGAAAATGGTAATCAGAAAAAACCTTTCAAAATAAATAATAACTGAAATTCAATCTGCATGATCACTTGTTATATGTGTCAGTTTCTAAAAGCAATCATAAATCATATGTGCAGATTAATTAAAAAACTCGTTGAATACAATGACCCTGCACCCTCTCCCAACTATGAATGTCCTGTGTATGGGGACAAAGAGAAAGACTATGATGATATTCCAGAAGAGGTCTCACGGTTGCTTGAGCACGAAGAGAATGCCATTCAGCCATATAAAGAGCCATTGGAAGTAATCAATTTTGGTTCAGAAGAAGATCCGAAGGAAGTCAAGATTTGAGCATTTCTATATCCTGATGTGAAGAGCGGGTTGATTGAGATGTTGAAAGATTATGTGGATATTTTTTCTTGGTCTTACCAAGATATGCCTGGTCTAGATACAGATTTTGTAGAGCACCTTTTGCCGTTGAAGCCAGAGTGCCCGCCAATCAAACAGAAGTTGCGAAGAACTCACCCAAATATGGAAGTGAAGATCAAAGAAGAAGTCCTGAAGCAGATTAATGTCGGTTTTCTTATGAAATCAGTGTACCCTCAGTGGATTTCCAATATTGTGCCAGTATAGAAGAAATACGGAAAAGTTCGTATGTGCGTAGATTACAGAGATCTAAATAAAGCTAGTCCAAAAGATGATTTTCCATTGCCACACATTGATATGTTAGTGGATAGCACAACAAAATTCAAAGTTTTATCGTTGATTGATGGATTTTCCGGGTATAATCAAATAAGGATGGCGCGTGAGGACTTGGAAAAAACAACGTTTATCACACCCTAGGGAATATTCTGTTACAGAGTGATGCCCTTCGGGTTAAAGAACACTGGTGCAACATACCAGAGGGCTATGACAACCCTATTCCATGATTTGATGCACAAGGAAATTAAGGTATATATTAATGATATGATTGCTAAATCCAAGACTGAAGAAGGGCATGTAGAAGATTTATTGAAGTTGTTTTAGCATTTGAGGAAGTATTGTCTCCGCTTGAATCCAAATAAATGTACCTTCAGTGTTCGATCGGGGAAATTGTTGGGTTTCATTTTTAGCCGGAAAGTGATTGAAGTTGACTCTGATAAAGTCAAAGCAATTCAAGAGATGCTAGAACCGAGAACTGAAAAGCAAGTCAGAGGGTTCCTCGGGCGTTTGAATTATATTTCCAAATTCATTTCCCACATGACTGCAACGTGTGAACCGATCTTTAAGTTGTTAAAGAAAGATCAAGGTTGTGTGTGGACAGATGACTGCCAAAGGGCATTTGAAAGTATTAAAGAAAATCTGCTTGAACCTCCTATCTTGCTCCCTCTTGTTGAAGGAAGACCGTTGATTATGTATCTGACAGTGTTAGATAATTCCACGGGCTATATTCTGGGACAACAAGATGAAACAGGGAAGAAAGAGTATGCCATTTATCATCTCAGTAAAAAGTTTACTGATTGTGAATCGCGGTATTCCATGCTGGAAAATACATGTTGTGCTCTGGCCTGGGCTGCAAAACGTTTGTGGCAGTATATGTTGAATCACACTACTTGGTTGATCTCCAAAATGGATCCAATTAAGTACATTTTTGAAAATCCTGCTCTTACTGGGAGAATTTCCCGCTGGCAGATGTTGTCATCTAAATATGACATCGAATACCGCACACAAAAAACTATTAAAAGCACCATTTTGGCAGATTACCTTGCTCACCAACCAGTTGATGATTATTAGTTTGTGAAGTATGATTTTCCTGACGAGGATGTGATGTTTTTAAAAGTGGAAGATTATGATGAATCGTTGCCTGAGGAAGGTCCTGATACCGAATCTCGATGGAGTATGGTATTTAATAGAGTTGTGAATGCTTATTGTAAAGGAATTGGTGTTGTGATTGTCACTCCACATGGATCGCACATTCCTTTCACTACAAGGTTGACATTTGATTGTACTAATAATATGGCAGAATATGAGGCTTTCATCATGGGTCTTGAGGAAGCTATTGATCTCAGAATTAAAATTATAGATGTGTATGGAGATTCAGCTTTGGTAATAAATCAGATTAAAGGAGAGCGGGATAATCGTCACCCCGGCTTGATCCCTTACAAAGATTATGCTAGAAGATTATTACCCTTCTTTAATAAAGTTGAATTACATCACATCCACAGAGACGAAAATCAAATGGCGGATGCTCTGGAAACTCTGGCTTCTATGTATCAAGTGAATACTTGGAATGATATACCTCGAATTATAGTTCGACAAATGGATAGGCCTGCTCATGTGTTTACAACAGAAGAGGTAGCATATGAGAAACCTTGGTATTATGATATCAAGCATTTCCTCCAGACTCAGGAATACCCGATTGGTGCATCGAATAAAGATAGAAAGACATTGAGAAGATTGGTTGGCAGTTTCTTCCTCAGTGCAAATGTGTTGTACAAGAGAAATTATGAAATGGTCTTGTTCAGATGCATGGATAGACACGAAGCAGGCATGTTGATGTATGGGGCTCATGATGGTTTATTTGGCACTCATGCCAATGGACATTCGATGCCTAAAAGGATGCTAAGGGCATGTTACTATTGGCTGACAATGGAATATGATTGTTACAAATTTGCAAAGAAGTGCCATAAATGCTAGATTTATACTGACAAGATTCATGTGCCTCCTACACTTCTCAATGTTATTTCTTCCCCGTAGCCCTTCTCTATGTGGGGTATTGACATGATTGGAATGATAGAACCCAAAGCTTCAAATGGACACCGTTTTATTTCGGTAGCAATTGATTACTTCAATAAATGGGTGGAAGCTGCTTCATATGCTAATGTTACCAAGCAAGTGGTCATAAGCTTCATTAAGAATAATCTTATATGTCGGTATGGTGTGCCAAACAGAATTATCACTGATAATGGCTCGAATCTGAACAACAAGATGATGACAGAACTTTGTGAAGAATTCAAGATAGTCCATCATAACTCATATCCGTACAGGCCGAAGATGAATGGGGTTGTTGAAGCTGCTAATAAGAATATCAAGAAGATCATATAGAAGATGGTTGTTACTTATAAAGATTGGCATGAAATGCTGCCTTTTGATTTACATGGATATCAGACATCTGTCCGCACTTCAACAGGAGCAACCCCGTTCTCCCTTGTGTATGGAATGGAAGCGGTACTCCCAATCGAGGTTGAGATTCCCTCTTTGCGTGTGATCATGGAAGCCAAGTTATCGGAGGCTGAATGGGTCTAGAACAGGTTTGACCAATTGAATTTGATCGAAGAGAAGAGAATGACAGCCTTATTTCATGGGCAGTTATATCAGAAGAGGATGAAGAAAGCTTTTGACAAGAAGGTCAAACCTCGTGAATTCAGATAAGGCGACCTCGTGCTCAGGAAGGTCATGTCTTTTATCGCTGATTCTAGGGGCAAGTGGACTCCCAATTTTGAAGGCCCGTATGTTGTCAAGAAAGCCTTCTCTGGCGGCGCATTAATTCTTGAAACTATGGATGGCGAGGAGTTCCCACGTCCCCTGAATGTTGATGTAGTCAATAAATACATCGTCTAAAGAAATAAAAGAACAACTCGCTGAGTTGAAAACCCGAAAGGGCGACTTAGGCAAAAAGGAGCGTCTCGGTAGGCCGAAAACCCCAAAGGGAGCTCTAGGAAAAAATTAGAGACATAAACAAAATTAAATTTCCCACTAAGTTGAAAACCCGCAAGGGCAACTTAGGAAAAAGTTAGGTACTTTCTTGGCAAGTAACTACATTAGACAAGACTTTATCATTGAAGCAACAATCTTCTTGGATCCTCACCATACATCAACGGAAGCTGCTGCTCATAATTTCAAAGTTGTTAGAGGGAATAATGGTAATTGTATCTCAATGTATCTTTTCCATTATATATTACCATTTTCGGAACTTTGTAATCATTCGTGGAGTCTTTCCATTCGTAGAATACCATTCTATCAATAAAATTTGAGCTTTTACCCAATTCTTTGTATTTCTTATTTTTATTCAGCTTACAAAGACTCCATTTATTATTAATAATAATTTTCAAAGCAAAAAGATTAAATAACAAAGTTATTTTTCAAGAAGAATTTACAACTTACTTTTACTTTAGATTTTTTGATTCAAGAGGAAAACAAAAGTGGTGATCCCAAGAATGGACGAACTCCAGTAATTTTAGGGAGTTTTGTTTCCCCCAGAAAGGTTTTCTCAGGACGTTTTCGCTGGTATGCGTGTGATTTTTGTATATTGAAGACAATATTAATTGGCGTAAGGTGCAGTATTGGGTTTGTGATTCCAGTGTTCCCAGTCAAGTCTTGGTTCATTTTTCATTTTTGAGCTTGCATGATATGAAGAGTCAATCCAAGTTCTCCAGTGAAGGCCTCGCTTATTTTGATAGAAGTCCTTTCTCCCCAGAGAAGTTGGTGCAGTAATTACTCTCGAAGAAGAACGTATCTTTGGTTTCCCTAGTGAAAAACATATATTGGTTTCCCCTTGATGATATGGTGTTGACCTCCCCAATGAAGTCAGCATGAAGTCCCCAATTGATGTTTTAATGATGAAGCATTATCTCCCTTAGTGAAGTCTGTATGATTTTTCTCCTTCAAAGTTGGCCTGAATTCCCCAGTGAATGTTTCGACAATTTGGTTTCCATCTGCCTTATTCGAAATTAGTTTTGCAATCCCAAGTAGAAGTGCTACACATGAAAAACATTTATTTCCCCGTTGAAGTCTGAGTGCTATTCTCTGGTGAAACCTGGAAAAGGATGTTATATCCATGTATCTATACTATTTTGTCGCTATGATTGTTTCTCCCTAGTAAAGTTAAGCCATGCCGCAGAACTTTGTTTCCTCAGTTGGTGCTTATTCTCTTTTGGAATGATCGTCTTGGATGTGATTTAGCTGAGTGTTGTGTGTGCCCGAGTTGGTTTTGTTTGTTTATCCCCAGTATTATATGTTTGTTTGGTCAGCATATGCACAATAACCCTCATACATTCATACGTACATCATGCATAGCTAAACTTAGCTAATCATTGCTCATCCATATCCATTAATATCTTGTTGACATATTACCCTATTTTGCATAGTTGTGTTATCCTCTCCCCAATAGATTGTCAGCCATATGCAGAAAGTGTATATTCCTTCAATTTCCCCACTGAGTTATCCCTCGTGAAATATTTTTGCTTTAGCCTTCTTATACAACTCTTTGTCTGGGCGATTTGGGTTTCCCTTTTGAGTTTATTTCTCAAAGAATGTATTTTGGAAGACCGTTTTATTCCAGTTTATTTCTGGTTTGAATCCTTGATCCTCAGTAATATTATTACTTTGAATTTCTGCAAGCTTCGAGTTTCGGTTTGAGAATGTGCATTTATTTTGCATGAGAAGACTTTATCTCCTCAACAGGAGTATATTGGCATTTCCCCAGGAAGTCATATTTATTTCCGCAGGAAGTCATATTTCTTTCCCCAGGAAGTCATGATTCATTCCCTAGGAGGTCATATTTCTTTCCCCAGGAGGTCATATTTCTTTCCCCAAAAGTCATTTTTACAATCCTTCCTATAATAGAAATTAGCAGGTCTCTTTATTTGAGCAACTTGTACTTCCTTGTAAAAGTCGATGTTACCCTTTTTTTGCTATCTTATCTATGAGTGGATAGTTCGCAGTTCATTGTCAAATTACTCCCGTGGATGACAAGTATTTCAATATCGCAAAAACAGTTCATTGTGAAATCTTTACAAGTGGCTGTCTCTTTATTTGAGACAACTTATTACCCTTTCCAGGTGAAACGCCTTGGTTAAAGAATAAGTTGAGACCCGTTCTAGGTGAAACGCCAGAATTTTGGAAAAAAACTTTTTATCTTTTTGCTACCTTCAGTGAACATTGGTAGTTCATCGTCAGTGAATGACAATGCTATGATATATTTCCTCTCTACTTTCAGTGAAAGTTGGTGATTGTTATCTTTTTTCTACCTCCAGTGAACGTTGGTAGTTCATTGTTAGTGAACGGCGGTGCTATGATATATTTCTCTTTCTACCTTCCGTGAAAGTTGGTAGGTCACCATCAATGAAAGTTGGTGATTGTTATCTTTTTGCTACCTTCAGTGAACGTTGATAGTTCATCGTCAGTGAACGGCGATGCTATGATATATTTCCTCTTTACCTTCAGTGAAAGTTGGTAGGTCACCATCAGTGAAAGTTGGTGATTGTTATCTGTTTTCTACCTTCAATGAACGTTGGTAGTTCATCGTCAGTGAACGACAGTGCTATGATATATTTCTCTTTCTACCTTCAGTTAAAGTTGGTAGGTCATCATTAGTGAAATTTGGTGATTGTTATCTTTTTGCTACCTTCAGTGAACGTTGGTAGTTCATCGTCATTGAACGGCGGTGCTATGATATATTTCTCTTTCTACCTTCAGTGAAAGTTGGTAGGTCACCATCAGTGAAAGTTGGTGATTGTTATCTTTTTTCTACCTTCAGTGAACATTGGTAGTTCATCGTTAGTGAATAGCGGTGCTCTGATATATTTCTTCTCTACCTTCAGTGAAAGTTGGTAGGTCACCATCAGTGAAAGTTGGTGATTGTTATCTTTTTTCTACCTTCAGTGAATGTTGGTAGTTCATCGTCAGTGAACGGTGGTGCTATGATATATTTCCTCTCTACCTTCAGTGAAAGTTGGTAGGTCACCATCAGTGAAAGTTGGTGATTGTTACCTTTTTGCTATCTTCAGTGAATGTTGGTAGTTCATCATCGGTGAACGGAGATGCTATGATATTAATTTTCCTTCTACCTTCAGTGAAAGTTGGCAGTTCATTGTCAGTGAACGTCAATGATTCTTTCTCTCTACCTTCAGTAAAAGTTGGTAGCTCACTGTGATCGGTGGATCTGGAACTGACTGTTTAACGCTGGTTTCGCGAAATGTCGCGGTAAGCAAGAGTCGCCACCATCTTTTATGTTCTCCAACATGGAAAGGACAAAAGCACAGCAAAATTCCTTATTCGAGAATGTTTCTCGGTTCGGGAGGTAGATTTATAGAAAGGGAAGGTGTTAGCACCCTTTCTATCCATGGTTATCCATGGGCTCTTAGATACTTGCTCATTTGTGTTTTCAAAAGATGTTTGCTTTTCAAAATGTGAGTGGGTTTGAAAAAAGTTTCATTGAAAACTTCAATTCGACTCTTGTATCAGTCCTCAAGAGTGTTGTGAAGCATTTGTTTTGAAATATTTTGAAAGTGTAAGGTGTGAAAAGTAATTTGTTTGTTTTTGAAAAGAGCAAGTATCTATGAGTCATCTACCTACTCTAAGGAATTAGGTTGTGTAAATGTCCTTAAGGTAGTGCCATCCCACCATTGAGAGGTAGGTAGCACCACCGTTGGAAGTGTTCGGGTCAATTCGTTTGTTAGGGACAATGTGGTCACCAGAGCAACAGTAGGACACCTTAGAAGCTACCCTTATGCCATGGGTCATGGACATAAGGACTTACTAAAACGTCCTATACTCGACGACCACCTTTCGAAGGTAAGGCAACAGTGAGGCGTACCCTAGAAGTGGTGTGTGTATTTGTATGTTGTTTTCATGTCAATCTTTGATCAGGGCATTATTGTGAGCTACGCTTGTTTTTTTAATTAGCATGCATTCTTTCATACAATTTAACAGTTAAAAAAGGGTGCGGAAAGTAAATTGCGGAAAATAAAAATCCTACGCTATTACAAGGCGCGGGTCTATACATCGCCAAATTTTTACAAAGACCCGTTTGAAGTAAATAAGTGCGGAAAATTAAAAAAAAACAGTAAAAGGTCCTATTTACTATTACATATCCGGAGCAATTACATAATAATCAAATAAAGTAAAATGTGCGCGAACAAGTTAATCGAGAATGTCTAAGGGTGTTGACCCTTTTAAGAAAACAAATTAATTTTTGGTCTTTTTTATAATTAAAAGAAATTAAAAACTAATTAAGGACTAATTAATTATTTTAATTAAAAGAAAGTATTTTTGTATTTTTATGTTTTTATGAAATAGAATAAAATAGAAAAAGAAATAAAATTCTAGGTTAACCTAAATCTTAAACTTATTTTAATTATTAAAAGAAAATGTTAAAATGGCCTAATTAAAAGAACTAATTTAATTATGGTTTATTTACAAAAAATAAAAATAATAATAAAGTGTTAATTATATTTTTTGTTTTTTATGAAAATGGTTAATTGATTAATTACTAATAATAAATAAAAATAAAAAAAAAGAGCAAGAAATTAAATTGACAAATAAAAATAAAAATAAAATAAATAATGAACCCAATGGAGGGTGCTGGGCCAGAAATGGGGGTGGAATGCTGGAATTCAGGCCCATTGAGGCAAGGCCTCGTTGACTTTTCTTGCTTGCATGTGCATCCATTGACTGAAGCATATGATGAGCCTCTTTTGTGGCCTTTGGATCTGTGATTATGGCCAGTTGGCGCTTGATTGCCTGAAGCTCATGGTGTGCCTGCTTTTGAAAGTCTACATGTGAACATGTAAAATAAAATAATATCAAGCATTTGGGGGACCTGGGATTCGAACCCAGGTCCCAGCGTTTACCAAGCCACCTTCCTACCAACTGATCCATTGCACGCGTTTGTAAATAACATGGAAACGAAATATTATATAGAATAAAAACATTATATGCTGAAAACAAAAAAAAATGCGCGCGTGGATTTGAACCTTCCACTCAGGTCTTGCCACGCCAGCCTTCTTCTTCATCGTGTACCTGTAATACAATCAAATAGCGGGGGTTTTAAACCCACACTAAACACAACCTGCAAAAATAGCGAATAGCTCATGCTTGAACATAAATTGAGCGCGAGGTCATGGTTATGTTCGTTTGGATGTCACGATTCCAATGGTATACGTTTGGTTGTCCAATTTTACCATATGTGTAAACGCCTAATTTCGAGCTTCTGAAAACCTAATGTCCATCAATGGCAATTTTGATATGGGATTCTATTGTTCAATTAAATGATACTAAAAGCTTCAGGATGTCCCTATGAGTATGAATCCATTCAAAAAAATGTCAAAAAACGCATGAATGAATATATAGAATTCAAGAAAAAATGCAAATCGTTTGTCCTGAGTTCTAGGATTCTGGGCACGTTTGGATTGGTTTTTGATTGCAAAAGCTCCCTTGGGATACCAGGAATGTGTTTGGATGGGAATGGACGCTTGAGAGGCGCTGCAACTAGGTTTTCAGATTTCAAGTTTTTGTGACAATTTTGCAATTTGGTTCTTTGCTTTCTGAGCCTTTTTTGGTCGTGAATGTTATTGTGATGGCTTGCATACATGTTTTGTAGTGTGTTTCAATCAGAATTAAGGCTAATAACACAATGCATTCATGCTTGGGATTTTCCATAAACTCCATTGAAGCACTTTCCATTTTTGAGCCAAAATTTGAATTCTTGCTTCATTTAGGCCTTTGCACGAAATTGGAATGGTCATGATGGTGATTCAAAGTTATTCAACACAAAATATTCCCTTTAATTAATTTTCTTGATTTTTATTTGATTTTAAAAGATTTAAAATGAATTAAATCAAATAAAATTAAATAAAAATGGAAAAATTAATTTTAAAACATGAAATAATTTGTGGGACACGTGGGAAGCATGGCCAAGCTGAAACAAGTGGAAAAAGTGGGCCCCTTTTGTCAAAAATGAAGTTTCAAGGATAATTGACTTTGGCCATTTCACAAAAATTTCCCAACTTCTCTAATGCATATCTTGCTCAATTTTGAAGTTATGAACATGTTCTTGGACATTTTGGAAAGGTCTTGAAGTCCTCTAACCAATTTCTTTGGTCCCATGTCATTTTGATTTACCAATCTCAAGTTATGGTCTTTGACTTAAAGTCCCTTTTTGTTGACTTTTGAAAATGACCTATAATGTTGAAATTGATAACTTTTTGTGAGAACATTTCTTGGACTTGTAATGTGAAGATGAGTTGTAGGAAATGTCCTCCCCTTCAAGATGAGCATTGGATGGGATTTTTCTGATGAACCATGAAAAAGTTATGCCTTGGTCAAGTTACAGTTGACTTTTCAACTGTCCAAAAATAGAAACTTTTGACACCTTGATGATTTTTGAGCCATTCTTGTGAAATCATGGTCAAGATTTGACCAAATGATGATTGTGGCTTCAAAATAAGATGTTGACCAAATTTTTTGACTTTTGACTGCCAAATGACCATTTTGCCCCTACAGTTGACTGTTGAGCAAATGGGACTTTTGACTGTGCAACTTGACCTTGTGAGCCTTGAAACTTGACATGTAGGTGCTTGACAATGTGTATGAGCATATGGGACTTGATTGAGCCCTTTAAGACCCCAACTTCCTTGTAAGAACCAAAACCCTAGTTTGACTGGCTTAGGAGGGTGGTTGACTGTGTAGCCCTTGAGTAGACCTTGAACCATTTGAAGTGATGCTTGGCAAAACTTTGAAGATTATGGGAGGGCAAATTTTGGGGTACAACACTCACTGTTAGTAAACATCGATGTTGTTATTTCTTTCCTCTTTCTACCTTCAGTGGACGTTGGTAGTTTCGCATTCAATAAAATTTGGTGTATCCGTTGATCTTTTACCATCCTCTATGAGTCGAGTCTTTTGATCCACCAGTGATTTATTTTGCTGGTTGGGTTTCCCTTTTGATCTTTATTTCCTTTGTTATATTCTCAGTGGTGTTTTGTGTCCTTTTGAAGATTGTTCATATGCATTCATACTCATAAGCATTGCATGGCATCTTAGGGCCAAAAATAGTGTTTGTTTTATATTTAAGTATCTTCGATCGTGTCACCACGAATATTTTTAACCTTCGTATCTCCGGATATAAGAAACTTAAATAGAGGAAGCTATTGTACCCAAATTTTTTCCTCTAAGATCCCTTCATCATACCATATTGATTCAATCACAACAATATCACATTAGGGTTTTTGGTTCTCCTCCCTATCCTTAGCTTTGCTCTTTGAGGAATCACCAAGAACCTTGACTTGTTTTTATTTTGTGATCATTCATGTTTTGTTTTGAATTTCCTTTTAATTAATAAAATGCAATGTTGGTTTGTCTTACTTGTTAATAATGTAGGTAAAGGCAATGTGGCTTGACAAGTTGATCCACGGGTTCATGAGTTTATTTCCATGACCTAGTCAATAAAGCTTGAGAAATTCAAACCTAACCATTGAAGTTGTTATGGAAGAAATGGCATGGCAAGGTTTATTTTGGTTCACTAGATTTCAAAGTTATCAAAATTGATTCAAAACTACAAGGGGTTGATTGAAGAAGTTGTCATGGTTGGACAAGGTCTTGTTCCCATTGGTCACAAGTGCGTATTTATCTCAATCCTCAAGATATGGAAGTGGTTTTTGTGGATATGAGTTCTAATTATCACCCTCAACAACTTCTATTTACAAAGAAAAAGTTTTGGTACAAGAAGGTTGTTCAAAATTGTCAAAGTTCCTCAAAGCATTTTCTTGATCTAGGAGCTAGGGTTTGGAACTTCAAAGAAGTATATCTTTCTCATATTTTGGTACTTTTGAGTGATTCCAAAGACATACTTCTCTTCAAAGGTTTATTAACAAATCACTTCAAAAGTTTCAAGTAGTTTTCATGTGGAAGAAACTTGATTATGAAGAAAGATTACAAGTCCTCCAGATGAACCCCTAATTTCTCATGTGTGACTTCAATTGGTCATAACTTGGTAAATTTTTATCACCTTGATCCCACTCTTTTTCCATAATGATCAGGAGGATGTGAAATTTATATGCAATGTGATAAAATGGATGGAAGATGCCCTAAGTATGCAAAAGATTATAGGTCAATTCATGATTTTTTGCCAACTTCAACAATTCATAACTCTCTCAAATTTTTGATATTTTGAATGGTTCAAGTTTCAAGATGTCATTAAAGAGGTATATTTCATTACATCTTTTTTGGTAAAGAGCAAATTCCAAGTGAAAGGCCATGTTTTGATACAAAACATTGTAGGTCAATTTTGTAGAAAAACTTGAAATATTTCTAAGTATGGGAAGTTAACCTTTTTTCCCCAACTTTGACTCAATGCGACTTTCAGCTCAAGCATCCCTTTTATTCCATTCTTTTCCCATTGGAAATCTTGTAACCTCATCTTTCTAAATTTTTAAGAATCACGCCGTAAGACCCCTTGAGCTGAGAATGCCATTGATTTGAACTTGGTAACTTGAAAATGAAGTTTCTTCAAAAGTCAGAATTTAAAATCATTGATTTAGCTTCTGAACACTTTGTTTCTGTGCATTTTTTCTTCTAAACATGTTTAGTGAACTTCCAGAAGTGATTAGCATAGCGAAACGCGCATTTTGGACGTGTTTTGATCAAATTAGAAGTCACACTTTTCTTGTTTGCAACTTCACACGATTTCCCTCCAAACTTCATCATTTCACACGCTTGAACATTTCATTTGATTCCCTATAAATAGAGGGTCATCTGTCATCATTTCCCCAAGCTTGGATAGCCAGAATCACCCTGCCAAACTTGCTCCATAACTCAATTTTCTGTAACTTCGAAATCAGTGTTCAAGCCTTTTTCGATCTAATTTTTCTATCAATTCACCTTCCTTGATCTTCCCCGAAGCTAACCATACAATCACTTTCAAGAATTCTGCCCTATATTGCTCCATAGAAGTCCAGGTTCAGAGCTCTGTAACTCAACTTCAATAGGTAGATTTCTCCATCAATTCTTCAAAACTTTGATATCATTGTTAAGCTCTCATTGCCCTGGTTCTAGTCGCAACACTTGCTTTTATCTGGAAACAAATTTTGACCATGAAATTTAAAATCCCTTTTCAAAACTTTCCTTCCAAATTGCTTGAGTTAAAATTTATATAAATTTTTCGCGAATGTGTGGTTGTCTTCGTCTTGAAGAGACAAAGCGAATGGCATAAGTCTGAGCTTCTGATTTTATAGATTGAGAGACCTGTAATTCACGTTGGCTGGAGGTTGAATATGACCAACGTGTCATCTTCCAACCAATGAGGGCGCACCACTTGTTTTTTTGAAATCTGATTTAATTAATGATTAAGTGCTTTATTCACTAAAGTCCATAACATGCACAGCGCGCCAGGTCCACTTGATCTGTTTACTAATGCGTTTTGATATTGATCAGATGGCCCATACTTTTTTGGTTTGATATTTAATTTTCTGATTTTTATTTTAATTGTTTTAAATTTCAAAAAATCATAGAAAATTCATTTTTAGTCCAAAAATTCTGAAAAATATTTTTTATTTTTCTCTTTCTGATTTATATTTTTTTCACAACTTTATTTTGTGTTTTGATATTTTTTTATAAATTTTCACTTTATTTGAATTTTTTTAAATGTTTAAAAATACTTTTATGCATTTTTAAATTCTGAAAAATCATGGAATGATCCAATGATATTGTGACAAATATTGGTGACCTCATTTATTTTTTATTTCTGACTTTTTTATTTTTTATCATTTTTGGTTTATTTTAGTCATTTCTTTTAATTTTCAAAAATAGTTTCTAACTTTAAAAAATTACCAAAAATATGTGAGTCCTTTTCTGATTTTTCTATGGTATTACTTTTTATTTCTTGATTAATTTGAACATAGTTGATATTTTTCTCTTTTATTTCTATTTTAAAACATTTTTAGAACCTTTTTTAATGTATATATTAAATGCAATATTATTTTGTGATTATTTTCTGGATGATCTTGGGTTGAATTTTTGATTATGAACTTTATTAACATCATTGGATCCATGGTGTTGAGTCTTACTCCATAAAAATAGATGAATAATTTTAATAATAGTTTGATTAAAATTTAATTGAAATGTGGTTTGTATATTCTTCTCCACCCCTCTTCATCTTATCCCTTTCTTATTGCACGAAGTGTTATTGAAGCATGATCTCTATATCATGTCTCAAAACAAATGGTGCATAGATTGCTATTGACCGGCCTCAAAATAGGTGTGACTTCTATATAAGTCCACTTAAGATTGTTTAACATAGCGCTAAATTTTGTCCCGATTCGAATAAATGATCATTCGTGGCCCAAACTTATGTTTTCAAGCCCAAGTATGTTAAATTTATCTCTTTGATCCAATAACCTTGAGATTCATTGTGTGGAGGCTTTGGTTCTACCAATCCTCTAATGGATCTACAACATTTTTGGTCCACGCGGATCACTTAAACATCATTGATCATTAAATGGTACTTTTGAGGATTCTAAATGGATGATATACTTGACAAAAAGCAAATGCAACTTGTTGTGTGGAGCTTTAGTTCTACCAATCCTCTAATGAGTTCCAAATTCAAGTTTCAAGATGGTCATCCAACTAACCACTAATTATACAATTGATTTTACTTTATGCTTTTATTTTTTATGCTATATGTACCATTTACTTTAAGCATTACATTTCATGTTATTTGTATTTTGCTCACTTGAGCATTTATATTCTTGTTATTTTTATTTTGCTCACTTGAGCCTTTCTTTTCTTTTTCAAGACACCTAATAATCAATATGAACCCTAAAAAACCCTTTAATGATACTTGGACTATTTGGTTACTATGCTTGGCATTGTGAAGTATTGGACTTCTTGGACTTAGGATTAGAAACCTTGACCTATGTTGGAGACATTGTGGCCTTAATTGATATTTTGTCTGGAGTTCTTGAGGTTTACCTTAAGACATTGGGTTGTTTATTTGTTTTGTGTGCAGGTCATTATGATTACATACTTTGTTTGTAATCTGGAATTCACCCGTATACAGTCGTTACTCTGCCAAAATTTTGTGAAGACTTAATACACTTGAAGTTTGGTTTTCTCAAGAGGTCTAGTATCTTTGCTTGCTTGGTTTCAATCCAAAGAATGTGAATTCTATTTTGATTCATAATGTCAAGTATTGGCTTCTTGTTGGTTAGATGGTCCTTATCCCTAGCTTTTACATAATGCTTTAGGATAGTCTCTTATTCTCCTCCCATCTTCTTTAATTTTAAAAATCTTCTTCCTCATTTTGAAAACTCTTCTTGTTTTTAAACTTGAACCACTTTCATGATAAACTTGGACTTACGTCCATGCATTTTTCAAAACATTTTCATAAGTAAACTTCAATCAACTTAATAATACATTGACATTTTTGTGAGAAGACTAAAAGTAAATCAATCTCATTTCAAACCATTTTTCCACTTTGGATTTTACTTTAAACTTTTCTCAAAAGATTAGACTCTTAACAATCCTTGTAGCGATGCAAACAAATATGCTTCTACAATATGTAGTGAAGTGAGATATTTTCCACTTGGGTGTTGAGTGAGGCATTATTGATTTTAAAAGCCAAGCCATATCCTCTACTTTGAGATGATGCAAATTCTCCTTTCTCATAATTGTGGGTAGTAAGTATGTTTTTCCACACGGACAATGATGATGATGTCTTATCTCATAAAATTAACCCACACACTGGTGTTTTAAAATTTTTAAAAGAGGAACTACGTATACCCTGATCCCCTATTGCACGAAAGGTGGTACGTAGGAACTAAAGGTTCACAACCGCGGCAGGTGAAAAAATCATTAAAAAAAAATACTTATTTTCTCACCTCCACCATCTATTTTTCATACAACTTTTAATAGCCAAAATATACAGATTTTTACAAAGAGGTTTCTACGGAGTACCGTAGATGTTTAGGATGCTAATACCTTCCCTTTGCATAACCAACCCCGTTACCTTAAATCTTTCCCCCCTATTTTTGGTTATTCTGTCTTTACCCATTCCTTTGGAAACAATAAAGTGTGATGGCGATTTTTATTTTGATCTGTATAAGTCTAGTCAATCCAATGACTTAGTCTTTAACATTTCTACCGCTACAATCTCCTCAGCACTGATGCCTCAAATTAGAGTTTGGTTTTTCACAAGGATAATTGTACTTCTAGTGCTTCAATTGAATTTCATGGATCATTATGGATCTTTAAGAATGCTCATATCGAGTTTCAAGTCTTGAATCACAATTTTGCTCAGTCACTTGATCAGATGACTGAAAATAAGTTGTATTGGGTAAAAAGTCAAATGTGGTCAACCTACAGTCAAACTTCAATATTTTTGACCAATATCAACATTTTGAAGTTATATGTATCAATTTATCAAGTTTGGATCACAATTCCCCAAGAAAAATGTTCAAATTACCAAAAGGGCAAAATGGTCAAAATTAGGGTTTTGATTATAATTGACTGATCATTGACTTTTGACCTAATACATGATCCAATGGCTTGAAGCATCATCTCAAGGATTATAATGCAACATGTTGACCTAATATCATGGCTCAAATCATCTTTCAAAATCAATGGATTGATAGTTGAATTTTGGGTTAACTGATGAAAAGTCAACCGATGCACAAAAAGTCAAACTTTGACTTTTTTATCAAGGTTTGATTTCAAAGATCACAATTCATCAATACATTCAAAATATCAAGCTTGATCATCAAGAAATTAAGAAATTCAAAAGCCAATTTGAAAATTCAAACTTTTCAAGACTTAGAAATATTTTCTAAGTGTTTTTATATATGATAATTTCACTACTTCATGTCAATGTTTCACCAAGATGCAAGATGATTCAAAAGAAATTTTCAACATGAAAGTTGTAGATCTTGATGAGATATACAACTTTGTATTAGAGGACTCATATCCAAAAAATTCTTAGATTTTGATTTATAAGCCCATGAAGTCATGCACTTTTGCTAAAACACTTAGTGAAAATTTGACCTAGTTTAGGAAGATTTTTTACCTAACTTCTTAGCTAATTTTCACCAAGCTCCAAGAGTATTTTGTCAAAATGGTAAACATGAAGGTTGTATAGGATGTTTAAAGCTTTTCAAAATATCCAAGAACTCAATGAGATCATTTTTGAGCTAGGAGAATCGAAGAGATGGAGTTAGGCTTTCAAACTTGAATTATAGGTCATTTTGTGATGAACAAGAATTCAAATCTCAAGCCTATGCTGCACAATCTTGTTTTTGCAGGCCTCTATATTCTAAATCACTCCATAAATAATTGTTTACACAATTTATTGAGGTATGGTCCAAGTGATTAAGCCATTATCCAAAGCAATTTGCCATTTTGGGAAGAAAGTAACCATTCCATTCTTGTAAAGCAAGCTTTATGCAAAGTCAACTTATCTTGAGCTCCTAACTTGTTCCTTCTTCACACATTAAGTCTATAAAGATCAGAAGAGGTATGTATAAAGTTCTCAACCACTCTACAAGCCTTGTACTTCACATTGGAACAAGATATTTCAAACTTGCTTCAAAAACAAGCAAAAATCCATAAATGTGATCTTTGTGTTCTGATCATTTCAAACCTCCAAACCCTTTGCCTATAAATTGAACCTTCATTTTCAACATACCACACGAGTTCAAAAGCCCTCAAGCATCCCAAAACTCCCTGAAACTCAAAATGGCACACAAACCTCCATTGTTGTCATTTCTAGCCAAGAAACATGAAACACAAAATCTACTCGTGCGTTTTTAGTTTTAACCAATCACAAAACTTGTAATACACATATAGAGGTTGTCCCAATACCTGTAATATAACTGTAACACCATCTTCCTCATCTTCCATAACCAAAAACAGAAGTCTGTAACTTGACTTCTCCAGACCATTTCAGCCACTCTCCATTAAAGCTAAGCATTGCATTAGCTTCCTAGGGACTAAAGGAAGCTAACTTGATCATTGCAGCACCTTGCAATAAGCTCAAACTTAAAACATGAATTCCATTTTCAAGGTAAGTTTTCTGACTTTTGAAATCTCCATACATGCATCATTAATTTTCCATTTTCAAAGATAAAATGTAGATATCAAGGCCTTGAAACTAACCATGTCCTTAGAATTCATTTATGTTGCTTAAGTAGTGAGAATTTTGAACCTGAATGTTCTGAAAATATTAGGTTAGAGTTGGTACTAGTTAAAATTCATGCTCATCTTTGAGCCATTGTTTAAGTTATTTACCTTTCTGGAATCGTGATGAAATTTCTAACAAGTTTGATATTCATACTGAAATTCTGGTATAAGATATGTGATGTTGAATGAGATGTCACGACACAAATATTTGTTTGCAAGTAAGGTGCAGTAAAATCAAAAGCAATAAAAACAACAACACCTACTCTGGGGGCTACCAAGCCAAGGACAAGTTCACTAAATAGTATTAATTCATAGACCCTCAGTAAATAACCAATTTACGATCTAATAACTTAATCACTACCCAAGCTAAACTTCTACCTAAGACTCACCTAGGTATGAGGCCATCCTCAAATCCCTTCAATCACTTACAGTGAAGAAATTGACAAAATTAATAAGTTTGAAACACTTCAATCATTCAATGCTTAAAAGCTTATGAATGATACATAATTATCAACCCAAATAACAACTCAAGTATTTAAACTAATACTTAGAGTGTATTACAAATAAAAAGCCTAGACTTCTAATATGAAAGAAAGTATTCTTCTATAAAAGTTGCTTGTCTTTGAATAAGGAAGCAAGTCCTTATATATGAAAAGTTGTGGGCTTGAGCTTAAACATAAATATTCAAATCTTTTGAATATTTCCACAAAACAGGCCAAGATAAAATTATGCAATTTGAAAAATATTCCTCCATATTTTTCACAACCTGTAGATCACGAATCCTTATTTATAGAATGCTGGAAATTAGGAAGCAAAAGACTTAATTGATTTTGGGATGAGATCAGTTCAGTAGAAAGATGTCAAGACATCTGCTTTGACATCATTCAAAATAGTTTTGTCCAAATGTTAAGACATTTAGCAAAACATTAACAAGTCATTGTTTTACCAAAGTTGCTGCCAACAAACACTTACAAACTCCCCCCTTTGGCAAATTTTGGCTAAAACATTGTTAAAGCATATTATCAGAGAAGGAACACTATTATCAGAGCATTATCAGGGCAGCAACAAAAGCAAGGCAATCAAGACATACATCCAGTTAGCAGATAGTTGTTAGCACAGGAAGATGTCAAAACATCTTCTTGGGCATGAGGCTCCCCCTCAATCAATGGTCATTGGTCAGTTAGTGGTTAGTCACTCACTCACTTTCTCTCCCCCTTTTTAGTCTTAATATGCCAAAGAAAATATGCAATCAAAGGAATATCAGTATTATGGTATAGACCATAAAATTCAAATGTTAAGCACATGCAAGTGCCAAAAAAAGAAACAAAGTGTTCAGAGAAACACCAGGTAGTCTAATTGTCATCCGGACCAGTTGACTTGGTTGAACCAAAACTTATTTCCATACTGGAGTCTTCACCTTCAGAGCTCACTGCATCATTAAGGTTGCTATCCTTTTGCAGGTCCTTGATCCTCTTTTCAAAGATTTGCTTCCTAGATGAGCTTACTCTGATCACATCATCTAATTACTTGAAGGCTTCCCTTATTTCATTGGTCATTTCATCCTTAGTGGAGGCCTTTTCAGCAGGAGCAGATGTTAAAACAATGTTTGGGACATGTTTTCCTGAAAAGAACTTAAAATGGAGGGTCAAGGCAGACTCCCTCTTGCACACAACATCATTTCCACTTAGGATTCCAGGATGCTGATTTAGGATAATTCCACAGAGGAGGGAAGGAAAAGCAATTGGCATCTTAATGGCACAAGTTCCTGCATGTTTGATGGTCTGATCAAAGATATAAGTCCCATAATCAAAAAGTTTTTGGTTTCCAATAGAATAAATGAACTTTCCTAAACCAATGGAGATGGTTGAAGTGTGATTATTGGGAACCCAATTTGCAGTTCCAATCCTATGTAAAATTTCATATCTTACACTCAGTTTGTTGACAGGAAGTTTGTTTTTCATTGGCCACTCACTTACTTGATTAGCAGTAATGGCTCTACACATTTGATTGTCTGTTACTTCCAGCTCACAACATACATCTTCGGACCTATATAGAAATTTGTTTATAATGACAGGAGAAAATTCTACACACTTTAATCTAACAAAAACCTTTCTATATTCCTTACTCTTATGGTCAGCACAGTCAACAGGAATATTAACAATGAACTCCTTACATTCCAAGGCACCAGTTCCTAGTTCTCTCTCCAGGGAAATCCTTCTTTGATACACATACTTCCACTTCTAAGAATTCCCAACATAGTGAAAGAAGATGATGTCAAGTGGGCATCAGGAACCCTAACAAAAAATTTCTTATTTGCATACTTTTTGATAGGAGAGATGTCCTGGACATCTTGCTCGACATCATACTCAGAGCCAGTCTCTTCAATCAGAACAACTTTCTTCTTACTCTTGGTCCTTTTTACAGCATCCTCATCATCATCAGTAGAGGTAACATGTCTAACTTTTCTCTTGCTAGAAGGAGGGACTACTTTACTTCCTGCTTTTGGGGGTCCATACATGGTTTTCTTCTTGATTGATTTGGGAGGGGATGTGACACTTGCATTTTCACTCTCCCAGACTTTATCCTTCTAGCAATACCAGGTACAACATTAGTGATGAGCTTATTGTCAGAGAGCTCTTCAGCATTGACTACATTCACAGCATTGTGACATTCTCCATCCTTGAAGGAAGCCGCATCTTCTTTAGAAGGAGAGTTTTCTTCAACATTTTATTCAACATTTTCCTCAACATCTTGATCAACATTTTCTTCTTCCATATCTTTTATGGTAGAGGTAGAAGTCTTCTCAAGTTTGCTGTCAGCAGCATCATTTTTAGGATTACTTCCTTTGTCAGCAGGAGGAGGCATGCGAGCAAGGGGAGTAGAAATCCCAGGCACAACAAATCCTTCATTTAATACCCAATCCATAATCCTTCTGATGCTTCTATCAACATTGACAATTTCTTCTTCAGTTCTATCATCAATAGCAGTAGAAGAGTTACCTTTATCATCTTTAGATTTATTAGCTGATGATGATCTAGGTTTCTTGGCCTTTTTATCAAGCGGAGGGATCGTTGATAGAGGAGTAACATCTAGTATTCTGTCAAGAGAAAGATTTTCATTTGCAGATTTTGAGGAAGATGATGTGTGATGTTGAGACATGTTTGAAAATTTTCTAGAAAGAAGATGAGGAATGGCAAGGGTTCTTCTTCTGTTGAGGAGAATGAAGAGTTTATGAAAGTAGAGAGGAGAAATGTAGTAGAGTGTGGGAAACAATTCGAGGCAATCTTGTAATGATTGTTTTCTAAAATTTATTTGTTGGAAACACAAATAATATAACATCACTTTAATGATATTCCCACACACTTTTAATTGCTACAAACCCTCATATAAACATATCCATAATTTCCCCCTTAAGTTATCAAATTGATTAGCATCCAAATATTTTATGAAGATGCCAGACAGTTGCAATTAAGTGGCTACATGTTCTAAGGCAACAATCTTTTCTTCAACAAGCTCTCTTATGAAGTGATGACGAATGTCAATATACTTGGTCCTACTGTGTTGAATGGGATTCTTTGATATGTTTATGGCACTTAAATTCTCATAGAATAATGTCATGACATCTTGTTTAACATTATATTCTGATAACATTTATTTCATCCAAACCAATTGAGAACAACTACTTCCTGCAACAATGTACTCAGCCTCAGCAGTGGATAAAGACACACAATTTTGCTTCTTACTGAACAAGGATATGAGATTATTTCCCAGAAAGAAGCATCGTCCTGATGTACTCTTTCTATCACCAACACTTCCTGCACAATCAGCATCACAAAAACCAGTTAAGGTAGAATTTGATCCATGAGAGTACAAAATACCATAATCACTTGTCCCATTCACATATTTAAGAATCCTCTTCACATGGTTGGCATGGCTATTTTTTGGGATCAGCTTGATATCTTGCACACACCCCTATAGCAAAGGCAATGTCTGGTCTTCTAGTTGTGAGATATAGAAGGTTTCCTATCATGCTTCTGTAGAGACTTTGATCTACACTTACTCCTTTTTCATCTTTAGTCAGCTTCAGATGTGTGGGAGCAGGGGTTCTTTTGTGACTGGAATTCTCCATCCCATACTTCTTCACTATATTCTTGGCATACTTTCTCTTAGATAAAAATATGGAGTCTTCCATTTGTTTAACTTGCAGAACAAGAAAATAGGTTAATTCTCCAACAAGACTCATTTTAAATTCAGACTGCATTTGCTTGACAAAATGTTCCACCATCTCATTTTAAATCCCTCCAAATACAATATCATCAACATAGATTTTAGAAATCATAATCTTCCCTTCTTCTTCTTTGACAAAGAGGGTTTTGTCTATGCCACCTTTCCTATATCCATTCTCCCCAAGGAATTATGTCAGTCTTTCATACCAAGCTCTTGGAGCTTGATTCAATACATACAAAGCTTTCTTCAATTTATAAACATGTTTAGGAAAACTTGGATCAACAAATCCTTTTGGTTGTTCAACAAAAACTTCTTCTTTCAGGTACCCATTCAAGAAGTCACTTTTTACATCCATTTGAAACAATTTAAATTTCAAAATTCATGCAACTTCCAACAATAGTCTGATTGATTCAAGTCTAGCCACAGGAGCAAAGGTTTCATCAAAGTCCACTCCTTCAATTTGAGTGTATCCTTGAGCAAATAACCTTTCCTTATTTCTAATGACCACCCATTTTTCATCAGATTTATTCTTGTATACCCATTTAGTGCCAATCACATTTGTCCCTTCAGGTCTTCGAACTAGATCCCAAACTTCATTTCTACTAAATTGTTCCAGCTCCTCTTGCATAACATTAATCCATAACTCATCAGTTAGGGCCTCTTTGACATTTTTGGGCTCAATTTTTGATACAAAGCAAGAGTTAGAAATCTCTTCTATTGATCTGGTAGTAACTCCCTTGTTTGGATCTCCTATGATGAGCTCCTTAGGATGATCTTTCTGAGTTCTGATTGAAGGTCCTTTATTGAGCTGACTAGGATAGGGATCTTCTTGAGGAGGATTAGAATCAATACTTGTGTCATTTGATTCAGTTGGACTATCAGGAAAAGATGTTCCAACATCTACTGAGACATCTTCTTCAATATTCCATCATCTATCATCAATAGTACCATTTATTGACTCCATCATAACTTTGGTTCTGGAGTCAAAAACTCTGTATGCTCTGCTGTTTGTAGAGTATCCCAGGAATATTCCTTCATCACTCTTGGGGTCCATCTTCCTCCTTTGTTCGCGATCAGCTAAGATGTAACATTTACTTCCAAATACATAAAAGTATCTTACAGTTGGTTTTCTTCCCCTCCATATTTCATACAAAGTAGCTGAAGTGTCTTTCCTTAGAGTGACTCTGTTATGAATATAACATGCAGTATTCATAGCTTCAGCCCAAAAATGGTAGTGTAGCTTCTAAGCATGAATCATGGCTCTAGAAAATTCTTGGAGAGTTATATTCTTTCATTCTACAATCCCATTCTGTTGAGGAGTAATGGGAGAAGAGAATTCATGGTTGATTCCTTCAGAAGAGAAAAACTCAGCAAATTTGTTGTTCTCAAATTCCTTTCTATGATCACTTCTTATTCTTATGACATGGCTTTCCTTTTCCCTTTGAAGTTTTTGACAAAGATCTTTGAATAATTCAAAAGTTTCTGATTTTTCTCTAATAAAGTTTATCCATGTGTATCTAGAAAAGTCATCCACAACAACATAGTTATACTTCTTACCACCAAGACTTTCAACCAGCATAGGTCCCATCAAGTCCATGTGAAGAAGTTCCAAAACTTTTGATGTAGTAAGATGTTGAACCTTCTGATGTGACATCTTAGTCTTCTTTCCAATTTGACAGTCACCATATACCCTTCCTTCTTCTATCTTAATCTTAGGAATCCCTCTCACTGCTTCTTCAGAAATAATTTTCTTCATGCCTTTCAGATGCAAGTGCCCCAATTTTTGATGCCATAGTTTAACTTCATTCACTTTTTCTAAACCACATGTTGAGGAGAGTTTTTACTCTTGAGGAACCCATAAATAACAGTTGTCTTTATATCTGATTCCTTTCATGACAACTTCATTCTTTTATTTGCACACAAGACATTCTTCCTTGGAGAAGTTAACTTTGAATCCTTGATCACATAGTTGGCTTATACTTATTAGGTTAGCTTCTAACCCTTTTATAAGTATCACATTACCAAGCTTAGGAACTCCTGAACAGTCAAGCTTGCTAACACCTTTGATTTCTCCTTTTGCTCCAACACCAAAAGTCACATAACTGGTGGAATGAGATTTGACATCCACCAACAGATTCTTGACACCTGTCATGTGTCTAGAACAACCACTGTCAAAGTACCAGTCATCTTTAGTTGATACTCTGAGAGTTGTGTGAGCAATGAGACTTCTAACATTGGACTTAGGAACCCACTATTTCTTCTTTTTTCTATTTTGGGGAATCTTATCATTTTTGGGAAGAGGAGTATTTTTAGGATACCCATATAGCTTGAAACAGAAGAGCCTTATATGTCCAGGTCTTCCATAATGATGACATTTCCAGGGCTGGGGATTTTCTATGGTGTGGTTAATATTTTTCTTCCCATGAGGTTTACCATGATGTTCTTTCTTCATATGAGGTTTCCCAAGATGACCTTTCTTATCATGATGTTTGCCCACATGTTGAGACATCTGATTCGACATCTTTGGTTTAACTTTGGCATGTATGGATACAGATGCTGGCTGTTCTGAGTTAGGTTCCTTTTTCTTATTGAAGCCTAAACCACTCTTATCTCTTGTCACTCTTCCTGCTTGGTGAATTTCATCTCATGTGTCAGACCCATTATTCAGCATCTTGAGGGATTTGACCATTCTATCAAGATTTGAATTTAGAGAGGAAACTTCACTTTCCAGATAATAAATAGTTTTAAGATGCTCTTCCCTTTCCTCCTTTAGCTGAGTTATAAGGGCTTTCTATTTCTCCCCTTCAAGACATACTTTTGCACTTCTAAGACATAATTCTTTGTATGAAGCATCTAACTCATCAAAGGTTAGTTCCCCATTACTAGACTCTTCATCAGATACATATTTTCCTGTCAATGCTTTCACATATTTGGCATATTCTTCAATATCACTCTCTGAGTCCTCTTCAGACCAAGTAACAAATATATTCTTCTTCTGTTTCTTTAGATATGTAGGACATTAAGCTCTAATGTGACCAAAACCTTCACATTCATGACATTGTATTCCATTCCCTTGTGAAGATTTTTATTCATCCCTTTTCCTTCCCACCTCATTTGACTTATAGATGTCAGATGGGATGTTCTTGACATTTGACATTTGGTTCCTGTCCATTCTTTTTATCACTTTATTAAATTGTCTTCCAAGCATACTAAGGCATTTGATATTCCACCATCTATATCCAGATCACAGTCCTCTTCTCCATCTTTAGTATTAGATACAAAATCTATGCTTTTGTTTTTCTTCTCAGATATTTCATTTATGCTTAATTCAAATGTTAGAAGGGATCCAACAAGTTTATCCACTTTCATTTTGTCAATGTCTTGGGCTTCTCCTATAGCAGTTACTTTCATATCAAATCTCTTGGGAAGAGACCTGGTCATCTTTCTCACCAATTTGTCTTCAGGTATTTTCTCTCCTAAAGCACTGGAGGCATTAGCAATTTCAAGGATGTTCATATGGAAGTCATTTATACTTTCATCATATTTCATCCTCAAATTCTCAAATTTTGTGGTGAGCAGCTGAAGTCTTGACATCTTAACTTTGGATGTGCCTTCATGAGTGAATTTAAGAACTCCCCATGTATCCTTAGCAACTTCACATGTATTCACCAATTTGAAAACATTCTTGTCAATTCCATTGAATATAGCATTAAAGGCTTTAGAATTTCCAAGAGCAATTTCATCTTCTTCCTTAGACCAATCTTCTTCAGGTTTTAATTCAGAAGTGGGTTCTCCATTTTCTCCCAATTTGATAGGGTGTTTCCATCCTCTTAAAACAGCTTTCCAGGCTCAACTGTCTAAGGACTTTAAAAAGGCAACCCATACGTGGTTTCCAATAGTTATAATTGCTTACGTCCAGAATGGGTGGTCTGTTCACAAACCCTCCTTCCTTGTCCATAGTACCAAAAAGTATCTTCCCTGGATCTCACCCAGATAAAGAGCAGGATGCCAACTCTGATACTAATTGAAATTCTGGTATCAGATATGTGATGTCAAATAATATGTCACGACACAAATATCTGTTTGCAAGTAAGGTGCAGTAAAATCAAAAGCAATAAAAACACAAGAGATTGTTCACACAGTTCAGTGTACAACAACACCTACTCTGGGGGCTACCAAGCCAGGAATAAGTTCACTAAATAGTATCAATTCATAGAACCTCAGTAAACAACCATTTTACGATCTAATCACTTAATTACTACCCAAGCTAAACTTCTACCTAAGACTCACCTAGGTATGAGGCCATCATCAAATCCCTTCAATCATTCAATGCTTAAAAGCTTAGGAATGATACACAATTAACAACCCAAATAACAACTCAAGTATTTAAACTAATACTTAGAGTGCATTACAAATAAAAAGCCTAGACTTCTAATCTGAAAGAAAGTATTCTTCTTCAAAAGTTGCTTGTCTTTGAATAAGGAAGCAAGTCCTTATATATGCGAAGTTTTGGGCTTGGGCTTAAACATAAATATTCAAATCTTTTGAATATTTCCACAAAAACAAGCCAAGATAAAATTATGCAGTTTGAAAAATATTCCTCCATATTTTTCGCAACCTGTAGATCACGAATCCTGAATTATAGAGTGTTAGAAATCAGGAAACAAAATACTTAACTAATTTTGGACTGAGATCAGTTCAGTAGGCAGATATCAAGACATTTGCTTTGACATCATTCAAAACAGTTTTGCTCCAAATGTTAAGACATTTAGCAAAACATTAACAAGTCATTGTTTTATCAAAATTGCTGCCAACAAACACTTACACATACTTTTGAGAATGGATGAGAAATGAATGAGTTGCAGAATCTCTGGTTTGCGCGAGGAAGAAGATGAAGTTGATCACATGAACATGTTTTGTTTTAAGTTTATTGATTGTTGTATTACTAACGGATGAAATAAGCCACCCCAGTGGCAGCAAGCGCGCACGTAAGGCATACCTCTATAAGGTCATGGGTTCGAGCCCCAGCGAGACATTTTGGTTTTTTTTCCATATTTTATGTGATTTCCCTTTTTTTGTTAGGAACGGGCGCAATGGGCCTCCCTCCATCGGGCATGCTTCATTTACTCAACAATACCCCTGTTATTTATCACACGTAGCCCAACTCAAACTTTTTATTTTTGTTTCTTTTCTGATTACAAAAATCATTCTTGGGCCTAACTCCAACAAAAATCTGTTTTGCTTATTTACACCCTAAATCATTTTCAGGCCCCCTGACTTTAATTTTATATTTTTATTTTATTTTATTTTTATTTATTATTATTATTATTATTATTCTTATTATTATTATTATTATTATTTTATTAATTAAAAATACCAAAAATATATTATATTTATTATTTAGATGTTTTGAGTTTATTTTCTTTTAAACAAAAGACCAAAAATATTTTCTTAATGAACTTAATCTCTTTTTCCTAATTAAATCAATTTAGGCTTATATTTATTTTAATTTTCTTTGAATATTAATTAACTTAGAATTTAGGATTTTTTTATTAATCTCTTTTTATAAAGTTTAACTAGGTTAAAACTTTTTTATAAAATCCTAAGAACTTTTTTTTCTAAATTAATTTAAATTAGTTTATTTGAATTAATTACTTATTTCTTTAGCTTAATTATAATTAAAACCCTTTCAAAAAACTCAAACAAAAACAATTTATTTTTCCTTGTATATTACTATACATTCTTGTACATTATTTGTTCATATTCAATATTGTTGTAATAGTACATTAGGGTATATTTGCTTTCATTCTCCATTTGTAAATTTGTATCCCAATCCCCAAATGATGTAATAGAGTAGAATTTTAAATTTCTACAATTTATCGCTTTCAATATAAATGCTAGTAATTAGGGTTTGTATGGCAAGACATAAAATCAACAAGTAGAAAACCCTAAATCAAAAGACAAAAATGCATGAAAAACAAACACTTTGCACACTTGCACCTCTAGGGCTAACCTCACTTGCTGCCTAAGATAAAAACAGTCATGTCCCTCGAACGTGGGATACTTTAGAAATGACTCTCGAATACAAGATCGTAGTCCCTCGACGACCCTTCAAATGTTACCTTCGGTAAATGATATTAGACCCTTACAAACAAATTTCTAAGGTATTCTACAATGTTGCCTTCTATGACTGTCCGACGACGCATGCCTATCCCTTCACATCCAATGATAGGGCTTCTTATCAATTAATGGTAAGATAGAAATATCTAAAGGAGGAGGAAATGAACAAAGCCTTTTTGAGTAGGTAGAACGCTCATAGTTGCTTACTCACAACCATTTCCAAAACATCTTTCAAACACACCAACACTTTTCCATGAAATATATTTAAAAGTCAACACTTTGTATGCATTCTTATAGAGACAAGAATCATTACAAAGTTCGCCTAAACGAAGGAAATTGTCAAAAATACTTTCAAAAATAAATCACAAACACATTTGAAACAAAACATTTCAAAGTTAGCTAGCAACTAAGATCCTGTAGATAACTACGGATGAAAAGGGTGCTAACACCTTCCCTTTTCATAACCTACCTCTTGAACTCAAGAAAATTCTCAAAAGGTCTTTCTTGTTCTTTTCACCCTTTCCTTTATTGGATAAAAGAAAAGTTGGTGGCGACTCTTGCTATCTGCAACAATTGCGATCAAACGCAAAACACCCAAGTAAATTCTCCCACCGTATTACACCTTGTGTTGTACCCCAAAACTTGCCCTCTCATTTCTCAAGTAATCTCTCACAAGATCTCCTTTGGTTCAAGATTGCACAAGGGTTGATCAGCTCAAGACACCTCTTAAAGCACTGATAACTGAAAATTAGGGTTTGAACTTGCACAAGGAAAAATGGAAATTTAATGCACCATATTACTTTCATGGATCATTTTGGACCTTCAAGATTTCTCTTGTCAAGTTTCAAGTCTTGAATCATATTTTTGCTCAGTCAATTGATTAGTTGACCTAAAATCAGCTATATTGGGGGGAAAGTCAACTGTGGGCAATTTACAATCAAACTTCATAATTTTTTATCCATATCAACATCATGAACTCATATATGTCATTTGATCAAGTTTGGACCACAGTTCCACAATAAATTTGATCAGATCATCAAAAGGGCAAAATGGTCAAAATTAAGGTTTTGACTAAGAAGGTGCAATTTCTGATTTTTGACCTAGAAAATGAATTGTTGGTTTGAGGCATGATCTCAAGGATTAAAATGCTTCATTTTGACCTAATGTCATGGCTCAAAATATTCCTCAAGATCAATTGGTTGACAGATGAATTTCAGTCAATTGATGAAAAGTCAACCGTACACTGAAAAGTCAAACTTTGACTCTTTGGTCAAAATCAAGTATCAAAGATCACAATTCATCAAGACATGTTAAAATATGAAACTTGTTCATCAAGAAATCAAAAAGTCAAGATTTCATTTTGAAAAGTCAAAATTTCTAAACTTAGAAATTTTTCTAAGTGTTGGAAATTCACATTTTTTTTCATAACTTTGTGCCAAATTTTCACCATGATGAAAGATGATTCAAAGGAAACTTAAAACATGAAAGTTGTAGATATAAATGATATCTAAAACATTGTAGAACAAAACTTTTTCTATAAATGCATTTATTTAAAGTTATGATTTTAAGAAGACATGTCCATGAAACTTGAAAAACTTAGTGAAAATTTGCCCTAGTTTAGGCAGGATTTTGACCTAACTTCATGGAAATTTTTCACATAGTTCCTAGATGAATTTTCAAAAATTTCAAACATATAGGTTGTAGAGGATGTTACAAGATTTCCAAAATGTCCAAGAAATCATTGAGATCATACTTGATCAAGGAGAATCGAAGGCAAGAAGTTAGAGTTTTCAAACTTGAATTACAAGTCATTTCTTGATAAACACATGAACCAAATCCATGCTAGGCTGCATAATATTTTCTTTGAATGCATTAAACTTGTTTGTCACTCCACAATTAATGGTTTACACAACTCTTTAGGCCCTTATCCACTTGGTTTAAGCTTTGTCCAAAATGATTTTCCATTTATGGCACAAAGTTGCCATTTCCATTTTGATAAAGCATCACTTTTGAAATTGTCAACTTCTTGAGCCTTGCACTTGTTCTTCATGCACACACAACCCCTATAAACCAAAAGCAATGTGTCTAAGGCCTCTTTGAACTTAGAACATGCTTGTACAACACTTTTAGATTTGTCTTCTCACTTTTCTTCCAAAGCAAGTTATAGAGCCAAAAGGCTAGAACTCAGAAGTCTTAGTACATTTGATCTCCAACATTTTCCATACATATGCACAAGTCTATTGCAAGCCAAGGCACCGTTTAAAGCATCCTAAAACTCTCCCAAGAACCCTTGCTGCACAGAATTGCCAAAACTTGACAGTTTTGAGCCAAAACATCCCATCTCCATTCCCACTCATGCGTTTTGTTTCTTAATCATCCAAATACCTTACATACATCATACACAAGTGGTCCAACTCCCTGTTACAAGACTGTAACACCATCTTCATCAACTTCCATAACCAAAAAACTGAGCTTGCACCTTGACTTCTCTAGAACGATTCATACACTCCCAGCATCAAGTAAGCATTGCATTAGCTTCCTGGAAACTTGAGGAAGCTAACCTGATCATTGCAGCACCTTGAATCCAGATCATTTGCATTTCACGATTTCCAGTTTTAAGGTACATTTTTTGAACTTCTATCTTTTCATTTAGGCATTGTTAGGCTTACATTTGTGAAGATAAAATGTAGACACCATTGCCCTGAAATTGTACATGTGCATAGATTTCATTTATATTGATTGAACTTAGAGAATTTTAGGTTTGAATCTCTGAAAATAATTAGGTCAGAATTTGGTACTTTTAGAAATTCTCAATCATCCTTGATTTATAGCTTATGATATTTATATGGTTGGATTCGTATGAAAAAATGTAGCAACTTTCATGTTTGCATATTTCATTTTTGAAGAGAAATGGTGAAGTTACAGATGTTCAGGCTAGAGGTTGAAGATGAAGTCACATTCAGGACATGACTTATGTTATATATTTATTATTTCATCAATTTTACCGGATGTACAGCCACCCCAGTGCCAAAGGTAGCGCGCGTGTATGCTGAGGGTCAGGGTTTAAACACCCAACACTACCTTTGGGGCATTTTTCTCACTTTTTTCTTTCTTTTTGACACAAACAGGCGCATGGGCCCTAAGTCAGTGGGCTTTGGATTTTTTGCTGATTTTTAACTCCCCTGTTTACTTTTGCATGCTAGCCCAATTTCTTTTTATTATTTTATTTACTTTTATTTTCTTTTTCTTATTTTTATTTTATTTCAGTTTTCTTATTATTATTATTTTTTATTATTATTAATATTATTTTTATTTTTATTAATAAAAAATCCAAAAATATTTTATTTGTTTATTTACATATTTAAAAATGCTCATTTATATTTTATTTTCTTTATAAAACAAAAAGGACAAAAACATTTACTTAACAAATTAATTTATTTTTCTTAAATAATTAATATTTAGATTTAATTATTATTTTATTTTATTTTAAATTAAAATAAACTTAGAATTTAGGTTTCTTTTAATTAATTAATGTTTTCACATCATTATTATTAAGTTAAAACCTTTTTTTTCATAAAAAACCCTAAAAATTCTTTTTTAACTTAATTTATTTTCTTAATATGTTTAAAGTTTAAATTTGTTTAATTTTAATTAATCATCTCTCTTAATTAGGTTAAAACCCTTTCATGAAAACCAAACAAAAATCATTTCTTTTTCCATTTACTTTCTTGCATTATTTTCTTTTCAATTCTTGTATATTATTCAATATGGTTGTAATAGATAATTAGGTTTAATTTTCTTGCAAATCCTCATTTGTAAATTTGTATACCCCCTCCCCTAATGATGTAATAGCTTAGTAATTTTAGTTTCCGCAATTTATCCCTTTATACAAATGTTAGTAATTAGGGTTTATATGGAAAGACTAAAATCAACAAGTAGCAAACCCTAATTCAAGATAAACAATGCATGAAAATCAAACACACTTGCACACTTGCATACCTTAGGGTAATTCCACTTTGTTGCCTTACAAAAATGGCCATGTTATGCATGTGAGATGTCTTAGAAAAAAGCAATAAAAAATACAAGATCATAGTCCTTCGATGACGCTATAAATGTTTCTTTTCAAAATGATCTTAGTCCCTCAAAGAGAAATGTTAAGATATCTCACAACCTTGCTATCATGACTATACGATGACCCATGCCCATCCCTTTACATCCAAAGATAAGGCTTCTTACCAAATCAATGGTAAGATAGCAATATCAAAGGAAAGGAAGAAATGAACAAAGACTTTTGAGTAGTAGATTGTTCCTAGTTGCTTGCTCATTTTCAAATCAAACATCCTTGCTTATTTTCAAAACAAACACCAATACTTTAAAAAACAAACACTTTCCAAACATGAAACATTTTCAAAAGTCCAACACTTTGTATACGTTCCTACAAACGAGAACCATTACAAAGTTTGCCTAAACGAATGCGCCTTTTCAAAATACTTTCAAAAACAACACAAAGCACTTTTTTCAAACAAAAGCAAGTGATCTAGCAAGCAACTAAGAGCCCATAGATAACTATGGATGAAAAGGGTGCTAACACCTTCCCTTTTCATAATATACCCCCCGAACTCAAGAAATAATCTCAAAGGTCTTTCCTATTGTTTTCATCCTTTCCATTTGGATAAAAGAAAAGTTGGTGGCGACTCTTGATAACCGCAACATTTGTGATCCAACACAAAACACCCAAGTCAGTTCTCCCACCATATCACAAAACTGGCGACTCTGCTGTGGAAAAGACTTAAAAGTGGGGTTACCTTAGGGCTATATCACCTTTACTTGATTTAATTGTTTGAATTGCTTTATTTACATTTTGGTTCCTTGTTTGGGCTTGTTTTAAATCCTTTACCCGGATTTGGGATACCTTATAGGTAAGTAGCAATACGTTGTGAAAACTGTGCAGGGTATACCGACATGGTCTAAGCAATATCTACGTTAGTGTGACACATTTGTGGGTACCGGTAGCCCTTGAGTAGTCAAGGAGAATACGAGGCCGCTATGTGATGTCATGAAGCACTAACTGACTTTTAGAACCTTTACTTGACCAACTTGGCCATTAGGACATAGTGAGATTATCGGCTTTGGTGCAGTCCGAAGTTTATTGATCCTCGATACTACATTCATTGAGGTTTGACTTCTTGGGATATTTTGGTCGCCGTGAATGAGGCTTACGCTGAAACAATGCCCGATAAGACAGATCAGTGATATTGAGATCCCTTAGAGCCCGATTACTATTTCTAGAACAAGTTTGAGCCAACTAACTTCAAGAGGGTACTTACCTATGAGACTCCATGCAAGCCTAAACCTAAGGACTTGTTTGCCTTGTTTGTATATACTTACTTGTTTATGACATAATAAACATCATAACATCATACTCATTCTCACTAACCATTTCAAGGATTATTGGGATTTATCTTTGTTCTGTTTTGTAGGACATGGCTTCTATCCGCAGGATTATAATCCAAGTCAATCTCGTAAGAATTCCTCCTCAACTTTGAGAGTTAGCATCAAGGGTTCCTGAGAATTCTCCATTCACCAAAAGACATGGTCGCCTCCTAAGTTTGGTTACCTCCAAAACTGATGAAGATATGATGAAGGTGATTTTCCAATTCTTTGATCCTCTACACCATTGTTTCACTTTCCCTGATTATCAGCTTGTACCAACTCTAGAAGAATTCTCTCAACTCTTGAGGATTCCCATTCTCAATCAACTACCCTTCAACGGTACGAAAAGAGATCCAAAACCTGAAGAGATTGCCCAAGCATTACACTTGCAATAATCTGATATCACAACTAATTGGGAAACAAGGAGTGGTGACAAAGGTTTCTTAGCCAAGTTCTTGTTCGAGAAAGCTGAAGATTGTTGGAACTATTTAGACTTACAAGCTTTTGAAGAAATCTTGGCCCTTCTCATCTACGGGATGGTTTTGTTTCCAAACCCTGACCAACTCATAGATGTAAATGCTATCAAAATCTTCATGTCTCGCAATCCGGTGCCTACTTTGTTAGGAGATATCCTTCATTCTTTTCATTCTCACACTATGAGGGAGATAGGAATCCTCATGTGTTGCACTCCTCTCTTGGAAAGATGGTTTATTTCACATCTTCCCCGATATGTGTTGAAGAACGAGCAAGCTTTGAGGTGGTCCCATAGGTTGATGACGCTCAGACATTCAAATGTTCATTGGTGTTCTCGATCCTTGGAGAATGTTACTATCATCGACCGTTGTGGGGAATTCCCTAATGTCTCTTTGCTTGGCATTAGGGGAGGTATCACTTACAACCCTTGCTTGGCCTTACGACAATTTGGTTATGCCCGAAGGGATGGTCCCCATGGTATGCTCATCCAAGGAGTGGTGTTCGACTACGAGAGCGACGATCAAAGCTACTGTCAGAGGTTTATACGAGCTTGGAAGATGGTAAGCAAAGTGAATAGTAAGACGTTGGGACACAAGAATTCCATTCCTCTTTAGCCTTACCTTAGGTGGGTACGATCTCGTGCTCAGAAACTTGTGATGCCTTATCCCTCCATCTTACCAGTTATCCTGGAACCTGTGGTTGAAGGAGATGTCCCGTACACTGTCCTCCACCCCGACATGCCTACCTCTATTAAATACTTGCAAAAGGGTTGGATTCAGATAAAGGAAGAACGAGATAATTTCAAAGCTCAATTATACGCTAGTGAGAAGAGGGTCTTGGAGCTTACAAAGCATCTACAAGAAGAGCAAAGTATGAACGCCTACCTTGCGTCGAAGAGGATGCGTTCAGTCTTTTTATCTTACAGAGTTATTTTGTAAGCCCAAGAGGCATGATGTAATCATTTTGAACTAATTAATGAAAATTGATGTTTGTTCATTCTTTTGTCTATGCAAATTTAAATTTCATTAATCCTTCAAATCATTTGCATATACATCTTCCATGCATCATAACATGACAGGTTTTCACATAACAGGTTTCCTTATCTTTCTGTTGTTTATTTCAGTAAGATGGATCTAGAGAAAGCTGTGAAGGATCTTCAGGCACAAAACTCTCAATTACAAGAGACTCTACTGGCCCTAGCCAAGGGACAACAAGATATGATGGCATTGTTGGCAGTTAAGAAGAAACCCAAGAAGAAAGCCCTGGTCAACATGGGTAGAAGGTTCAAAGAATCGGTTCGTCAGATCCCGATGGTGGAAGACTCACCTGAAGAAGACGAGAATAATATTGGTGAAGTTAGGAGTACCCAGGCTGACTGTATTAATGATCAATTTTCTGATAATGATTATTTTGACGAGCAGTATCCACCCGCCGATCTCAAGTATAAGCAGTTAGAAGACAAATTAAAGGCCGTCGAGATCCAAGTTGTCCCCGGTTTAGATTTTAATGATTTGGGTTTGATCTTTGGGGTTGTAATTCCCCACAAATTCAAAATACCAGTCTTTGCAAAGTATGATGGAGTTTCCTGTCCTAAACTTTACCTGAAATCTTATGTGCGCAAGATACAGCCACACACCGCTGATAAGAAACTATGGGTTCACTTTTTCCAAGAGAGCTTGGCCAGAATGCAACTAGAGTGGTTCTACCAGTTGGATGGTTCCCGTATCAATACCTGGGAGGACTTAGCTACCGCCTTCTACCATCGGTACTAGTATAATGCCGACTTGGCGCCGACAAGAGTTCAGTTGCAAGATATGACAATGGGGAAGGATGAAGGATTTAAAGAATATGCACAAAAGTGGAGAGACCTTGCCAATAGGGTTCAACCACCTTTGACTGATAGAGATCACATTGACATGTTTATGGGCACTTTATCTGGTCCATTCTTTAATTTATTGGTTAGCTGTTCTTCTTCCGGTTTCATCGAGCTGATCTTAACGGGAGAAAAAGTTGAAAGCGGCATCAAAAGTGGGAAGATTTCCATGGCATCTGCCTCCACTTCCAATCTTGTAAAGAAACCTTTTGCTGCAAAGAAGGAAATCAATGATGTGTACGGGGAAAGGGCCCTTACCAAGAAGAATGATCATCCGTCTGTTAATGTTGTCAGAATCTCCAATCCGACTCCTGCTCAAAGACCATCTGCAAATCATCAATGTTTTGAAACTCCGAGAAGATAATTTACGAGGATAGGCATGTCACTATCCAAAGCCTTACAACACTTGCTAAAGGCTAATTTAGTGACATCGTGTGATCCTCCTTCCAATCCAGATACCTCTTCACCAAAGTATAATCCGAATGCCAAATGTGCTTACCACTCAAGTAGCCCCGGGCATGAGACTGACCAATGCTGGGCCTTGAAGAATAAAATTCAGAATTTGATCGATAACAAGACTATTGAATTTGATCCTCCTCCAACTCCGAATGTAATCATCGCACCTATGCCGAACCATGGCAAGAGTGTTAATGTCGTTGAAGATATAATTTTTGTTTCCTCTGTCAAAGACTTGACTACCCCTTTGAACTTCATCAAAAAGAATCTGTTAAAAGTTGGGATCGTCCTTGGCTGTGTGAAAGACTGTGTTTGTTGTACTAAACAACTCAATGGATGCGAAGGGATGAAGGAATGCATTCAACGTATGATGGATAGCTACGAGATCCTATTTGAGAAGACTCCGCTTGCCAAAATTTTGACTAATAAATGTGAAGATCTCTCCATTATAACTATCTCAAACAAGCCTATTAGGATCTCCTCCAAAGGTCCTATCAGGATTTCAAATGAACCAACTAATGCTCCCCTAATAATTACCAATCCTGGACCAGTTCCCTACTCTTCAAACAAGGAAGTGCCATGGAACTATGGTGCTGAGGTGTTTTACCATGGGATAAAACAAGACGCTTAGATCGAAGAAGACAAAGCTAATGATGTTGGTAATATAGCAGGCTCAAGTAAGGTGACCCGAAGTGGGAGAGTCATTTCACCCAACATCTCACCACCAGTTGTTACAAAGGCACCCGTCCGCATCACTGCTGCTAGGCCAAGTACTGATACAAGAGGGAAGGAGAACGTTGTTGAGCCGGTCGAGACGGAAATACCTGCAAAGGATGTTGCTGATGGAGAACCTTCCACTCGTGAGATGGACGAGATCTTGAAAATAATAAAAAAGAGCGATTTCAAGATTGTGGAACAGTTGGGGAAAACCCCTTCCAAGATTTTTATGTTTTCTTTTCTACTCTGTTCAGATGCTCATGCTCGGGCATTAATCAAATTCTTGAAAAAGGCTCATGTCCCTCATGAGACCATAACTGACCAATTTGAGAATTGCGTGGCTAGCTTAACGGATGATAATGGTTTGGGATTCTCAGATGCCGATCTGACACCGCTTGGGAAGAACCACAATAAAGCTCTACATGCTTTTGTCGAGTGCAAGGGGACAACCCTAGCACATGTTCTGGTCGACAGTGGTTCTTCTTTAAACGTACTACCCAAGGGGGCTTTAGACCGTCTAGACTGTGAAGGATTAGTCTTGAATCCAAGTGATATCATTGTGAGGGCCTTTGATGGATCAAAGAGGACAGTTCATGGAGAGGTAGATCTTCCAATCTAAGTGGGATCACAAGTTTTTAACTCCACCTTCTACATCATGGATATCCGTCCTGCATATTCTTGTTTGTTGGGTCTCCCTTGGATCCCTAAAGCTGGGGAAATAACCTCAACTCTCCATCAAAAACTCAAATATCCGATCAAAGGAAGAATTGTCATCGTCTGTGGAGACGAAGAGTTCATGGTAATCCACCTCAACTCTTTCAAGTACGTAGAGATGGATGGAGAATTCATTGAGACCCCATGTCAAGCCTTTGAAGTTGTTCCACCAATGATTGCTGCTACCAAATGTTCTTCTGATGTGTCTAAAACAGTTAAGGTCATGCCGAAGATGGTTTCAGTCAAAGATGCTCGTGCTGCAATTGAAGAAGGAAGTGTGATACTTGGGGGCAACTCCTCTAGATACCATTCAAAGCGGACAAATTTGGTTTGGAATTCACCGTCAAGGCTTGGAGGTACGTGAGGCTCATTCGTGCAGGAAAGCCACCTCTCCGCATTGGAAGCAATAAGGTTAACGCTGTAGGTGATTCTGATGATGAAGTTGCATTTGAATATTGGGTGTATCCTACTAAAACGGAACTTAAGAATTGGCATGCAAAGGACTTCGTGCCCATCTCCTTCATTGAGGAGTAATCTACTTGTTTATTGCTTTTTATTAATTCAAGAACATTTTGTCTGTAATATTTAACAATGACTTTTAAGCCATGTGCCTAGCCCGTGGCACTTTGGTCCATTTGTCAAGGGTTTTATTTATGTTCATCTTATCATATGATCATTAAATATAAACCATTGGACTCTTTTGCATTCAAATCTTTGTGCTCATTGTCTTTCTTTTCTTCAAATACATTTTCAAAATAGCCATGTATCTTACATGCACACACACACACACACACACACACACACACACACACACACACTCTTGCAGGTCCTCATCCACTCTGGATGTTGTTGCCAATGACTCTAATATTTCCGACTATGACTTCGAATGTCCAATTAACCAAGCCGAAGACGAAGGCGGGGAAGATTGTGAAATACTGCAAGAACTAGCCAGACTTCTATTACAAGAGGAAAAAGCTATTCAGCCGCATGAAGAGTCAGTTGAAGTCATCAATCTGGGTACCGAGACAGACAAGAAAGAAGTCAAGATCGGCGCTAACTTGGAAAGAAGTGTCAAGAGCAGGTTGGTTCAGATGTTGCATGACTATGTGGAAGTGTTTGCTTGGTCGAATGAAGATATTACAGGGTTGGATACCGACATCGTAGTTCATCATCTATCGACAAAAGAAGATTGTCTTCATGTCAAACAAAAAGTCCATCGCATGAGGCCTGACATGTCTGAAAAGATAAAAGCTGAAGTGATGAAACAATTTGATGCAGGGTTCCTAGTTGTGACATCTTACCCCCAATGGGTTGCCAATGTGGTTCCAGTGTCGAAGAAAGACGGAAAAGTTCATATGTGCGTAGATTATAGGGATCTGAATAGGGCAAGCCCCAAGGATGATTTTCCTCGACCTCACATTGACTTCTTGGTCGATAATATTGCTCAGCATAAAGTCTTCTCTTTCATGGATGGCTTATCAAGCTATAATCAAATAAGGATGGCTCACTAAGACATAGAGAAGACCACTTTCGTTACGCAATAGGGAACCTTCTGTTACAAGGTCATGCCATTCGGATTGAAGAATGCAGGGGAAACATATCAAAGGGCTATGGAAGCTTTGTTTCATGATATGATTCATCATGAAATAGAGGTATATATGATGATATGATTACCAGATCACAAACGGAAGAGGAACATCTTGATCACTTGCACAAACTATTCGAGAGGCTGAAAAATTACAAGTTGAGGTTGAACCCTAACAAGTGCACGTTTGGAGTACGATCTGGAAAGCTTCTAGGTTTTATTGTCAGCGGTAAAGGCATCAAAGTCAATCCTGCCAAAGCAAACACCACCCAAGAAATGCCAGTCCCCCACTCTAAAAAGGAAGTTAGAGGAATCTTGGGTCGTCTTAATTGCATCGCCCGCTTCATATCTCACTTGACTTCTACTTGTGAGTGAATCTTCAAACTCTTGAAGAAAGATCAAGTAGTCAGATGGAATGATGAATGCCAAGCTTCCTTCGACAAAATCAAAGAATATCTGCAAGAACCTCTTATTCTCATGCCTCAAGTTGAAGGAAGACCCTTGATCATGTACTTGACAGTACTAGAGAACTCTATGGGGTGTGTTTTGGGCCAACACGACGAGTTTGGCCAAAAAGAGCATTCTATTTATTACCTGAGCAAAAGGTTTACCGATCGTGAAACCAGATATTCACTGCTCGAGAAAACTTGTTGCGCTCTGGCATGGGCTGCTCTCCGACTAAGAGAGTATATGTTGACTCATACCACTTTGTTGATTTCTAAGATGGACCCAATCAAGTACATCTTCGAGAAACCTGCCCTTTTTGGACGAATAGCCAGATGGCAAATGATTTTGACTGAGTACGACATTCAATACACAACATAAAAGGCCATCAAAGGAAGCGTACTAGAAGATCATTTGGCCCATCAAGCTGTCGATGATTATCAGTCTATGAACTTTGACTTCCCATATGAGAACATCATGCTAGTAACTGACTGTGCGAAACCTGGACCGTATGACAGACCTGAACAAGGATCCTAATGGACTATGGTCTTAGATGGGGCTTCCAACTCCTTGGGTAACGGAATTGGTGCAGTGATCATATCTCTTAAAGGTTGCCACACTCCTTTCACTGCCAGACTATGCTTCAATTGCACGGATAATATGGCTGAGTATGAAGCATGCATTTTGGGTTTGAAGGTTGCCATTGATTTGAGGATCAAGCATTGGAATGTGTTTGGGGATTCCGCTCTAGTGATTAGCCAAGTAAAAGGATATTGCGACACTAAACACCCTAATATCATCCCTTCTAAGAAACTTTTGCTATCCCTGATCCCCTACTTCGAAGAGATCACCTTTGAACACTTCCCCAGGGAAGAAAATCAGTTGGCTGACGCCTTGGCAACCATGTCTTCAATGTTCAAGGTCAGATGGGACAACGAAGCTCCTATGATTACCATTGAGAGATTCGATGAACCTGTACACTGCTGTGAGCTTGACACTGACGCAGAAAAGCCATGGTACCATGAGGTGATGAGATATCTTAAAACACAAGAGTATCTCGAGGGAGCATCCATCAACGACAGAAAGTTCTTACGAAGACTTTCAGCCAAATTCTTTCTAAGTAACGGAATATTGTACAAATGCAACCATGACTCTACTCTAATCAGATGTGTGGACAAGAAGGAGGCAGAGGAAATTATGGAAGACATGCACGATGGTCTCTTTGGAACTCACTCAAGCAGACATACGATGGCCAAGAAAATCCTGAGAGTCGGTTACTATTGGTCAATAATGGAGACCGATTTCCATCAACATAGGACTTGCCATGAATGCTAAATCTATGCTAACAAGGTCCATGTGCCTCCTATCCCTCTGAACGTCATGACCGCTCCGTGGCCATTTGCAATGTGGGGCATTGACATGATTGGAGAGATCAAGCCCACTGCTTCTAATAGACATATCTTCATTCTTGTCTCTATCGACTATTTCACTAAACGGGCCGAAGCCAGATTCATCAAACATAACCTCATATGTCGTTATGGTATCCCCGAAAGGATCATCACCGACAATTGGAATAACCTCAACAATGTTATGATTACTGAACTTTGCACTCAGTTCAAGATCAAGCATCATAATTCTTCTCCATATAGACCTAAAATGAATGGCGCAGTCGAAGCGGCCAACAAAAACATTAAGAAGATTATGCAGAAGATGATAGTAATCTATAAGGAATGGCATGAGATTTTTCCGTTTTCTCTACATGGCTATCGTACTTCAGCTAGAACATCAACTAGGGCAACTCCCTTTTCTTTGGTCTATGGCATGGAAGTTATTTTTCTAGTGGAAGTTCAGATTCCCTCACTAAGGATTATGAATGAAGCAGGCTTAAGCGAAGACGAGTGGATTCAGACAAGATTGGATCAATTGAACTAGATCGACAAAAAACGACTGGTTGTTGTTTGTCATGGTCAGACGTACCAAAAACGTACGATCAAGGCTTTCAACAAAAATATCAAGCCTCAAGTATATCAAGATGGTGACTTGGTGATAAAGTGCATCATTCTGCCACAAGGCGACCCCAGGGGCAAATGGCCTCCTACCTACGAAGGGCCATTTGTTGTCAATAGAGTGTTCTCTGGTGGTGCCATGATGCTGACTACAATGGATGGTGAAGACTTCCCACATCCTATAAATGCAGACATAGTTAAAAAATACTATGCATAAGAGACCCGCTAGGTTGACACACCTAGAAAAAATAAGGGCATCCCAGCAAACCAAAAGGTTTGGGCAAAAATTAGGGATATATGCAAAAGATTGTACAGCCGGCAAGTTGAAAACCTGAAAGGGCGACTTCAGCAAAAATGGGTATTCTGGTGGGCTGAAAACCCGAAAGGGCGGTCCAGGAAAAAATTAAGGATTGAAAGCGTATGAATATGTCCTGTGGAATCACCACAGTCAACTTTATCACCAAGGTCAAAGTTCAAACGGTCCAAGATCAACCCAATCAACTTCTGTCAATGACAAGGGTCATTCTAAGACATTGGGGCAATAGTAGAGTTGGAATGTAATGAAATCATTTCCACATGGCTATTTGTTTTTGTTTTCAATTTTGTTTTCCTTTCGATGATTTCCTCTTACTAGGATCTCCGTATCTTTGTACAAAAGCACCTATTCATGGGCAAAATATCAATACAAATATACTTTGAAGTGCAAACTTTCTGTTTTTGTTTTGAATGCAAAATTGTCCAATGACTAAAATTGAACGAACATATGCATGTGAACATAACTAAAACTATTTGGCACATGTGTTCTACTAAGCAACAACAAGCATCTCTTTATTGCATATGGAATATCCCCACAGATTTATTTCATTAACATTATTCCCACAAGACGGCTACAATAAACCAATCTTCAAAAAAGTTACCCATGAAGTCTCTTTCCATAGGTTTGATTCCCAGCCAGAGTCTCAATCTCTTGGCGGCTTTCTCCCCCAACTAAGTTGATCCTACAAGAAGAAGCCTTATGGATCTCTTCCTAAAAGAACTCACCTCATCAGCAGTTCATCGAGTACTCATCGACAAGGCTTATTTCCCCAATAGGGTTTATTTACCCAACAAATAACGAGTAGCATAACTCCCCAACTGAGTTTGATTTCCCCCGGCATAGTCTATCTTCCATAGTTGATTCTATCCTGCCTAGCTGAGCCTATCTTCCCCAACTGAGTCTTTCAGCATGAGTTTGTCGTTTAGACTATTACAAATTATAGGGCCACAACCCCTAATCCTCAGTAAAGTCATCAACAAAACCTTTACTATATCCAAAAGATACTATGAAGCTTGGGCCCGACCAAATATTAGTACAAATTTCAAACTAATATGAAGCCTGGACCCGACCAGATAATAGTCAACTTCTCAAGTCACTATAGAGCCTGGACCCGACCAGATAATATTGTAACCTTTCAACTAACTATGAAGACAGGATCCGAACATATAATAGTTAACTTCGCAATAACTATGAAACCTGGACCCGACTAGATAATAGTTTAACTCTTCAAGATATAGAAGAACCTGGACTCAATCAAACCAGGGTTTAACTTATTTTCCCTAGTAGAGTTTGCCTCTACCTCAAACAAGTTACTGTGAAGCCTGGATCCGACCAGATATCAGTTCAACTTCGTCTATTCAAGCAAGTTATTGTGAAACCTGGAATCTGACCAAATAATAACTAGCTATAATCGCCAGCAAGACACTATGAAGCCTGGAGCCGACCGGATAATAGTATAACTTTTCAAAAACTATGAAGCCTGGACCCGACCAGATAGTAGTTACCACTTCAAGTTACTATGAAGCTTGGACCCGACCAGATATCAGTTCAACTTCATCCTTTCTAGTAAGTTACTGTAAATCCTGGAATCTGACTAGATAACAGTTAACTTCCTTATCCCCAGCAGGTTGTTGTGAAGCTGGGAATCTGACCAGATAACAACCTAACTTCACTCTCCCCAAAAAATTTTTTGCAAAGCCTGGATCCGACCAGATAACAGTTAATTTATCCTTCCCCAGAAAGTTACCGTGAAACCGGGAATCTGACCAGTTAGCTGTTGACTTCCATATCCTCAGCAAGTTGTGAAGCCCGGATCCGACCAGATAACAGCTGGCAATCAAGAGATATTCCCCAGCGGAAGTATCCTTTCAACAAAGTTTGAAGATATGTATACTCTTCATCCCCAATAGTGATTCGAGATTCAGCTTCCCAAAATTCCTCAGCAGCAGTCAGGAATTTATTTTCCCGGACAAATATGCATCCCACATTCATACATCATAGCATATACATACAAAACGCATTTAGTATAATACCACATCTGGTGAACATCATGCATACATCTGAATTTTACTAACCCTTTTTCCACAAGTAAAACATCAAGTTTTAGCATAAATCGACCAACGATTTGTGTTGATACTTCTTCCAGTATTTACCATCATCCTTCCAAATGGCATCTATAAGCCCATTCCCAATATATCTTCGAGTGCAAACTTCTGGGCACTTTAGTGTTCAATCATCTTCCACCTTCAAGTCACGAATGGCGGATCCGCCAATCTAACTCTTCAGGTTTAAGAAGATTGAACAGGGGCAGATGTTGTACCCTAAAATTTTCCCTCCCATTTCTCAATTAATCCCTCACAAGATCTCCTTTGGTTCAAGACTGCACAAGGGTTGATCAGCTCAAGACACCTCTTAAAGCACTGATAACTGAAAATTAGGGTTTGAACTTGCACAAGGAAAAATGGAAATTTAATGCACCATATTACTTTCATGGATCATTTTGGACCTTCAAGATTTCTCTTGTCAAGTTTCAAGTCTTGAATCATATTTTTGCTCAGTCAATTGATTAGTTGACCTAAAATCAGCTATATTGGGGGGAAAGTCAACTGTGGGCAATTTACAATCAAACTTCATAATTTTTTATCCATATCAACATCATGAACTCATATATGTCATTTGATCAAGTTTGGACCACAGTTCCACAATAAATTTGATCAGATCATCAAAAGGGCAAAATGGTCAAAATTAAGGTTTTGACTCAGAAGGTGCAATTTCTGATTTTTGACCTAGAAAATGAATTGTTGGTTTGAGGCATGATCTCAAGGATTAAAATGCTTCATTTTGACCTAATGTCATGGCTCAAAATATTCCTCAAGATCAATTGGTTGACAGATGAATTTCAGGTAACTGATGAAAAGTCAACTGTACACTAAAAAGTTAAACTTTCACTTTTTGGTCAAAATCAAGTATCAAAGATCACAATTCATAAAGACATGTCAAAATATGAAACTTGTTCATAAAGAAATCAAAAAGTCAAGATTTCTTTTTGAAAAGTCAAAATTTCTAAACTTAGAAATTTTTCTAAGTGTTGGAAATTCATATTTTTTTTTATAACTTTGAGCCAAATTTTCACCATGATGCAAGATGATTCAAAGGAAACTTAAAACATGAAAGTTATAGATCTAAATGAGATAAAAAACATTTTAGAACACAACTTTTTCCAGAAATGCATGGATTTCAAGTTTTTATTTTAAGAAGACATGTTCATGAAACTTGAAAAACTTAGTGAAATTTTGCCCTTGTTTAGGCAGGATTTTGACCTAACTTCATGGCAATTTTTCACATAGTTCCAATATGACTTTTCAAAAATGTCCAACATATAGGTTGTAGAGGATGTTACAAGATTTCTAAAATGTCCAATAACTCATTGAGATCATACTTGAGCAAGGAGAATCGAAGGCAAGAAGTTAGTGTTTTCAAACTTGAATTACAAGTCATTTCTTGATGAACACATGAACCAAATCCATGCTAGGCTGCATAATATTTTCTTTTAATGCCTTAAAATTGTTTGTCACTCCACAATTATTGGTTTACACAACTCTTTAGGCCCTTATCCACTTGTTTTAAGCTTTGTCCAAAATGATTTTCCATTTACGACACAAAGTTGCCATTTCAATTTTGATAAAGCATCACTTTTGCAATTGTCAACTTCTTGAGCCCTGCACTTGTTCTTTCTGCACACACAAACCCTATAAACCAAAATCAATGTGTCTAAGGCCTCTTTGAAATCAAAACATGCTTGTACAACACTTTGAGATTTGTCTTCTCACTTTTCTTCAAAAGCAAGTTATAGAGCCAAAAGACTAGAACTCAGAAGTCTTGAGTACATTTGATCTCTAACCTTTTCCATACATATGAAAAAGTCTATTGCAAGCCAAGGCACAATTTGAAGCATCCTAAAACTCTCCCAAGCACCCTTGCTGCACAGAACTGCCAAAACTTGACAGTTTTGAGCCAAAACATCCCATCTCCATTTCCACTCGTGCGTTTTGTTTCTTAATCATCCAAACACCTTACATACATTATACACAAGTGGTCCAAGTCCCTGTTACAAGATTGTAACACCATCTTCATCAACTTCCATAACCAAAAAATAGAGCTTGCACCTTGACTTCTCTAGCACGATTCAAACACTCCCAGCATCATGTAAGCATTGCATTAGCTTCCTGGGAACTTGAGAAAGCTAACCTGATAATTGCAGCACCTTGAATCCAGCTCATTTGCATTTCACAATTTCCATTTTTAAGGTACATTTTCTGAACTTCTATCTTTTCATTTAGGAATTGTTAGGCTTGCATTTGTGAAGATAAAATGTAGACATTATTGCCCTAAAACTGTACATGTCCATAGATTTCATTTATATTGATTGAGCTTAGAAAATTTTAGGTTTGAATCTTTGAAAATAATTAGGTCAGAATTTGGTACTTTTAGAAATTATCATTCATCCTTGATTTATAGCTTATGATATTTATATGGTTGGATTCGTATGGAAAAATGGAGCAACTTTCATGTTTATATAATTCATTTTTGTTGAGAAATGATGTTATAGATGTTCAGGTTGGAGGTTGAAGATGAAGTCACATTCAGGACATGACTTATGTTATGTATTTATCATTTCATCAATGTTACCGGATGTACAGTCACCCCAGTGGCGAAGGTAGCGCGCGTGTATGCTGAGGGTCAGGGGTTCAACACCCAGCGCTACCTTTTGGCCATTTTTCTCACATTTTTTCTCTCTTTTTGTCACAAACAGACGCATGGGCCCTAAGTCAGTGGGCTTTGGATTTTTTTGCTGATGTCTAACCCCCCTGTTTACTTTTGCATACTAGCCCAATTACTTTTGCATGCTAGCCCTAAGTCAATTTTCTTATTATTTTATTTATTATTATTATTAATATTATTTTTATTTTTATTAATAAAAAATCCAAAAATATTTTATTTGTTTATTTACATATTTAAAAATGCTCATTTATAGTTTATTTTCTTTATAAAACAAAAAGGACAAAACATTTTCTTAACAAATTAATTTATTTTTCTTAAATAATTAATATTTAGATTTAATTATTATTTAATTTTATTTTAAATTAAAATTAACTTAGAATTTAGGTTTCTTTTAATTAATTAATTAATTTTTTCACATCATTGTTATTAAGTTAAAACCTTTTTTTCATAAAAAACCCTAAAAATGCTTTTTTAACTTAATTTCTTTTCTTAATATGTTTAAAGTTTAAATTTGTTTAATTTTAATTAATCATCTCTCTTAATTAGGTTAAAACCCTTTCATGAAAACCAAACAAAAATCATTTCTTTTTCCATTTACATTCTTGCATTATTTTCTTTTCAATTCTTGTATATTATTCAATAAGGTTGTAATAGATAATTAGGTTTAATTTTCTTGCAAATCCCCATTTGTAAATTTGTATACCCCCTCCCCTAATGATGTAATAGCTTTGTAATTTTACTTTCCACAATTTATCGCTTTATATAAATGTTAGTAATTAGGGTTTGTATGGAAAGACTAAAACCAACAAGTAGCAAACCCTAATTCAAGATAAAAAATGCATGAAAATCAAACACACTTGCACACTTGCATCCCTTAGGGTAATTCCACTTTGTTGCCTTAAAAAAATGGCCATGTTATGCATGTGAGATGTCTTAGAAAAAATCAATAAAACATACAAGATCGTAGTCCTTCGATGACGCTATAAATGTTGCCTTTCAAAATGATCTTAGTCCCTCAAAGAGAAATGCTAAGATATCTCACAACCTTGCTATCATGACTATACAATGACCCATGCCCGTCCCATTACATCCAAAGATAAGGCTTCTTACCAAATCAATGGTAAGATAGCAATATCAAAGGAAAGGAAGAAATGAACAAACTTTTGAGTAGGTAGATTGTTCCTAGTTGCTTGCTCATTTTCAAATCAAACATCCTTTCTTATTTTCAAAACAAACACCAACACTTTCAAAAACGAACACTTACCAAACATGAAACATTTTCAAAAGTTCAACACTTTGTATACATTCCTACGAATGAGAACCATTACAAAGTTTGCCTAAACGAATGCGCCTTTTCAAAATACTTTCAAAAACTACACAAATCACATTTTTCAAACAAAAGCAAGTGATCTAGCAAGCAACTAAGAGCCCATAGATAACTATGGATGAAAAGGGTGCTAACACCTTCCCTTTTCATAATCTACCCCCTGAACTCAAGAAATAATCTCAAAGGTCTTTCCTGTTCTTTTCAGCCTTTCCATTTGGATAAAAGAAAAGTCGGTGGCGACTCTTGCTAATCGCAACATTTGCGATCAAACTCAAAACACCCAAGTCAGTTCTCCCATCGTATCACACCTTGCTTTGTGTTTTACAATTGATCCATCTAACTTTAATTTCACCTTGAAAACCCATCTACGCTAATGGCTTTCTTCTCCTTTTGAAGCTCAGTCAACTCCCAAGTCTTGTTTCTTTCTATAGCCTTAAGTTCTTCTTCCATGGTCTTCAGCCACAATTTCTTCTTGAGAGCTTTTTCAGTACTAATTGGTTCAGAGTCTACTTATATGGCACACTGAATGACTTCTTCCTCATAATCTACTTCTGTATCTTGTAACATGTCAAACTCTTTAAATCTTCTTGGTATTTGTCTAATTGTTTGTGTCCTCTGAACTTGTTCAGAATCTCCTTCTGATTCTGGAAAAAATCATATGCTTGACCACCTCCAAAAGTTGGATCACCTTCAGAAGTTCTTCCTTTAGAGACTTGACCTCTTTCAGAGTCTTGACCACCAGATTCTGGATCATCATCATAATTTGGATCATAATCAAATTCACATTCAGAGACACCTTTAAACTCGGACTCGTCTTCAGAACCTTCAAAATCATCTTTTGACTCTGACTCATCTTTAGAATCTTCAGATTTTGAAGTATCTTCAGAAGTTAACTCAGGTGTTGACACCACACCAAAGTTGGATTGAGAATTTCTCCAATCATACGTTTCTGACTCTTTCATAATGACATCTTTGCTGACTTCCACCTTATTATTGACTACACAATAAAGCTTGTACGCATTTAAATATAAACTCTTTCAAATTGGTATATTACTCATATAAATACTGCATGTTTCGGATTTAAAAAATCACCTCTTTCAATATAATTCAAATTCATTCTTTCTCTCATTTTCAAAATAAGTGCATTATGTCTTAAACTTTGATTTAAACTTGCTTCATACATTGTCATTACATTCCATAAATTTTCAGCAACATAATCTTTGAGCATTTATATACCATATTGAGAATTGTACACTTGAAAGGGAAGGTCAATTTAGGTAATTAATATATATATATATATATATATATATATATATATATATATATATATATATATATATATATATATATATATATATATATATATATATATATATATATATATATATATATATATATATATATATATATATATATATATATATATATATATATATATATATATATATATATATATATATATATATATATATATATATATATATATATATATATATATATATATATATATATATATATATATATATATATATATATATATATATATATATATATATATATATATATATATATATATATATATATATATATATATATATATATATATATATATATATATATATATATATATATATATATATATATATATATATATATATATATATATATATATATCAATCATCTTCAAAATTATTAATATATATTGCCTTAGTGATTGCTTAGAAGCTTGTGTCTATAAGTATAGGATTAGGCTTGTACAAAGTTCTAACAACTATTTAAATATCTTACATGTTGTAAGGGGACTAGACGTACTCTCGGGCCACGAGAGGAACTAGTATAATCCCTTTGTGTTCTTTATTTTTCTGCATTTACCACTCTCATCACTTAACCGTAAACCAACAAAATAACCACACTTTTGTCTTAAACCCAGAAAATTTTAAAGTTCCTTATTCACCCCTCACCTCTTAGGTGCATTCCAAACTTAAATTTGGCATCATATTAGGTTATAGGTAACTGTGATACAGTGGGAGAACTGACTTGAGGTTTTGTGTTTGTGTTCGCAAATGTTTCGGTTTAGCAAGAGTCGCCATCAACTTTTTATTTATCCAAAGGAAAGTTCAAAAAGCACAGGAAAGACCTTTGAGATGTTTTCTTGGGTTCGGGGGGTAGATTATGAAAAGGGAAGGTGCAAGCACCCTTTTCATCCATGGTTGTCCATGGGCTCTTAGTTACTTGTTTTAGATCACTTGCTTTTGCTTTTCAATTGTTTGAAATGGTGCTTTGTGTGTGGTTTTGAAAATATTTTGAAAAGAGGCCTTTGTCTAGGCAACCTTTGTAACAATTCTTGTTTGAATGTTTTACAAAGGTGTTTGTCTTTTGAAAAATGTTTCAATGTTTGAAATTTTGTTTTGGGAAATATTTTGAAATTTTGTTGTGATGTGTTTTTGAAAATAGCAAGGATGTTTGCAAGTTTTGATCAAGTAACTAGGAGCATCTACCTACTTACTCAAAGATCTTTCTTACACATTTTTAACCCTTTGACAGTGTTTTTTTACCATTGCATTTGGTAAACAACCTTGTGTTTCGATGTTAAATGGGACAGGCGCGGGTCATCGTATGACCATGATAGCAATTGTGCTAAGTAGCTTTAGCAAATTTTTGAGGGACTAGATCATTTTTGTATAGGCAACCAAGATAGCGTTATCGAGGGACTGATCTTTTGTTTTGATTTTGTTTTGCCAAGATACCTAGCATGCATACCATGGTCATTTTAAAGGCAACAAGTGGATGAAACCCTAGGGGTGCTTGTGTGCATTGTATTGTCATTTTCATGTATTTTTTGTCTTGTATTAGGTCTAGCTATTTGTTTGATTTTGGATTTTTGCATACAAACCCTAATCTTTCTATCATGGCATATTTGAAAGCAATAAAGTGCGTAAAAATAAATCTACGATTATTACAACATTGATATGGGGAGGGGGATACAAATTTGGATAGGGGATTATTTGCAAATAATTAAAACCCTAAGTCAACTATTACAACCAAATTGAATTAATCGTGCAAATGAATAAATAGACAATATTTAAATATGCAAACAAATATGAATATGCAAAATATTTTTATATTATTTTTATGTATGTAAAAATAAAATATTTTATGTACATATAAAAAAAATAAAAGATTATTTTTATTAAGGGTGGAAACCCTAATTTGTTTTAAGAAAATATATATGTATTAATTATATTATTTATTCATTTATGTACAAAAATTAAATAAAAATAATATATACAAATGTTAAAAAATAGAAATATGTGAGAAAAAATATTATTTAAGTATATAAATAATAAAAATAAAAATATAATATTTTTATAATATTTATAAGTTTTCTATTTAAGAAAATAAAAGTATATTATTTAACAACTATTTCTATGTCCAGAAAAATAATAAAAATAATAAAATAAAATGTGAAAATTTATGAAAATATTTTTTAGTAATTTTTAATATTTAGGAAAATAAATAAAATTCAGAAACTAAAAAGGAAATTAAAAAAATATGGAAAATAAGCAAATGGGCCAGGGGGTGCAAAAAGCACAAAGGAGGGTGCAAATAGTAGGAACAAACAGGCCCAGCCCAAAGTCCAGCTTCGTCTTCAACCTTTGAACAAGAAAACGCGCGCTATGTACAAATTCGTATCTCCTGTTTCAATGCTTAAAAACAAAAACTTGTAACATGAAAGTTATAGAGCATGATCATACGATTCTAACCATATAAAAAACTTAATCTAACTCTCAAAGACCAGAGAGAAAGTCTCTGGCCCTAATTTCTATGCATATGTACAGCTTAAGGGCAATGAGTACTACATTTTTTATTCACAAACCTAAGCCTAATGTTTCCTAAATAGAGAGATAGAAGTTTGAACTTTACCTATTTCAGTTGAACTCGAGTATGGCAATGTAGGGGTTTTCAGTGAGGTCTGATATGCTTGTGAGCTTGCTTGAAGTTCCTTTGAGCTTTCCCAATGCCTAGCTAGCTTTGAACTTGCCTGAATAAGCTTGTAGAAGTCAACATGCACAGTCAGAATTCAAAAATGGTGAAGGGTGTAAATGGAGTTACAGTCACTTGGGGATGGTTGGGCTAGTTTAGGTAGGTTTTATGGAGTGTGTTGGAAGAGGTTTGGGGGAAAACGCACGAGTAGTTTTTGTTTTGGAAATTAAAATGCAGAAGTTGCCCTATTTTGCAAGATTTTGGTGTTTTGGTGTACAAGGTTGTTTGAGGACTGGATGGCTCGTGCTTCTGACTTAGTGTGATGTGCAAAACTTGGTTCAAATGTTTACAAAGCTTGGTTATAACAGATACAAGAGTTATGTGGTGTTTGCAAGGTTTCTTGGTTTTGAAGCAAAAATGAGAAGTGACCATGCAAAGGCTTGTACCATCTAGCTTAGGGTCTGCACAAAGTTTGTATACTTTTCCCTATCTTTGTGGACTTTGTTTGCTGTCAAAGAATGGTCCAATGCTCAAGAGAAACAAAAATGCATAAAGTTGTGCTTTATGAAAATAGCATTGTTGCCTTTTTGCCAAAAATGGATTAAACCCTTGTGTAATCCTCTAAAGCTCAGAACAATGCCTCTAACCAATGTGTTTGCATTCAATTTTTGAGTGTGGAAGGGTTTAAGGACCTGTAAGCAAGTACAAGCATGGCTGGACAGAAATTGCAACTTGTGTCAACATGAAAAATGTCATGGATCAAAGTGACATTTTTCCAAATTCAACCCTTCGATTCTCCCTAACCATAAATGATTTTGGAGATTTCTTGGACATTTTGGAAATCTTGTAACATGCTCCACAATCCATATTTGAAATGAATTTTGAGATTCCAATTGGAACTAGGTGAAAAATTGCCATGAAGATAGGTCAAAATCCTGCCTAAACGAGGGCAAAATTTCACTAAGTTAGAAAGTTTTTGGACCCTTGTTCCAAAAATCATAACTTGAGATACAAGAATATTTTGGGAAAACTTTGTGAATTAGAGTTGTAGATTTTGTGGAGTAATACATCTTTCATGTTGGAAGTTTTCTTTGAATCCAATTTCATCATGGTGAAAATGTTGGGCAAAGTTGGAAAAAAATAAGAAAATTTCATAACTTAGAAAATTTATAAGTTATGAAAATTTTCAATCTTAAACCTTAATTTGCAAAATTAGGTTTCTTGGTGAACAAGTTTCATTTTTTTACCCATCTTGATGAAAAATGACCCTTGGCACTTGATTTTGACCAAAAAGTCAAAGTTTGACTTTTCAGTGTACAGTTGATTTTTGATCAGTTGACTGGAAAATTTATCTGTCAATCCAATGCAATTGAGATCTTTTGAACCTTGTGATTAGGTTAAGATGATGCCATTTAGTCCTTTAATCCATGCTTGAACCCAATTTTCCATTGGCTAGGTTAAAAATCAGAGATTGCCCTTCTGCAGTCAAAACCCTAAAAATGACCATTTTACCCTTTTGATGATCTGATCAAATTTCTTGAGGAGTTGTGGTCCAAACTTGATCAAATGGTTCATATGAGTGTATAATGTTAATGTGGATAAAAAATTATGAGGTTTGACTGTAAATTGGCCACAATTGACTTTTTCCCCAATACAGTTGATTTCTAGGTCAACTGTCCAATTGATTGGGCAAAAATTTGATTCAAAGCTTGAAACTTGATATGAGAAATCTTAGAGGTCCAACATGAAGTATGAAAGTCACATTGAGCATTGAAAGTCCAAAAATACTTGTGCAAACTCAAACCCTAATTTTAGGTCAATAGTGCAAGGAGATGTCTTGAGTAGATCAAACCCTAGCTTGGTCTTGAGTTCAAAGAGTCTTGTGAGGGGAAATCTTGATAAAATGAAAGGGAAAATTTTGGGGTACAACAGCTTCCCCTGTTCAATCTTCTTGAACCTGAAGATTTGGATTGGCGAGTTTGCCTTTCGTGACTCGAAGGTAAAAGAGGATTGGACACTAGAGTGCCCGTAAATTTGCACTCGTCGGAGTATAGTTGAGGGAATGGGCTTAAAGATGCCATTTAGAGATGTGATAGAATCTTTTCAGAGATGGGCTTAAAGATTCCATCCAAGAATGTTTGTTGAATTGTAAGTTATAGGTGAGCGTAAGAATGGTATCCGTGTCTGGAGCATCTCTGAGCTGGGGATCTGAATAAGCAATAGAATAGCATCCGTGTCTGGAGCATCTATAAACTATTTTCTGAGCCTTGAATTTGAATAAGCAATAGATTAGTATCCGTGTCTGGAGCATCTCTAGGCTGTTTTCTGAGGCTGAATCTGAACAAGCGATAGATTAGCATCCATGTCTAGAGCATCTATAAACTGTTTTCATGATCCTTGAATTTGAATAAGCAATAAATTAGCATCCGTGTCTGGAGCATCTCTAGGCTGTTTTCTGAGGCTGAATCTGAACAAGCGATAGATTAGCATCCATGTCTGGAGCATCTATAAACTGTTTTCATGATCCTTGAATTTGAATAAGCAATAGATTAGCATCCGTGTCTGGAGCATCTCTAGGCTGTTTTCTGAGGCTGAATCTGAACAAGCGATAGATTAGCATCCATGTCTAGAACATCTATAAACTGTTTTCATGATCCTTGAATTTGAATAAGAAATAGATTAGCATCCGCGTCTGGAGCATCTCTAGGCTATTTTCTGAGGCTGAATCTGAACAAGCGATAAATTAGCATCCATGTCTGGAGCATCTATAAACTGTTTTCATGATCCTTGAATTTGAATAAGCAATAGATTAGCATCCGTGTCTGGAGCATCTCTAGGCTATTTTCTGAGGCTGAATCTGAACAAGCGATAGATTAGCATCCATGTCTGGAGCATCTATAAACTGTTTTCATGATCCTTGAATTTGAATAAGCAATAGATTAGCATCCGTGTCTGGAGCATCTCTAGGCTGTTTTCAGATTGTATACTGGTAGCTTGTTAATCTTATCCTGAAAAGGGTAAAATATTAGCTGAAACACAAAGTTATGTTGCATGAAATGTATGATGCAATATATGTGTTTTATCAATGTTTACGATATATGATTGTAATGTATGAGCATGTAAGCTAATTAGTTGTCTTGCTGAAGAAAATAAATCGTTGATAACTGGAGATAATAAAATATTTGACTACTGTCAGGGAAAATAAATCCTTGACCACTGTTGGAGATTCAAAATCTTTGACTGCTGAAGATGAGAAATCTTTGCTGACTGCTTGGGGATAGAGAATCCTTGGAAACTCGTGGGGATTATCAAAACTTTGACAATCTTCATGGGGATGTGAGAATCCTTCACGACTTTCCTGGGGGTTATAAGATGAGAATCCTTACTTGGATGGGGAATAAGGGAAACTCTGGAGATCTCTACCGGGAATCACACAAAGGAAAACCTTGATCTGCTGGAGAATAAGGAAGACTCTGATGGCTTCTGCGGAGAAATGAGAATCTTCAATCTGCTAGGGGAATTAAAAATTCTGATGAATTCATGTTGGGTAGCAATGAAGACTCTGGCAATTTCACTGGGGAATTAAGAATGAGAATCTTCATTCGGTTGGGGAGTAAAAGCTCTGTGGGGAGTAGCTATACTGCTAGAGAGTAAGCTATCCTGTTGGAGAGTAAGTTATGGACCCTGGGGGAAAAAGCTTACTGCTGGGGATTAGCTATTCCGCTGGGGAGAACAGGAGCTTGGGTTGTATGCCAATCTACTGGGGAATTATCCTAGGTTGGGGACAAGACAAAAGTTAGCTGTTATCTGGTTGATTCTCAGACTTTAAGACAACTTGCTGGAGAATCTGTAGATGCTGAATGGTTTCGATTGTGGATTGATAGTTTGACTCCGCTGGGGAAGACGGTTTTAAGATAACTCTCTGGGGAATTTGGAGGAAACTGGATGGTTTCCACTGGGGTTTAAAGGTTAAAGATTTAACTCTGCTGGGGAAGAAAGTTTCATCTTCACTGAGGATCTTTAATTCAAAGTTTTGGCTCCGCTGGGATTGGGAGTTTGAAGACTTTACTCTGATGGGGATTTTGAATTTTAACTCTGCTGGGGATATGTATTTCAAGGTTTTATCCCCACTGGGGATCTAGATGATGTACTGCAGGGGATTTCTCCTGGAATAGCCTAAAGACGTTTTCCTATACTTTCAACCTGTCAGTAATTATTCTTTCGCATTTTGTCTATTTGTAAGCAGTGATTATATTCAAATGCATATCCTCATTTAATAAATCATTGGACGTTTTCAAATAAAACACAAATGTAAAAAAGAAAGAAAAGGCAAATAATTTTTTGCACTTTGAAGTATCTTTGTATTAACTTTGTGTAAGTATTTTGTACAAATGAGACAAACATCCTAGTAAGAGAATGTTGTCATAAAAAATGAGAAAAATTTATACAAAGAAAGGTGGCTATGTGTAAAAATTCCATGGGGTTCCCATTCTGCTATAGCCTTCATAACTCTGAACATCTTGTCCATTCGTTGCTTTGTCCGACGATGATTAAGTTGATCAGAAGCCTGGAGTTTGTCTGTGAAGAGATTGTCCTTAAAGTGATTCGACGAGACATAGTCATACGCTTTAATTCCCTAACTTTTTCCTGGACCGCCCTTTCAGGTTTTCGATCCACCGGGAAACCCTTTTTTGCCCAAGTCGCCCTTTCGGGTTTTCAACTTGCCGGGTGTACAGATTTTTTTTTTTATCCCTAATTTTTGCCTGAACCGCCCTTTCGGGTTTTCGATTCACCGGGATGCCAATTTTTGCCCAAGTCGCCCTTTCGGGTTTTCAACTTGCTGGGTCGTTTATGCATAGTATCTTTTGACTTTTATGCATAGTATCTTTTGACTATGTCTGCGTTCGCAGGGTGCAGCAGGTCGTCGCCGTCCATGGTGGTTAATATCATTGCCCCACCAGAAAAGATGTTTTTTATCACAAATGGTCCTTCGTAGGTAGGAGTCCATTTTCCCCTGGGATCACTTTGCGGCAAGATGATCCGCTTGATTACAAGATCCCCGGCTTGATATACCTGGCGCCTGACTTTCTTGTTGAAAGCCTTGATCATTCGTTTTTGATACGTCTGACCATGACAAACAGCAGTAAGTCGCTTTTCTTCAATCAAGTTGGGTCTGAATCCAATCGTCTTCACTCAAACCAGCATCCTTCAGGATTCTCAAGGAGGGAATCTGAACCTCAATAGGTAAAACAGCTTCCATGTTGTATACCAAAGAATAGGGTGTTGCCCCAGTTGATGTTCGCGTTGTGGTACGGTACCCGTGCAGAGCAAACGGTAACATCTCATGCCAGTCCTTGTAGGTGACTGTCATCTTTTGTATGATCTTCTTGATATTTTTGTTCGCAGCTTCGACAGCACCGTTCATCTTCGGCTGATAGGGAGATGAATTGTGATGTTTAATCTGGAACTGCTCGCACAAGGCGGTGATCATAGTATTATTCAGGTTTGTACCATTGTCCGTTATGATCCTGTCGGGGATACCATACCGGCAAATGAGGTTCTGTTTGATGAAGCGGGCAACCATATTCTTTGTAATGGTGGCGAAGGAAGCTGCTTCGACCCACTTGGTAAAGTAGTCAATGGCCACCAGGATGAAGCGGTGTCCATTGGATGTTGTAGGCTTGATCTCTCTAATCATGTCGATTCCCCATATTGCAAATGGCCAAGGAGCTGTTAAGACATTGAGAGGAACTGGAGGTATGTGTACCTTGTCAGCATAGATTTGACATTTGTGACAAGTACGGGAATATTGATGACAATCCGCTTCCATGGTAGACCAGTAGTAGCCTGCCCGTAGAATCTTCTTAGCCATCGTATGTCCGCTCGAGTGGGTGCCAAATGTACCATTGTGCAGTTCAGCCATGATCTGCTTAGCTTCAACCTTGTCCACACAACAGAGAAGAATGCAATCATGATTGCGCTTGTATAGGATACCATTGCTCAGGAAGAACTTAGCTGCGAACCTCTTTAAGAACTTTTTGTCATTGACTGAAGCTCCTTCAGGGTATTCTTGTGCTTTGAGATACCTTTTGACGTCATGAAACCAAGGTCGGTCCACTACTTCTTCGGTATTAATCTCGTGACAATGTGTAGGTTCGTCCATCCTTTCAATGGTGATTTGAGGAGCCTCATTATCCCAGTTAAGTTTAAACATGGATGACATTGTGGCTAGCGCATCTGCTAGCTGATTCTCTTCTCGCGGGAAGTGCTCGAAGGTAATCTGCTCGAAATGTGGTAACAATGTCAGGACATGTTCTTTGTAAGGGATAAGGTTCAGATGTTTAGTATACCACTCCTCTTTGATTTGACTGATAGCCAAAGCTGAGTCCCCAAATACAATCAAAGATTTGATTCCCAAGTCAATAGCAGCCTTGAGACCAAAGATACAAGCTTCATACTCGGCCATATTGTTGGTGCAGCTGAAGCAGAGTCTAGCAGTGAAAGGTGTATGGCAACCTTCTTGAGAGATAAGTACTGCGCCGATGCCGTTGCCAAGTGCGTTGGAGGCACCATCAAAGTACAAGGTCCATCGGGATCCTTGTTCAGGTCCGTCATACGGTCTGTTTTCTTCAATGTTGCTCAAAGTCATGATATCCTCGTCGGGGAAGTCAAACTTCATGGATTGGTAATCTTCGACAGCTTGATGAGCTAGATGGCCAGCTAGCACACTCCCCTTTATAGCTTTTTGGGTCGTGTACTGGATATCATACCCAGTCAGGATCATTTCCCATCTAGCTATTCTTCCAGATAAAGCAAGCTTCTCGAAGATGTACTTGATCAGATCCATTTTAGAAATCAGTAGAGTGGTATGAGTCAACATATACTGCCTTAGCCGGCGAGCAGCCCATACCAAAGCGCATCAAGTTTTCTCGAGCAGTGAGTAGCGAGTCTCACAGTCGATAAACTTTTTACTAAGGTAATAAATGGCATGCTCTTTTCGGCCAGACTCGTCATGTTAGCCCAGTACGCACCCTATTGAATTCTCTAGGACGGTCAGATACATGATAAGCGGTCTTACTTCGACGGGAGGCATCAAGATAGGAGGTTCTAGCAGATACACCTTGATTTTATCGAAAGCAACTTGACAGCCATCATTCCATTTAACCACCTAATCTTTCTTCAACAGCTTGAAGATTGGCTCACATGTAGATGTTAGGTGAGAAATGAACCTTGCAATGTAGTTTAGGCGTCCCAAGAAACCTCTGACCTCCTTCTCAGTGCGAGGGGAAGGCATTTCTTGTATAGCTTTGACTTTGGCAGGATCAACCTCGATGCCTTTGTTGCTGACGATGAAACCCAAAAGTTTACCGGACCTGACTCCGAAAGTGCACTTGTTAGGGTTCAGTCTTAACTTGTATTCCTTCAACATGACAAACAACGTTTGCAAGTGGCCGGGGTGTTCTTCTTCTGTCTGTGAACGGGCTATCATGTCATCTACGTAGACTTCAATCTCATGATGTAACATGTCATGAAACAAAGCTACCATGGCTCGCTGATAGGTTGCCCAGGCATTCTTTAGTCCGAATGGCATCACTTTATAGCAGAAGGTACCCCACTGTGTAACAAAATTAGTCTTCTCCATGTCTTCAGGGGCCATTTTGATCTGGTTGTACCCTGAAAATCCATCCATGAAAGAAAATACCTTTTGCTGAGCTGTATTGTCAACCAAGATGTCAATGTGCGGTAGTGGAAAGTCATCTTTAGGGCTAGCCCTGTTTAAGTCTCTGTAATCCATGCATATTCTCATTTTTTCGTCCTTCTTAGGCACGGGCACAATGTTAGCAACCCATTGTGGATATGAAGTAACAACAAGAAACCCAGCATTGAACTGCTTCATCACTTCAGCTTTGATGTTTTCAGAAATATCGAGCCTCATTCGGCGGACTTTCTGTTTAATTGGTGGACGGTCTTCTCTTGTAGGGAGACGGTGAACCACAATATCTGTATCGAGTCCCGGCATGTCTTCGTAGGACCAGGCGAAGATCTCAACATATTCATTCAACAGCTGAATTAAACACTCTTTGACATTTGGCTTTAGGTTGGCACCCACTTCAACCTCTTTTCTATCTTCATCAGAACCCAAGTTGATTGTCTCTAACAACTCCTTGTGCAGTATAATAGCCCTTTCTTCCTGTTGTAGCAGTCTAGCCAACTCTCCCGGCACTTCACAGTCTTCATCACCTTCGTATTCGGCATGATTGACCAGATCTTCAGAGTCACTGAAGGCCATAGCAGAATTGTTACCCATGGAATCCGGAATGGAAGGGTACCTGCATTTTGTGAGTGTGGGTGTGTGTAAGGGATAGCCACCTTTAAACAAATAAAATGTAAAAAGAAAGAAAATGAACACAAAAGTTTATATATGAAAACGTCCATGATTCATTAAAAATGGCATATGAAGATGAAAAATCAAACCCTTACAAATGGACCTATATGCCTCGGGTAAGGCATAAGGCAAAAAGTGTATGAATTGTTTAATAATTATTACAGACCAACAGAAAATGTTCGAAAGATAAATTACTGATTTATGAAAGTAATAGGAACAAAGTCCTTTGCCTCCCAGTTGTTCAGTCCTCCGTCAATAGTCGGGAAAATCCAATCTTCAAAGTTGCTCTCATCTTCACCATCCTCCAAAGCATGAACTCCATGATGGGTGATCTTCAATGGTGGCCCTCCATCCAGGGAGCGGCACACATCCTTTTGAGTAGAAGTAGTGAAACCCAAGCCAAACTTATCTGTCTTGTAAGGAAAATCTGGAAGATGACCCCATATCGTGCTTCCTCCTTCCTCAATCACAGCCTTCGCATCTTTAAGGGATGACATTCGGGACACAGGTTTGGTAATGATGGGTACAGAAGTCATTGTCTTGGCTGACGCAACTTCAAGAGAAACCTCATCAAACTGTTAGAAAGGGGTTTCTATGAATTCGCCATCTAACTCCACTTAGCGGAAAGAATTAAGATGGCTTATCATATACTCCTCCTTGCTATGAACTGTTATAATTTTCCCCTGGACTTGGTACTTGAGCATTTGGTGTAGAGAAGAAGTGACGGCCCCAGCATTGTGGATCCAGGGTCTACCCAACAAGCAAGAATAGGAAGGACGGATGTCCATCACATAAAATGTGGAGTTGAAAGTTTTCGTTCCCACTTTAATTGGGATGTCCACCTCCCTGTGGACCATCCTTTTAGAATCGTCAAAGGCTTTGACAATGATATTGTTGGGCTTCAGGGTCAAACCTTCACAGTCCAATTTGTCCAATGCTTTCTTTGGCAAGACATTTAAAGACGACCCGGTATCAACCAGAACGTGAGCTAAAGTAGTCCCTCTGCATTCCACTGAGACATGCAGCGCGTCATTATGCTTTTTCCCCTTAGATGTTAAATCGGCATCGGAGAAGCCAAGACCGTTGTCGGATGTTAGGCTAGCTACACACTCCTGGAACTGGTCCGCGGAGGTTTCCTGAGGCACGTGGGCTGTCTTCAAGAATCTGATCAAAGCTTTGGCATGAGCTTCGAAACAGAGCAACAGGGCCAACATAGAGATTTTTGAAGGGGTTTTCCCCAGTTGTTCTACGACATCATAGTCGCTTTTCTTAATTATTTTTAAAATCTCCTCCATTTCCTTTTGAGTGGTCTCGGGGATGACCAAAGGCTGAGACCTCGTCCTGACGGGTGCTTCTTGGATCCCCTTACCTTTATCAGCAACAACAGCAGAGGGTACGACTACGGGAGTAACAATTTATTCAATAACTGGAGTTCGCACAGATATGTTGACCGACACAGGAGTAACCTTATGAGCATTTGAGGGTCCGAAGATTGCCCTTGGAGGAGCAATCTCCGGAGAGAAAATTCTTCCGATGCGGGTGATTTTACTCCTCCCAGCAATATTTCCTATGTCAGGAGTCTCTTCATCAGAACTTTCTTCAACTGATTCAATCTGCTTAACACCGTGGTAGAAGATCTCTCCTCCATAATTCCACGGTATTGATTTGTTGGACTTGTATGGGATAGGCCCCAGAATAGTTTTCTTCAGAGGTACAATCTTTGGATTGGATGTAATCTTAACAGGTCTTTTGGAGACCTTAGAAAGATTGGCAAAAATGGTAATTATAGCAACATCGTTTATAGGAGTCGGAGTAACAGGAGTTTTCTCAAAGAGGATTTCTTGATTATCCATTAGGCGTTGGATGCCTAACTTCAACAACGGACAGTCGGATTGTAAGGACGAACAAAGGTAGCAATCTTTTTCACAGCCCGGGAAAATCCCGGCTTTCAACAGATTCATCTTGATTATTGGTAACGGAGTCATCAAATCATCAACAGCAGCAACAAAAAGATCTTCTTCAATAGAAAGGGCATTGTGGCCATGCTTTGGCATTGGAGCAGAGATCACATTCTGCTTTTCAGGGGCGTCGAATTCCACTTCCTTAGCGTCTATTAAATCCTGAATATTATTCTTGAGGGCCCAACAATTGTTGGTGTCGTTCCCCGTGATATCTGAATGATAAGCACACTTGGCATTGGGATGGTAGTGTGGAGAAGTTGTATTTATATTCTTCGGTGCCTCTCTTAAACTGGAAAGGTTTAACTTCAGGAGATGGGGGAGAACCTGAGCAGGTGTCATGTTTATCCGGGTATATTGCTGTTGCGGTCTTTCCACCCTTTGTTGGTTGGTTTGATTGTTTCTGGGCTGATCGGCTGCAGACTTATGAATCATTACGGCCCCCACTGCTGGCCGGCGCTCCACTCTTCCTTGGCCTCTTTGAGAGTAAACAGATGAGACTTCTTTCTTTGCTAGAAAAGTCTTCTTGACAGCAGCGGAAGCAGATGTATCTTTTTGAGTTTTACCGCTCTTAATTCCGGCTTTAACTCTTTCACCAGTCAGAATCAACTCGGTGAACCCCGCAGACGAACTTCCTATCTGGTGATTAAAGAATGGACCTGACAGAGTCCCCAAAAACATATCAACAAGCTCTCTTTCAGACAATGGTGGCTGCACCCTCCCAACCAAGTCCCTCCATTTCTGGGCATACTCCTTAAAGCCTTCATTGGAGACCATACCCATACTCTGTAATTGAGTACGAGTAGGTGCTAAGTCCGCATTATATTGATATTTTCTGTAGAAGGAAGCAGCCAAATCCTCCCAATTGTGCACATCAGAAATCTCAAGCTGGTAGAACCAATCCAATTGTGTCCCCGACAAACTATCTTGAAAAAAGTGGACCCACAGGTCCTTGTCAGAAGAATGAGGTTGAATTTTTATGACGTAAGACCGTAGGTGCATTTTTGGGCAAGACACCCCATTGTATTTAGCAAAAAGAGGTACTTTAAACTTGGGGGGAATGACAATCCCCGAAACCAAACCTAACTCTTCGAAATCCAGCCCAGGCACTCTTTGCACTTCCATAGCTGCCAGACGTTCTTCCAGATTCTTGTACTTGTCATCTGCAGGAGGGTACTGCTGTTCAGAATAGTCTTCATCCTCTTCTTCTTCTTCAGCCTCAGACTCAGATGGTACTGCAACTCCCTTTCCTTTACCTACCCCTTCATCAGATGTTGAGGGGAAATCCAGGACCCTTCTAGTTTGACCTTCAAATCTTCTACCCAAAGTATCCACACCAACTCTTTTCTTTTTCTTTTTCTCCTTTTCCTTCTCTAACGGTGCTTTAAGATCCTCCTGACCCTTTGCCAAGGTCATGAGTATTTGTTGGAACTATGAATTTTGCACTTGTAAGTCTTTGACCGTCTGCTCTATATCCATCTTGCTGAAATAAACAGCAGAGAGATAAGGAAACCTGGTGTGAAGACATGCTTATGCATATGATGAATGATATGTATTCATGAAATGCATTCAAGGATTCAGAAATTCAAATTTGTTTCAAACAAAAAGAACACATGTCATATTAATAAGATATAATTGTTAGTACATAAATGCCCTATGGGAAAAATAATACAAAATTCTAAGGTAAAAAGACATTGCGCATCCTCTTTGGCGCAATGTAGGTGTTGAGAGTCTTCTCTTCGTGGAGTCGACGAGTAAGTTCTAAAACCTTCTTCTCACTGGCGTAGAATTGGGCTTCAAAAGTATTGCGTTCTCCCTTAAGCTGTATCCAACTCCTTTGCAAATCTTCCAATGATGTTGGCATGTCAAGATGTAGGAGGGTGTATGGAACCTCTCCTTCCATAACAGGCTCTTTGATCACCGGGAGAATGTGAGGGTAAGGCATCATAAGAATTTGGGCGCAGGTTCGTACCCACCTGAGGTAAGGCTCAAGGGGGATAGAATTCTTGTGCCCCAGGGTCTTACTGTCCACCTTGTTGGGCATCCTCCAAGCTCGGATAAACCTTTGTCGAAATCCTTGAGCGTCGTTGTCGAAGTCAAAAACCAAGTCTGGAATCAGCATGTCATGTGGGCCATCCCTTCGGGCATACCCAAACTGTCTCAGGGCCAAGCAGGGGTTGTAGGTAATGCCTCCCCTAATGCCAAGTAATGGGACATTAGGGAATTCCCCACAACGATCAATGATGATGACATTTTCTCTAGACCGAGAACACCAATGAACATCAGAATATGTAAGAGTCATCAACCGTTGTGACCACCTCAAGCCTTGCTCATTCTTCAAGACTGATTGGGGAAGGTGAGAAATAAACCACCTTGCTAGAAGAGGAGTACAACATATGAGAACACCTCTTTTCCTCATTGTTCGTGTGTGAAATGAGTGTAGGATGTCCCCAAGCAATGTAGGCACAGGGTTGCGAGCCATGAAAATCTTGACAGCACTGACATCTATAAGCTGGTCAGGGTTTGGGAACAAGACCAACCCATAGATGAGAAGAGCCACAATCTCCTCAAAATCTTGTAAGTCCAATGAATTCCAGCAGCTTTGGGCCTTCTCAAACAAAAACTTTGACATAAAAACCCTTGACACCACTTCTAGTTTCCCAATGACCTTTGACATCAGATGGTTGCAAGTGTAGAGCTTGAGCAACATCTTCAGGCTTTGGATCTCTTTCCGTACCGTTGTAGGGTAGTTGATGGAGAATAGGAATCCTCAAGAGTTGAGAAAATTCCTCCAAAGTAGGTACAAGCTGGTAATCAGGAAATGTGAAGCAGTGATGTAGGGGGTCAAAGAACTGGAAGAGAACTTTCACCATGTCTTCCTCAGTGTTGGTGTTGACTAAGTTGAGAAGACGACCATGCCTCTTGGTGAATGGAGAATTCTCTGGAATCTTGGAAGCAAGCTCCTTGAGTAGAGGAGGAATTCTCACAAGGTTGACATGGATTGTTTTCCTGCGGAGTGATTCCATAACCTACAAAACAGGAACAAAGATGAAGATCCAAAATCCTTGAAATGGTTAGTGGATGCATATGATGCTTCATGATGTTCATGATGTATGCATAAGTATATGTACAAACAAATCACACAAGATCCTAGTTTCAGGCTTGCATGGGGTTTCATAGGTAAGTACCCTCTTGAAGTTTAGTTGGCTCAACCTATCCTATAAATAGTAACCGGGTTCTAAGGAGCTCAATATCACTGGATTATTTTCTGTGTTCATTGTTTCAGTTTAGCCACTTTACTAGCGACCGAAATATTCCAAGAAAACAACCCTCAATGAGTGTAGTATCGAGTATCTACCAACTTCGGACTACACCAAAGTCGGTCATCTCACTACCCCTAAAAAGGCCAAGATGGTCATGTAAAGGTTCTAAAAAGTCCATTAGTGCTTTATGACATCACTCAGAGGCCTCGTATTCTCTTTGATTGACTCAAAGGCTACCGGTTCCCACAAATATGTCGCACTAATATAGCTATTGCTTCAACCATGTCGGCATAACCCGCACAGTTTCCACAACGTATTGCTATTTACCTATGAATGTTTCCCAAATCCGGGTAGAGGATTTCAAACCCAAACAATAGAACCAAGTGTATAGCAATCAAAGCAAACAAGGTAAGAATGTAAAGGTGATCTAAACCCTAAGGTAACCCCACTTTTATTAATATCCCCAGCAGAGTCGCCAGTTCGGTGATGCGGTGAGAGAACTGACTTGAGGTTTTGCGTTTGTGTTCGCAAAAGTTTCGGTTTAGCAAGAGTCGCCACCGACTTTTTATTTATCCAAAGGAAAGGTCAAAAAGCATAGGAAAGACCTTTGAGATATTTTCTTGGGTTCGGGGGGTAGATTATGAAAAGGGAAGGTGCAAGCACCCTTTTCATCCATGGTTATTAATGGGCTCTTAGTTACTTGTTTTAGATCACTTGCTTTTGCTTTTCAATTGTTTGAAATGGTGCTTTGTGTGTGGTTTTGAAAATATTTTGAAAATAGGCCTTTGTCTAGGCAACCTTTGTAACAATTTTTGTTTGAATGTTTTACAAAGGTGTTTGTCTTTTGAAAAATGTTTCAATGTTTGAAAGTTTGTTTTGGGAAATATTTTGAAATTCTGTTGTGATGTGTTTTTGAAAATAGCAAGGATGTTTGCAAGTTTTGATCAAGTAACTAGGAGCATCTACCTACTTACTCAAAGATCTTTCCTACACATTTTTAACCCTTTGACATTGTTTTTTTACCATTGCATTTGGTAAACAACCTTGTGTTTGGATGTTAAACGGGACAGGCGTGGGTCATCTTATGACCATGATAGCAATTGTGCTAAGTAGCTTTAGCAAATTTTTGAGGGACTAGATCATTTTTGTATAGGCAACCAAGATAGCGTCATCGAGGGACTATGATCTTTTGTTTTGATTTTGTTTTGCCAGGATACCTAGCATGCATACCATGGCCATTTTAAAGGTAACAAGTGGATGAAACCCTAGGGGTGCTTGTGTGCATTGTGTTGTCATTTTCTTGTATTTTTTGTCTTGTATTAGGTCTAGCTATTTGTTTGATTTTGGATTTTTGCATACAAACCCTAATCTTTCTATCATGGCATATTTGAAAGCAATAAAGCGCGTAAAAATAAATCTACGATTATTACAACATTGATATGGGGAGGGGGATACAAATTTGGATAGGGGATTATTTGCAAGAAATTAAAACCCTAAGTCAACTATTACAACCAAATTGAATTAATTGTGCAAATGAATAAATAGACAATATTTAAATATGCAAACAAATATGAATATGCAAAATATTTTTATATTATTTTTATGTATGTAAAAATAAAATATTTTATGTACATATAAAAAAAATAAAAGATTATTTTTATTAAGGGTGGAAACCCTAATTTGTTTTAAGAAAATATGTATGTATTAATTATATTATTTATTCATTTATGTACAAAAAATAAATAAAAATAATATATGCAAATGTTAAAAAATAGAAATATGTGAGAAAAAATATTATTTAAGTATATAAATAATAAAAATAAAAATATAATATTTATATAATATATAAGTTTTCTATTTAAGAAAATAAAAGTATATTATTTAACAACTATTTCTATGTCTAAAAAAATAATAAAAATAATAAAATAAAATGTGAAAATTTATGAAAATATTTTTTAGTAATTTTTAATATTTAGGAAAATAAATAAAAGTCAGAAACTAAAAAGGAAATGAAAAAAATATGGAAAATAAGCAAATGGGCCAGGGGGTGCAAAAAGCACAAAGGAGGGTGCAAATAGTAGGAACAAACAGGCCCAACCCAAAGTCCAGCTTCGTCTTCAACCTTTGAACAAGAAAACGCGCGCTATGTACAAATTCGTATCTCCTATTTCAATGCTTAAAAACAAAAACTTGTAACATGAAAGTTATAGAGCATGATCATACGATTCTAACCATATAAAAAATTTAATCTAACTCTCAAAGACCAGAGAGAATTTCTATGGCCCTAATTTCTAACCTAGTTTTTTTTAGAAAGTTCATCAATCAAATTCTCCCAACACAGTTAACTTAAATGAAATCTATGCATATGTACAGCTTAAGGGCAATGAGTACTACATTTTTTATTCACAAACCTAATCCTAATGTTTCCTAAATAGAGAGATAGAAGTTTGAACTTTACCTGTTTCAGTTGAACTCGAGTATGGCAATGTAGGGGTTTTTAGTGAGGCCTGAGATGCTTGTGAACTTGCTTGAAGTTCCTTTGAGCTTTCCCAATGCCTAGCTAGCTTTGAACTTGCCTGAATAAGCTTGTAGAAGTCAACATGCACAGTAAGAATTCAAAAATGGTGAAGGGTGTAAATGGAGTTACAGTCACTTGGGGATGGTTGAGCTAGTTTAGGTAGGTTGTATGGAGTGTGTTGGAAGAGGTTTGGGGGAAAACGCACGATTAGTTTTTGTTTTGGAAATCAAAATGCAGAAGTTGCCCTGTTTTGCAAGATTTTGGTGTTTTTGTGTACCAGGGTGTTTGAGGACTGGCTAGCTCGTGCTTCTGACTTAGTGTGATGTGAAAAACTTGGTTCAAATGTTTACAAAGCTTGGTTATAACAGATACAAGAGTTATCTGGTTTTTGCATGGTTTCTTGGTTTTGAAGCAAAAATGAGAAGTGACCATGCAAAGGCTTGTACCATCTATCTTAGGGTCTGCACAAAGTTGGTATACTTTTCCCTATCTTTGTGGACTTTGTTTGCTGTCAAAGAATGGTCCAATGCTCAAGAGAAACAAAAATGCATAAAGTTGTGCTTTATGAAAATAGCATTGTTGCCTTTTTGCCAAAAATGGATTAAACCCTTGTGTAATCCTCTAAAGCTCAGAACAATGCCTCTAACCAATGTGTTTGCATTTAATTTTTGAGTGTGGAAGGGTTTAAGGACCTGTAAGCAAGTACAAGCATGGTTGGACAGAAATTGCAATTTGTGTCAACATGAAAAATGCCATGGATCAAAGTGACATTTTGCCAAATTCAACCCTTCGATTATCCCTAACCATAAATGATTTTGGAGAGTTCTTGGACATTTTGGAAAGCTTGTAACATGATATACAATCCATATTTGAAATTAACTTTGAGATTCAAATTTGAACTAGGTGAAAAATTGCCATGAAGATAGGTCAAAATCCTGCCTAAACTAGGGCAAAATTTAACTAAGTTAGAAAGTTTTTGGACCCTTGTTCCAAAAATCATAACTTGAGATCCAAACATCTTTTGGTAAAACTTTGTCAATCAAAGTTGTAGATTTTGTGGAGGACTACAAGTTTCATGTTGGAAGTTTTCTTTGAATCCAATTGCATCATGGTGAAAATGTTGGGCAAAGTTCGGAAAAAATAAGAAAATTTCATAACTTAGAAAATTTCTAAGTTATGAAAAATTTTCAATCTTAAACCCTAATTTGCAAAATTAGGTTTCTTGGTGAACAAGTTTCATTTTATGACCCATCTTGATGAAAAATGACCCTTGGCACTTGATTTTGACCAAAAAGTCAAAGTTTGACTTTTCAGTGTACAGTTAATTTTTGATCAGTTGATTGGAAAATTCATCTGTCAATCCAATGCAATTGAGATCTTTTGAACCTTGTGATTAGGTTAAGATGATGTCATTGAGTCCTTGAATCCATGCTTGAACCCAATTTTCCATTGGCTAGGTTAAAAATCAGAGATTTCCCTTCTGCAGTCAAAACCCTAAAAATGACCATTTTACCCTTTTGATGATCTGAGCAAATTTCTTGAGGAGTTGTGATCCAAACTTGATCAAATGGTTCATATGAGTCTATAATGTTGATGTGGATAAAAAATTATGAGGTTTGACTGTAAATTGGCCACAATTGACTTTTTCCCCAATACAGCTGATTTCTAGGTCAATTGTCCAATTGACTGGGCAAAAATTTGATTCAAAGATTGAAACTTGATATGAGCAATATTAGAGGTCCAGCATGAAGTATGAAAGTCACATTGAGCATTGAAAGTCCAAAAATCCTTGTGCAAACTCAAACCCTAATTTCAGGTCAACAGTGCAAGGAGATGTCTTGAGTAGATCAAACCCTAGCTTGGTCTTGAGTTCAAAGAGTCTTGTGAGGGGAAATCTTGATAAAATGAGAGGGCAAATTTTGGGGTACAACAGTAACCTATTCTTAATGATCCAGAATAGCTTCCGCAAATACAAATCTAGTTTTTAGATATGGTGGTAGCAATAACAAGCCTCCATTGTTTTGTGGCGAATACTTTGAATTTTGGAAAATCCTCATGAAGGCACATCTAGAGGCACAAGGAGAAGAAATATGGAAAGATGTTGTCAATGGCCCATTTGTTCCTACAAGTGTTGTAAATGGTGTAGGTGTAACTCCCCTGACTACCTTCGAGATTATTGACTGACCCCACAAACCAACACGGGTCTTTTCAGCGTGTTTTATCCTCACTCACACACTTTCTAGGAAACTTCCTAGAAGGTCACCCATCCCAATACTACTCCAAGTGAAGCACACTTAACTGTGGAGTTCTTATGGAACGTGCTACCAAAAAGAAGATGCATCTTGTTGGTATAGGTATTACTAATTAATCATTATAAGTCTTCCTTCAACCATGCAGTCCCATAGCTGCATAGCCTCGGGATCCCTCTTATTCTGATGTGGCGACCACCTTTTCCCTCTTAGGCCTCGAGTGTTACATGCGGTGCAACCACGCCTCGCCCTTTTCGGCCTTGAGTGTTATAGTAGGCATACCCAAAATTTAAGGTTCATGGGATGAAGAAATAAGAAAAAATTTCTCAATGACAAGAAAGCAATTAATCTTCTTCAAGGAGCACTTCACATGGACGATTTTTTCGTATTTAAACATACACAATAACAAAAGAAATATGAGATGCATTAGTGGAAACTCATGAAGGAACGACTAAAGTTAAAAGATCTAGATTGAACACTTTGAGTCAAGAGTACGAGTTATTTAGAATACAGCCCAGAGAATCAATCCTCGACTTGTAGAAAAGATTCGTACATTTGACAAATCATTTAAAGGAACTTGGTAAGACTCTTACTAAAGGTGTACTTAATTTTAAAGTGTTTAGATCTTTAACTAGGGAATGATAACCAAAAGTAACGACAATATCCAAAAAGATAAGTCTATCCACAATGACTTTCGCAACGTTGTTTGGAAAACTTCAATAATATGAGACATAACTTGGAATAATAGAAAAACATGAGAATCAAGATAATAAATCTAAAAGTATTGTATTAAAGGTTGATTCCTAAGAAGTTGAAAAATAAGATAATTTGGAAAATGATGAGAACTTTGTGCTTCTTGTAAAAATTTAGGTAAATTTTTTGGTAATAATGAAAAATCTAACTTTGTGAAAAAGGAGAAATTTTTTTAAAAAAAGGAAGTATCTACATCCACACAAAATATCACTTGCTATGAATGTGGGAAGCAAGGACACATAAAGAAGGATTGTCCAAAACTTTCAGAGAAAAGTAGTTTCAAGAAAAGAAAGGAGTCTAGGTTCAAAAGAGCCTATATTGCATGGGAAGATAATGAAGTAAGTTCATCATCCGATTTGGAAAGAGAAGAATGTATAAATATTGCTTTGATGACATCACAATATTCCGATGTTGAAGAAGAAAAAGAGGTTAGTAATGAAACACCTTCTTATAATGATGAAGCACAAGGTGCTATTAATGAATTACTCAATAAATATAAAATTCTATATAAAACAATGTCAACATAAAAGAAGAAAAAATTTATTTCTTGAAGAAAAGTTTGACACCATGGAAAAGGATTTTGAAGTTGAAAAACAAACATTTCTTGAAAAAGAAAAATATAATTTTACATGCAAAGAGTGTGATTCACTTTTTTTCAAAATTGTCCAATTAAAAAGAGTTATTGAAAGGTATGAAAAAGGACAAATTGGATTGAACAATATCCTTAGTCGACAAAGATATTCCAATGATAAAAGTAGACTTGGTTATTCTAAATTTAACAAACCAGGTACTAGTAAAACTATCTTTGTTAAGATAAGTGACGAATCCACCAAAGAGAAAGTGAATAAAGCACAAAAAGTTCATCATCATCCCTATAAGAGATTTCCTAAAAATAAATTTTATGTTCCTATATATAGAAGTGATTTTATTCCTACATATATTTATTGTGGTATAAGTGGTTATACACCAAATGCTTACCATGTAAGAAAATTTAGTGTGGCAAGTGGGCATTATGTGTGGGTTAAGAAAGGAACTAATTATGAAGGACCAAGGCACATTAGGTACCTAACAAAACATAATTTGTTTTGTAGGCATGCTTTAAGACCACTACAAATATATGGTATCTTGATAGTGGTTATTCTAAGCATATAACAAGAGATGTAAGCAAATTTTCAAATCTAGTGCTTAAAGACAAGGGTTATGTCACCTATGGAAACAACAACAAATAAAAAAAATCTTGGCATTGGAAAAGTTGATGTTGTGCCCTAATTTTTGCCCCTAAGATCCTTTCATCATACCATATTGTTTCAATCAACATAAAATCACATTAGGGCTTTTGGTTCTTCTCCCTAACTTTAGCTTTACTCTTTGAGGAGTTACTAAGCACCTTGACTTGTTTTCTTTTGTGAACATAGATATTTTGCTCTAAATTAAAAAATACAATATTGGTGTGTCTTACTTGTTAATAATGTAGGTAAAAGCAATGAGGTCTAGCAAGTTGCATCAAGGGTTCATGAGTTTATTTCCATGCCCTAGTCAAAGCTTGAGAGATTCGAACCTCACCCTTGAAGTTGTTTTGAAAGTATTTTTGGTGGCCATGAGTCCTAATCATCATCCTCAATAATCTCTATTCACAAAGGAAGCGTATTGGCACAAAAAGTTTGTTCAAACTTGGCAAAGTTCCACCAAGCTTTCTCTTGATCTAGAGGCTAGAGTTTTGGACTTCAAAGGGGAATATCTTGCTCATCTTTTGGTATTTTTGAGTGATTCCAAAAACATTCTTCTCTTCAAAGAGTTACAAAAAAATCACTTCAAAAGTTTCAAGGAGTTTTCATGTGGAAGGAACTTGGTGAAGAAGAAAGATTACAAGTCATCCAGATGAACCCCTAATTTTCCATATGTGACTTCAAATGGTCATAACATGGTCAATTTTTATCACCTTGAGCCCATTCTTTTTCCATAATAATATTAAGGATGTGTACTTCATGCCTTATTTTATTTGCAAAGTAAGAAAATGGATGGAAGTTGCCTTAATAGTGCAAAGGATTATAGGTCATTTCATGATTTTTGGCCAACTTCTACAAGTCATAACTTGCTCAATTTTTGGAGATTTTGAGTGGTTAAAATTGAAAAATGTCATTAAAGAGGTATACTTCATTCCATCTTTTTTGATCAAAATAAAATTCCAAGTGCAAGGCCATGTTTGGAGGCAAGAGATTATAGGTCATTTTTTAAGAAGAATTTGAAATATTTCTAAGTATGGAAAGTCAACTCTTTTTCTTCAACTTTGACTCCATGTAACTTTCAGGTCAAGAATCCATTTGATTCCATTATTTTTCCATTGCAAATTTTGTTACCTCATCTTTCCAAAGCATCAAGAATCTTTCCCTAAGACTCCCTGAGGTGGAAATTCCATTGGATTGAACTTGGTAACTTGGAACTGAAGTTTCTCCATAAGTCAGAATTTGAAATCCATGTTTTGGCCTTTAAACATCAAATTAGCATGCGTTTGTGATCTAAACATGTTTAACCAAGTTGCCAAAGTGGATTAGAGCCTTGAAACGCAAGGATTTGATGAGTTTTGATGCAAATCAGATCAGAATTTGCTCGTGCATCAGGTTCACACGATTTCCATCCAATTTGCATCATTCTACATGCTTGATCATCCCATTTGATTCACTATAAATAGATGGTCATCCCCCATTCAAATTCCCAAGCTTAGATAGCCAGAATCACCCTGCCAAACTTGCTTCCCAACTCAGAATTCAGCTACTTCGAATTTTATTCTCAAGCCTTTTTCAATCCATTTTCTCCATCAATTCACCTTCCTTGATCTTCCCTGAATCTAACAATACCATTACATTCAAGAATCGTGCCCTACATTGCTCCATAGAAGTCCAGTTTCAGAGCTCTGCAACTCAACTTCAATAGGTAGATTCCCTCATCAATTCTTCAAAACCTTGACATCATTGTGTTGCTCTCATTGCCCTGGTTCTAGTCGCAACATTTACTTTCATCTAGAAGCAAGTTTTGACCATGAATTTTTAAATCCCTTTTCAAAACTTTCTTTCCAAATTGCTTGAGTTACAGTTTATATAAAAATGGCGCGAGGGTATAAATGTCGTTGTCTTGAAGAGACGAAGCGAATGACATAGGTCTGAGCTTCTGATTTTACAGTTTGAGAGACCTGCAATTCGTGAGGGCTAGAGGTTGAAGATGACCAACATGTCATCTTCTAACCAATGAAAGCGTGCCATTTGTTTTTTTCAAAAAACTGATTTATTAATGATTTTGTACATTATTCAGTAAAGACCATGATATGCACAGCACGCCAGATCCTTTGGATTTGATTACTAATATGTTTTGACTCTCATCCAATGGTCCACATCTTTTTTCTTTTATTTTCTTTTTCTGATTTTTATATTTTAATTGTTTTAAATTTCAAAAAATCATAGAAAATTAATTTTTAGTCCAAAAAATCTGAAACAATTATGAAAAATATTTTTGATTATTCTCTTTCTGATTTTTATTTTTTCACAATTTATTTTTGTGTTTTGGTATTTTTTTCTATGAATTTTGCACTTATTTGATTTGTTTAAAATGTTTATTAATACTTTTACACATTTTTTAATTCTGAAAAAATTATGGAATGATTCAATGACATTGTGACAAATATTGGTGACTTTACTTTATTTTTGTTTCTGACTTTACTATTTTTTACACTTTTTTTTTATTTTATTCATTTATTTTAATTTTTTAAAATAGTTTCTGACTTTTAAAAATTCCCAAAATTTTTATAAAAATATTTGGACCCATTTCTTATTTTTCTATGGTATTATTTTTCATTTCTTGATTAATTTGAATATTATTGATATTTTCCCCATTATTTCTTTTAGTTTATTTTTACATTTTTCATATTTTAATATATATTAAATATTATATCATTTTGTGAATATTTTCTGGCTATCTTGGGTTAATTTTTTGGTCATGGCTTTATTAACATCATTGGATCCATGGTGTTGAGTTTAACTCCACAAAAATGGATGAATGATTTTAATAATAGTTTGATTAAATATTAATGCAAATGTGGTTTTCTTTTTTTACCCTAATTCCTCTTCATCTCATCCCCTTCTTCTTGCACTAAATATTGTTGGAACATGATCTCTATATCATGTCTAAAAACAAATGGTGCATAGATTGCTATTGACCGGCCTCAAAATAGGTGCGACTTCTATATAAGTCCACTTACGATTGTTTAACATAGCGCTAAATTTTGTTCGAATTTGAATAAATGATCATTCGTGGCCCAAACTTATGATTGCAAGCCCAAGTATGTTAATTTGATTTCTTTGATCCAATAACCTTGAGATTAATTGTGTGGAGGATTTGGTTCTACCAATCCTCTAATGGATCTACAACACCTTTGGTTAACGCGGATCACTTAAACATCGTTGATCATTAAATGATACTTACGAGAATTCCAAATGGATGATATACTTGACAAAAAGCAAATGCAACTTGTTGTGTGGAGGCTTTGGTTATACCAATCCTCTAATGAGTTCCAAATGCAAGTTTCAAGATGGTCATCCAACTAACCATTAATTATTAACTTGTTTTATTTTATGCTTTTTATTCTTTTATGCTTTATGTATTATTTATCTTTTTGCATTTTAATTTCATGCCATTTTCATCTTTCCTCATTTGAGCATTTATTTTCTTTCCCTTTTTATTTTGCTCACTTGAGTTCTTTACCTCAAGACATTGGGTTGCTTGTTTGTTTTTGTGTGCAGGTTTTTGTGATTACACTCTTTGTTTTGTAATATGGAATTCACCCGTATACAGTCGTTACTCTGCCCAATTTTTGTGAAGACTTAATACACTTGACGAGGTCTAAGTATCTTTGCTTGTTTGGTTTCAATCCAAAGAATGGGAATTCTATCTTGGCTCATAATGTCAAGTTTTGGCTTCTTGTTGGTTAGATGGTTCTTATCCTTAATTTTTACCTTATGCTTTAGGATAGTCTCTTCTTCTCCTCCCATCTTCTTTAATTTCAAAAATATTCTCCCTCCTTTTGAAACTCTTCTTGTTTTGAAACTTAAACCACTTTCATAATAAACTTGGACTTAGGTCCATGCATTTTCAAAATATTTTCATAAATAAACTCCAATCAATTTAATAATACCTTGACATTTTTGTGAGAAGACTAAAAGTCAATTAATCTCATTTCAAACCATTTTTTCCACTTTGGCTTTTATCTTTAAAACTTTTCTCAAAAGGTTAGACTCTTGCCAATCCTTGTAGTGATGCAAACAACTATACTTCTACAATATGTAGTGAAGTAAGATATTTTCCACTTGGGTGTTGAGGGAGGCATTGTTGATTTTAAAATCCAAGCCATTATCCTCCACTTTGAGATGATGCAAATTATCCTTTCTCATGATTGTGGGTAGTAAGTATGTTTTCCACACGGACAATGATGATGATGTCTTATCTCTTAAAATTAACCAACACACTTGTGTTTCAAATTTTTAAAAGAGGAACTACGTGTACCCTGATCCCCTATTGCACGAAAGGTGGTACATAGGAACTAAAGGTTCGCAACCGCGGCGGGTGCAAAAATCATAAAAATATACTTCTTTTCTCACCTCCACCAACTATCTTATATACAACACATTTTTTTATATAGCCAAAATATACAGATTTTACAAAGAGGTTCCTGCGGAGTACCATAGATGTTTAGGGTTCTAATACCTTCCCTTTGCATAACCAACCCCCTTACCTTGAATCTTTCCCCCTCTCTTTGGGTTATTCGCTCTTTTCCCATTCATTTGGAAACAATAAAGCGCGGTGGCAATTTTTATTTTTGATTTGTATAAAGTCTAGTCAATCCAATGGCTTAGTCTTGAACATTTCTACTGCTACAGTTGGAGCACCATCTTTCACAACTATTGAAGATGTACTTTATGTTGAAGAACTAAAGCATAATCTTCTAAGTATAAGCCAACTTTGTGACAAAAGCTTCAAAATCAAGTTCACCAGAGAAAAATGCTTTATTGAAGATGAAGCCACTCATGAGGTAAAACTCAAAGTAAAAGAATAAATAATATTTTTATTATGTCTTTAGATGATTTATCTTTGAAAGTAAAATTTATCTTGGTAAACAACAATGACTCGTGGCTTTGGCATAAAAGGTAAACCCATATTCATATGGAACATTTAAATAAATTAGCCAAACGTGATCTAGTCATTGGTTTACTAAACATAACGTTTGTCAAAGATAAATTTTGTGATGCTTGTCAATAGGGAAAGAAAATAAAATCAACTTTCAAGCCAAAGAATATGGTATAAACAAAAAAGGCCACTTCAATTGTTGCACATGGACATGTTTGGTCCATCAAGAACAAGAAGCTTCAGAGGTAATGTATATTCCTTTGTTATTGTTGATGATTTTTTTAGATATTTGTGAACTTTGTTTCTTGTATAGAAAAGTAATGCTTTTAAGGAATTTAAGAAGTATGTAAAGCAAGTACTAAATGAAAAATAATTAAAGATCGCATCAATTATAAGTGACCATGGTGGAGAGTTTCAAAATGCATCATTTGAAGAATTTTTTGAAGAAATTCGTATCTTTCATAATTTTTAAGTACCAAGGACTCCACAAAAAAATGGAGTGGTAGAAAGAAAGAATCAATCCCTAGTAGAACTTGCAAGAAAACTGATTAGAGACTCATGTATACCAAAGTATTTTTGGGCGGATGCGATTAGTACGATATGTTATGTAAGTAATAAGGTTATTATAAGACCAGTCTTGAAAAAGACTCCATATGAACTCTTCAAAGGAAGAAAGCCAGACATTGCTCACTTTCATATCTTTGGATGCAAGTGATTTGTCCTCAACAGTGACAGAGACAATCTCGGTAAGTTTGACAAGAAATCCGACGAAGGTATATTTCTAGATTACTTCCTCACTAGTAAAGCTTATAGAATTTATAATAAAAGAACTTTAATTATTGAAAAATATATGCATGTTTCTTTTGATGAATATAACATCTCTAAGGAGGATATAATTATTTATGATGATGATTATATTTTAGAAATTTCTTTGGAAGAACTTTCCAAAGATGAAAATGTGGATCAACCAGAACATCAAAAAGAAGTTTCACAATGAGAGACAAATCAATTTGATCTTCCTCGAGAATGGAGAACCCATCGTGATTGTGATCGATGGAAATAGAACTGACTGTTTTTTAAGCTGGTTTCACGAAATGTCGCGGTAAGCAAGAGTCGACACCGTCTTTTATGTTCTCCAATATGGAAAGGACAAAAGCACAGCAAAATTCCTTATTCGAGATGTTTCTCGGTTCGGGAGGTAGATTTATAGAAAGGGAAGGTGTTAGCACCCTTTCTATCTGTGGTTATCCACGGGCTCTTAGGTACTTTCTCTTATGTTTTCAAAATTGTTGCTTTTCAAGTGTGTGTGGGTTTTGAAAAAGTTTCGTTTGAAAAATTTCTAAGTAACTCTTGTATCAGTCCTCAAGAGTGTATGAAAAATTTGTTTGAAAACTTTTGAAAGTGTAAGGTGTGAAAAAGTATTTTGTTTGTTTGAAAAGAGCAAGCACCCATGAGATCTACCTACCCTAAGGAATTAGGCTGTGTAAAAGTCCTTTAGATAGTGCTATCCCACCATTGAGAGGTAGGTAGAACCATCGTTGGAGGTGTTCGGGTCAATTCTATTATCGGGACATGTGTGGTCACCGAAGCAATGGTAGGACACCTTAGAAGTAACCCTAATGTCCTAGATCCTTTTATACGAGGCAACCGTTTCGAGGCAACTGGATCTTTAGACAAAGGGTGACCTCTAAGACGTCCTATACTTGATGACCACGTTTCGAGGCAACGAGTGAAGCGTACCCTAGAAGTGGCATGTGCTTTGTGTGTTGTTTTCAGTTAATGTATTTGTACATGTTATTTGTGAGCTACGGGTTAATTTTATTTACATACATTCTTTCATGCATTTAACAGTTAGGGGTGCGGAAAGTAAATTGCAGAAATATAAATTCTACCCTATTACAAGGTGCGGGTCTATACATCGCCAAAAATACAAAGACCCATTTTGGTAAATAAGTACGAGAAATTAAATAAAGCGATAAACCTAATTACTATTACATTCTCAAAAGAAATTACATAATAATCAAAATAAAGTAAATGCGCGCGAATAAAAAACTAATCGGGAACTTTCTAAGGGTTTTGACCCTTTTAAGAAAAGAAATTGAATTTTTTGTCTTTTTTTTGAATTAAATGCAATTAATACTAATGATTAAACTAATTAATTAATTAATTAAAAGAAAAGTGTTTTTTTGTGTTTTTATGTTTTTAATGAAATAAAATAAAAAGGAATTAAAATTGAAAGTCAATAAAACCTAATTCTAAACTTATTTTAATTATTAAAAAAGTTAAAGTTGCCTAATTAAACTATTTTATTTGTTAATATTTATTTTACAAAAAATAAAATGACTTTAATAATAATAATAATGTTAGTTCTTTTTTTTTATTTTTTATGAAAATATTAATTAAGTTAATAGTTAATAAAAGGGAAAATAAAATAAGACAAATAAAGTATAAAAAGAAAACTTGCAAACCCAAGGGGGGTTTTGGGCCAAATAGGAGGTGTATTGTTGAATTTTGGCCCATTAAGAATATTCCAAGCCACGTTTGACTTTCCTTGATTGTCCAGAGCGCGTTTGACTTGGAACATGGTATTCCTCCCTCTCCTGGCCTTTGGATGGATGTTTGAGGACGTATGGCACGTTGGATGTGTGAGGTGTATGGTGCTCCACGTTTGGGAATCTGCACAAGAATACATTTGAAAAAATAATATTGGAATTATGGGGGGACCTGGGAATCGAACCCAGGTCCCATTGTTCACGTTCCAAGGCTTTGACCAACTGAGCTGCACGTTCCATTCATTATCAAAATAACACGCAATTATTAAATTAGAAAACAAAAGCATATGCCTGAAGAAAAAAAAATATAAAAAACGCGCGCTTTTTTGAAACAACGAATGAGGAGGGGACGCGTCAGCGTCTTCTTCCTTTGATACTGGTTTTTTTACCTGCGGATTTTTATCCGCAGGTGGTTTCGCAGGCTTGCTCTGAAAATGCTCCTCAGGCCATGAAAATCCACTTCAAGACCATAGCTGATCTCGTTTCCACCTCCTGAATCCCTTCATGCTTATGATTTGTCTTGATTGTGCTTGGATAAAGAATTCCTAAAAACAAACAATGCAAACCCTAGATGCGGGTATCATCATACAAAGCCCCAAAATGAAATTGAACAATATGGTTATGTTAGAAATCAAACAAGGAGTATGATTATGCCATTATTTTCCAGAAAAAATGCAAGAATAGAGAAACACGATTTCGTGTACAGGGGTGAGTTTGTGATGACTTACAGTGCTTGATATGGAGTCTCAGGGCGTGGTAAAGGTCTCTTTAGTTTCAGGGTATGGCAATGAAGGATCTCACGTGCTTTGTTTTGTCTGAAACTGCCTGCAACCTTGCTTTAGATCTCACACTTTTTTGACAAATTCTGAGTTTTTGATCTTCCGTTTTAGGGATGCCTTTTTTCGTCCATGAGGGTGGGAAGGCTTGCATATGTGTATATGAATGAGAATCAATCACCATAAGGAGCCTTGAAGCCTTGCAATGAAGTTTTGATTTCCTCCATAACCACCATTGAACAACTTGCCTTTTTTGCTCCAAATTTGAATTTTTATGCTTGAAATAGGATGTACACGAAATTGGCATGTAAATTATGATGTATCAAGGCTATTCAAATCAAAAGATATCCCTTAATTAATTTTCTTGATTTTTATTTGAATTTTAAAGATTTAAAAATGAATTAAATCAAATTAAATTAATTAAAAATAGAAAAATTAATTTTTAATCTTGAAATAAATAATGGGACACGTGGGAGGCATGGTAAAGCTGAATCAAGTGGAAAAAGTGGGCCCTTTTTGTCAAAAATGAAGTTTCAAGGATAGTTGACTTTGGCCATTTCACAAAAATTTCCCAACTTCTCCAATGCATATCTTGCTCAATTTTGATCATATGAACATGTTCTTGGACATTTTGGAAAGGTCTTGAAGTCCTCTAACCAATGCCTTTGGTCCCATGTCATTTTTATTTACCAATCTAAAGTTATGGTCTTTGACTTAAAGTGCCTTTTTGTTGACTTTTGAAAATGACCTATAATGTTGAAATTGATAACTTTTTGTGAGAGCATTTCTTGGACTTGGAATGTGAAGATGAGTTGTAGGAAATGTCTTCCCCTTAAAGATGAGCATTGGATGGGATTTTTATGATGAACCATGAAAAAGTTATGCCTTGGTCAAGTTACAGTTGACTTTTCAGCTGTCCAAAAATAGAAACTTTTGACACCTTGATGATTTTTGAGCCATTCTTGTGAAATCATGGTGAAGATTTAACCAAATGATGATTGTGGCTTCAAAATAAGATGTTGACCAAAAATCTTGACTTTTGACTGCCAAATGACCATTTTGCCCCTATAGTTGATTGTGAAGCAATTAGGGTTTTTGACTGTGCAACTTGACCTTGTGAGTCTTGAAACTTGACATGTAGGTGCTTGACAATGTGTATGAGCATATGGGACTTGATTGAGTCCTTAAAAACCTCAACTTCCTTGCAAGAACCAAAACCCTAATTTGACTGGCTTAGGAGGGTGTTTGACTGTGTAGCCCTTGAGTAGACTTGAGCAATTTGAGGTGATGCTTGTCAAAACATTGAAGAGTATGGGAGGGAAAATTTTGGGGTACAACAGTTGCCCCTGTTCAATCTTCTTAGACCTGAGGATGTAGATTGGCCTGCGTGCCTTTCGTGATCCGAAGGTGGAAGATGATTAAACACTAGAGTGCCCAGAAATTTGCACTCACATAGTAGAATATCAGCAGTGTGATAGCGGGAATGGGCTTACAGATGCCATTTGGAGAGATGATGGATAGGAGGATGGGCTTATAGATGCCATCTGGAAGTGTGACAGAACCTTGTTGGGAATGGGCTTATAGATGCCATTTGGAAGGATGGTATGGAAGGATGGGCTTATAGATGCCATCTAGGTGTCGATCGCGTAAGAGATTCCTTAGCGAGAAAGAAAGATAATTACCTGGCCTGTTACAGGGGTTGATCTTCACTCAATCGCTCATAGACATGCCCTGGCTAGATACCGGTATCGAATCTGGAACTTCAAAAGGTTGATGGGTTGTCTCTACTGACAGGTTATCTCAGAAAAATCTTTGGGATTTAACTGAACCAGAGGAGGTTTTGTCTTTCTTGACGAGTTGTCTCTTTGGACGGGTTATCTTCATGGACGGGTTGTCTTCAACGACGAGTGATCTTCAATGACGAGTTGTCTTCAATGACGAGTTGTCTTCAATGACGAGTTGTCTTCAATGACGGGTGTCTATACTGACGAGATGTCTTCAATAACGAGTTGTCTTAAATGACGAGATGTCTTCAATGACGGGTGTCTATACTGATGAGTTGTCTTCAATGACGAGTGTCTATACTGACGAGTTGTCTTCAATGACGAGTTGTCGTAAATGACGATATGTCTTCAATGACGGGTCTCTATACTGACGAGTTGTCTTCAATGACGAGTTGTCTTCAATGACGAGTTGTCTTCAATGACGAGTTGTCTTCAATGACGAGATGTCTTCAATGACGAGGTTGTCTTAAATGACGATTTGTCTTCAATGACGAGGTGTCTTCAATGACGGGTGTCTATACTGACGGGTTGTCTTCAATGACGGGTGTCTATACTGACGGGTTGTCTTTAATGACGAGATGTCTATATTGACGGGTGTCTATATCGACGGGTTGTCTTCAATGACGAGTTGTCTTTAATGACGAGTTGTCTTCAATGACGAGTTGTCTTCAATGACGAGTTGTCTTCAATGACGAGTTGTCTTCAATGACAGGTTATCTTAAATGACGAGGTGTCTTCAATGACGGGTGTCTATACTAACGGGTTGTCTTCAATGACCAGTTGTCTTCAATGACGAGATGTCTATATTGACGGGTGTCTATATCGACGGGTTGTCTTCAATGACGAGTTGTCTTCAATGACGAGATGTCTATATTGACGGGTGTCTATATCGACGGGCTGTCTTTAATGACTTTAGGAATTAATTTTAACTGGACTTGTCTTCTTTGACTGGATGAGCATCAGAAAAATCTTTGGGATTTAACTGGACTTGTCTTCTTTGACTGGATTGTCTACTTTGACATAGCTGATTAATTAACTGTATCCTTCTTGAAAGGTAAAGGTCAGTCGTATGCAATGCATGATATGGATCAAGCAATGATGTTCTTGACATAAACGAGATTGTATGACATGATGCGCATATGCATGTATCATGATGTGATGTTTATGAATGTATTTTTGTCTAGGAAAGTAAATCCTTCACGCATGCCGGGAAGTTGAATCCTGGGCTGATGTTGAAGAACAGAGTTCTTCGTTTCTGCTGGGGATGATGATCACAAGAATAAACCGGTAGGAGAAGATGACTCTGTTGGGGAATAAACTTGTTGGAGAGATTACTCTGCGGGGAATACTCTGTGGGAAGAGATACTTCACTGAGGTTTGATGATAACTCCGCTGGGGATACCGTTGATGAGTTATGTTGGAAGATCCGATGAACTCCGTCGGGGATAGGAAGAACTTCGCCGAGGACGATCTTTCCGTGGTTTTTAGCTGAGGATAACCCAGTTATAAGCTCTGGTGGAGAATAACCTTTGAATAAAGTCCGGGAGACGTGTTCGTGCTCTGCAGGGGTAAGCCTCCAGAATCTTTTGGGGATAAGCTTTCTACTGGGGAGATGGATTCAACTCTCTTGGGGAGACTGTTGGACTGTACTGGGGAATAGCTCCACTGGGGTGTCTTGTATTCCGCCGGGGAACAATCTTATCTTAAGACTGTCGGGGATGCTTGCTTAGGAACATCTGTATACTCCGCTGGGGAATGCTGAGATTTGCTGGAGATACAGTGCCTTGTTAGGGCTGACGGGAGACCAACTCTGCTTGGGGAGAGTACTGTTGAACCTTTTCTTACTCCCGGGGAGTGGAGGTATCTTGGTCAAATTCTTCAACTGAATCTAACTTGTACCTGGAGGAAAGCAGCTGTACAGTTTGGGCAACTCTTATTGCCCCAACTTCTGTGGGAGAAGGTACCTGTAGAGGTGCTGGAGGACTGCCGATTTGACAAATCTTCTTCTGGTAGGCAAGTGACGAGATGACGGGACATAGTCGTACGCTTTGATCCCTAACTTTTGCCTGGACCGCCCTTTCGGGTTTTCAGTCCACCGGGATACCCTCTTTTACCCAAGCCGCCTTTTCAGGTTTTCGACTTGCCGGGTGTACAGATTTTTTTTATTTTCATCCCTTATTTTGCCCGAAGCCTTTTGGTTCGTCGGAAAGCCCTTATTTTTGCCTAGGTGTGTCAACCTAGCGGGTCTTTGATTGTGCGTAGTATCTTTTCGACTATGTCCATGCTCTCAGGATGTAGGGAGTTGTCACTGTCAGTAGTGCAGTGTTACCATGCCACCAGAAGATCTTTGTTTGATCGTCCAATGCCCCAAGTGATCCAGATGGAGATTTGCCCCCAAGCTGGTTGGCCTTTTGAGAGATTCTCTGAATCTTGACCTAACTGCCCCAGATGTTGGACAATGATCATGCCATGCCCCTTTATTAGAAGTGTTTTTCCATTTGAGATGACTCTTTTGTTGAGAAGACTTTTGTTCACCGGATATTCGTCGTGCGAATTTCTCCGCTGTTCAAACAAATAATCATATGCAAACAATGTTATATTAAAATGAAAAGCTCATGTCTGTCTTGAAGTTTTTTGAAAATGCATTTTTTCATAAAAACCAGTGAATTTTTTTGTAAACTGTGATGTCAACTCAAGATTTTACAACGAGCCTTAAGGAGTCAGGATACCTTTCGTAACAGTATGCTTTCGAACTAACCCATGCTTCAGCTAGGAATTTTAAGGGTTGTAGCGTGGCCTGGTTCACGGTTTAAGAAACAAAGGATAAAGGCTCAAATTTTATTTGTATCCACCCGCTCTTCGTGATGTTCTTCAAACCTAAACTCAACTGATCGTGCGTTGGACCTTGTTTGAGTCTTTGCTCTGATGTTCCAGTGATGGTTTGGACATTGACAGTTTATTCTGAATAGGCAGTCATTTCTTTTTTGGTTGAGGGTTTGTAGGACCTCCTTTTTTTTATTTTGTTATCCCTGTTTTTGCCTGAACTGTTTCTTTTTGTATTTACAGTCAGCGGGATGCCCCAGTTTTCGTAAGTCTCCTTCATAGGTTTTGACTTAATGGGCTTTAGTTTTTTTTTTTTTTGGTAATGACTGCCTGTCTTTATGATTATTCGGAACCATCACTGTCTTTTGTTTGGGAAGGACTCCTTTGATGCCATTCATTGTGCACCTGGATCAGTTGAGAAAACTACCCTGCCCCGGGTTGTGATTAAGGGTTTTAATTTTCGAAAAGAAAAACTCCAACTTCTTTGGCTCAGAGGGGTTGACGAGGGATTATCTTCCTTATAACTCCAGTATTTAGGAATTGAAACAATGCCTGTACCTCATCAGCGGGGTTCGTTCAAAAGCATATTGTAGATTGTGGTATCGTTTTCGTCATCCTCCCTCAAGAGGCTTAGAATTATTAATTGAGAGTTGATCGTCATAAAAATATGAAAACAGTTTGCATATAGCGAATGCGAATATATTGATTCAAAACAGACATATGCGATGCATTGATAAAGTAATAAAGTTTGCTATGACAATAATTATTTGAACAGTCAAAAGAAAATTATAACTTGAAAAATCTAATGAACAAAAGTCTTCTAATTTGAACTAGTCACTTCAAGTGATGAATCTTGCAGGGATAGTAGAAGAACTCAGCCTGGCCATCTTGGGTGAATTCCACTGCTCCTTCATCAATCAGATCCTGGATCTTGTTCTTCAGAGACCAGCAGTCGTTTGTGGCATGCCCCGGGCTGTCCGAATGATAAGCGCAGTGGGCGTTGGGGTTATACCTTGAAGGTGTCTTGTTGGGGTTCTTAGGAGGGTCCCTTAGAGTTACCAAATTCAACCTCAACAAATGTTGTAAAGCTTGAGACAACGATGTTTTGAGCTTGGTAAATTTCCTCCTAGGCTTGTCTGGCTTGCTCTGATCAACCCGTTGCTCTGGGCGAGGTTGTGGTTGGACCTGTGAAGTGGTAGCAATTTGGAGAGGTCTAATCTTCACCGTGCCAGACTCTTGTCCTCTCGGAAGCTGATCAATGACCTGGTCCCTGCCTTGGACTGTTTGCTTCATGTTGTGTCTGTCTTGATGAAGCTGACTGATCATGGTCCTCAACTCTTCTTGCTCCTGAGCTAAGCCTTGGATGAGAGCCATTTTCCCCAGCATCTGGGTTCTCATTGTATCTACCTCAGCTTGCAGACGTTCCAGCCGTTCGTCCTTATCATCTTCGGGACTTTTCTTGGCCAAATTCCCCATGAGGAGTGTCCTCAACTCTTCCTGCCCCTTGGATAGGCTTAGGAAGATCTCCCTGAACTGAGTCTCTTGAGCATGAAGACCCTGGTTATCTTGTTGGGAAGCCATTGCTGAAATAAACAGCGAAGAAGGTAAGTGTCTTGTAACAAGGGTACCTGTTATGCAATGACGTGTATGTATGCATGCAATGTTTTCAAGGACATCGCGGGGTAAACAAGAAAATTGTTAGAATTAGGTAGCTTGATTGAGGGAACTTCATGTTGTTGAGAGTCCTTCTTCAAGAGTCAAGGCTCACCATATCCAGTGGGTCATAGCCCCTGACTCAAGTTATCAACTTTGGTTAGAGGAAAATAAATCCCCTTTTGCCCCTTGCTAGGTGTGATCAGTGGATCTGGAACTGACTGTTTAACGCTGGTTTCGCGAAATGTCGCGGAAGCAAGAGTCGCCACCGTCTTTTATTTTCTTTAATTGGAAAGGACAAAAGCACAGAAAAATTCCTTATAGAGATTGCTCTCGGTTCGGGAGGTAGATTTATAGAAAGGGAAGGTGTTAGCACCCTTTCTATCCATGGTTATCCATGGGCTCTTAGATACTTGCTCATTTGTGTTTTCAAAAATGGTTTGTTTGCTTTTCACCTGTGGGTTTAAAAAGTTTCTTTGAAAATTCCAGTTCGACTCTTGTATCGGTCCTCAAGAGTGTTTGAAAAGATGCTTTCGAAAGCTTTTTGAAAAGGTGTCGGTGTGAAAAGTATTTTTTTGATTTGTTTTGAAATTAGAGCAAGTATTTAGAGTCGTCTACCTACCCTAAGGAATTCGTCTGTGTAAATGTCCTTAAAGTAGTGCCATCCCACCATTGAGAGGTAGGTAGCACCACCATTGGAGGTGTTCGGGTCAATTCGAGGGTTCGGGACATGGTGATCACCGGAGCAATAGGAAGACACCTTAGAAGCTACCCTCATGCCAGGTTCCTGGATCATGAGGACTTACTAAGACGTCCTCTACTCGACGATCACCTTTCGAGGGGCAAGGCAACAGTGAGGCGTACCCTAGGGGTGGTGTGTGGTTTGTGTGTCGTTTTCGGATATTTTTGTCTTGTTCATGTAATTGGTGATCTACGCGTTGCTTTTATTTTGACATTCATTCTTTCATGCAATAGTTAACAGTTAAAAGTTGCGGGAACATAAAAATTCTACGCTATTACAAAGGCGCGGGTCCACATCGCCAAATTTAATCCAGGACCCGATTTGAAAATAGAATAAAGTGCGAGAAATATAAATGTCCTAATTATCCTATTACATGGCTTTGGGAGAATTACATGAATATTATAAGAAAGGAAATAAATGCGCGAAACGAACTGATAATCGAAAGCGAGGGCGTTGGACCTTTTTTAATGAAATTAAATTACGATTAACAAATTAATTAAATTAAAATAAAAGAGATTTTTTTGGAGTTTTTTTGTATTTAAAGATTTTAATGAGAGAATTAAATGAAATTAAAAAGTTAATTAACCCTAATTCTAACTATTTTTATTTATTAAGAGATATGTTAAAGTTGAACCTAAAGTTAACCTAATTATTTAATACAATTTTATTTACAAAAATAAATAATTAATAATTAATATGGTGAAAAGGAAAAGATAAAAATATAAAAGTGTTTAAAACCCTAATTCTACCAATTTTTAAGTTTATTAAGAAAAACGTTAAAATTAATCCTAGAATTAAAAAAACTAAATTAATTAATATCATTTATTTACGAGAAAACATTTAAATAAAATATGTTTTTATATTTTTGTGACTTTCTGATTTTTTGTTATTTTTTATGTTTTATAAAAATATTAATTTGAAGAATTAGATCAAAACTAAATTAAGCAAATAAAAATAGAAAAATAAAAAGAGTGAAAGAAAGCAAACAATTGGGGGTTTGTTGTCCCAACTTGGAGGTGTTTGGCCAGCAATTAGGCCCATTTGATTCCTGGCCCTGTTGACTTTTCAGGGCCACGTGCGTGTGCATTGACTGATGCCCATGGTACTCTTCAGATCATAGCCAGTAGATTGATCTCAACAGGCGCGTGGCAAGCTTGGATGGTGGACGTATGGTGAACCCTTGGGTGTGCGCTGCGTAGGAATATGGAAAGGAAAATAATATGAGAAAGGGAGGGGACCTGGGAATCGAACCCAGGTCCCGTTGCTTACCAAATCATGTGCCTGCCAACTGAGCTGTTAATGCGCTTTGTTTATAATATAACAAATAATCAATATAACGTAAAACAATGGTTAGTGGGACATTTTCGCGCGAAATTCAAACGCACCACTCGTTGGCCTACACATCACCTTCTTCTCCAATTGTTTGTTGTACCTGAAACAAAAACAAACTGAATAGCGGGGGTTTTAAACCCCCACTAAATGGCAAGCATAAAAATAGCGATTAGCACCCTGTTGATCATAAATTGATCGCGAGCTATGGGAACGATTCACATGAAGCTTCTGAATCCAACAGTCCTGGTCTTAGGGTCTAATTTTTCTGGATAAGAGAATCCCCAAATTTGAAGTCATGAAACCCTAGCAAGCTTCAATGGTAACTTCATGTATAACGCACGAAAATTCAATTAAATTACATGATTAGCTTTATAATGAATAGATTAACACAAATCAATCATTGGAAATTGAAAACAATGCATGAGTAGTGAGATACGAATATGCAAAAAGCTTAACACAGTTTGATCTCCATGTACTGATTCTTGATGCTATGGGCGTGGAAAAGTATCCAGTCAGGTTCAGTAATGCCTTAGGAAGCTTTTGGGATCAATATTTTCCTTTGAATCGTCCTCCAAGGCAGTTTTCAGTTTTTGATTTTTTTGACAAAAATGCAAACTTGGTTCTTGAGATCAGGCGCAGCTTAGAGGTCCTGAGCTTTAGGGTTTTGATCAGTATAAGTATGGGATGGATTAGGGTTGAGATTTGAGTCAAGAGATCAATGCAATCATGAATCAAATATTGGATTTTTAATGGCATATTTTTTCAATCTTTTTCCATGTATTTTGATACCAATCATGTCCAAACCTTCCAATTTTGGGTATGCACGAATCTTGAGCCTTTAAGGAGAGTTTATTCTGCACAAAAAGATTTGAAAACCTCATTTTAGTATTTTTGTCACATTTTATTTTATTAAATGAATTAATAGTAATTAAAAATTCAAATAAATAAATAAAAATGATGAAATAAATCCCCTTTGGGCCAAATGGTCGTGCATAGTCTTTGGATGATGAATCTTGGAAGAAAATGTGGCCCATTAGCAATTTTAAGGCATTTGAAGCAAAGTTGACTTTTCAAAATTCCCAAAAATTTCCCAACTTCCACAAGGCATATCTTGCTCAATTTTTAAGCTTTGATCATGTTCTTGGACATTTTGGAAAGGTATTGAAGTCCTCTAACCAATGCCTTTGGTCCCATGTCATTTTGATTTACCAATCTCAAATTATGGCCTTTGACTTAAAGTCCCTTTTTGTTGACTTTTTAAAATGACCTATAATGTTGAAATTGATAACTTTTTGTGAGAGCATTTCTTGGACTTGAAGTGTGAAGAGGAGTTGTAGGAAATGTCTTTCTCTTCCAAATGAGCTTTGGATGGAATTTTTCTAATAAACCATGTGGAAGTTATGCCTTGGTCAAGTTACAGTTGACTTTTTCAACTGTCCAAATATGGAAACTTTTGCATCTTGAGACTTTTTGAGCCATGCTTTGAGAATCATGATCAAGAATTGATCAAATGATGTTTGTGGCTTCAAAATAAGATGTTGACCAAAAATTTGAACTTTTGACTGTCAAATGACCATTTTGCCCCTGCAGTTGACTGTAGGGCAATCAGGGTTTTTGACTGTGCAATTTTATGCCGTAAGTCTTGAAACTTGTTATGAGGATGCTTGACCATGTTTGTAGGCATGTGGGACTTGTTTGGGCCCTTGGAAACTTCATTTTCTTTGTCAGAACCAAAACCCTAGTTTTTGACTGTTAGGAGGTCCTTGAACTGTGCAACCCTTGGGAGATTTTGAAGCATGCTCTTTGCAATTCTTGAAGAATATGGGAGGGAAAATTTTGGGGTACAACAGTTGCCCCTGTTCAATCTTCTTAGACCTGAGGATGCAGATTGGCTGACGTGCCTTTCGTAATCCGAAGGTGGAAGATGATTGAACACTAGAGTGCCCAGAAATTTGCGCTCACATAGTAGTGTGATGGTGGGAATGGGCTTACAGATGCCATTTGGAGACTGATGGATAGGATGATGGGCTTATAGATGCCATGCTGAGAGGTGATGGATAGGTGGATGGGCTTATAGATGCCATCTGGGTGTCGATCGCATAAGAGATTCCTTAGCGAAAACTTGCGTACCTGAAAAAAGAAGATGATTACCTGGCCTGTTACAGAAGCTGGTATTCAAACTCTTTGCATAGATGTGTCCTGACTGGTTACAGGAGTTGAATCTGGAGCTTCAAATGGTGATGAATGAACCAGGGATGGTTACCATCTCAACGGGACGGTGAGAGAACCTTGGACGATTACTACCTCAACAGGAACGCTGAGAGAATCTTGGGTGACTTCAACCTCAACAGTAACGTTGAGAGAATTTGGGGGCGATTACTATCTCAACAGGAATGCTGAGAGAATCTTGGATGTCTTCTACTGGGATAAGAAACAGGGAGATCTTAGGGTCGATCTGACTGAACCAGAGAAGGCCTTTGACTGGATAAGAATCAGGAAAATCTTAGGGTCGATTTAACTGAACCGGTCTAGGTATTGGAATATCTTCAACTGGATAAGAATCAGGGAGATCTTAGGGTCGATCTGACTGAACCAGAGAAGGCCTTTGACTGGATAAGAATCAGGAAAATCTTAGGGTCGATTTAACTGAACCGGACAAGGTCTTGGAATCTTCAACTGGATAAGAAACAGGGAGATCTTAGGGTCGATCTGACTGAACCAGAGAAGGCCTTTGACTGGATAAGAATCAGGAAAATCTTAGGGTCGATTTAACTGAACCGGACAAGGTCTTGGAATCTTCAACTGGATAAGAATCAGGGAGATCTTAGGGTCGATCTGACTGAACCAGAGAAGGCCTTTGACTGGATAAGAATTAGGAAAATCTTAGGGTCGATTTAACTGAACCAGACTAAAGTCTTGAAATATAGCTGAGAACTTAACTAGATCTTTCCTGAAAGGTAAAGGTCAGTCATATGCAATGCATGATATGGATCAAGCAATGATGTTCTCAACATAAATGAGATTTGTAAGATATGATGCGTATATGCATGCTATAATGTATGGAAATGTGATGTTTTTGAATGTATGTTTTCGTCTTAGGAAGATAAATCCTTGACGGGTGCCGGGAATTCACTCCTGGGCTGACGTTGAAGAATAGATCTTTGCTTCCGCTGGGGATGATAGTTGCAAGAATACCGGTAGGAGAAGATAACTCCGTTGGGGAATAAACTTGGCGAATGGATTACTCTGCGGGGAGAAAAGTACTCTAGTGATCTTGCTGGGAAACAATACTCTGTGGGGAGAGAGGTTCTTTATTGAGATATTGATGGTAACTTCGCCGGGGATAAGAAGACTTTGCCGAGGACGATCTTTCGTGGCTTTTGGCTGAGGATAACCCAGTTATACCCTGGTAGGGAAATAACCTTTGAATAAAGCCGGGAGACGCGTTCGTGCTCTACGGGGATAAGCTTCCCGAATCTACTGGGGATAAGCTTACTGCTTGGGGAGATGGATTCCAACTTTCTTGGGGAAACTGGATTGGACTCTCCTGGGGAAATTTTGAACTGTACTGGGGGGTGACTCCTTTGAATGTTTGATATACCTCCGGGGAACAATCTTTAGGTCAAGACTGTCGGGGATGCTTGTTAAGAATGCCTGTATATTGCTGGGGAATGTTGAGATCTGCTGGAGGAGACTCAACTTCCTTAAAGGGTTATTGTATAGCTTTGCTTGGGGAGAGTGCCTCCATACCGTAGACCAAGGAGAAGGGAGTTTCCCCGGTTGACGTCCTGGCTGAGGTACGGTACCCATGTAGAGCGAACGGTAACATCTCGTGCCAATCTTTATAAGTCACTGTCATCTTCTGCATAATTTTCTTGATGTTCTTATTTGCTGCTTCTACAGCCCCATTCATCTTCGGTCTGTAAGGAGAAGAGTTGTGGTGCTGTATCTTAAACTGCTCGCAGAGCTTAGTGATCATCTTGTTATTAAGATTGGTACCATTGTCTGTAATGATTCTTTCAGGGACGCCGTATCGACAGATCAGGTTATGCCGAATGAACCGTGCCACAACAGTCTTGGTTACCGTAGCATAGGATGCTGCTTCAACCCACTTTGTGAAGTAATCAATCGCTACCAGGATGAAGCGATGCCCATTGGATGCTGTAGGTTTAATCTCGCCGATCATATCTATGCCCCACATTGCAAACGGCCAAGGTGCAGTTAGAACATTTAGAGGAACTGGAGGAACATGCACCTTGTCTGCATAAATCTGGCATTTATGGCATGTCCGAGAATGTTGGTAGCAGTCAGCTTCCATTGTGGACCAGAAATACCCTTCCCGAAGGATCTTCTTTGTCATAGTGTGTGTTGTACCCCAAAATTTGCCCTCGCATTTTTCCCCAAGAAATCTCAGCTTCAAACATTTCTTGACTTTTCAAACTGGCTCAAGAATCGGACAAACGGACTTTTTTTTGACAGTCAAGCAGAATTAGGGTTTTTACTGATTTTCAGAGCTCTGAATTGTTTCATACAGTGGGCTTAGGGTTTGGTTGATTTTTGATTCAATTTTGATCAAGCGAGCGTGATTTGGCATTTAATCGGGAATTAGGGTTTTATGGGCATATTCTCAGAAGAATCTAATATCCACAGCACTTTGCGGTTTATTTCAAGATTCGGAATAAAATTCGCGTTATCTTGGTTTAATCAGCGAAAGAGACAGTGGTTTAAATTCAGTTTGTTTGGGCCAGTCAAAGAAGGTGTGCAGTTTGGATTTACAGTACTTGCAAAGAATCAGTGTTTATGACAAATCAGTAAAGAAGGAACGTGTTTGATCAGGCCATTTGGATTGACTGCTGCTTTGCTTTGGATGTTGAATAAAACAGACTTAATTGATCAATGTTGTTTTATTTAAGTTATTTATTATTCTGAAATTGAATGATTGAAATTCATTTTTCAATTGTTTTAATTCTAAGAATTTTCAAATAAATAAATAAACAATAAAGAAAATTAGAATTAATTGGATAATTTAGACTTTTATTGATATTTGAATTATTTGTACAAATTGTTGTTCATAATTTAAAATTATGAACAATAATATACATTGATTTAAAATATTACATAAAATGAAAAAAAAAACTATCCTATTTCCTAATATTCTTTATTCTTCACTCCGCTCCGGTGTTCCATTTTTCATCTGCAAAAAGAGAAGAAAAGTCAGAAAGCAGTTAATTAAAAGAGACAGTTAATTTGCTCATCATTAGGGGCCACTGACTGGGATCAGTTGCCCTCTCTGCAAATCACGGGATTTCTCCCGGTTCACAGAGAGGGAAGATTTTTTGTTCATGAAATGCAAATGCATAATTTCTAAAAATTCAAGACTGCATAAGAATCTCAAATCCAAAATCCAAACTAAACTGAAAAAATCCAATTCCAACTTTCTATCCAAAGCAAAAAGGAAGTTGCTGTCAAAATGCCTAAGGATTACCCAAAAGTACACTTGCTGCAAAGTCAAAATGCCAAGATATCAAAGAAATGCAAAGCTGTCAAAAGCAGAATAAGAATGCAGAGAAGTATATGCAAACAAGGTGATCCGTTTCATCATTTCCCAGCATAAGAGGGGGCCCCTTCAGAACCATAGTACAATAAAAATCATATAATAATTCTAAACTGTACTATGAGTGAGAAAAAGAGAGATAAAGAGCATAGGCAAAGTTCAGGTTAGGCATAGGCAGTAGGACAGCAGAAAAGATATACAAAAAAGAAGACACAATTCAGCATTGTTCAAAACTACACAGCATGGACAGTTACTAAAAATGGAAAAGATGCCAAGAAATTTTGTCAAACTACCCAGCAAGCGTGGATCAAAAAGAAAACCAAAGTTTGAAATAAGGTTAGGCGCCAAAGACCAATAGCAAAAGGACGAAATAATACAAGAAAAGAGACTGATTGAGCCAAGCACCAATATCACCCATATAACTCAGAACCGAACCAATAGAGGCCAAGAAGCTCATACCTGTCTAAAAAACACAAGTTATCAAAAACACAATAAAACCTCATACCAGTACCATAACCTAAAAAAGGCAACCTCAAGCTTCAAAAAAAACCTGATAAGCCAAACATAACACAATGCCTTCACCTGCCTTACCATTAGCCTAACAAACCCACCTCCTGTCAACACATAACCTTAAACTGAACATACAACCGGTCATAACAAAAACCAACCAGAAACTTCACACCAGCACCATGCCTATCAATCTCAAACCTTGCTAAGTCCCTGTCAAACACATAAACAGAACCTGCCTACATCCCACTGCCAACAGCAACCTCAAACTTGGCCAAGCCCAACCACATAACAGATCTCAAAACCATAATCTGAAAATACCATAATCTGCCTACTGTCAAGAAAAGAAACAGAAATTCAAAACCATAAAAGTCCATACACCATTTACCTCCATCAAGAGAGCCTAACTACATCAACTTGTCACAAAGCCAAGCTAACACCATAACCTGCTAATACCACAGTCCTGCCTCAAGCATATCCAAACCAACCTCTCGAGCATATTCAAACTAACCCCTCAAGCATGTCAAAACATTCAAACCAACACTAAGCCTCAGAGTTTTTCTTCCCTCATCATAGGCAAATCATCTCAAAGCAACCATTCAACAAAATTCTGGGCAACGCAAACAAGCATACAGCCTCTCAAGAAGAAGAAGAAAGAAGCAACTCAGGCAACAAATACATAGGCCCTCAGATCTCAGAGATCATCATTGTGCATCTCAAACAATACTCAAGCAAACACTCAGGCAACAACACAAAGGCAACACATAGTGGAAGAAGAAGATAAAGAAGTGAACATATTAGGGCTTCTCAGTATACATCATCATCAAAACCTAATATAGCAAAAGAGCGAAAATACCAGGAAAGCTCAAAGATTCATCCAAGCAAGCTCCATCACCAAATCGCCACTGAGCCTCCTCAAGCGCTCCCTTGTCCTCTCCTCCACATCAAAGGTAGTACATTTCCTTCCTCATCTTTCTTCTCATCATCTTGTTAAAACAAACACAGCAGATATGTAGAACAAAGCACATAAATCATGACATGCAAGAATCTAAAACAAAATGCCTAAACCAATTCGAAACGATGCACTAACCGTCATTTGAGGACTGTCTAGTCCGTATGAGAGGAGGAGAGGCGGTAGCGGGGTGGCTCAGGCAGAGAGGCGTAGAAGCTCGCGTAGAAGACGAAGATGAGCAGGAATCAGTGAATGGCGCCGTTTCCACACGAACCCTAGATTTCGTTCCCAATTGACCAAACAAACGCGAACCCTAAATTTCGTTCAAGACCAAGCTTGGGCCTGACCCGTCCTCACTTCCCCAAAGCCCATCAAACACTAACCCTGTTTTATTTCATCTACAATATTCATTTAACCTTTTATTTTATATATAATATTAACCCTTTCTTTTATTTTATAAACAATATCCACTTCTTTTGTTTTTTCTTTTATAAAATACTAACCCTTTTTTATTTCATTTTATAAACAATGTTTTTTTTATTCTTTGTAAAATACTCACTTAATTAAAAATACATTTTTTATCATAAGGTTAAAACATTTTTTAGATTGATATTTTGTACATACATTTTAAAACATTAATTTTGTACATATTATACATTTTTTATACATAATTAAATTGAAACTTTTTAATTAACATATACATTTGTACATACCAATTTAAATACATTTATTTTCTAATATCGAAATTCATAAACATTTGACTAAAATACTTTTCAATTAAAACTTAACATTTTAATCAAAACACTTCATTTTTATTTTGTACATAATTAAACATATAAATCAAAAATACATTTAAAAACATTTCTCTAGGTCAAACCCTAATACGACTCAACTTCACATTATCGCACTTGTATATAATTACACAATTCATATACATATACATCTCACATTTACACTTACACAATATATTGCCCTATACACATTTTATCTTATATTTGTACATTCGATATTTGCATTTTGATTGCGACATTCGATTTGGTTGTAACTTGTTGGATACTATAAGTCTCATCCCCTTGTATATTTATACCCCCACTCCCGGACACTATCTTGTAATAGCGTAGGTTTTACATTCCGCAATTTACAGTTTTCAATTATACCATGGTTAGACCTAGGGTTTGTATGTACATAAAATCAAACGCTAGATAACCTAATACAAGACAAACGCATGTAATCAATACACAATCACACTTGCACCCTCTAGGGTAATCCCACATGATGCCTTCCAAAATGGGCCATGCTTGCACGTCGAGTATCTTTGGAAAAACAAAAGCAAATGATCACAAGTCCCTCAAAGTGTTGCCTAAATGGAATGATCATAGTCCCTTCAAAATAATTGCCAAAGACACTTGGCACCATTGCATTCATGGTCCATGCGATGACCCACGCCCGTCCCGAATAAACTTCCTAAATACAAGATTGCCTACCAATTTCAATGGTAGAACAAAATTGTCAAAGGGGTTAAAACACGACGAAAATCTTTGAGAAAGCTTTAGGGTAGATAAACTCTTAAGTACTTGTCAATTTGCAAAGAAAACACTTGCCTAATTTCAAAAACCACAATCCACAACACTCTCAAAAATCAAACTTTTCAAACCCTTGAAACATCTTTTTAAAAGATAAAACACCTTTTGTAAAACATTCGAGTAAAGAATTGTTACAAGGTTAGCCTAGCACAAGGCATCTTTTCAAAACATTTTCAAAACAACCCACAAAGCACCATTTCATACAATTGAAAACCAAGGCAAGATTGATCTAAGCAAGTACCTAAGAGCCCATGGATAACCATGGATGAAAAGGGTGCTAATACCTTCCCTTTTCATAATCTACCCCCCGAACCCACGAAATATCTCAAAAGGTTTTTGCTGTGCTTTTTTAACCTTTCCTTTAGGATAAAATAAAAAGTCGGTGGCGACTCTTGCTCAACCGCACAAGTGCGAATACAAACGCAAAATACTAGTCAGTTCTCCCACCGTATCACAGAACTGGCGACTCTGCTGGGGATTTTTTTTAAGTGGGGTTACCTTAGGGTTTAGATCGCCTTTACTTTCAATTGATTGCTTTGTTTGCTTTACATTTATGGGCTTTGTATCGGAGTTTTATAGATCCTAACCCGGATCTGGGGAAACCCTTTTAGGTAGCAACAAGGCTGTGAGGGAACTGTGCGGGGTATACCGACATGGTTGAAGCAGTCTGCTACGTTGATGTGGCACTTTGGTGTGTACCGGTAACCCTTGAGTTCAGTCAAGGAGAGTACGTGGCCGCCGCGTGGTGTCGTGAAGCATCAACTGACCTTAGAACCTTAATTGACCATCTTGGCCTCTTTAGGGTAGTGAGATAACTGACCTTGGTGCAGTCCGAGGTTGGTTGATACTCGATACTACACTCAATTGAGGGTTGCTTTCCTGGGATATTTCGATCGCCAGTTCAGTGGCTAAATCGAAACGATGAACAATGAAAGTAATCCAGTGATATTGGGACCTCTAGAACCCGGTTACTTTTGATAAGACAGGTTTTTAACCAACAAACTTCAAGAGGGTAATACCCAGACCTCATGCAAGCCTGAACCTAAGGCCTTGTGTGCTTTGTGTGAATATGTTTGCTTACTTGCTTGGGCGTACGTGCACATAACATCATGACATCATACCATAGCACTTTAGCATTTTCAATAACCATTTCAAGGATCTCGAAGGTTCTTTTGATGCAAGGTTACGTTGGGCCAGACGTCTATCAAGGGGCAAGAGGTCTCTCCTCTAACCAATCCAATCAAAGATCAAGTACAACAACTTGAATCAGTGGCTATGACCCACTTGACATGGTGAGCTTGGTTCTAGTGGAAGGACGTCCACCAGTACAAAGATCTCCAATCCAAGAGCAGAGTTCAATCTCTAACATTTTCTTATGTTTACCCCAAGAGATCCTCGAAAGCATGCATCCATATATCATGCATTGCATTTTAACAATCTTTCCTTTTTCAGGTTTCCTTACTCTCCTGCTGTTTATTTCAGCAAGAGATGGCTCTAGAGAGGTCTGTCAAAGACATCCAAGACCAGACTGCTCAGCTGCAAGAGATGTTCCTGAACTTGTCTCTGGGGCAGGAGGAGATGAAAGCTCTCCTCACCAAGGACTTGGGGAATTCCAGCAATGCCAGGAGTGATCAGATTGCGGAGCTGCAGTTTGATCTGACAACACTGAGGACTCAAATGATGGGACAGATGGTGGGCCAGATGGCTCTCATTCAAGACCTATCCCAAAGACAAGAGGAACTCATAGTTCTTGTCCGCCAACTGCTTCCAAACAACCAACTGGGGCAAACATCTGAGGTCGAAGAGCAAGTCACCGCTCAACCTCCATCCACTCAAGAGGACAAGGGGAAAGCTCATTTGCTTGCTTCAGGGTCACAAACCCATCAACAACCTCGCCAGCGTCAGCGGGGTAATCGGCGTAAGCAAGAAACGTCAGGAAGGCAGTTCATGGAGACTGACATACCGTCATCTCTAATTCTGGAACGCTTGTTGGAGGTTAATCTGACTGCTTTGAGGGATCCTATCCGGAACCCAAATACCTCCGCTCCTAGCTATCATCCCGATGCATTTTGTGTTTACCACTCCTATAGCCCAGGACATGACACCGATAGCTGTTGGGCCTTGAAGAACAAGATTCAAGATCTGATTGACATTGGAGTGCTGAGGTTCACGCCAGGCGGCGAGATGAAAATCTTCCGTTAAAGGGTTCTCCACTTGAAGTGACGAAGCTCGAGCTGAAAGACTTTTATTTCTTTTTGAATTTTCAAAGTTGTAATTTACTTTTGCTGTCAAACAATTATCTGTTGATGGTAAACTCTGTTTTCATTAATGCATTACGTATGTTTGTCTTGAGTTCATCCATTCGTTTCACTACTCTTATGCTTTTCTTTATGATATCTGACTCTTGATAAAAAGCTGCTAGCCTTTAGAGGGAGGATGACGAAATAATACCATGATCTTATACAGTATGCTTTTGAACAGACCTTGCTGATGATGTACAGGCATTTCTTTCAATTCCCAAACACTGGAGTTATAAGGAAGTTAACCCCTAGTCAACCCCTTCGAGCCAAAGAAGTAGGAGTTTTCTGTTCTAAACAATCAAAACCTTTGATATAAACCTGGGGCAGGGTAGTATCTCAGTTAATTCAAAAGAAAATGCGCATTGAAGTCGCAAACTCTCGGTTCGTAACACAACGAACGACGTCAAAAAAAAGAAAGCGTTCCTTTGGAATCAAAAGACCGGGGTGGTTCCCTATCACACAGACAGTCAATCTCTCAAAAGAGAAAAGCCCACTGAGCCAAAACCTATGAAGGAGGCTTAAGAAAGCTGGGGCATCCTGCTGACACTAATCCCGAAAACGGTAACAGTCAGGCAAAAGTTAGGGATAACAAATCAAAATCAAAATAGTGAGGTCATTACAAAACCCTCAACAACATGGAAAATGTTGGAAAAGAAAAAGGAGATGATGACTGTCTCCCAAAAAGTCAAAACTAGTAAACCATCGCCCAAAAGTCGTTCCAAACTCAAAACAGAGTGCGACGCACAATTAACTGAGCTTAGGTTGGAGAACATCACGAAGAGCGGGTGGGTACCAATATACTTTGAGCCTTCATCCTTTGTTTCTTAAACCGTGAACCAGGCCACGTTACAACCCTTCAAAAGTCCTAATTGAAGCATGGGTTAGTTCGAAAGCATACTGTTACAAAAGGTATCCTGACTCCTGTAGGGCTTTACTCTAAATCTTGTGTTAACTTGTCTCGTGAAAAGTTTTCCGCTAAAAACGCATTTTTCAAAAACTTCAAGACAAACATAAACTTCGCATTATTCGAATATCACTGTCTGCATTTAACCCTTTTTGTTTGACAGCGAAGAAGTGCATACAGCGAATGTTCGGAGGAACGAAAACTCTCTCAGTAAGTCTAAAACACTTCAAGAGGACAACACTTCCATCAAGTCCCCTATCAACAAGGGGCATGACATGTCACATTTCAGTTAACCTGGGGCAGTCCAGTCAAGATTTCAAGAAATCTCTCAATATGCAGAGTAATCTGATTCAAGACTCCTTCTTCACCATTTGGGGCATTCGAATGTCAAAGGTGTTCAAAACCCGTCGCAGTTTTACACAAGCCCATCTTCAGGAAACCCTACACCGGTTCCCCTTCAAGACTTCTGAAAACAGTTCATGGATTCTTCCCAAGTAACGGATGTTAATCTATCAGCTTGTTCAGATACAACCTTTGAATTTAGTTTACGGACGCTTCCCAACAACGGATGCGGCTCTATTGCTAATTCAACTTCAAGATTTCTGAAAACAGTTCACGGGTTCTCCAAGTAAACGGATGTTAACCTATCACTTGTTCAGATTCTTCTCAAGACTTCTGAAAACAGTTCATGGATTCTTCCCAAGTAACGGATGTTAATCTATCAGCTTGTTCAGATGCACCTTTGAATACAGAAGCTTCCCAAAAACGGATGCTGCTTTATTGACGATTCAACTTCAAGATTGCTGAAAACAGTTCACGGGTTCTCCAAGTAAACGGACGTTAACCTATCACTTGTTCAGATTCTTCTCAAGACTTCTGAAAACAGTTCATGGATTCTTCCCAAGTAACGGATGTTAATCTATCAGCTTGTTCAGATACAACCTTTGAATTTAGTTTACGGACGCTTCCCAACAACGGATGCGGCTCTATTGCTAATTCAACTTCAAGATTTCTGAAAACAGTTCACGGGTTCTCCAAGTAAACGGATGTTAACCTATCACTTGTTCAGATTCTTCTCAAGACTTCTGAAAACAGTTCATGGATTCTTCCCAAGTAACGGATGTTAATCTATCAGCTTGTTCAGATGCACCTTTGAATATAGAAGCTTCCCAACAACGGATGCTGCTTTATTGACGATTCAACTTCAAGATTTCTGAAAACAGTTCACGAGTTCTCCAAGTAAACGGATGTTAACCTATCACTCGTTCAGATTCTTCTCAAGACTTCTGAAAACAGTTCATGGATTCTTCCCAAGTAACGGATGTTAATCTATCAGCTTGTTCAGATACAACCTTTGAATTTAGTTTACGGACGCTTCCCAACAACGGATGCGGCTCTATTGCTAATTCAACTTCAAGATTTCTGAAAACAGTTCACGGGTTCTCCAAGTAAACGGATGTTAACCTATCACTTGTTCAGATTCTTCTCAAGACTTCTGAAAACAGTTCATGGATTCTTCCCAAGTAACGGATGTTAATCTATCAGCTTGTTCAGATGCACCTTTGAATACAGAAGCTTCCCAACAACGGATGCTGCTTTATTGACGATTCAACTTCAAGACTTCTGAAAACAGTTCATGGATTCTTCCCAAGTAACGGATGTTAATCTATCAGCTTGTTCAGATACAACCTTTGAATTTAGTTTACGGACGCTTCCCAACAACGGATGCGGCTCTATTGCTAATTCAACTTCAAGATTTCTGAAAACAGTTCACGGGTTCTCCAAGTAAACGGATGTTAACCTATCACTTGTTCAGATTCTTCTCAAGACTTCTGAAAACAGTTTATGGATTCTTCCCAAGTAACGGATGTTAATCTATCAGCTTGTTCAGATGCACCTTTGAATACAGAAGCTTCCCAACAACGGATGCGGCTTTATTGCTAATTCAACTTCGGAATTTCTGAAAATAGTTCGCGGGTTCTCCAGGTAAACGGATGTTAACCTATCGCTTGTTCAGATTCTTCTCAAGCTAACAACCACGGAAGATCGCACTCGCCAGGATTCTCCCTATCCCCAGCGGAGTTCATCAAAATTCCCCAGCAGTAACTTATCTTTGCAAATCCCCAGCCAGGGAATCCTCAGGAATTCAATCCCCCTCAGAGTTTAAGCTTCAGCATCCCCAGCAGATCAAGAGCTTCAAGTGGACAATCCCCAGCGGAGTCAGACTTTTAAACCATCTCCCCACAGAGTTTTGGAAGGACAAATCTTGAGTTCCCCGGTGAAGTCTCCAGGGTTACTTCCCATCAAACTGACGATTCTCAAATCTGACCTCCCCAGCATGAGTCTACTAGTTGGAACTCCCCAGTAGAGGTCCTCAGGAATTCTCTTCCCCAGCGACAGCCAAGGATTTATTTTCCCCGGCAGCGGTCAAGGCGCTTTTTATCTTCAGCCATCTCGGATTCATGTATCCTTGGCAAGATTAGCTCATCAGCTTACATGCACATTCATTACATTCATATCATAAACATCAATGTCACGTACATTGCATCATGCATCATAACATTGCATACAATTAAACCCTTTGCCTTTTCAGGTAAGATCAGTCGACAGACACAGATCATCTCCCAAGATTTATCCAGAAATAGTTCAGATGTGACCCGGACACGGCGACATTTTGATACTTATTCCAGATTCATTCAGACGCATCAGCAGAAACCTTACACCGGTTCCTCTTCAACTTCTCAACTTCTGAAACAAGTTTACGGATTCTTCCCTACAACGGATGTCAATCTACCGATTTGTTCAGACTCTTCATAGCTTTTGAAAACAGTTTACGGATTCTTCCCTACAACGGATGCCAATCTACCAACTGATTCAGACTCTTCTCAATTTTTGAAAATAGTTTACGGACACGTCCCAACAACGGATGTTGCTCTATCGCTTATTCAATCTCAAACTCCTGAAAATAGTTTACAGATTCTCCAAGACATGGACGTCAATCTGCTGCTTGTTCAGATCCCCAATTCAGAGATGTTCCAAAACAGGGATGCCCTTCTGATACTTGTCCACTCACCATTGACATACAGTTCAACATGTCCATATGGCATCTATAAGCCCATCCTCCTACCAGCAGTCGCCGAATGGCATCTTTAAGCCCATTCTCAGATGGCATCTCTAAGCCCATCCCCCGACAAAATTCTCTCGCACCAGGTGGCATCTTTAAGCCCATCGCCAAATGGCATCTTTAAGCCCATTCACCTCCACCGTCACATCGACGAGCGCAAATTTTCTGGGCACATTAGTGTCCAATCTCCTTTTACCTTCAAGTCGCGAAAGGCAAACTTGCCAATCTAACTCTTCAGGTCAAAAAAGATTGAACAGGGGCAACTGTTGTACCCCAAAATTTGCCCTCGCATTTTTCCCCAAGAAATCTCAGCTTCAAACATTTCCTGACTTTTCAAACTGGCTCAAGAATCGGACAAACGGACTTTTTTTTTACAGTCAAGCAGAATTAGGGTTTTTACTGATTTTCAGAGCTCTGAATTGTTTCATACAGTGGGCTTAGGGTTTGGTTGATTTTTGATTCAATTTTGATCAAGCGAGCGTGATTTGGCATTTAATCGGGAATTAGGGTTTTATGGGCATATTCTCAGAAGAATCTAATATCCACAGCACTTTGCGGTTTATTTCAAGATTCGGAATAAAATTCGCGTTATCTTGGTTTAATCAGCGAAAGAGACAGTGGTGTAAATTCAGTTTGTTTGGGCCAGTCAAAGAAGGTGTGCAGTTTGGATTTACAGTACTTGCAAAGAATCAGTGTTTATGACAAATCAGTAAAGAAGGAACGCGTTTGATCAGGCCATTTGGATTGACTGCTGCTTTGCTTTGGATGTTGAATAAAACAGACTTAATTGATCAATGTTGTTTTATTTAAGTTATTTATTATTCTGAAATTGAATGATTGAAATTCATTTTTCAATTGTTTTAATTCTAAGAATTTTCAAATAAATAAATAAACAATAAAGAAAATTAGAATTAATTGGATAATTTAGACTTTTATTGATATTTGAATTATTTGTACAAATTGTTGTTCATAATTTAAAATTATGAACAATAATATACATTGATTTAAAATATTACATAAAATGAAAAAAAAACTATCCTATTTCCTAATATTCTTTATTCTTCACTCCGCTCCGGTGTTCCATTTTTCATCTGCAAAAAGAGAAGAAAAGTCAGAAAGCAGTTAATTAAAAGAGACAGTTAATTTGCTCATCATTAGGGGCCACTGACTGGGATCAGTTGCCCTCTCTGCAAATCACGGGATTTCTCCCGGTTCACAAAGAGGGAAGATTTTTTGTTCATGAAATGCAAATGCATAATTTCTAAAAATTCAAGACTGCATAAGAATCTCAAATCCAAAATCCAAACTAAACTGAAAAAATCCAATTCCAACTTTCTATCCAAAGCAAAAAGGAAGTTGCTGTCAAAATGCCTAAGGATTACCCAAAAGTACACTTGCTGCAAAGTCAAAATGCCAAGATATCAAAGAAATGCAAAGCTGTCAAAAGCAGAATAAGAATGCAGAGAAGTATATGCAAACAAGGTGATCCGTTTCATCATTTCCCAGCATAAGAGGGGGCCCCTTCAGAACCATAGTACAATAAAAATCATATAATAATTCTAAACTGTACTATGAGTGAGAAAAAGAGAGATAAAGAGCATAGGCAAAGTTCAGGTTAGGCATAGGCAGTAGGACAGCAGAAAAGATATACAAAAAAGAAGACACAATTCAGCATTGTTCAAAACTACACAGCATGGACAGTTACTAAAAATGGAAAAGATGCCAAGAAATTTTGTCAAACTACCCAGCAAGCGTGGATCAAAAAGAAAACCAAAGTTTGAAATAAGGTTAGGCGCCAAAGACCAATAGCAAAAGGACGAAATAATACAAGAAAAGAGACTGATTGAGCCAAGCACCAATATCACCCATATAACTCAGAACCGAACCAATAGAGGCCAAGAAGCTCATACCTGTCTAAAAAACACAAGTTATCAAAAACACAATAAAACCTCATACCAGTACCATAACCTAAAAAAGGCAACCTCAAGCTTCAAAAAAAACCTGATAAGCCAAACATAACACAATGCCTTCACCTGCCTTACCATTAGCCTAACAAACCCACCTCCTGTCAACACATAACCTTAAACTGAACATACAACCGGTCATAACAAAAACCAACCAGAAACTTCACACCAGCACGATGCCTATCAATCTCAAACCTTGATAAGTCCCTGTCAAACACATAAACAGAACCTGCCTACATCCCACTGCCAACAGCAACCTCAAACTTGGCCAAGCCCAACCACATAACAGATCTCAAAACCATAATCTGAAAATACCATAATCTGCCTACTGTCAAGAAAAGAAACAGAAATTCAAAACCATAAAAGTCCATACACCATTTACCTCAATCAAGAGAGCCTAACTACATCAACTTGTCACAAAGCCAAGCTAACACCATAACCTGCTAATACCACAGTCCTGCCTCAAGCATATCCAAACCAACCTCTCGAGCATATTCAAACTAACCCCTCAAGCATGTCAAAACATTCAAACCAACACTAAGCCTCAGAGTTTTTCTTCCCTCATCATAGGCAAATCATCTCAAAGCAACCATTCAACAAAATTCTGGGCAACGCAAACAAGCATACAGCCTCTCAAGAAGAAGAAGAAAGAAGCAACTCAGGCAACAAATACATAGGCCCTCAGATCTCAGAGATCATCATTGTGCATCTCAAACAATACTCAAGCAAACACTCAGGCAACAACACAAAGGCAACACATAGTGGAAGAAGAAGATAAAGAAGTGAACATATTAGGGCTTCTCAGTATACATCATCATCAAAACCTAATATAGCAAAAGAGCGAAAATACCAGGAAAGCTCAAAGATTCATCCAAGCAAGCTCCATCACCAAATCGCCACTGAGCCTCCTCAAGCGCTCCCTTGTCCTCTCCTCCACATCAAAGGTAGTACATTTCCTTCCTCATCTTTCTTCTCATCATCTTGTTAAAACAAACACAGCAGATATGTAGAACAAAGCACATAAATCATGACATGCAAGAATCTAAAACAAAATGCCTAAACCAATTCGAAACGATGCACTAACCGTCATTTGAGGACTGTCTAGTCCGTATGAGAGGAGGAGAGGCGGGTAGCGGGGTGGCTCAGGCAGAGAGGCGTAGAAGCTCGCGTAGAAGACGAAGATGAGCAGGAATCAGTGAATGGCGCCGTTTCCACACGAACCCTAGATTTCGTTCCCAATTGACCAAACAAACGCGAACCCTAAATTTCGTTCAAGACCAAGCTTGGGCCTGACCCGTCCTCACTTCCCCAAAGCCCATCAAACACTAACCCTGTTTTATTTCATCTACAATATTCATTTAACCTTTTATTTTATATATAATATTAACCCTTTCTTTTATTTTATAAACAATATCCACTTCTTTTGTTTTTTCTTTTATAAAATACTAACCCTTTTTTATTTCATTTTATAAACAATGTTTTTTTTATTCTTTGTAAAATACTCACTTAATTAAAAATACATTTTTTATCATAAGGTTAAAACATTTTTTAGATAGATATTTTGTACATACATTTTAAAACATTAATTTTGTACATATTATACATTTTTTTATACATAATTAAATTGAAACTTTTTAATTAACATATACATTTGTACATACCAATTTAAATACATTTATTTTCTAATATCGAAATTCATAAACATTTGACTAAAATACTTTTCAATTAAAACTTAACATTTTAATCAAAACACTTCATTTTTCTTTTGTACATAATTAAACATATAAATCAAAAATACATTTAAAAACATTTCTCTAGGTCAAACCCTAATACGACTCAACTTCACATTATCGCACTTGTATATAATTACACAATTCATATACATATACATCTCACATTTACACTTACACAATATATTGCCCTATACACATTTTATCTTATATTTGTACATTCGATATTTGCATTTTGATTGCGACATTCGATTTGGTTGTAACTTGTTGGATACTATAAGTCTCATCCCCTTGTATATTTATACCCCCACTCCCGGACACTATCTTGTAATAGCGTAGGTTTTACATTCCGCAATTTACAGTTTTCAATTATACCATGGTTAGACCTAGGGTTTGTATGTACATAAAATCAAACGCTAGATAACCTAATACAAGACAAACGCATGTAATCAATACACAATCACACTTGCACCCTCTAGGGTAATCCCACATGATGCCTTCCAAAATGGGCCATGCTTGCACGTCGAGTATCTTTGGCAAAACAAAAGCAAATGATCACAAGTCCCTCAAAGTGTTGCCTAAATGGAATGATCATAGTCCCTTCAAAATAATTGCCAAAGACACTTGGCACCATTGCATTCATGGTCCATGCGATGACCCACGCCCGTCCCGAATAAACTTCCTAAATACAAGATTGCCTACCAATTTCAATGGTAGAACAAAATTGTCAAAGGGGTTAAAACACGACGAAAATCTTTGAGAAAGCTTTAGGGTAGATAAACTCTTAAGTACTTGTCAATTTGCAAAGAAAACACTTGCCTAATTTCAAAAACCATAATCCACAACACTCTCAAAAATCAAACTTTTCAAACCCTTGAAACATCTTTTTAAAAGATAAAACACCTTTTGTAAAACATTCGAGTAAAGAATTGTTACAAGGTTAGCCTAGCACAAGGCATCTTTTCAAAACATTTTCAAAACAACCCACAAAGCACCATTTCATACAATTGAAAACCAAGGCAAGATTGATCTAAGCAAGTACCTAAGAGCCCATGGATAACCATGGATGAAAAGGGTGCTAATACCTTCCCTTTTCATAATCTACCCCCCGAACCCACGAAATATCTCAAAAGGTTTTTGCTGTGCTTTTTTAACCTTTCCTTTAGGATAAAATAAAAAGTCGGTGGCGACTCTTGCTCAACCGCACAAGTGCGAATACGAACGCAAAATACTAGTCAGTTCTCCCACCGTATCACAGTGTGCCCACTGGAATGTGTCCCGAAAGTACCCTTATGTAGCTCTTCCATGATCCTTTCTGCTTCTGTCTTATCCACACAACGCAGTAAGGTCGAATCATGGTTTCGCTTATACAGAATGCCGTTGCTAAGGAAGAACTCCGCTGCGAACCTTCTCAGAAACTTCTTATCGTTGACAGATGCACCTTCAGGGTATTCCTGAGTTTCCAAGTATCTCTTTACCTCATGGTACCAAGGCTTCTCAGTTACCAATTCAGTTTCAAGATCACAACAGTATGGCGGTTCGTCCAGTTTCCAGATGATGATCCGGGGAGCCTCATTGTCCCATTTGACTTTGAACATGGAAGACATCGTAGCTAACGCGTCCGCCAGCTGATTCTCCTCTCTTGGGAAATGTTCAAAGGTTATCTTCGTGAAGTGAGGGATCAATGTCAACACACATTCTCTGTAAGGAATAAGATTCGGATGTTTCGTATCCCACTCTCCTTTGATCTGATTGATCACGAGAGCGGAATCTCCGAAGACACTCAGATACTTGATCCTTAAGTCGATCGCAGCTTGGAGACCCATGATGCATGCCTCATACTCCGCCATGTTGTTGGTGCAGTTGAAACATAGCCGGGCAGTGAGTGGAGTATGAGTGCCTTGAGGAGATATTATCACAGCGCCGATACCGTTACCCAAAGCATTAGAGGCTCCGTCAAAGTGCATAGACCATCGGGATCCTTCCTCAGGTCCTTCATCCGGTCCAGGTACTTCACAATCAGTCACTATCATGATGCTCTCGTCTGGAAACTCGAAGTTCATCGACTGATAGTCGTCTACTGCCTGATGTGCCATGTGGTTTGCCAATATACTTCCTTTGATGGCTTTCTGGGTCGTATACTGAATGTCGTATTCTGTCAAGATCATTTGCCATCTTGCTATTCTCCCCGACAGAGCAGGCTTTTCAAATATGTACTTTATAGGATCCATCTTTGAGATCAACAAGGTAGTGTGAGTCAACATATACTGTCTCAGCCGGCGAGCAGCCCATACCAAAGCGCAGCAAGTTTTCTCAAGCAGTGAGTATCGGGTCTCACAGTCGGTAAACTTTTTGCTAAGGTAATAAATGGCGTGCTCTTTTCGGCCAGACTCGTCATGCTGCCCCAGCACACACCCCATTGAGTTGTCAAGTCGTGTCAGGTATAATATCAGAGGTCTCCCTTCAACCGGCGGAATAAGAATGGGTGGTTCTTGGAGATACTCTTTGATTCTGTCAAAAGCGGCCTGACATTCATCATTCCAACGTACCACCTGATCTTTCTTCAGCAGCTTGAAGATTGGTTCACAGGTAGCAGTTAGGTGTGAGATGAATCGGGCAATGTAATTCAGGCATCCTAAAAAGCCTCTGACCTCCTTCTTTGTCTTAGGAACTGGCATCTCTTGAATAGCTTTAACCTTGGCAGGGTCCACTTGAATGCCCTTGTCACTTACAACGAAGCCTAGCAACTTTCCAGATCTAACCCCGAAGGTGCACTTGTTCGGGTTTAGCCTCAGCTTGTACAACTTCAGACGGTCGAACAATTTCTGCAGGTGATCTAGGTGCTCTTCCTCAGTTTGGGACCTTGCAATCATATCGTCAACATACACTTCTATCTCATGATGGATCATGTCATGAAATAAAGCAACCATGGCATGTTGGTAGGTTGCCCCAGCGTTCTTCAGTCTAAAAGGCATGACCTTGTAGCAGAAGGTGCCCCACTGAGTGACAAAGGTAGTTTTTTCCATGACTTCCGGAGCCATCTTGATCTGATTATACCCTGAAAAACCATCCATGAAAGAGAACACCTTGTGCTGAGCAGTATTGTCAACAAGGACATCAATGTGTGGTAGGGGGAAGTCATCCTTGGGGCTAGTCCTGTTCAGATCCCTGTAGTCAACACACATTCTGACCTTTCCATCTTTCTTTGGTACTGGCACCACATTAGCAACCCACTGCGGATAAGAAGTCACTGCAAGAAACCCGACATCAAACTGTTTCATAACCTCGGCTTTGATCTTCTCAGACATCTCTGGACGCATATGGCGGACCTTTTGCTTGACCGGAGGGCAGTCTTCCTTAGTAGGCAAGTGATGGACCACAATGTCGGTATCCAAATCGGGCATGTCTTCGTAGGACCAGGCAAAGATCTCCACATATTCATGTAGCATCTGAGTCAACCGTTGCTTCACGCTGAGCTCTAGGTTGGAACCAATCTTTACCTCCTTTCTGTCTGTATCAGTACCCAGATTGATTGTTTCCACCGGCTCTTCATGTGGTTGAATTGTCCTCTCTTCCTGAAGCAACAGTCTTGCAAGCTCGCCAGGCACTTCGCAATCATCTTCACCTTCGTCTTTGGTTAAGTTGATCGGATTTTCGAAGTCATAACTGGCAGTAGCAGAGTCGTTACCAGTGAGATCCAGAGTGGATTGAAACCTGTATGAGTGAGTGTGTGTAAATACAGCTGTTTTTGTAATATATAAAGGAAGGAAAGAAAGAAAAGGAGCATAAGATTTGAAATGCGAGAAACGTCCAAGGTTTTTATTCATGATATATGAAATGACAATTTATATGCCCTCACAAATGAAGCCACGGTGCCCCGGGTAAGACACCGGGCCATAGAGTTTTAATTGTTTATTACAAATAACAAAACAAAGGAGTTTATTACTGCGTAACAAAAGTAACAGGAGTATGATCCTTAGCAATCCAATTGGTCAATCCGCCATCAGTCGTCGGGTAGATCCAGCTATTGAACTCCGACTCTCCTACTTCATCTTCATCCCCAATGGCATTCACTCCTGGATTGGTAATGAGCACAGGAGGTCTTCTGGTCTTTGCCTTGCGCACAGCCTTCTGACCCTCTGCAGTAAAACCCAGTCCAAACTTGTTAGTTTTAGGTGTAAAATCAGGGAGCCTTCCCCAGTTAGCACATTCACCTTTCTTGATCACAGCCCGGGCATCCTTCAAGGAAGCCATCTTCAAAGGAACATCCTCTTCGACCACTGTTTCTGCTGCTGCTAAAGTTGGAGGTACCTCTTCGAAATGCTGAAAGGGGGTTTCAATAAACTCCCCGTCCATCTCAATATATCTGAAGGAATTCAAATGTCTCACCATATACTCCTCCTCTCCCTGCACAGTGATAATCTTCCCTCTGACGGGGTACTTGAGTTTCTGGTGTAGGGTAGAGGTCACTGCCCCAGCTTTGTGGATCCAAGGTCGACCCAGTAGACAAGAGTACGATGGACGGATATCCATCACATAGAAAGTAGAATCAAATACTTGAGAACCCATACGAATAAGAATGTCTACCTCTCCATGAACCATCCTCTTAGAACCGTCAAAGGCTCTGACGATGATGTTGCTAGGTTTCAGCTCCAGGCCCTCACAATCCAACCGGTCTAAGGCCTTTTTGGGTAGCACATTCAGGGAAGAATCGGTGTCCACTAACACGTGCGCAAGAGTAGTGCCCTTGCATTCAATAGAAACATGCAATGCGTCATTGTGGTCCTTTCCCTTAGCAGTAAGGTCAGCATCTGAGAAACCTAAACCATTGTCCGCTGTCAAATTGGCTACGCAATCAGTAAATTGGACTGCAGATGTCTCCTGTGGCACATGGGCCGTCTTGAGGAATGAAATCAGGGCCTTAGCATGGGCCTCTGAGCACAGCAGCAAGGAGAGCATGGAGATCTTGGAGGGTGTATGCCCCAGCTGCTCCACAACATTAAAGTCACTCTTCTTGATTATCTTTAGAATTTCCTCCATCTCTTGTTGGGAGGCCTCAGCATTTACAGATTTTGGTGCCTCCATCCGGGCAGGCTCATCTTCAATCCCTTTGCCCCGAGCATTAGATGACTCGGCAGCAGGGGAAACAACTTGGTCAGAAACGGGAACAGGTACACTTGCAGGTGTTATAGTGAGGGGTCTTCGAATGGCTGGAGGCGCAATGTCAGGCGAGAAGAGCCTGCCACTGCGGGTAACTTTTGCTGGACCAGTGATATTGCTAATGCTGGTACTAGTGTTGAACTCTTGCTTGATTCCATGTACATATACGTCTGCCCCATAGTGCCAGGGGACAGCCTTATCAGATTCGTAGGGGAGAGGCCCCGGAACAGTAATAACAACAGGTGCGACAGTCATGATTTGAACCGGCTTCCTTGGGAGAGCCTTGATTGGATTATTAAAGATTGTAACAACAGAAACTTCTTCCACCGGAACAAACTGAACAGCAGTCTTCTTGAACAGAATCTCTTTGCTGTCCATCAGGCTTTGGATGCCCAACTTCAGCAAAGGACAACCAGAAAGGGAAACAGCACAGAAAAGACAACCTTCACTACAACCCGGAAATAAACCGGCCAACAGTAGGTTCCTCTTAACAGTCATCAAGGGAGTAGCTACATCATTCACAAAAACAGCGTATACATCTTCATCAACGGCATTCACTCCATGCTGGGGCATAGGAGCAGTCACCACATTTGGCCTCTCTGGCGCTTCAAACTGTATCTCTTTTGCATCAATAAGGTCTTGCACCTTATTCCTTAGGGCCCAACAGTCATCAGTGGAATTCCCCGGGCTGTCGGAGTGATAAGCACAGCGGGCATTTGGATTGTATTTCGGAGAGGCAGTATTCACAACTTTCGGGGCCTCTCTAACAGTCACCAAATTGGTGGATAGCAACTGCGGCAAGATTTGTGATAGAGTCATACTTAGCCGGGTGAATTCTCTTCTGGGTCTTTCACCCCTTTGTGGATTGGTTTGCCGAGGAGCGGCAGCAGGCTTAGCAATCATCACCGCGTTGATAGATTGGCGGCGCTCAGGTTTCTCTTGTCTTCTAGACCCATATACGGCACTGGCCTCCTTCTTAAAGGGCTTCTTCTCAGAACTTGCAGATGCACCCTTCTGAATTTTACCAGACTTCATCCTAGCCTCTATTCTCTCTCCAGTTAGAATAAGATCAGTAAACCCCGCAGACGAGTTACCGATAAGATGGTTGAAAAATGGCCCAGATAGGGTCCCTAAGAACATGTCTACCAACTCTCGGTCAGTTAACGGAGGCTGCACCCTGCCAGCCAGATCCCTCCACTTCTGTGCGTACTCTTTAAAACCTTCGCTTGACCCTAGCGACATACCCTGGAGTTGGGTACGTGTAGGGGCAAGGTCGGCATTATATTGATACTGCTTATAAAAAGCAGTAGCCAACTCCTCCCAGTGACGGACTTTGGTCCCATCCAGCTGATAGAACCATTCGAGATGAGTTCCTGAAAGACTCTTCTGGAAGAAGTGGATCCACAAATTCTTGTCCACTGAGTACGGTTGAATCTTCCGCACATAGGATCTGAGATGTAGCTTGGGACAAGACGCCCCGTCATACTTGGTAAAAGATGGTGCTTTGAACTTATGAGGAATGATCACACCAGTAGACAAACCCAAGTCTCCGAAATCTAGGCCAGGCACTTGTTGGATCTCCATGGCGTTCAGTCTGTCTTCCAACTGCTTATACCGGTCTTTAGCCGGAGGATACTGCTCCTCATTAAAGTCAGTCTCGTTGTCAGAGACTACTGGACTAGGACCTTTTCCCCCTTGGGGACTTCTCTTGCCTATAGAAGAACCAGCCTCTTCATTCTGCAGAGTGTTGCCAAACCTTCGGCCCGAGTTGAAAAGAACAGTTCTCCTCTTCTTCTTCTTCTCCTTCTTCAGGAGCAGAGCCTTCAGCTCTTCTTGGCCCTGAGCCAAACCCATGATTAGTTCCTGAAATTGCGCATTCTGCGCCTGAAGAGCCTTGATGGACATCTCGGTTGATGATGAGTCAGGATTCATGATGCTGAAATAAACAGCGAAGAACAGTAAGCAACCTGAAAAGAAGAAAACCTGCTATGCACATGATGAATGATATGTGTTTATGCAATGCATTCAAGGGTTTGAAAGTTCAAATTTGTTGTAGACAAAAAGGAACACACGTTATCATTAAGGAAATAATTGTTCAGTACATCAAAGCCTCATGGGCACATATTACAAAGCAAATCAATCCCAAAAGACACTACACATCCTCTTTGGAGCTATGTAAGTGTTGAGATTCCTCTCCTCATGCAATAGGCGGGTGAGCTCCAAAACCTTCCTTTCACTAGCATGTAGACTGGTCTCAAGAGAATTCCGTTCTTCCTTAAGCTGGATCCATCTCTTCTGCATCTCTTCCCAGGATGTGGGCATGTCAGGATGTTGAATGGTGTAGGACACTTCTCCTTCCAAGACTGGCTCTTTGATTACAGGGAGCATATGAGGATAAGGCATTACTAACTTCTGGGAGCGGGCGCGTACCCACTTGAGATAAGGTTCCAACGGGATGGAGTTCCTGTGCCCCAGTGTCTTGCTGTCTATCCTACTTGGCATCCTCCAAGCTCTGATAAATCTCTGGCGAAGTCCTTGTGCATCGTTGTCGAAGTCAAAAACTATGTCAGGAATTAACATGTCATGAGGGTCGTCCCTCCGAGCATAACCAAACTGTCTCCAAGCCAGGCACGGGTTGTAAGTAATACCTCCTCTGACTCCAAGTAAAGGAACATTAGGGTACTCCCCGCAACGATCAATGATAGTGACATCCTCTCTGGACCGAGGGCACCAATGTATATCTGCATGTGTAAGAGTCATCAGCCGTTGTAACCATCTCAAACCCCGCTCGTTCTTCAAAACTGATTGTGGAAGGTGCGAAATAAACCACCTTCCCAGGAGAGGAGTGCAACACATAAGGATACCTCTTTTTCTCATGGTTCGAGTGTGACATGAGTGAAGGATGTCCCCCAGCAACGTAGGTATAGGATTCCGGGACATGAAGATCTGGACAGCACTGATATCTATAAGCTGATCTGGGTTAGGGAACAACACCAAACCATAGACAAGGAGGGCCATAACTTCTTCAAAAGCTCGTAAATCAAGGGAGTTCCAACATTCCTGGGCCTTTTCAAACAGAAACCTGGCTAAGAACCCTTTGATACCACTCCTAACTTCCCAATGTCCCTTGAGATCATAGGATTGTAGGTGTAAGGCTTTAGCAATCTCTTCAAGCTTAGGTTCCTTTTCCGTACCGTTGTAGGGTAGTTGATCAAGGATAGGGATCTTCAGGAGCCGGGAGAACTCCTCTAATGTAGGTAGCAGCTGATAATCCAGGAAAGTGAAACAGTGATGCAGAGGGTCAAAGAACTGGAACAGGACCTTTATCATATCTTCCTCAATGTTGGTATTGACCAAGCTGATGAGTCTTCCATGTCTTTCACTGAATGAAGAGCTCTCGGGAATCCTGGATATAAGCTCCTTAAGCTGAGGAGGGATCCTTACAAGGCTGATTTGAATTGTCTTTCTGCGAACAGTTTCCATGTCCTGCAAAACAAGAACAAATGTGAAGATTCGAACCCCTGAAATGGTTAGTCAATGCATATGATGCTGGATGATGTCATGATGCTATGATTAAACACACCACAGATATTTACAAAGGCAAACATGTAAGGCACACAAGTCACACAAGACAAGCCCTTAGAGTTTAGGCCAGCATGGGGTTTGGGTATTACCCTCTTGAAGTTGGTGGGTTCAACCTGTCCTATTAGAAGTAACCGGGTTCTAAGGGTCCCAATATCACGGGATTGCTTTCATTGTTCATCGTTTCGATTTAGCCACTGAACTGGCGACCGAAATATTCCAAGAAAACAACCCTCAATTGAGTGTAGTATCGAGTATCAACCAACCTCGGACTGCACCAAAGTTAGTTATCTCACTACCCTAAAGAGGCCAAGATGGTTCAATTAAGGTTCCTAAGGTCAGTTGATGCTTCACGACACCACGCGGAGGCCCCGTACTCTCCTTGACTGAATTCAAGGGTTACCGGTACACACCAAAGTGCCACATCAACGTAGCAGACTGTTTCAACCATGTCGGTATACCCCGCACAGTTCCCTCACAGCCTTGTTGCTACTTTCTAAGAAGGTATCCCCAGATCCGGGTTAGGATCTATAGAACTTCCCAAGACAGTCCCACAATTTAAAGCAAGCAAATCAATACAATTGAAAACACAGTTATGAACTATCCTAAGGTACACCTCACTTTATAAAGCTTCCCCAGCAGAGTCGCCAGTTCTGTGATCGGTGGATCTGGAACTGTCTGTTTAACGCTGGTTTCGCGAAATGTCGCGGAAGCAAGAGTCGCCACTGTCTTTTATTTTCTCCAATTGGAAAGGACAAAAGCACAGAAAAATTCCTTATAGAGATTGCTCTCGGTTCGGGAGGTAGATTTATAGAAAGGGAAGGTGTTAGCACCCTTTCTATCCATGGTTATCCATGGGCTCTTAGATACTTGCTCATTTGTGTTTTCAAAAATGGTTTGTTTGCTTTTCACCTGTGGGTTTAAAAAGTTTCTTTGAAAATTCCAGTTCGACTCTTGTATCGGTCCTCAAGAGTGTTTGAAAAGATGCTTTCGAAAGCTTTTTGAAAAGGTGTCGGTGTGAAAAGTATTTTTTTGATTTGTTTTGAAATTAGAGCAAGTATTTAGAGTCGTCTACCTACCCTAAGGAATTCGTCTGTGTAAATGTCCTTAAAGTAGTGCCATCCCACCATTGAGAGGTAGGTAGCACCACCATTGGAGGTGTTCGGGTCAATTCGAGGGTTCGGGACATGGTGATCACCGGAGCAATAGGAAGACACCTTAGAAGCTACCCTCATGCCAGGTTCCTGGATCATGAGGACTTACTAAGACGTCCTCTACTCGACGATCACCTTTCGAGGGGCAAGGCAACAGTGAGGCGTACCCTAGGGGTGGTGTGTGGTTTGTGTGTCGTTTTCGGATATTTTTGTCTTGTTCATGTAATTGGTGATCTACGCGTTGCTTTTATTTTGACATTCATTCTTTCATGCAATAGTTAACAGTTAAAAGTTGCGGGAACATAAAAATTCTACGCTATTACAAAGGCGCGGGTCCACATCGCCAAATTTAATCCAGGACCCGATTTGAAAATAGAATAAAGTGCGAGAAATATAAATGTCCTAATTATCCTATTACATGGCTTTGGGAGAATTACATGAATATTATAAGAAAGGAAATAAATGCGCGAAACGAACTGATAATCGAAAGCGAGGGCGTTGGACCTTTTTTAATGAAATTAAATTACGATTAACAAATTAATTAAATTAAAATAAAAGAGATTTTTTTGGAGTTTTTTTGTATTTAAAGATTTTAATGAGAGAATTAAATGAAATTAAAAAGTTAATTAACCCTAATTCTAACTATTTTTATTTATTAAGAGATATGTTAAAGTTGAACCTAAAGTTAACCTAATTATTTAATACAATTTTATTTACAAAAATAAATAATTAATAATTAATATGGTGAAAAGGAAAAGATAAAAATATAAAAGTGTTTAAAACCCTAATTCTACCAATTTTTAAGTTTATTAAGAAAAACGTTAAAATTAATCCTAGAATTAAAAAAACTAAATTAATTAATATCATTTATTTACGAGAAAACATTTAAATAAAATATGTTTTTATATTTTTGTGACTTTCTGATTTTTTGTTATTTTTTATGTTTTATAAAAATATTAATTTGAAGAATTAGATCAAAACTAAATTAAGCAAATAAAAATAGAAAAATAAAAAGAGTGAAAGAAAGCAAACAATTGGGGGTTTGTTGTCCCAACTTGGAGGTGTCTGGCCAGCAATTAGGCCCATTTGATTCCTGGCCCTGTTGACTTTTCAGGGCCACGTGCGTGTGCATTGACTGATGCCCATGGTACTCTTCAGATCATAGCCAGTAGATTGATCTCAACAGGCGCGTGGCAAGCTTGGATGGTGGACGTATGGTGAACCCTTGGGTGTGCGCTGCGTAGGAATATGGAAAGGAAAATAATATGAGAAAGGGAGGGGACCTGGGAATCGAACCCAGGTCCCGTTGCTTACCAAATCATGTGCCTGCCAACTGAGCTGTTAATGCGCTTTGTTTATAATATAACAAATAATCAATATAACGTAAAACAATGGTTAGTGGGACATTTTCGCGCGAAATTCAAACGCACCACTCGTTGGCCTACACATCACCTTCTTCTCCAATTGTTTGCTGTACCCGAAACAAAAACAAACTGAATAGCGGGGGTTTTAAACCCCCACTAAATGGCAAGCATAAAAATAGCGATTAGCACCCTGTTGATCATAAATTGATCGCGAGCTATGGGAACGATTCACATGAAGCTTCTGAATCCAACAGTCCTGGTCTTAGGGTCTAATTTTTCTGGATAAGAGAATCCCCAAATTTGAAGTCATGAAACCCTAGCAAGCTTCAATGGTAACTTCATGTATAACGCACGAAAATTCAATTAAATTACATGATTAGCTTTATAATGAATAGATTAACACAAATCAATCATTGGAAATTGAAAACAATGCATGAGTAGTGAGATACGAATATGCAAAAAGCTTAACACAGTTTGATCTCCATGTACCAATTCTTGATGCTATGGGCGTGGAAAAGTATCCAGTCAGGTTCAGTAATGCCTTAGGAAGCTTTTGGGATCAATATTTTCCTTTGAATCGTCCTCCAAGGCAGTTTTCAGTTTTTGATTTTTTTGACAAAAATGCAAACTTGGTTCTTGAGATCAGGCGCAGCTTAGAGGTCCTGAGCTTTAGGGTTTTGATCAGTATAAGTATGGGATGGATTAGGGTTGAGATTTGAGTCAAGAGATCAATGCAATCATGAATCAAATATTGGATTTTTAATGGCATATTTTTTCAATCTTTTTCCATGTATTTTGATACCAATCATGTCCAAACCTTCCAATTTTGGGTATGCACGAATCTTGAGCCTTTAAGGAGAGTTTATTCTGCACAAAACGATTTGAAAACCTCATTTTAGTATTTTTGTCACATTTTATTTTATTAAATGAATTAATAGTAATTAAAAATTCAAATAAATAAGTAAAAATGATGAAATAAATCCCCTTTGGGACAAATGGTCGTGCATAGTCTTTGGATGATGAATCTTGGAAGAAAATGTGGCCCATTAGCAATTTTAAGGCATTTGAAGCAAAGTTGACTTTTCAAAATTCCCAAAAATTTCCCAACTTCCACAAGGCATATCTTGCTCAATTTTTAAGCTTTGATCATGTTCTTGGACATTTTGGAAAGGTCTTGAAGTACTCTAACCAATTCCTTTGGTCCCATGTCATTTTGATTTACCAATCTCAAATTATGGCCTTTGACTTAAAGTCCCTTTTTGTTGACTTTTGAAAATGACCTATAATGTTGAAATTGATAACTTTTTGTGAGAGCATTTCTTGGACTTGAAGTGTGAAGAGGAGTTGTAGGAAATGTCTTTCTCTTCAAAATGAGCTTTGGATGGAATTTTTCTGATAAACCATGTGGAAGTTATGCCTTGGTCAAGTTACAGTTGACTTTTTCAATTGTCCAAATATGGAAACTTTTGCATCTTGAGACTTTTTGAGCCATGCTTTGAGAATCATGATCAAGAATTGATCAAATGATGTTTATGGCTTCAAAATAAGATGTTGACCAAAAATTTGAACTTTTGACTATCAAATGACCATTTTGCCCCTGTAGTTGACTGTAGGGCAATTAGGGTTTTTGACTGTGCAATTTTGTGCTGTAAGTCTTGAAACTTGTTATGAGGATGCTTGACCATGTTTGTAGGCATGTGGGACTTGTTTGGGCCCTTGGAAACTTCATTTTCTTTGTCAGAACCAAAACCCTAGTTTTTGACTGTTAGGAGGTCCTTGAACTGTGCAACCCTTGGGAGATTTTGAAGCATGCTCTTTGCAATTCTTGAAGAATATGGGAGGGCAAATTTTGGGGTACAACACTAGGAATTTGATTCATCATGACCTGCATCACAAGCCCTTGAGATCCTTGAAATGGATTAGTTTTTATGCAAGATGCATGCAATGGTATGATGTTATGCTATGCATAGAGTGATGTAAGTAGGCCCTGTAGTGAGTCCCAATTAAGGACTGTAAACAAAACCTGCAAGGAACCCGTGTGTTAGATAACAAGCATGCAAGTAGTCAAGTTTGAAAGCACACAAGTCACACAAGACAGCCCTTAGAGTTTAGGCCAGCATGAAGTTTGGGGTACTACCCTCTTGAAGTTTCGTTGGTTAAGACCTGTCCTATCAAAAGTAACCGGGTTCTAGAGGATCCCAATATCACTGACTACCCTCAATCGGTCATAACTCCAGTGTCGCAATCTTTTCTTGCAGCCAGAACCATCGCGAGAGTTTAGCCTCAATGGGTGTAGCATACTGCTACTATTCTATGGCCAAGTTGGGTCACATTAGGGTTCTAAGGTCGGTTGGTGCTTAATGACTCCTCAGAAGACCCATATTCTCCTCGTTGCAACACAAGGGATATCGGTACAGACCAAGGTGCCACACCAACGTAGCCACTGCTTCACCCGTGTCGGTCTACGCCGGACAGGTCCCTCACAGCTTATGCTACCTAAAAGGGTATCCCCAGATCCGGGTTAGGATCTATGAAACTCCGATGCACAGCCCACAAATATAAAGCAACCAAAGCAAAGCAATTGAAAACATAAGTATGATCTAATCCTAAGGTACACCTCACTTTGAGTAACTCCTCAGCAGAGTCTCCAGTTCTGTGATCGGTGGAAATAGAACTGATTTTTTTTTAAGTTGGTTTCACGAAATGTCGCGGTAAGCAAGAGTCGCCACCGTCTTTTATGTTCTCCAATATGGAAAGGGCAAAAGCACAGCAAAATTCCTTATTCGAGATGTTTCTCGGTTCGGGAGGTAGATTTATAGAAAGGGAAGGTGTTAGCACCCTTTCTATCTGTGGTTATCCACGGGCTCTTAGGTACTTGCTCTTATGTTTTCAAAATTGTTTCTTTTCAAGTGTGTGTGGGTTTTGAAAAATTTTCGTTTGAAAAATTTCTAAGTAACTCTTGTATCAGTCCTCAAGAGTGTATGAAAAATTTGTTTGAAAACTTTTGAAAGTGTAAGGTGTGAAAAAGTATTTTGTTTGTTTGAAAAGAGCAAGCAACCATGAGATCTACCTACCCTAAGGAATTAGGCTGTGTAAAAGTCCTTTAGATAGTGCTATCCCACCATTGAGAGGTAGGTAGCACCATCGTTGGAGGTGTTCGGGTCAATTCGATTATCGGGACATGTGTGGTCACCAAAGCAATGGTAGGACACCTTAGAAGTAACCCTAATGTCCTAGATACTTTTATACGAGGCAACCGTTTCGAGGCAACTGGATTTTTAGACAAAGGGTGACCTCTAAGACGTCCTATACTTGATGACCACGTTTCGAGGCAACGAGTGAAGCGTACCCTAGAAGTGGCATGTGCTTTGTGTGTTGTTTTCAGTTAATGTTTTTGTACATGTTATTTGTGAGCTACGGGTTAATTTTATTTACATACATTCTTTCATGCATTTAACAGTTAGGGGTGCGGAAAGTAAATTGCATAAATATAAATTCTACGCTATTACAAGGCGCGGGTCTATACATCGCCAAAAATACAAAGACCCGTTTTGGTAAATAAGTACGAGAAATTAAATAAAGCGATAAACCTAATTACTATTACATTCTCAAAAGCAATTACATAATAATCAAAATAAAGTAAATGCGCGCAAATAAAAAATTAATCGGGAACGTTCTAAGGGTTTTGACCCTTTTAAGAAAAGAAATTGAATTTTTGTTGTCTTTTTTTTGAATTAAATGCAATTAATACTAATGATTAAACTAATTAATTAATTAATTAAAAGAAAAGTGTTTTTTTGTGTTTTTATGTTTTTAATGAAATAAAATAAAAAGGAATTAAAATTGAAAGTCAATAAAACCTAATTCTAAACTTATTTTAATTATTAAAAAAGTTAAAGTTGCCTAATTAAACTATTTTATTTGTTAATATTTATTTTACAAAAAATAAAATGACTTTAATAATAATAATAATGTTAGTTCTTTTTTTTTGATTTTTTTATGAAAATATTAATTAAGTTAATAGTTAATAAAAGGGAAAAACAAAATAAGACAAATAAAGTATAAAAAGAAAAATTGCAAACCCAAGGGGGGGTTTTTGGCCAAATAGGAGGTGTATTGTTGAATTCTGGCCCATTAAGAATATTCCAAGCCATGTTTGACTTTCCTTGATTGTCCAGAGCGCGTTTGACTTGGAACATGGTATTCCTCCCTCTCCTGGCCTTTGGATGGATGTCTGAGGACGCATGGCACGTTGGATGTGTGAGGTGTATGGTGCTCCATGTTTGGGAATCTGCACAAGAATACATTTGAAAAAATAATATTGGAATTATGGGGGGACCTGGGAATCGAACCCAGGTCCCATTGTTCACGTTCCAAGGCTTTGACTAACTGAGCTGCACGTTCCATTCATTATCAAAATAACACGCAATTATTAAATTAGAAAACAAAAGCATATGCCTGAAGAAAAAAAATATAAAAAACGCGCGCTTTTTTGAAACAACGAATGAGGAGGGGACGCGTCAGCGTCTTCTTCCTTTGATACTGGTTTTTTTACCTGCGGATTTTTATCCGCAGGTGGTTTCGCAGGCTTGCTCTGAAAATGCTCCTCAGGCCATGAAAATCCACTTCAAGACCATAGCTGATCTCGTTTCCACCTCCTGAATCCCTTCATGCTTATGATTTGTCTTGATTGTGCCTGGAGAAAGAATGCCTAAAAACAAACAATGCAAACCCTAGATGCGGGTATCATCATACAAAGCCCCAAAATGAAATTGAACAATATGGTTATGTTAGAAATCAAACAAGGAGTATGATTATGCCATTATTTTCCAGAAAAAAAGCAAGAATAGAGAAACACGATTTCGTGTACAGGGGTGAGTTTGTGATGACTTACAGTGCTTGATATGGAGTCTCAGGGCGTGGTAAAGGTCTCTTTAGTTTCAGGGTATGGCAATGAAGGATCTCACGTGCTTTGTTTTGTCTGAAACTGCCTGCAACCTTGCTTTAGATCTCACACTTTTTTGACAAATTCTGATTTTTTGCTCTGCCGTTTTAGGGATGCCTTTTTTCGTCCATGAGGGTGGGAAGGCTTGCATATGTGTATATGAATGATAATCAATCACCATAAGGAGCCTTGAAGCCTTGCAATGAAGTTTTGATTTCCTCCATAACCACCATTGAACAACTTGCCTTTTTTGCTCCAAATTTGAATTTTTATGCTTGAAATAGGATGTACACGAAATTGGCATGTGAATTATGATGTATCAAGGCTATTCAAATCAAAAGATATCCCTTAATTAATTTTCTTGATTTTTATTTGAATTTTAAAGATTTAAAATGAATTAAATCAAATTAAATTAAATAAAAATAGAAAAAATAATTTTTAATCTTGAAATAAATCATGGGACACGTGGGAGGCATGGCAAAGCTGAATCAAGTGGAAAAAGTGGGCCCTTTTTGTCAAAAATGACGTTTCAAGGATAGTTGACTTTGGCCATTTCACAAAAATTTCCCAACTTCTCCAATGCATATCTTGCTCAATTTTGATCATATGAACATGTTCTTGGACATTTTGGAAAGGTCTTGAAGTCCTCTAACCAATGCCTTTGGTCCCATGTCATTTTGATTTACCAATCTCAAGTTATGTTCTTTGACTTAAAGTGCCTTTTTGTTGACTTTTGAAAATGACCTATAATGTTGAAATTGATAACTTTTTGTGAGAGCATTTATTGGACTTGGAGTGTGAAGATGAGTTGTAGGAAATGTCTTCCCCTTCAAGATGAGCATTGGATGGGATTTTTCTGATGAACCATGAAAAAGTTATGCCTTGGTCAAGTTACAGTTGACTTTTCAACTGTCCAAAAATAGAAACTTTTGACACCTTGATGATTTTTGAGCCATTCTTGTGAAATCATGGTCAAGATTTGACCAAATGATGATTGTGGCTTCAAAATAAGATGTTGACCAAAAATCTTGACTTTTGACTGCCAAATGACCATTTTGCCCCTACAATTGATTGTGAAGCAATTAGGGTTTTTGACTGTGCAACTTGACCTTGTGAGTCTTGAAACTTGACATGTAGGTGCTTGACAATGTGTATGAGCATATGGGACTTGATTGAGCCCTTGAAAACCTCAACTTCCTTGCAAGAGCCAAAACCCTAATTTGACTGGCTTAGGAGGGTGTTTGACTGTGTAGCCCTTGAGTAGACTTGAGCAATTTGAGGTGATGCTTGTCAAAACTTTGAAGAGTATGGGAGGGCAAATTTTGGGGTACAACAGTGATCATCCAACTGACAAAGTAATTGGTGACATAAGCAAATAAGTTTCAACAAGACTAAATCTCAAAGATGCTTGCTTGAATGTGGCATTTGTTACTCAAATAGAACCCTCCAAGATTGATGAAGCCTTAGGAGACAATCAATGGATAATTTCTATGCAAGAGGAATTAAATTAGTTCGATAGAAATCAAGTTTGGGAACTTGTTCCTAGGCCAAGTGATAAACACATCATAAGTACCAGATGGATGTTTAAAGACAAACTTAATGAGAATGGTATAATTTTTCGAAACAAAGCAATATTTGTGGCTTAAGGTTATAATAAAGAAGAAGGAGTCGACTTTGAAGAAACATTTTCTCCAGTTGCAAGGCTAGAAGCTATTCTTTTATTACTTTCTTATGCATGTTGATTAAATTTTCAGCTTTTCCAAATGGGTGTCAAGAGAGCCTTCTTGAATGGATACATCAACGGGGAAGTCTATGTCAAACAACCTACCGATTTTGACGACTTCAAGAATACTTCACATGTCTTAAAGTGGAAGAAAACGCTTTATGGCTTAAAGCAAACACCAAGAGCATATTATTATAGACTCAACAACTTTCTATGTGAAAGAGGATTTGAAAAAGGTAAAGTTGATAATGTTAGAACATAGTTTGATTCTACAACCCTTAGTTAGAGTTTTGATGATAACAAATACAAAGAACTAATGACAAACACAAAGAACAAATATGCACCCTAAAAATTATGTTTTATGTATGCAGAAGTTCTGACCAAAGCAGCATCAGAAGATAAGCCATAAGAGCTACACGCTGAAGCAATCAGAACATGCGCTGAAGATTGATGACCAGAACCTGCGCTTAAGCAAAGTAAACTCTGACTCTGAACAAGAACATGTTAGTCCAAGTCATCAATATTCTGAAGCGTCATCAGCAAGTAAGGAGATAAGATTCTGAAGCATTACTGATCATTCAAGACAGCATCAATTCCAACAGCTTCTTTCAGACAGGATCTTCTCCAAATGGAAAGTGTGTTAATAACATTAAACATGCTTGATGATCAACGTTATTCCACTGCCTATATAAACAAAGTCAGCATTTAAAATCAATGACGATTTTTATACATAACCACTCACGCATATTCAAAGCTGCAAGCAATATTCTTTACATTTCCAAGCTATAATCTTGTGTAAATTATCACAGTTGTGATAAACAGTTTTTGTAAGAAAAACAACAACACACATCTTGTATAATAGTTTTGAAACAGTGTTCCTTGAGATTAACCGGATTTTGGTTGTACTCAAGAAGACTTTAACAGTTGTTAAAGTAGTGATTGTAATCCTTTTGAGATTAGTGGATTAAGACCTTGTTGGAGAGAGGCGAAATCACCTTGACGGATGGACTGGAGTAGTTTGAGATCAAACGAACCAGGATAAAAATACTGTATCGTTGAGCTTTTAATTTCAAGTTTTCAATTCAACCCCCCCTTCTTGTGTTTTTCAATTCTTCAATTGGCATCAGAGCGCCTGGTTCTGATCTTAAACACTTAACCGTGTCAGTACAAGATCCAAGCTTCAGAAAAACACTATAGTGGGAACAAGCCAAAACATCAACAATGACAACCATGAAGACAAGGATAGATTCAGTGGTAAACCTCCAGTCTTTGATGGAGAAAACTTTGACTACTGGAAAGACAGAATTGAGAGTTTCTTTCTGGCCCATGATGTTGATCTGTGGGACATGGTGACTGATGGATACACGCACCCAGTGGATGGACGTGGTCAGAGGATAGACAGCAAAATGATGTCTTATAAGCAAAAGCGTGAATTCAAAAACCACCACAAGGCCAGAACAATACTCCTCAGCGCCATCTCATACTCAGAATATGAGAAAATATCAAACAGAGATACTGCCAAGAACATGTTTGACTCTCTGAGAATGATGCATGAAGGCAATAATCAAGTCAAAGAAACCAAGGCCCTTGCGCTCATTCAGAAGTATGAGGCATTTAAGATGGAAGATGGTGAATCAATAGAAACTATGTTTTCAAGATTCCAAATCCTTGTTGCTGGACTGAAGGTTCTTGACAAAGGGTATTCTATTGCTGATCACGTTAAGAAGATCATAAGAAGCTTGCCCAAGCAATGGAGGTCAATGGTCACAACACTTAAGCTAGCCAAAGATCTCAACAAAATATCTCTAGAGGAACTTGTCAGCTTCCTCAGAAGTCACGAGATAGAGCTATAAGAAGATGAGCCTCAAAATCAAGGTAAGCCACTAGCTTTAAAATCTAACAGAAAATCTGACTCTAAGGTTTTGCAGGTTGTGGAAGAAACTTCTGATGGATCCTCATCAGAAGAAGATGAATTGTCTCTCCTCTCCAGAAGGGTGAACCAACTGTGGAAGCAGAGACAAAGGAAATTCAGAACTCCTAGAAGATCAGAGAATCAGAATGAATCCTCCTCCAGATACAGAAAGTCTGAGTCTTCGTCTGGACACAGAATATCTGAAGGTTCTTCAGGATACAGAAAGCCAAATAACAAGGACATCATCTGCTATGAGTGTAACGAGCAAGGGCACTACAAAAGTGACTGCCCAAGGCTTCAGAAGGAGAAGTCCAAAAAGAAGTTCTTCAAGGAAAAGAAGAAAACCCTCATGGCTACATGGGATGATTCTGACACCTCTGAAGCTGACTCAGAATCAGATGATGAAAGAGAAAACATAGATCTCATGGCAAACGTATCAGAAGATAGCGAAGCTTATGGTTCAGACTCAGAATCAGACACTGAAGAGGTATTTCCTGATTTTACCATAAATTTTACTAAGGCTGAACTTGCAGAAAGCCTAAATGAAATTCTAGAAAGGTAGCAGCAAATCAGAGTTAAATTCAGGAACCTGAAAAGGAATATTGTCTCTGACTCTGAAAAGTATGAGAGTCTCAGATTAGAGAATTCTGAGTTAAAAGAAAAAAATTTCAAAATTAGAAAATGATTTACAAAACTCTCAGAAGGAAACAATCTCTGAAACTCCCAGTAATGCTGATGAGATCATCAAAGAGTATGATCACAACTTTCAGAAGTTTCTAGCTAAAAACATAGACAGAAGTAAGATGGCTTCAATGATCTATGGAGTTAGCAGAAATGGAAGAAAAGGGATAGGATATCAAGGTAAGGTATCTACACCAAAAAATTCCATGGACTTAGTTATAAAACGCATACCACTCAATTCACATTTTATATATGGTCACACACATGACATAAAATACACAAGTAGTAATTATTCTGTCAAACCAAAATTCAATCAGAATTTTGGTAAAACTAACAAATCAGGACCCAAGAAAATGTGGGTACCTAAGGATAAAATTATACATGTAGCATATATCTTTAGCAGCAAGGCTAAGACACCAATCATGGTACCTGGACTCTGGCTGCTCACGACACATGACGGGAAGAAGGCATATGTTCCAAAGCCTGGAACTTAAGCCTGGAGGCTACGTGGGCTTTGGAAGTAATCAGAGAGGAAAGATCATTGGCTCTGGAATAGTAGGCAATGGAAATCTTCCCTCTATAAATAATATATTATTAATTGATGGATTAATTCATAACCTGTTATCCATAAGTCAATTAAGTGATAATGGTTATGATATAATCTTCAATCAAAATTCATGCAAAGCTGTTAGTCAGAAAGATAGGACTATCCTATTTAATGGAAAGAGGAGAAACAACATTTATAAAATAAAACTTTCTGAACTAAAGAGTCAGAATGTAAAATGCCTACTTTCTGTTAAAAACGAGCAATGAGTCTGGCACAGAAGATTGGGGCATGTTAGTTTGAGAAGAATATCTCAGATTAACAAACTCAATCTGGTCAGAGGACTTCCAAAATTGAAGTTCAGCTTAGATGCTCTGTGTGAAGCATGTCAGAAAGGCAAATTTGCAAAACCTGCTTTCAAATCCAAAAATGTTGTTTCCACCTCTAAGCCATTAGAACTTCTGCACATTGACTTATTTGGACCATTAAAAAATGCTTCAGTCAGTGGCAAGAAGTATGGGATAGTAATCGTATATGACTATAGCAGATGGACATGGGTAAAGTTCTTAAGACACAAGGACGAGTCACACTCTATGTTTGTTACCTTCTGCAACCAAGTTCAGAATGAAAAGGATCTTAGAATTGTCAAAGTCAGAAGTGATCATGGTGGAGAATTTGAAAATAAAAATTTTGAATTATTTTTTAATGAAAAAGGCATTTTGCATGACTTCTCTTGTCCTAGAACTCCCCAACAAAATGGAGTTGTAGAACGAAAGAACAGAACATTGCAAGAAATAGCCAGAACCATGATCAATGAGACTAACATTGCTAAGATCTTCTGGACAGAGGCAATTAACACAGCGTGTTACATTCAGAATATAATCTCTATAAGACCTATTCTGGAAAAGACTCCATATGAATTGTGGAAGAACAGAAAGCCCAACATTTCTTATTTTCATCCATTTGGATGCACCTGCTTTATTCTGAATACAAAAAATTATCTGAACAAGTTTGACTCTAAAGCACAAAAGTGTATTATGTTAGGATACTCTAAACGCTCAAGAGGGTACAATGTATACAATACAGAAACACAGATTGTTGAAGAGTCAATCAGTGTTAGGTTTGATGATAAGCTTGACTCTCAAAAGTCAAAACAGAATGAATTCCTTGTAGGTATGGAAGTTGAACTCATAGGTACTAAAGACAACTCATCAGAAGGTCTCAACAGAGATGCTCCCTCAACATCAGAAAGAGTTAGTGCAAGCAATCCAACACATTCTGTTGATCAACTTCAGAAAAGGCTATCCAGAAGCAGCATTGGTCACCCAGAAGATACAATAATGGGAAATAAAGATGATCCAATCAGAACCAGATCAACATTCAGAAACTCTAAAGAATCCCTCATGGGACTGGTCTCTCTGATTGAACCAACAACTATTGATGAAGCACTTCTGGACAATGACTGGATTCTTGCAATGCAAGAGGAACTGAATCAATTCACCAGAAATGACGTATGGGATCTGGCTCCTAAACCAAAAGGATTCAACGTCATTGGAACAAAGTGGGTGTTCAGAAACAAACTGAACGAACAAGGAGAAGTCATCAGAAATAAAGCACGACTGGTATCACAAGGTTATAGTCAGCAAGAGGGGATAGACTATACGGAAACCTTTGCTCCAGTCGCCAGGTTAGAATCTATCAGACTTTTAATATCATTTGTTGTAAATAAAGGCACCACTCTGTATCAGATGGATGTCAAAAGTGCATTCTTAAATGGCTATATAGATGAAGAGGTATATGTGCACCAACCCCCTGGGTTTGAAAATTCAAAAAATCCAGAATATGTTTTCAAACTAAAGAAGTCACTCTATGGTCTGAAACAAGCTCCCAGAGCTTGGTATGAAAGACTAAGTAACTTCCTGTTAGATAGGAATTCACCAGAGGGAAAGTGGACACAACCTTATTATGTAAGACAGTTAAGAATGACATGTTAGTATGTCAAATTTATGTTGATGACATCATCTTTGATTCTACTAAACCCTCTCTGGGAAGAGAGTTTGCTAAATGTATGCATGCAGAGTTTGAGATGAGCTTGATGGGGGAACTCAAATTCTTTCTGGGCATTCAGATAAACCTAACTCCAAAAGGAACTTATATTCATCAGAGCAAATATGTCAGAGAACTTCTGAAGAAATTTGATCTCTTTCAAAATGTAAGCCCTCAAATATTCCAATGCATCCCACATGCATTCTGGAAAAGGAAGAGGTAAGTAAAAAGGTAGAACAAAAGGTCTACAGAGGTATGATTGGTTCTCTTATCTATCTGACGGCTTCAAGGCCTGACATTTTATTTAGTGTTTGCTTATGTGCTAGATTCCAATCAGATCCTAGAGAAACTCACTTAACAACAGTTAAGCGAATTTTCAAGTATCTGAAAGGTACTACTAATCTGGGTTTATTTTATAGAAATTCAAATGATTACAGCTTAGTAGTATATTGTGACGCTGACTTCGCTGGAGATAGAGTAGAACGTAAAAGCACTTCTAGAAGCTTCCAATTTCTGGGAGAAAACCTGATCTCATGGACCAGCAAGAGACATTCCACAATAGCACTATCAACAGCTGAAGTTGAATACATAGCAGCTGCTGGATGTAGCACGCAAATGCTCTGGATGAAAAGTCAACTTGAAGACTTCAACATATTTAAGAGTAACATTCATATCCTCTGTGACAATACTTCTACTATTTGTCTCAGTAAAAAATCCAATTTTGCATTCTAGGGCTAAGCATATAGAAATAAAACATCATTTTATTAGGGACTATATTCAGAAAGGGATTCTTAGCTTAAAATTTATTGACACAGACCATCAATGGGCTGATGTCTTTACAAAACCTCTTTCTGAAGATAGGTTTAACTTCATTCTGAAACATCTCAGCATGAAGCTATGCCCAGAATAAATTGTTTTATTTACATATCTTAACCATCAGAACTTTATTATTTTATGTGAACTACTGATCAACTTGTCTTCAGAGTTTAGAAGTACATATTGCATCAGAATCTATCCATGAAGATCTGAACGTTTCATTTCAAGGATAGAAGTGTGCTGTTGACATAATCAAACAGTTGTCATCCATTCATCAGCTACTTTCTGAGGCTGAACACGCATTCACTTTTCTGAAAGGTCAAAAGCGCTGATTGGGTGCATTGAGACACATGTCATGGGTAACTGTTCCAGTATCTTTCTGAATCCCCTAATTTCAGCTGTCATTAATGCTTATAATCATGACTAATTATTTCTCTCTCTTACTGTTTACGCTTTCAAGAAAAACTATTTAAACTTAAATTTCACTCTTTACATTCTTCCACTTTTACTCTCTCAATATTTTCTATCGTTTCAAGCTCTCGTTTTCAAAAACCCCTTTCATCTTCCTCAAAATCCCGTGTGAACAATGGCTTCTTCAATTGTCACAAATGTTAGTGCTCAGGAATCTGCTTTAATGGAACAGTATGAAGTACCCTACAAAACGCTCCTCACTCCTATTAATAATCTAGAAGTTCTCTCTGAACTGATTGTTGATTTTGGGAGTCTTCAAGAAAATGGCTTCAATCTGTATGAAGACGTTACTTCTCAAGGATGGAACAGGTACTTTGACCGTCTGGTTGGTCCAACATTTCCCATTCTTGTCAAAGAATTCTGGATACATGCTTCTTCTTCAAATCATCAGGTTACTTCTTATGTCATGGGGAAGAAAATTGTTATTACAAAAGACCTAATTTCAAATCTTATTGGTTACAATGGTGGAGGTGTCAGATGCATTGACATGGCTGAGAGATGCTCTGATGTGAGTTCTATTGCAAAGGAAATATTTACTAATGGAATACCCTCCAGCAAAATCAGAGTTCTGAAGGATCACCATAGAATTTGGGCAAGAATTATTCTGGGGTGTATCAACCACAGGAAGCCAACTAGCTCTCCTGATTATATCAACATTGATCAGCAGTTTCTGATCTATTTCATTGCCAAGAGGACTAAGGTAAACCTCCCACACTTGTTGTTTAATCATCTTATAACTAGTGTGAAGGAAACAAGAGAAGATGAACGAACCAAGAGGGACTGGATACCCTTAGGAAGACTCATATCAGATATTCTGACAGAGAATAGGCTGATAGAACATTTGACTGAAGCCCATGAAATCAACACTTTGGAAGCAACCGCTGGGAAGCCCCTGAATGCTAAAAATCTGAAGAAGATGAAAATCATTGAGAATATCAAGAAGGAACCTACTAATACTTCTCATGAAACCATCACTTCAAGAAGGATACCTCTGGATGATTTTCCTCTATTTTCTGATATTGACTCCAAGCCAGAAATAATAGTCAGATATCTGGACGCTTGCAAGGAAGATGGTACTGCACCAGAAATCAATATCAAAGACTTACACAAGGCTGCTCCAGAAGTTGATTTAAAGAAGACCAAGAAGAGGAAAGCTGCAGTAGAAGGACCATCTCAGAGGACTCCAAAAGCTGCCAAAAAGAAAGGTAATCCTTCCTCTGTTTCTGTTATAGAATTAATATATGTATCAACATCTGAAGCCATGCCTACTCAACTAGAACATCCAACTCCACAAACATTTGAAGACTTTGACATAGGGTTTGATCCATCAGAAACTCTAGGTATGAATGAAACTCACTCCCTTTCTCATAATCCAAATCCTGAACAAACCCAACCAGAACATGCCAAAGTTCTGTCTGATATTGATTCATTTGACCAAGACTTTTCAGCTCCCGTACCATAAAATCCAAATTCTCAACTCCCTGAAAATCCAAACTCTGATAACACACCAGAAATTCCGCAACCTCACTCTCCACAACAAGAAATTCCTCATCCACAATCACCTCGACCAGAAATTTCTCAACTAGAAATTTCACAACCACAATCACCTCAACCTGAAATACAACAACCAGAAGCTCAACCTTCTGAGAATAAATCTTCTGATATCCATAAACCAGAACCTCACCATGTTTCAACAAACCAATCTGAAGAACCTCATTCAGATTCTGATACAATCCCAATACCTGGAATCACAGAACCACTTGCTATTCGCATGCTTCTCACCATCCACGACATTCCAGAAATTCCTTCATCTCTGGAATCCACACCACCAAACTCCCCTACCAGTCTAATCATCATACCCGACTCTCCCACTCCTTCACCCACTAACAGTCCAGCTGACAACGTAAGACTTGTCATTGATCCAATTGTGCTGGAAAGACTAGCTTGTATCTCTCACAAAACTGCCATTCCCAAACCTAAACCAACTGAAACCACATCAGATGTTGGTACAAGTTTGTTGATTTTTGAAACAAGAATACAGGAATGGATAAATTTTTTGAAGCATGCTAGTCAAGAGATGACTAATCCTGCTGCTTCTGATTATATGTAGACAAAATTCAGAAACTGGCTTAGTTCTGAAATGCTGAAGCTGAAGGAACAGAGTTATGAACATGTTCAGCAGAACTTTAGTGCTAAGCTGAAGGCTTTTCAAGACCAAGTTCTGAGCCAACTGCTGAAGAAAGATATCCTCTCTCTGGATAATGCTCCCTGGATAGAGCATCATCCCTCAGATGAATTTCAACCAGAATAAGAAAGTCTCTGCCTGACTGCTGCTCCAGAAGAGATGATCACAGCAGAAGAAATGGTTCACTCTGAACAAGCTGCAGAATGCTCTGAGCAATGTCCAACTCCTGAAGAAACTCCAGCACCTTCCTTAGTCATGCAAACTCTGGAAGAGTTGAAGAAAGAAAATGCTCTAATCCATGCAAGGTTGGATAAGCAGGAGGACACGAACAAAGAGATTAAAAGCATTTTGGGCAAGGAAGAAGAGTCTAATACTCAGATCAAGAGCTTGCTGGAAGATTTGTTCACACGTCTTCCCCCTCCTTCTTAGATTTTTGTTTTAAATCTGTTTATTTGTAACGCTTAATTTTTACCTCTTCTGTTCTGGAACTTATCATTGCATCATGTTTTTTTAATATAATTCAACTATTTTGACTCTGATTATATTGCCTTTTTGATAACTGACAAAAAGGGGGAGAAAGTAAGATATTTTCAATAATGGTTTACCGGGACAGAAGTCTCAAACATTCTGAATTAATTAACCTCTATCTTCTGAAAAGTTTGAACAGGTACAAATTCTGATGAAATATGCAACTAAACTCTGATGCTCAAGGAACTTAAGGGAAGTAATCAACTCAGGGGGAGTTTCTCTTAAACCTTTTTTTCTTTATTTTTAATTGAAAAATCTAGTTTTTGTCATCATCAAAAAGGGGGAGATTGTTAGAACATAGTTTGATTCTACGATCCTTAGTTAAAGTTTTGATGATAACAAATACAAAGAACTAATGACAAACACAAAGAACAAATATGCACCCTAAAAATTATGTTTTATGTATGCAAAAGTTCTGACCAAAGCAGCATCAGAAGATAAGCCATAAGAGCTACACGCTGAAGCAATCAAAACATGCGCTGAAGATTGATGACCAGAACCTGCGCTTAAGCAAAGTAAACTCTGATTCTGAAAAAGAACATGTTAATCCAAGTCATCAATATTCTGAAGCGTCATCAGCAAGTAAGGAGATAAGATTCTGAAGCGTTACTGATCATTCAAGACAACATCAATTCCAACGGCTTCTTTCAGACAGGATCTTCTCTAAATGGAAAGTGTGTTAATGACATTAAACATGCATGATGATCAACGTTATTCCACTGCCTATATAAACAAAGTCAGCATTCAAAATCAATGACGATTTTGCTACATAACCACTCACACATATTCAAAGCTGGAAGCAATATTCTTTACATTTCCAAGCTATAATCTTGTGTAAATTATCACAGTTGTGATAAACAATTTTTGTAAGAAAAACAACAACACACATCTTGTATAATAGTTTTAAAACAGTGTTCCTTGAGATTAACCGGATTGTGGTTGTAATCAAGAAGACTTTAACAGTTGTTAAAGTAGTGATTGTAATCCTTTTGATATTAGTGGATTAAGACCTCGTTGGAGAGAGGCGAAATCACCTTGACGGGTGGACTGGAGTAGTTTGAGATCAAACGAACCAGGATAAAAATACTGTGTCATTGAGCTTTTAATTTCAAGTTTTCAATTCAACCCCCCCTTCTTGTGTTTTTCACATCTTCAGATAAAACTTTGTTTATTAAGAAAATCAAAAGTCATACTTTATTGGTTCAAGTCTATGTTGATGACATCATATTCGGTTCAACAGACAAAGATCTTTGTGAAGAATTTTCATTGATGATGCAATGAGAATTTGAGATGTCTATGATGGGTAAGATGAATTACTTTCTTGGACTAAAAATTAAGTAATTAAAGAATGGCATCTTTATCAACCAATCCAAGTATTGCAAAGAGTTGTTGAAAAGATTTGATATGGACAATTGCAAAGAAATGGCTACTTCAATGTGCTCCGTAACATATGTAGATCAAGATGAATCTGGTGTTTCAATTGATATTACAAATTATCGAGGTATGATTGGTTCATTATTATATTTGACGGCAAGTCATCCTAACATTATGTTTAGTGTTTGTCTTTGTGCTTGATTTCAAGAGTATCCAAAGGAATCTCATCTTGCCTACGTGAAGCGAATCATGAAGTATCTTAAAGGGACAACAAACATCGATCTATGGTATCCTAAAGATTGTGTGTGATTTACTTGGTTATTTTGACTCAGATTATGCATGCTGTAAAACTGACCAGAAAAGCATCAGTTATACATGTCATATTCTTGGAAACATTCTTGTATCATGGTCCTGCAAAAAGCAAGCATGGGTGGTTCTCGATACAACTGAAGTAGAGTACATTGCAACAGGGAGTTATTGTGCACAAATCCTTTGGTTAAGGCAACAACTTAGCGACTACAGTTTAAATCTTGATGCATTTCGTTGAAATGTGACAACACTAGTACTATAAACATAACAAAAAAATCCAGTCATGCACTCAAAAACCAAACACATAGAAATTCGACATCACTTTCTCTGTAATCATGTTCTTAAAGGGTGATGTTGAAGTAACATTCATTAGCAGACATTTTCACAAAACTGCTCGTAAAGGAACCATTCTCCAATATTCAAAGAGAATTAGGCATATTGGATGAGCATGATGTATGGTGATGCTTCAAAGACCTATCTACATTCATACTTTAAAGACCATCACTCAATTTCATCAATTAAGGTACATGCTAACATACTTCATGCTTTTTTGTTGATTCACAATTCCATCTGTTAATCCTCCCTTGTAGTATGTTTTTTTATTGTATTATAAGTTTTTATGGTATATATACATGTCCTTTATGTGTTACATATCTTCATGATTTGCTATCAAGCCTCTGTTTTAAGCAATTTTTCAAATTTTACTGCATGTAACTAGTTAATAAAAGGTGTAACCAATTACACCTGTCAAATTTTGAATTATTTTTGAATTTTGTTGTTTAGAGCATGGAGAAAATCGGTTAACCAAAAGGCGTAACCGGTTACACAACTCAATGCAAAAAAAAAAGTTATTTTCAAAACAATTTTTATTAGCTTTTAGTGACTTTTTATGTCTTAGTCAAATCTTTCTCCACTCACTTATCTTGGTAAAGACCAATCCATCAATACCCATTCATCACTCAACAACTACCAATATAATCCATTAATTACCCACTCACCAAATCCCTCTATGAATCATTTTCACTTCTTAAAACAAACCCACAACCTTCCAAAGAGCTTAATTCTGAAAATCATTTCTTCACTCACAAAACCCCTTAAATTTTCATCCTTCCAAGATCCTTCAATGGCTCTCACCAAAAAAGAAAGAGGCAAGGCAAAAATTGGTGAAGGTGCTTCTAACTAAACTCTAGATGGTGACTTGGAAATAGTGGAACCAACACTCAAAGAGAGGATATTTCTCTTCAACTTCAGAAATCATCCTCTAACTCCTCCAAAGTATGGTAATCTTGCTTCCTTTCCATCTCCAAGCTTTAATTTTCTAGATTTGTTCCATTTTCTAGAAATAAGTGATTTTATTGGTGATTTTGGACCTGTCTACCTTGACTTAGTTAAGGATTTTATGCAAATCTGTCTATTGGGAATGGGTGTATTGTTTCTTCACTTGTGAAAGGGAAAGAAATCATGTTGACTATGGAAGAATTTGATTCATTCTTGGGTTTTCCAGCTAAGGGTGAGGGCATCCGTTCAAGATATACGTGTGGTTGGCTAGGATATGAGAAGATGCAGTACTATTTCAGCATAAGTCGTTTAACATAACAGGAAATCTTCAGCAAGAAACCTTCTACATTGAACCGACGTATATCCTTTACTCTTCAAATTTGTCTGTTAGTGATCATATGTTGCATTATTTTATTTCTTACATACTGATGCCTAAACACTCTAACCATTATTAGATTAGTGACACTGAAATTATAGTCCTCTATGATATGAAGAATCATATCAAGCTCCATTGGGCTTATGTGGTCATGTTTCTCATGCTACGTCAAAGAGGGTTAACCGGTTGACTCCAGTGTGTAGATTGGTTACCAAAATTCTGGAATACTGTGGTATTAGTTTGAAAAGAGAACCAAAGAAATAGATTACCTGAAAGGTGTATGAAATTAATGTTAAAGCGGCCAACAAGAATATGTGTATTTTCAAGGATACGGATGGTATTTACAAGCATCTAGATCAAGTCACTTCTTCTTCATCCGAGGTTTCAGTTCCCGAAGGTGGTTATACAAACGAGCTCCTCTACATCAAAATGTACTCTCTTAAGAACCTCGTGACTACTGATTTCCAAAACCTCCACCTAGAACTCCTAGCTGAAATTAGGAAGCAAAGCCAAGTCTAATTGGAAGAGAGTGAGGAAGAAGAAATGGAGGAGGATAGTGACTAAAGACATTTTATGTTTCTTGTGACTTTTTTTGTTGATTTTATTTCATGTTGTTATGTTGTATCGTTTTTAATTCCTGTATCGTTTAATTATGTTTAGGACTATGTTATTTTCAATTTCATTGTTATTTCATGTTTAGAAAATGTTCTAGTAATGCTATAAAGCTTTTATTATAATTATATTGTTGTTGTGTTGAGAAATGTTTCTCTTTCCAAGCTAATGTTTTTATGTATGTTTATTACTTCTTTTTTCCGTCCTTTTTGCTATTGATAAAGGGGGAGAAGAGGCATGTATTTGTGTATGCTTTGTATCTAACTTTTGCAGCAACGAAAGTGTCTAATCTGTCCAAACTGTCTATGAATCTATAAAGAGCATTGATCAAGGGAGAGTTATCGAAGTTACGGGGAGCATTCATATAAGAGCATCTCAAGTAATCCAAGAGACTCAAACACTTCAACTTTCAATGGTTGACATCATAAAAAAGGGGAGAGTGTGAAGTCCAGCTTCTCCAATACCATGTTTTGACGAAGACAACTACCATGTGTATGTATCAAGAAAGGATGAGCAAAATAATCATGAAAAAAGAGTTATGGATCAAGATTTGTCGAATAAGAAACTTCATCAAGATAAACTTTGGATCTTTGATCTTCATTTACTAGGTGCAAGTTTCAATTCAAGTTATGATATACATTTTGTGCTAAAAAATTTCTTAAAAAATTCATACATATGCTTCACCACTTTTGAATTACCATGGCATTGCACTGAATCAATTTCCATAAGTATTTTTCATGTCATAATAGTGGTAGCTGGTTACACATTTGTGTTAATCAGTCAGTTACATGAACCCAAAAACGTTTTCAGTGGCATTCTTGAACAGGTGCAACCGGATACACCTTTGGGTTAATCGGTTACACACGGAAAAATTTTAATTTTCAAGGCTGCGCTTCAGCGGTAACCAGTTATGATGATCTGTTAACCGGTTATCACTGAAGCAGTGACACTTTTCCATGAAAATTATGATTCTAACGTATTTTATTTTTGTACCATCAAACATTGCATTTATTGATCAATTTACACTCTTTCAAAATGGTAAGATACTCATATAAATATTGCATGTTTCAGATTTCAAAAATTCACCTCTTTAGGTACAATTCAAATTCATTATTTCTTTCATTTTCAAAACAAGTTCATTGTGTCTTAAACTTTGATTGAAACTTGCTGCATACATTGTCATTACATTCCAGAAAGTTTCAGCATCATAATCTTTGAGCACTTATATACCATGTTAAAATACGAGAGACTGAGAGACATTTGAGTAAACTGTGTTTTGAAAAGCACTACGAAGACTTTATTATATATAGAGAAATTACAGCTACTTACATGATATAGTCAATCTGGGAGTATTCTGTATACAAATATTCTTAACACTATATATTTACAAATATCAACACTTCCCCTCAAGCTGGAGCATATAAGTCAAATGCACCAAGCTTGCCACATATATAATTTGTTATGGTACTTCGCATGGATTTCGTAAACACATATGTCAATTGATCATTAGAGTTGACAAAGCTTGTAATGATGTCGCCAGATTCAATCTTCTCTCTGATAAAGTGACATTTTATCTCAATATGTTTGGTCATCTTATGGAAGACTGGATTTGAAGCAATGTGCAATGCAGCTTGATTATCATAGACAAGTGTCATTGGTCTTACTTCTTCAATTTGAAGTTATTTGAGCAACTGTTTTAACTAAATGAATTCACATGTTGCCATTGCCATGGCCCTATACTCTACCTCGACACTTGATCTTGCAACTACATTTTGTTTTTTAATTTTCCAAAATATAAGGTTTCCTCCAACAAGTACACAATACCATGAGGTGGATCGTCTATCAATGGGTGACCCTGCCCAATCAGCATCAGAGTATCCAACTATCTGAGTATGTACTTTATCTTCATACACTAAACATTTTCCTGGAGCATATTTGATGTATCTCAGAATCCGGATAACAACATCCATGTGTTCTTCACTTAGGGAATTTAAAAACAGACTTATCACACTGACTGCAAAATAAATTTTTAGACGAGTGACTGTGAGATAAGTTAATTTTCCAACCAATCTCCTATACCTTCCTGAGTCTGATAAAGGCTCCCCCTGATTGGGTAGTAGTTTAAAACATTTGGATCCATATGAGTATTAGCTGGTTTAGCTTTCAACAAACCTGTTTCTTCCAAAATATCCATAGCATATTTCCACTGAGAAATCACTAAACTATCTTTAGATTAGGCTACCTCAATACCCAAGAAGTAGCAGAGTTTACCGAGATCTTTTTTCTGAAATTGATTCGAGAGATGCTGTTTCAACTAGAGTATTCCCTGTTGATCACTACTAGTTATGACAATATCATCTACATACACAATAAGATAAATACACCCTTGAGCTGAGTGACGATAAAAGACAGAATGCTCAGCTTCACTACGGACCATACCAAATCGTTGTACTACAACGCTGAATCTGCCAAACCAAGCTCTTGAAGATTTCTTAAGACCAAAAAAAGACTTGTGTATCCTACAAACCATATTCGATGACTCCCTCCTGAGCAACAAACCCAGGTGGTTGTTCAATATATACTTCCTCTTAAAGATCACCATGTAAAAATGAATTTTTGATGTCAAGTTGATGAAGAGGCCAATGTCAAATGGCTGCAATGGCTAGAAGAAGTCTAACAGATGCCATCTTGTCTACAGATGAGAATGTATCACTATAATCTAACCCAAAAATCTGAGTGTATCCTTTGGCTACCAAGCCAGCTTTAAATGGATCAATCTTACCATCTAGACTGACTTTCACTGTATAAAGCCAACGACAGCCTACTAAAGATTTCCCAGGGGGTAGAGGAACCAGTTCCCAGGTATATTGCTTTGAAGAGAACACATTTCATCAATCATTACTTGCCTTCGCTCAGGGTGAGATAATGCTTCACCTAGAGTTTTAGGAATAAAAACAAAAGACAAAGAAGACAAACAAGTATACTTAAAGGGGAAAGATGATTATAGCATAAATCAATATAATGTGGAAAAGGATTTCGTGTTTGACATATACCTTTTTGAAGAGTGGTCGAAAGATCAAATTCAGGATGCAAGACTAGATCTGGTGATGATGAGGGCGTTAGAGGAAAGTCTGTAATGACCTCAGGGACATGTACGACCTCATGGATAGGTACGACAGACATTTGTTGACGATGCTGATATGTTTGAAGTGGGCGAGAAGTGGAGGGTCAACCATAAGGTTATCTAGTGTCCCAGGTTCCCTATAATGATGAGGATAATGACATATGGGACTTCTAGAAGAGGTGTGAGAGTACTCTCCCGAAGGGGTCCCGGAGTTACTTGGCTGGACTCTAAATATGGAACATACTCGAAGAAGGTGACATCGGCCAACTTGAGGTATCATTGTAGAGTATATGAATAGAAACGATAAACTTTTTGGGATCGATGATAACCAATAAAAACACACTTTAGTGATCGAGCTGATAGTTTATCAAGATCAGGAGAGAGATTGTGTATAAAACATGTAGACCCGAAGACTCGGGGAGGAATTGGGTGAAGAGGGAAGGGGGGAAAATATTGAATGATGGATTTTATTGTTAAGGAAATATGATGGCATGCGATTTATAAGGTTACATGTTGTTAACATATGGTCCCCCCAAAATCGATGTGGAACATTACCATGGAGAAGTAGGTCCAAGTAGTTTCTACGAGATGCCTATTTTTGCGTTCGACTACCCTATTTTGTTGAGGTGTATGAGGGCAAGATGTTTGGTGGATAATACCATTACTAGATATAAAAGTTTGAAAATTTTGGGATAAGTATTCACGAGCATTATCACTCTTAAGGTACGAATAAACACACTAAACTGAGTTTTTATTTCTTTATAAAATTTTTCAAAAATAGAAAATAATTTTGATCTATTTTTCATTAAAAATAACCATGTGCAACGTGAAAAATCATCAATAAATTTGACAAAATACCTAGACACACGAGTTGAGATAGTACATGAGGGACCCCAAACATCGGAGTGAACTAAGGAAAAGGGGGATGAAGCTCATTTATTGACTCGGTTGAGAAATTGACTACAAGTGTGTTTCCCTAACTGACACGACTCACAATGTAAATTAGACACCTTCGATAAACTTGGCACCAACTTTTGTAGTTTGGGAAGACTAGGATGACCTAACTGAGCATGGATAGTGAGGGGAGAATCTTTGGTTGAGCATGTTTGAGATGACACTGAGAGGTAATAAAGGCCTTCAAACTCATATCCAATGCCAATCTCCCATCACGAACTCCGATCCTGCAGGGTGACATTAATATCAGTGAAGGTGACAATACAATCAAGAGAACGAGTTAAATGATTGACTGAAAGTAAGTTAAATGGATAATCAGGTACATAGAAAATAGAAGTAACAAAGACAGAAGGTAGAATTTGAACAGTACCAATTCCTTCGGATCAGGTTTTAGAACCATTGGTAAAAGTTATAGTACGAAAGAAACCAGAGGTAGAAAGGGAATAGAAAACATTTTTATTACCAGTAATATGATCAATTTCACTAGAACTAAGGACCCAAGTTCCAAGAGAAGATGATTCAGAGAGACAAACAGATAAATTATCAGTGTGTGCAACTGAAGCAGTAGAATCCGAGTTCCGATAATCCTGATACCACCTGAGGAAATCATTGTAGTTTGGTGTAAATTTCTAAGGAGTAGCCATGAGTATCTGAAGAGAGAAAGTATCACGCAAACTGGATGAAAAAGACTTTATTTGAAATGGATCACAATTTTCCCTGAGTGGAAAATAAAATCATAGGCCGGATCTGGAACAACGACAGGAAGACGAGTGAGCTGGTGGAAAAGTCGTTGGAATATGCTAAATTAGAGGAGACACTTTTTCCAATAGTGTTAGTTTTCCAAAAGGTCAGAAGAAACAGTAGCGGCGGTGGCGTTAGTGACCGGAGAAATTCAAAACTGATACGGAATATGTTGCACCCCAAAATTTGTCCTCTTGCCATTATAATACTATAGAGCTTATGCTTTATCATCATTCAGTCATTTGCATAACATTGATTCCTCTATATGGGGTCAAGGGTTTTGATTGTGCGAATGTGTATCACTCAAAGAAGAAGAGTTGACCTACAAGGGCTAGAGTTTTTAAGTCTCATAAAAGGATTAGGGTTTGAGGCATTGACCATCATCTCCTATCTTTTTGATCCTCAGGTAGGGTTTTGGTCAAAGTCAAATTGTGATCGACTTTTTGAGCAAACCTTGATTCTATGTTGTGTTATTTGCTTCAAGGCATCTTTATTAGTTTCATTGATCATCACCATTTCATCAGAAGATCCAATTTGATTGGAAAATTTGAGGATTTGATTGTATTTTGGCAAAAGTCAACAGAAAAAGTCAAATAGTCAAAGTTGACCTATATGATTTTTTGGTTAAAGTTGAGGTCAAGAGTCAAGAATTTAGTAAATATGGTCATTGGTTGAAGAAACATTAAGAGAGATCATTGAATTTGGAGTAACTTGCAAAATAAGTTATCTTTGGTAACTTACATTTTTCTAAGTGTTGGAAAATCATGTTTATCTTGCCATCTTGCACCATCCATAACTCTTTCCATGTTTCATGAAAATTTGCAAACCAATGATCAATTGAAAGATGAAACTTCATACAACAACTTTGCCCTAGATGGTTCTTCTCCAAAAAGTTCAAGAATTGAGAGTTATAATGCTTTGAAGTGGAGACTTCATTCATTTTTGAAGTGCTAATACTTAGTGAGGTTTTGAGGCTTTCTAATGAGGTTCATGTGCATGTTTTCTAAGCCAATGTTCACTTTGATTCAAGTTTCATTTTAATTTACAATCAACATGAAAGTTGTAGTTTGATATATTATCTTTCCATTGATCCAAATATCTCCTCATTTGGTTCACTAAAACTCAAGTTATGTTGCTTCCAAGCCAAGGTCATAAGTTGCTTAATTTGACAAACACTTAGAATTTTTCTAAGAGTTTTGGATCAGATGCATTGAGGCATTTTCTAGGGCCATTCTCATGGGTTTCTAGGCCTCTATTAAAAATACTTTCAACATGAAAGTTGTTCATCTTTTTACTCTCTTTACAACAAGCCTAAGTTCACATCATTTGGATTAAAACTCATCAAGTTATGATCATAGAAAGAAGCCTCCATAAACACATGCTCAAGTACTCAACCATGTGATGTTTTGAGTCAATTTATCTTACATGTCCATTCCCTCTTGTTGTGACTTCAAAACACATGCTTACCACTCTCTCCTATTTTCTTTAAATAGCCAAACAACATGCACACCATGCATGCGCCACCTTTTCACCTTTGGCCAAAAAAGCAAATTTGGAGTTTTGTACAAAACTTCCTCACCACTCAATCACGTGGCCTGACCCCACTGAAACAACCAACTGAATAATCAACTAATAATGAAATCAATGAAGTCGCCATCGAACGCTTTTTATCCCACGGGAAGGGAAAGGTAAACATAGAGTAAACCTGAGAAGGGTGAAATCACGATCAAACGACCGAGAGATCGGGTAAGGGAGGTTGTTGCATAAGGGGAAGGTATTAGCACCCCACACGTCTGTAGTATTCTATGGTATCCACTCTTGTTGTTCTAATCAAAAGGTGTGTAAGAATCTATATCTAAGTTGTACAGGGAATGCATGCAAAAGAAAGAAGAAAAGAATGTAGGGGAAAAATAAAGTTGTGCTCGTTCGGGCCCTACCCCAATGCCTACGTATCCCTTTTAAAGAGTCAGGGCAGCCGTAGTTCGGCTTCAAAAAATTTTGTTGGTTTGTATTTTTTAATGAACAACATTAATTTCGCCTTCTGCCGTAGCTCGACCTTCGGAGATTCACGCGTCAGCACATAAGTGAATTAACATGTTCTTTTTAAAAAGGTTTGAAAGAAAAGCCCAAAGGCACAAGAGAGTTTGCATTGATTGGTATTTTTTACATTAAAGAAGAATTTGAAAGTTGTTAGATGTTTTATGCTTTTTCAAGAAAAAGAGTTTTTGTCTTAATGCATGGATGCAAAAGAAAGAAAAATCATCTAAGGGAGATTAACCTAGATATATCCCTAATGTTATCATACAATGATTAATCCTAAGGTTGAGTTTTGAAGGAAAATCTCTACCCTAAGTGGACATGCTTGGTGTAGCGATAAAAAATGTAGCGGGGTAAATCGGAGATCGAGCTATTAATTAACTCGACTCACAAAAAGCAAGAGTCACCACAGCGCTTTATTATTTCTAAGGGAAAAGGGAAAAGAGCGAAATAAAACCCTAAAATATGCAATGTAAAATAATACTTAAAAGTAATGAAAATACAATGCGTTTTTTGAAAAAAAGATCTAGAGTTCGGGGATTGGTTATGCAATGGGAAGGTATTAGCATCTAATGAATCTATAGTATCCTATAGGAACCTTTTCGAAATATCCGTTTATTAAAATTGTTTGTTTGATTAAAATGGTTTGTTTGGCTAAAATGAGTGTGGACGAGATTTTGAAGGTACAATGACCTAATGTCGAAGTTTGGACTTAAAAGGTGTGAGCTTGAAAATTGAATCTTTTGGGAAAATTATATTAGGTTTAGCAAAATAGTAAACAAACAAAAGATGAATGAGGGTATTCGCACGATTGGATGAGATGTGTTTGATGACGTGAAGTCAACAAAGTTAAAACATTTCCCTTGGAATTGAGACGAACGAAAGATAAAGATTAAATGATCAAGAATAAAGTTAATTATAGCGACAATGAAACAATTAAATAAACAGCAAAAATTAAATAGAAGACTAATTTATACTAGCATGCAATTTTGAATAATTAAATAAACAACAAAAATTAAATAAAAAAAACATGTATTTGAATAATTAAAAATAACAAATGTTAAGTAGAAGATTTAATTTGTAAAAACATGTAAATAAATAATGAAAGTTTAGACAAAAGATTAATTTATAACATGTATTCTAAGCAATTTAATAAATAAAAAAATTAAATAAAAGATGAATTTGAGTTAAACATGTTTTTTTTTGTATTTTAAAGAACTAACTTTAATATTATATAAATCAAATAGAATTGAAAGAAAAGGGTTAAAAGAGCAAAAGAAACGAAAAAACGTGCCTCAGCAGGGATCGAGCTTGAGACCTTAAGGGTAATGGATAGTGCACTTTGCCAGCTGAGCTATCTTACTAATCGTTACTATTATGCTTTAATTAATAAATAAGGTGATGATGGTAATGATTGGGTCAACAGGCCCTTGGGCCGACCCGGTTTAGAAGAGAAAAAGAAAAAGAAACTGGAATCCTAAAGTATAACGAAAGGCGCCGATGTATCTCTCTTTCACTTACTCTACTTTCTCTCTAAACTTCTTCTAAATTTCACGAAACTTCTTCTCTTAAAGCCATGAAATTCCTCCGGTTTCACGAACGAACAAACAACCACATTCTGATTCCTTTTTCATCTGTTCTATCTCATGTGAAACAAAATAAAAACAATATGGTTTGTACTATTTCTCTTTTCTCAAACGATTCAAACCTTATAAATAATTTTAAGTTTTTTTTTGCTTCCGAATCGGTGTTCCAGTTCACCGTCACTATGCCTCTGCGGCATCCTTTCCTCTCTTCTATCACTTCGTTTGGATGGGTTGGATAGATGTTGTTGTTGAATGGTTTGGAGAAGGGAGGAAGACGGTGAAAGTTAGGATGTGAGTTGGGTTAACAGTAGGTGATTTATTGTGGTTTCTGTGGGTGAGCGTTTTGGCGAACAAAGGCGTGGAACCAGTGCAGGTCGAAAGAGGAGGTAGGTGTGGCTAAGTCTGCTATAGTTAATTGAAGAAGGAGGTTGGTTATCCGGAGGTGTTGATGGCGGAGAATCGACCGTGAAATGTAGAGAATAGGGGAAGATTCGTGTTCTGAGATGGAATACCAACCTTCTGATGCGAAAATGGTGAAGTCCGACAGGGGTTAGTGCTGAGGAAGAAGAAGGAGTGTGGGATGGATATTGAGGGGTGGAGAATTGTTGGCTTGCGGAATCAGCAAGGTTGGAAATGTGTTTTCAGAGGCGGATGAACAGAAGAAGGGTAGTGGAAACAGTAGTGACCAGGGATGAGGTAATCTTCTTCTTCGATTTTTTTGTTTCTCATTTCCGCTTTGATGCCTCTTATGTGTTTCATTGTGATAGAAGCATCATTGAAGTTGTCATGTGTTCTGAAATACTGTTTAGAATTGCAGGTTAATGAAATTGGGTGACATGAAATGGTTATTCGTTTTGTGATGCATTATAGTTGTGACTGAATATGTTAATTGAGGTTATAATTGTCTGTCTATGAACTTTGTAGGTTGGTGAATGTGAGGTTTGACAAGTAAAGGGGAAATTGGTTTACAGTATTTTTAAGTTCTCGATCAGGTTTCCTTTATTTTAGTTGAATTTTTTTTTCTAGTTAATACCTTGCAGGTTTCTCGGTAATCTGCTGACCATACCCGTCCTCAAGATACATAGGTGATGTAAATTCAATTGTTTTTTATAAACGTCATTGCGATAAAAGCAGGTGACGGCAAATCTGGTATCTGAAGTTATACAGGTGATTCTTAAGTACTGGGTTATTTAGGAATTGATGGTTTCTAATAATAACTGGTTCAATACAACATAAAGATGCTGGAAATGTTTGCAGGTTGATATGTATTGTGGATGGTACAATTCTATCTCTTATTCTAGTAATTTTAAAGTACTAATGTTGAGTTCTGATGCAGGTTTGGGTTTGTTAACAGGTTAACAGGTTTGGGTTTGACAGAGTTGAGCAATTTTTAGAGAAAATTTGTTAGCAGGTTATGCATCTTAGTTTTCTAGTTATGTTAACAGGTTGTAACATATATGCAAAACAAGTGTCCTATGTTTCCCTTTTAACAGGCTGCAACTTAATCCTAAGAATTAATATTCTGATTTTTAATAGGTTAAACATCAACAGAACGTAGCAACTCCAGAATACCTCAAGGATTATGATAAATCAAACATTCATGGCATAAAGTAAATGGTGCAAAGAGAAGATTCAAATCATGGAGGTGATGTTGTTATGAAAATGGATTCAGCAGATTTTATATGAGAAAACTATGCAGAGATAGTGGAAAGAGAAATACCTATCGGAGTCTCTCCGATGGAGCTTCAGAAAAAATAGTAAGTTCTCCCTCCCTCTCTTGTTGATGCTTCTCTTCTCAATGCTCCTCTTCTGATTCTCTTGTTGGGCTCGGTTTTGATGTTTTATGAGACAGCTTTTTGAAGTGTGCATTTTGGTGCAATGTTTGGAGTTTTATAGACTGTTTTTTGAACATGTTTTGTAGCAGCAAAGGTGCAGGTTTTTTTTGTCTTATGGGCTGCATTTTGGACTATCTTTGCAGGGCAGATTAGAACTGATATGCTGCATTTCTTTTGACAGCAAAATATCAGAAAAATGGGTTGGTTTGTGTTAAACAAGGTTGGAGAAAAAGAACAACATTGGGACTGTTTTCTAATACTGTTTTGGACAGCAAAACACCCAAAAATTGGACTGTTATTATATTTAAACAGTGCTGTAAAAAATGGGAAGCAATGGGGTTGCTATTGGAGCAAGAAATAATAGCTTGATTTTATGTACAAACTTTAATTTCTTTTGTAACTTTGTAATAATAATCCAAATAAATTGTGACATGAATGGGTATTTATTCTTCAATATAAATCTCAATTCCCTTGTAATTATAAACAACTTTGAATCTTGATATGTCTTGATAAAATTCCAAGTCTTCCATTTGAATTTGAAAAAATAATTGAATAATACTTGGATGAATTGTAATAGAGATCCACATAAATCACATGAATTAATTTTGTAATCAAATGACAACCATCATGTAATTAATCTTGTGATGAACGATTATTTGAATCGAATTTCTTTCTCTAATATCTCCTTAGTAAATGCTTCATGTCTGTTCAAATAACCATAATGTAAATCCACCAAAATAATCACACAAAATAATCTTGAATAGATATTTCATTCGATAAATAATTATTCTTGAATGAGATCTCTTGGTAGCTCCTCTTTAATTATCGCTTGAATTCAAAATAAAGAAAATTCCAAGTATTCCGAGTAAATTCTTCTAGAACGGTTTTGAATTTAATCATCCCCTTTTGACGAAATTCACCCCGTGTCATGAGAAAATTTGCAGATGACTTTTGGTCGAAGTGATCGAAAATGACTGGCATAGCTTGATTTTTTTGTATTTTAAAATAATGTGAAACACACATGAACCAAAGGCAGTAAAACTTCGACTGTTCTTTTCGAAAAAATTTCAGAGACACTTAAGACCATTTGTTGGACAGAGTGTGGAAATAAACACATGATTCTCTGAAATTATTTTTGATGAATCAGCCTTTGAGAACCAACGATTGACCGCATTTCTGTCCCGAGACTCGAAACCCTAATTGATGTGTGACGTCTGATGCTCTTCTTTCAGACCTATTTCATGCACATGAAATAAAAAAAACAAAACATACACTTCGTGCTTGATTAGTGGTTAGTCATTCATAAGATAAAATGCTCACAACACTCGATAATCTCTACACAGTCAAAGCTCGAAGGCGAAACTTTTGAAACCTACCATATTCTGTGACCTTGATGTATATATAAAACAATGCAAATGAAGCAGTGATCTTAGGTCAAAAATTGGGGTATGACACTTGGATAAAAATCCTAATGTCTACCTCAACTCACCATCTATAGATGAATCAAGAAGTCCTAAAGGAGCATAGCAATGGTCTATCACCTAAAACTATGTCGATCTCAAATAATCATTTATAGTTGAATCGAGAACTCCTAAGGGAACATGCCGAGGGTATATCATCTCAAAACATGTACACAAAGATGAAATCAAACAAACCAGCCAATAAGCTCAAGAGAGCTAGCTTAAGAGAGCACATCTAGAGAGGTTCTATCTAGGCTAGCATTACCTAAGAAAGTCTAATAAAACTATCCTATGGGGACCATGCAATGAGAGCAAAGTCGTGATCTCAATTTCAAAATTGAGTGACTCATTGATCAACAAGGAATAAAGGAAAGCAATGAAATCCTATAGGGAGCATGCACTGAGAGAGAAGTCGTGATCTCAATTTCTAAATTGAGTGACTCATCGATCAACAAGAAAGTAAACAAACACAAGCACAACACATATAATAAATGAAGTGCGGAATGTCTGCTACAGGTCTTTAAATAGCGACTTCGAGAGCACGCTCTTTATTTCCTACTTCTCATGATATGTAGAAAGCAGTAAAGTACTGAATGAGATAAACAAGAGAAAATACCAAACGGATGTCAATTTGTAGCAAAGCCTATCAAAACAAAGAAACTCGACAATCTTCGCGAAAAGCTTCACCAATCAAAGAAATAAATTAGAAATCAAATGCTCGGAATAAGTATCTATGCATCATCAGTGTGAAAATAAATCACAATCAAAATCTCAAGCGCATTTGCATATCATACAATAAACCTGCATAAGACTCAAATCTCAACAAGCAAAGGTGAATTACCAATCTCAAATATAATCGGATAATTGAAATTTAATTTCCTATAACTAAAATAAAAAAATCTACAAGTTTTTATTGATTTTATCATTTTTATCATGTAAAGAAAATTCAAACAAGTCTAAACAATTCACAAAATTATTCAAAAGAAAATATTAAAAGAGTAAACTCAGGGGGTGTTATGTTGAAGTCAGGGGATACTGGAACAAACCAGGCGCTAGGCCCATTAGATTAAGTCCCATAAGCTGTTTTTGTTCATACTTGTTTCAGGCTGTCCAAAAAACGCAGATGCGGGCCTAGGCAAGGTAGCGGTCCAACTGCATCTTTTTGTCATGTTATCCTCAATCATTTCCATACAAAATCTGCAATGGGCCAATGGAGCAGGGTACGATCCTAGGGATTGATCCATTACGGAAGAATCAACAAATTCATTAGTACTTCTTGAACTGTCATTAGACAAGCTCTCTTCTTCTTCCTTGCGAAATGACATTGAATCCCTTTCAATTTCTAATCCACTTCCACAATGTTTTATACCCCACTACGACCATCTTGCTCCATCTTCCTCCCTTTTCCATTTTTCCACACTCTCTCAATCTTCTCCCAAACAAAAACTAAACGAAAAGATGGAAAAAACCTAGGTATCCAAAAACTGAAACCAAATGGAGATGTTGAAGAATCGGAGCCTGAGACTTTGGGGTTATCACTCTACGTGCTATAACATATACTCTGGTGTGAAGAAAAGTTGGAAAGGACGAAGCATCAGAGAGTTATGGTATTACCGGCTGGAGGCTTCTTCAATCATTGTGAGCGTAGCGAAAAATACAGAGACTCAGCGATTCTAGTAGCTCTGCTTTCTTGTTTCCGCACTTTCGTTTTTTCCTTATTCTCTTCTTCTACTTCGGTTGTCTAACGTGTATGCTTGCATTTTTTTGTTGATTTTGCATTTCTGTTGAGACACAAATTGTTGATGGTAATTCTTTAGCAATTATGAAGAATGAAAGTGAAGATTGAAGTAGCGTGAATGATGCAGATTGAAGAATGAATGACGGAGATTTGTGAAGCGTAGAGATCTGAGAGAGTTTTGTTTTGTGTTTTCGGTGGATGACGAAGAAGATGGAGAGTTAAGAATGATGCAGGTTCGTTTAAGCAGAGAATTTTTTTTCTGATTTTGCGATTTTTCTGCAGAAGTGAAGAATGAAGATTGTTGCAGGAGAATTGGTGACGAAGTTGATTGAGGAAAATGCGTTATTTTAGAACAAAGATTAATGCTGAAGTAGAAGATGAAGATGATGCAGTGGAACAAAGGCGTTGCTGAGGTTCAGAGAATAGGTTGATGAATGTTAAAGATGTAGAGTGTGAATATTGAAGGTTGGTGATGATTGAAGGTGCAGAGAGTTGAGAGATTGGGGAAGATGAAGTGCTGAGCCAGAGAGAGAAAATTGAGATCTTCTGGTGAGTTTTTTCTATATTCTTGTTATTCCTTTTCTGGGTTTCTATTATCCCCTTCCTCTCTTCTGTTTTCTTTTTGCTGCTGGAAGTTTTTTGTAGAATTGGTTAGAGGTCGTTAGGGAATTCTGTTACGGGTTGTTAGTTTTGTCTTTTGAAACAGTTAGGGAATTATGTTAAACAATTATAGGTGGTTGTTAGGAGATAGCTACAGGACTGTTTAGAAGTTGGCTAAAACAGTTAGGGCATTCTCTTAGTTGGAGTTGTTAGATAGTTTAGAAAATGCAGGAAGTTCTGTTATTTTCTATTATAGTTGTTTGTAAGCTGTTAGTTAGGAATCAGTTAGCTTTGTTATGAAATCAGTTAGATGGTTAGGAGATTTTGAATTGACAGTTTAGGGAATTAGTGAAAATTCTATTATGGTTTTTGTGTAAGTTTATTATGCTGGTTTCTGTTAACAGTAAGTCGTTAGGGATGGCACTCTGTTGCGAATCTGAGTTTTGATTTCAATTAGCAGTTTGCCTTTTTTGAAAACTTGTACTCCCTCGGCATTCATCTTCTAATATTTGTTTTGATCAAACTCTCAATTTTTTTAAAACTGTACGCAGACTGTCCAATGCAGAGTGATTTATAGTGTAGTTTTCACTCCGGATTTCTGACAAACTCTTGGTTTTTTTGGATAATATGCAGGAAATTATTCTGGCTAAAGCATATTGTCACAGCAGGTTGTTACAAAAAGAATGGGTGAGATGGATTTGATAGAGGTTAGTTACATATCTTTGAATTCAATTATGGATAGTTAGTATGGGTTGGAAAATATTTGTTGCACTTCCTGATTTCCTGACTTTTACTATTTTCTGCAATCTCTATCACGTCTTTGGTTCTTCTATACTTTTTGAATGCAATCACAATCTCATTCAATATCCTCAATCCCGACTTCTGGTTCCAAGGCTACTCCATTCACGCTTGGATTCCTCAGTTGCAGAAGATGAATAACATGTTGGTCAATAGGGTGTGATTCACTATCGAAGGTTAGTAACGCCTGCTCAGCTGTAACTGCAACTTCTGCCATCCGTTTTATAGCTATTAACATACCAACAAGCATTTGGAATCCATAAGACATGAGATATTCTTATTCCATCGGAAACTTCTATTTTTTCAAACATGTCCTCCAACTTCATGAACTGTCCAACTGGAGAAACAGCAGGTGATCAACAGATATGGTAGTAGCACTCCTCTGAGGTATCTTCTTAATTGGTAATGAAACAGACTTGATTTAGGTTTTTGTTAGATGATGTGATTGTGTATGAGAATATAACTTGCAATACGGTTTGAGCAAGCAACTGAGTTGTATTTCTATCATGGTTTAAACAAAGAGCTGGCTTTTTGGTTGTTTAATATGCAGCTATATGAACTGATATAGAACATCTTGTGGACAAGTTTGGAATTAGTTTTGAGTAATTTTGACATAGAATGATCCAATTTACAGGGCTGCACACGCGGAATGCTACTGTTTGTTATAAATGAGTAGTATATGTGTTTGGTTGGCTGAACTGTTTCGGGTAAGTGACAGTGTATAGCTTGCAATTTGAAGAAGGCTTTAAAATTAAGAAGATGACATGAGAGGTTAAATATGGCATGAAGAAATACCAAGGAAATGTAGTTCATAGTTTGTGCTAAGTGAAAGAGAATTTGAAGATGAATACTTGGCATAAATATGGAAGCATGAAGATGTTTAGATATTTAGGATTTTAGGCTTAGAACAAAAGTTTGTGTAGTTTTTTTTTGTATGATGTTTGGACATGATGGTCATGGTTTTTGTAAATTCGATTTATGGTTTATAAATGATAAACACTGTAAAACTTGAATAGTGAATGTTGAACTTGGAATTTGAACTTTTACATTCGAAACTTGCAATTTCGTATTATGGTCACTTGAACGGTGAATGAAATTTGTGATCTTGAAATTTGAAATAGCCTCGAATAATTCTCGAGTAACCTTTTACATGAATGAAATTGATATTTGCTTTTATATTTCAAATAATTTGTTTCTCAAGAAATCCACATGAATCCTTTTCTAACCTTGCATGCTTGATAAATGAACTTTAATCCAATTTTGAACAAAACTTGAATTCACATGATATTTCTCTTGAAATAATCCAAAGCAAACTCTATGATAAGAATTTAAACTTCTTGAATGAATCCTAAAGCAAAGGACTTATATCATAAGCCATGAAGCGAGCCGAATCTTCAGATGATGACCATGAACCAAATGGTCCCTAACATCACCCTCTGCCCTTCGTGAGAGAATGGATCCAACACCTTGATCCCCATCAATCTTGTGTAACAAACAATAAGAGAACCAAACTGCCTTGATATTAACGAGTTTACAATGCCATTCTTATATCACACCTTATCATCCTATGAACCTCCAATGAAAATATTGATAAACCCAAGTACAATAGAATATAAACCCTAATCTTTCATTGAATGGGAGGAATCCCCTTGAAGCCACAAAAATCCTAATTCCACTCCTTTACTAATAGAAGGGAAATCAGGAATATCAAGCTCTATTTTATATGCACTCCTCAAAAGAATGTAAAAACCCTTAATCAAATTGCTTTTGGAAGTAACTTGAAAGATGGCTTTACCTTGGTAAAAGAAGAAATTACCAATGCTCATGATTACAAACCCTAAATCCTTAAGCTAATATTGATGAAGGAACACATAGAAAACCCTTGATTAAAAATGAGATCTTAAGAGCTAAGGAAACCCTAATTCTCCAGTTCAACACTTAAGAGAAACAGGCGAATCAGTCTTATTTGATATGTACCCCTCATAGTACTATGAAATTTTTTGGCATTGCATACCTGCTGAACTTTTGAACCCCTGTGCTTTATTCAATGTAAAATACATGTTATGTTAGTGCAGATGACCTAATGAAATATATGCGGATGAATGCAAAAGCCTAAGCCAGATGAAAGAAATTAGGAGGGAAAATTTTAGGGTGCAACAACTGCCCCTATTTAATCGTCTTAAACCTGAAGGTGAGATTGGCGCCAACCTTTCGAACTTTCAAGGTGGAAGAAGATTAAATACTAAAAGAACCCGAAAATTTGCACTCCGAAGCCAGTCAGACATTATTATACTTTTTGTTTTCTATATTTTCTATTTTTTGATTTTTTAGATTGCATTAGTTACTTGAGTAAATCTCTTGGTTGTCAGGTCAAGGTTAGACACACACAAGAGAGAGACCGATCGAAGAAGGCTCTAACGAAGGCACACCAACCGAAGGCGGACTTTCTGGGGACACAAATAGACATTGGCTCTGAATAGAACGCCAATCAAAGGCGAACTTACAAAGAAAAGAGACCATCCGAATGGGACTCCTAACAAATGATACCAGCCGAAGGTGGATTTAAAGAGGAAAGAACACCGATCAAGGGCGAACTTGCAATTAAAAGAGACCAGCCGAAGGTGGATCTTAATAAATGATACCAATTGAAGGTGGATTTTAAAGAGGAAATGACACCGATCAAGGGCGAACTTACAAGGAAAAGAGACCAGTCGAAGTTGACTCTTAACAAATGATACCAGCTGTGATACGGTGGGAGAACTGACTTGAGGTTTTGCGTTTGTTTTCGCAAATGTTTCGGTTGAGCAAGAGTCGCCACCAACTTTTTATTTTATCCTAAGGAAAGGTTAAAAAGCACAGCAAAAACCTTTGAGATGTTTTCTTGGGGACGGGGAGTAGATTATAGAAAGAGAAGGTATTAGCACCCTTTCTATCCATGGTTATCCATGGGCTCTTAGTTACTTTCTTAGATCAACTTGCCTTGATTTTCAATTGTTTGAAATGGTGCTTTCAATTGTTTAAAATGGTGCTTTGTATGTGGGTTTGAAAAGGTTTTGAAAAAAGGCCAATGTGGTGACAACCTTTGTAATGATCCATGTTGGGATGTATACAAAGGTGTACTTATCTTTTGAAAAGTTTTCAATGTTTTTGAAAGTTGTTTTGAAAGTGTGTTGTGATGTGTGTTTTGAAAAATAGGCAAGTGTTTTTGTTTTGCAAGTTGGCAAGTAACCAAGCTATCTACCCTAAATATCTCAAAGGTTTTCTCTATGTTTTAACCCTTTTAACAATTTTGTTCCACCATTGTATTTGGTGGATAATCTTGTGTTAGGATGTGAACGGGACGGGCGCGGGTCATCGTTTAGACCATGATTGCAATGGTGCCAAGTATCTTTGGCAACTTTTCCTTTAAGGGACTTGATCATTTATTTAGGCAACTTTTGAAAGCGTCATCGAGGGACTATGATCATTTGATATTGTTTTGTTTTGCCAAAGACACCTAACATGCAACATGGCCCATTATTGAAGGCAACAAGTGGAGTAACCCTAGGGGGTGCAAGTGTGATTGGTGTTTGTTCATTTTCATGCTTTGTTATCTTTGAATTAGGTCAAGCTATTGTTTGGTTGATTTTTGCATACAAACCCTAAGTCTATCATGGCATATTTAGAAAGCTTTTAAATGCGAAATTTAAAGGTCCTAGATTATTACAACACAATTATGGGATGGGGGGTACAAATGTTCAAATGGGGATATTTTAGCAAGAAATTAAAACCTAAGCTATTACATCCAAATTGAATATACAAGTTATTTATTGCACAATAATTAAATAAAATACAATAAAACATGCAAGATGCAAAAAATGATTTTTTTATATGTATGTAAAAGGTATTTTTTATGTGACAAATAAACAAAAATAAAAAGGATAATTTTTTTGGGTATTTTGTGTTTTAGGGCAAACCCTAATTTTGCTAAATAAAGGTATTTATTATTTAATGTAGCAATATTTATTAATTATGTACAAAAAATAAATAAAAAGGAAGTATATTGTAAAAAAGTGATTTTTTAAGTTAAATATTAATAAAAATGAAAATGTATTATTTTTGTATTTTTAACCTAAATATACTAATAAATATATATGTATTTATATTATTTATTAAATATATTAAATATGTACAAAAAATAAAATATTTAATATTTACAAAAAAAGTATATTTTTTAGGAAATGTTTTCAAAAGATAAAATAAAATAAAATTAGAAAATAAATGTATTTTGTGTTTATTTTGGTATTTTAAATAAGAGTATATTTATGTTTATTTACATATAAAACTAAATGAAACAAAATAAAAATCAAATAAAATGCAAAAAATGTGAGTAAAATATTTTTAATATTTTTTATGCTTTGACAAAAATAAACAAGTCAGAAACAAAAATCAAAAGTAAAAAATAATAAAAATAAAACACAATGGGCCAAGGGGGTGCATGTGGAAAATGAGGGTGTAAACAGAAAAGCAAAATTCAGGCCCAGCCCAAATCTACCTTCTTCAACCTCCAACCAGTTTCTCAAAAAACGCGCGTTTCCTATACTGATTCAAACATCCTGATTCTTGGACTTTCAAGCAAAACTCATAACACCAAAAATGTAGAGCATCAAGAGACGAATCCAGACATATAAAGAACTTGACTTAACTCTAAGAAATGAAAGAGAATTTCTTCATCCCTAATTCCTGACCTAAGTTTTTTCTAATGTTCAGGTTCCAAATTCTCTCAGCACATGCAATATAAATGGAAAGTAATTATATGTGTAGTTTCAGGGCCATGAGTAGAGCATTTTTCATTCATAAACCTAAGGCTAACTCTTCCTAGATTGAGAGATAGAAGTCCAAAGTTTTACCTGTTTCAGCTTGATACGTGTATGACAATGGAGGTACTTTCAAGGCAATGTGAGGACTTGTACAGCTTGCTTGAAGTTCAGGGATGCTTCTCCAACCTTTAGCTTGCTTTGAAACTAAATGAATCGAGCTATAGAAGTCAACCTGCAAAACAGAGAAAGAGAAAATGGTGAAGTTGGTTAGAGGTGTTACAGTTCATGTCCAATGCTTGGGATAGTTTGCATAGGTGGTATGGTGTGTGTATGAACTGGTTTTGGCCAAGGCGCACGAGTGGATTGAGTTGTGCCACTCAAACTGCAGGGATGCCCTGTTTTGTGCAGTACAATGGTGTTTTGAGGTTTAGGGAGGTATGGAAGGTAGTTGGCTCGTGTTTCAGGTCAGTTGAGGAGTATGGAATGTGTTCACAATGTTTGCTCAGGCTAGTTCTTGCAGCAATGTGAGGTGTTGTACAAAATGCAAGTTTCTTCCTTTGTTAAGCAAAAGTTGTCAACTTGGTTTCTAGGCTAACACAGGCCCCTCAAGTATGCTGCCTAAATCACTCTTGATCAGTGGACTTTGTTCATGAACTTGTGCCCAAAAGATTTGGCCTGTACCTCTTGATTTGCAAACTTGACATAAAGTGTAACTTTTCAAAAATGGATAACTTGCTTTTTCTAATTAAGGCTTAATTCTTCATGTAATGACCAAATGCATAGAATAACATCTTGGCACAATGGTCTAGCATTTAATTCTTGAGTGTAAATGAGATTAGAGGCCTGTAATGTAGCTTGCACATGCTGAGTTTGAAAATGCACAAGTTATGAACATGCCTTTGGCCATGAATCAAAGTGACTTTTGCCCATATTGTCAAATTCGATTCTCCCTAACCACAAGGGTGTTTGAGAAGTTATTGGACATTTTAGAAATATTTGAATGTGTACTACAATCCATATTTGTAATGCAAATTGAAATTACAAGTGGAAGCATGTGAAAAGTGGCCATGAAGTTAGGCAAAAATCCTGCCTAGAATAGGTCAAAATTTTTCTAAGTTAAGAATGTTTTGCACCCTTGTTCCAAAAATCATAACTTGAGCTGAAAGCTTCTTTTGAGGAAACTTTGTGAATCAAAGTTGTAGATTTTGCAATGGACTATAACTTTCATGTTTTGAGTTTTCCTTGAATCCAAATGTATCTTGGTGAAAAAATGGGACAAAGTTAGGAAAAAATTAGGGATTTTCATAACTTAGAAAAATTCTAAGTTATGAAAATTCTTCATTTCAAACCCTAATTTGTGATTTTTGATTTCTTGATGAACAAGTTTGATGATTTGACATGTTTTGATGAAAAATGAATCTTGACATTTGATTTTGACCAAAAAGTCAAAGTTTGACTTTTCAGTATACAGTCAAATTTGGCTTAGTTGACTGGAAAATTCATCTGTCAATCTTGTGCATTTGGGATCTTTTGAACTTTTTGAATATGTTAAGACAATGCCATTGAGTCATTGAGTCCATATGTGAGCTTGTTTTGCCATTGGCTAGGTCAAACAGTCAAAAATTGCCTTTGTGCAGTCAAAACCCTAAAAATGACCATTTTGCCCTTTTGGTGATTTGATCAAATTTCTTGTGGAATTGTGATCCAAACTTGACCAAATGGTTCATATGAGTTCATGATGTTGATGAGGGTCAAATTTCATGAGGTTTGACTGTCAATTGACCATAGTTGACTTTTTCCCCAATGCAGCTGATTTTTAGGTCAACTGCCCAATTGACTGGGCAAAGGTTGGAATCAAGGCTTGAAACTTGGTATGGATAAACTTGTGAGTCCAGCATGAAGCATGAAAGTCATCTTGGGCATTTTAGGTCAAAACATCTTTGTGCAAACACAAACCCTAATTTGGGTCAACAGTGCAAGGAGGAGTCTTGAGCAGAGTAAACCCTAACTGGATCTTAAGCTCCATGGGTCTTGTGGTGAGAAAATAGTGATGAAATGGGAGGGAAAATTTTGGGGTACAACAGTTGCTCCTGTTCAATCTTCTTGAACCTGAAGAGTTAGATTGGCAAGTTTGCCTTTCGCGACTCGAGGGTAAAAGGAGATTGGACACTAGAGTGCCCGGAAATTTGCACTCGCATACTGGAGTATCAACAATGTGATGTCGGGAATGGGCTTATAGATGCCATTTGGAAGAGATGGTGGATAGGAGGATGGGCTTATAGATGCCATCTGGAGACGTGACAGCACCTTGTCGGGAATGGGCTTATAGATGCCATTTGGAAGTGTTGATCGCGTAAGAGATTCCTTAGCGAGAACTTGCGTACTTTGAGAAAGGAAGATGTTTCCTGGCCTGTTACAGGTGTTGATCTTCAAACTCTTCATGCAGATATGCCCTGGATAGATACAGGTATCGAATCTACAATTAGTTGCTCACAGATGTTCCCTGGCTAGATACAGGAATCGAATCCGGAACTTCAAAAGGTTGCTTACAGACGTGCCCTGGCTGGATACAGGTATCGAATCTCTAAACTCTTCATGCAGATATGCCCTGGCTAGATACAGGTGTCGAATCCACAATCAAGCACTCACAGATATACCCTGGCTAGATACAAGTGTCGAATCTGGAATTTATCGAAGGTTGGTAGAGATAGCTTTCCTGGCTGGATACAGGTGTGGACCTCTGACCTGAGAATGAAAGATAATTTCCTGGCCTGTTATAGGGGTTGATCTTCAAACTCTTCATGCAGATATGCCCTGGCTAGATACAGGTATCGAATCCACAATCAATCACTCGCAGATATGCCCTGGCTAGATACAGGAATCAAATCTGGAATTGTGACAGTTGATAGTAATCATCTTTGGATTGACCTTTTCCTGAAAAGGCAAGACATTAGCTGTATGCAATGTCATGATGTATGAGATTCATGATGTCATGATGCTCAAAATGAGATAGTGTTGTATGCACTTTATCATGTATGTATGAAATGTGAAATGTCTATGAATGTATTTTTGTCTAGGAAAATAAATCCTTGACGACTGGCCGGGGAATCAAATCCTGGGCTGATGTTGAAGAGTAGAGTTCTTCGCTTCCGCTAGGGATGATGGTTGCAAAAGATAAACCGGTAGGAGAAGATGACTCTGTTGGGGAATAAACTTGTTGGAGAAATTACTCTGCGGGGAATTACTCTATGGGAAGAGATACTTCGCTGAGGTTTTGATGAGAGCTCCGCTGGGGGTTCCACTGATAAGTTATGTTGGGGAACTTGATGAACTCCACTGGGGATAGGAAGAACTTCGCCGAGGACGATCTTTCCGTGGTAATTAGCTAAGGATAACCCAGTTATACCCTGGTAGGGAAATAACCTTTGAATAAAGTCGGGGAGAGACGTACGTACTTTGCAGGTGATAAGCTTCCAGAATCTACTGGGGATAAGCTTCAAGACCTGCTGGGGATAATGATTCAACTCTCATGGGGAAACTTTTCAAACTGTACTGGGGTGTTGGTATTCCGCCGGGGAACAATCTTATATTAAGACTGCCGGGGATGCTTGTTGAGGAATGTCTATACTCCGCTGGGGAATGTTGAGATCTTCTAGGGATACCCAACTTCCTTAAGGCTGATAGTAGACTAGCTCTGCTTAGGGAGAGTGTCGCTGACTTGCTAGGGGAATATTGTGCCTTTTCAGGGCTGATGAGGGACCAACTCTTCCTGGGGAAAGTATTGTTGAATCTTGTCTTACTCTGTGGGGAGTTGAGGTAACTTGGTCACATTCTTCAGCCGAACCTACCTTGGTACCTTGGTGGACAGAGCAACTAGCTCGCTTAGACGATTCTAAATTGCCCCTGTTTCTGATGTCACCTGTAATCAGTCCTTTGTTTTGCATGCAACTATTCATGATTAGCAATTAATGTCAAATGCATATATCAAAAAATGAACATTGGACGTTCTTTGCAAAACAAAACAGAAAAAGGAAAAACGATGGGTAATTTGTCTGAACTTGTATTGATTTTGAAATTTGCCTGTAAATAGGCGTTTTTGTACAAGAGGCTAACGTCCTAGTAAGAGAACGCCGCCGAGCAAAATAGATTTTATACAATTTTGTGAAAAGGAAACAAAATAGCTATGTGAAAAATAATCCCACTGGGTTCCAACTCTGTTATCGCCTTTATGTCTTCAAGCGTCTCATCACTTTGTTGTTTAGTTGAAGATGAAGCTGATTGATTGGAGTCATCTGAGCCTGATAGTTGATGCCGAAGTCTGGATGCAAGGTGATCCAATGAGACATAGTATTATGCTTTATCCCTAACTTTTGCCTGGACCGCCCTTTCGGGTTTTCAGTCCACCGGGATACCCATTTTTGCCCAAGCCGCCTTTTCAGGTTTTCGACTTGCCGGGTGTACAGATTTTTTTCATTTCGTCCCTTATTTTTGCCCGAACCCTTTTGGTTCGCCGGGAAGCCCTTATTTTTGCCTAGGTGTGTCAACCTAGCGGGTCTTTGATTCATGCGTAGTATCTTTTTACTATGTCTGCATTGGCAGGGTGAGGAAGGTCGTCACCATCCATGGTTGTTAGAATCATAGCTCCTCCTGAGAAGATATGTTTAACCACAAATGGCCCTTCGTACGTGGGGGTCCATTTGCCCCTGGGATCACTTTGAGGAAGAATGATGCGCTTGATTACCAGGTCCCCAACTTGATACTCTTGTCGTCTGACCTTCTTGTTAAATGCCTTGATCATCCGTTTTTGGTACGTATGACCATGACACATAGCAGTGAGTCTCTTTTCGTCAATTAGGTTTAATTGATCAAGCCGAGTCTGGATCCAGTCATCTTCGCTCAAGTCTGCATCCTTCATTATCCGGAGAGAGGGTATCTGGACTTCAATAGGCAAGACTGCCTCCATGCCATAAACCAAGGAAAAGGGAGTTGCCCCTGTTGACGTCCGTGCTGAGGTACGGTACCCATGAAGAGCAAACGGTAACATTTCGTGCCAATCTTTGTAGGTCACTGTCATCTTCTGCACAATCTTCTTGATGTTCTTATTTGCTGCCTCTACAGCCCCATTCATCTTCGTCCGGTATGGAGAAGAGTTGTGGTGTTGTATCTTGAATTGCTCGCAGAGCTCAGCGATCATCTTGTTGTTAAGATTGGTACCATTATCTGTAATGATCCTCTCAGGTACACCGTATCAACAGATCAGGTTGTGCCGAATGAACCGTGCCACGACGTTCTTGGTTACCGTGGCGTAGGAAGCTGCTTCAACCCACTTTGTGAAGTAATCAATCGCTACCAAGATGAAGCGGTGCCCGTTAGTTGCAGTAGGTCGGATCTCGCCGATCATATCAATGCCCCACATTGCAAAAGGCCAAGGTGCTGTCAAGACGTTCAGAGGAACCGGAGGAATGTGCACCTTATCAGCATAGATCTGACATTTATGACAAGTCAGAGAATGCTGATAACAGTCGGCTTCCATTGTGGACCAGAAATATCCTGCCCGAAGGATTTTCTTTTCCATGGTATGTCCACTGGAATGCGTTCCGAAGGTACCTTCATGTAGCTCTGCCATGATCCTTTCTGCTTCAGCCTCATCCATGCAACGCAGTATGGTTGAATCATGGTTCCGCTTGTACAAAATGCCGTTGCTGAGGAAGAAATTTGCCGCGAACCTTCTCAGGAACTTCTTGTCATTAACAGATGCGCCTTCAGGGTATTCTTGAGCTTCAAGGTACCTCTTCACTTCATGATACCAGGGTTTTTCAGTTACCTATTCAGCCTCAAGATCACAGCAATATGCAGGTTTATCTAACTTCCAAATCATGATTCGGGGCACCTAGTTGTCCCATTTGACTTTGAACATTGAAGACATCGTAGCTAGTGCTTCCGCTAACTGATTCTCCTCTCTTGGGAAGTGTTCAAAAGTTATCTTCTCGAAGTGGGGAAGTAACGTCAACACATACTCCTTGTAAGGAATAAGGTTTGGGTGTTTCGTATCCCACTCGCCTTTGATCTGATTGATCACGAGAGTGGAATCTCCGAAGACACTCAGAAACTTGATCCTTAAGTCAATTGCATCTTGAAGACCCATGATGCATGCCTCATACTCCGCCATGTTGTTGGTGCAATTGAAACATAGCTGGGCGGTGAGTGGAGTATGAGTGCCTTTAGGGGATATGATCACAGCGCCGATACCATTACCCAAAGCGTTCGAGGCTCCGTCAAAGTGCATAGACCATCGGGATCCTTCCTCAGGTCCTTCATCCGGTCCAGGTACTTCACAATCAGTTACTACCATGATATCCTCGTTTGGAAATTCAAAGTTCATGGACTGGTAGTCATCCACTGCCTGGTGTGCCAAATGGTCTGCCAATACACTACCCTTGATTGCTTTCTGAGTCGTGTACTGGATGTCATATTCTGTCAAGATCATTTGCCATCTTTCTATTCTTCCAGACAGAGCAGGCTTTTCGAATATGTACTTGATTGGATCCATTTTTGAAATCAAAAGAGTAGTGTGAGTCAACATATATTGTCTCAGCCGGCGAGCAGCCCATACCAGAGCGCATCAAGTTTTCTCGAGCAGTGAGTACCGAGTCTCACAGTCGGTAAACTTTTTGCTCAGGTAATAAATGGCGTGCTCTTTTCGACCAGACTCGTCATGCTGCCCCAGCACACACCCCATTGAGCTGTCAAGTACTGTTAAGTATAGGATTAGAGGTCTCCCTTCAACCGGCGACATAAGAATGGGCAAATCTTGGAGATACTATTTGATTCTTTTGAAAGCGGCCTGACATTCATCATTCCAACGTACTACTTGATCTTTCTTCAGTAGCTTGAAGATTGGTTCACAGGTAGCAGTTAGATGTGAGATGAATCGGGCAATGTAGTTCAGCCGTCCTAGAAAGCCTCTGACTTCTTTCTCTGTCTTGGGAGTTGGCATCTCTTGTATGGCTTTCACCTTGGCAGGGTCCACTTGAATACCTTTATCTCTCACGACGAAACCTAGTAGTTTTCCAGATCTTACCCCGAAGGTGCACTTGTTCGGGTTCAACCTCAGCTTGTACAACTTCAACCGATCAAACAACTTCTGTAGATGGTCAAGGTGTTCCTCCTCAGTTTGGGACCTTGCAATCATATCATCGACATATACTTCTATCTCATGATGGATCATGTCATGAAACAAGGCAACCATGGCACGTTGGTAGGTTGCCCCAGCATTTTTCAACCCAAAAGGCATGACCTTGTAGCAAAAGGTGCCCCACTGAGTAACAAAAGTGGTCTTCTCCATGTCTTCAGGGGCCATCTTGATTTGATTATAACCTGAGAAACCGTCCATGAAGGAGAATACCTTATGCTGAGCAGTGTTGTCAACCAGAACGTCGATGTGAGGCAAAGGGAAGTCATCCTTAGGGCTTGCCCTGTTCAAATCCCTGTAGTCAACACACATCCGGACCTTACCATCTTTCTTCGGCACTGGAACCACATTGGCAACCCACTGAGGGTAAGAAGTCACTGCTAGAAAACCGGCGTCAAATTGTTTCATAACCTCAGCTTTGATTTTCTCGGACATCTCTAGACGCATACGGCAGACCTTCTGTTTTACCGGAGGGCATTCTTCCTTGGTAGGCAGGTGATGAACCACAATGTCGGTATCCAACCCAGGCATGTCTTCGTAAGACCAGGAAAAGATTTCCATGTAGTCATGCAGCATCTGAATCAACCGTTGCTTCATACTGAGCTCTAGATTGGCACCAATCTTGACTTCCTTTCTGTCTGTCTCAGTAGCCAGATTTACCGTTTCCACTGGCTCTTCATGTGGCTGAATGGCCCTCTCTTCCTGGAGTAGCAGTCTTACAAGTTCACCAGGCACTTCACAATCATCTTCACCTTTGTCTTCGGCTAAGTTGATCGGATTTTCAAAGTCATAACTGGCAGTAGCAGAGTCGTTACCAGTGAGATCCAGAGTGGATTGGAACCTGTATAAGTGAGTGTGTGTAAATATAGCTATTTTGCAATATTTAATAAAGAAAGAAAAGGAGCGCAAGATTTTGAAATGCAACAAACGTCCAATGTTTTGATTAATGATATATGAAAATGACATACAAAAGCCCTCACAAATGGAGCCACGGTGCCCCGGGTAGGACACCGAGCCATAAAAGTTTCAACATATTGTTTGTTACAAATTGAAAACAAAAGAGTTCATTACTGAGTGACAAAAGTAATAGGTGTGAAGTCTTTGGCAGTCCAGTTGCTTGGTCCACCGTCGGTTGTTGGGTAGATCCAGCTGTCGAATTCAGATTCCTCCACGTCGTCTTCAGTAGCATTCACTCCCGGGTTGGTGATGAACACATGAGGTCTTCCAATCCTTGCCTTACGAACAGCCTTCTGAGCCTCTGCAGTGAAACCCAAGCCAAACTTGTCGGTCTTTGGAGTAAAGTCAGGAAGTCGGCCCCAATTTGCACACTCACCCATCTCAATCACAGCCCGGGTATCCTTTAAGGAAGCCATCTTCAAAGGAGGGTCTTCAATCACAGTTTCAGCTGATGCCAGTGTCTGAGGCACCTCTTCAAAGTTATGGAATGGAGTCTCAATGAATTCCCCATCCATCTCTATGTACCGGAACGAGTTGAGGTGGCTGACCATGTATTCTTCCTCCCCTTGAACTGTAACAATCTTCCCCCTAACCGGGTACTTAAGCTTCTGATGTAATGTGGAGGTCACAGCTCCAGCCTTGTGGATCCATGGACGAACCAGCAAACAAGAATAGGATGGACGGATGTCCATCACATAGAAAGTAGAATCAAAAACTTGAGAGCCAACCCTGATTGGAATGTCAACTTCACCATGTACCATCCTCTTCGAACCGTCAAAGGCTCGGACAACAATGTTACTGGGCTTGAGCTCCAGACCCTCACAATCCAATCTGTCTAGGGCCTTCTTGGGTAATACGTTCAATGAAGAACCGGTGTCTACCAACACATGGGCAAGAGTAGTGCCCCTGCATTCAATGGAGACATGCAGGGCGTCATTATGGTTTTTTCCTTTGGCAGTCAGATCGGCGTCAGAGAAACCCAAACCATTATCGGCAGTCAAGTTGGCCACACAATCAGTAAATTGATCAGCAGATGTTTCTTGTGGCACATGGGCCATCTTCAGGAAGGAAATCAGGGCCTTGGCATGGGCCTCTGAACACAACAACAATGATAGCATAGAAATTTTTGATGGGGTGTGCCCCAACTGCTCGACTACATTGAAATCACTTTTCTTGATAATCTTGAGGATCTCCTCCATCTCTTGCTGGGAGGCTTCAACAGTGGTTGTCTTTGGTGCCTCCGTCAGGGCAGGCAAATCAGCAGCAATCCCTTTGCCTCGAGCGTCATATGACTTGGCAGCAGGGGTAGAAACAAGAACTTGATTAGGAAGGGAAGCAGGCACACTTGCAGGTGTAATGATAATAGGTTTCTGAATAACTGGTGGTGCAATATCTGGTGAGAAAAGCCTACCACTGCGAGTAATCTTGGCAGGCCCGGTGATGCTGCTGACACCGGCACTTGTATCAAACTCTTGCTTAACTCCAAGCACATAAACATATGCCCCATAGTGCCATGGGACAGCTTTGTCGGATGTATAGGGGAGAGGCCCCGGAACAGTGATGATGATAGGAGCAATCTTCTGAGTGGACATGATTTTGACAGGCTTCTTTGAGGGAGCCTTAGGAGGTTTGTTGAAAATAGTGACAATAGAAACTTCTTCAGCAGGGACAGCAAGAACAACAATCTTCTCGAACAAGATTTCTTTGCTATCCATCAGGCTTTGGATACCTGACTTCAGCAGGGGACAACCAACAGGTAAAACAGCACATAGCAGGAAACCTTTACCACATCCCGGAAATAAACCGGCTAGCAACAGGTTCCTTTTGACAGTCAACAACAGAGTAACAATCTCTTCCACAGAGGCTACATGCCGGTCTTCTTCCACAACATTCACTCCATGCTGGGGCATGGGAGCAGTTACAACATTGGGTCTTTCGGGCGCCTCGAACTGTATTTCTTTAGCATCAATAAGGTCTTGAACCTTATTCCTCACAGCCCAGCAATCGTCTGTAGTATGCCCCGGGCTATCAGAGTGATAAGCACAGCGGGCGTTGGGGTTGTACTTTGGAGAAGCTGTGTTCACTACCTTCGGAGCTTCTTTGACAGTTACCAGATTGGTTGACAGTAGTTGCGGCAATATCTGAGGCAGGGTCATGCTAAGTCGAGCGTACTGCCTTTTGGGCCTCTCACCCCTTGGTTGGTTGAACTGCTGAGGAGTAGCAACAGGCTTTGAAATTACCAATGCATTGACAGCTTGGCGGCGTTCCGGATTAACTTGTCTTCTGGGACCATAAACAGCACTGGCTTCCTTCTTGAAGGGCTTCTTTTCAGTACTCGCGGAGGCACCTTTCTGAATCTTCCCCAATTTGATACCAGCTTCTATTCTCTCACCAGTCAGAATGAGGTCTGTAAACCCAGCAGAAGAATTACCAATCAGATGATTGAAGAACGGACCAGACAGGGTCCCTAGGAACATGTCAACAAGTTCACGATCAATCAGCGGTGGCTGCACCCTGCCAGCCAGGTCTCTCCACTTTTGCGCATACTCCTCGAATCCTTCGCCCGTCCCCAGTGACATACCCTGAAGTTGGGTACGCGTGGGAGCAAGGTCAGAATTGTACCGATACTGTTTATAAAATGCAGTGGCCAAGTCCTCCCAGTTTCGGATACTGGCTCCATCCAGCTGATAGAACCACTCGAGTGGAGCCCCTGAAAGGCTATCCTGAAAGAAATGGATCCAAAGGTTCTTGTCTGCAGTGTAAGGTTGGATCTTCCTTACGTATGATCTGAGATGCATCTTCGGGCATGATAGCCTGTCATACCTTGCAAAAACTGGCACTTTGAACTTCGGGGGGATCACAATTCCAGCAACTAATCCCAAATCTTCGAAATCTAAGCCGGGAACTCTCTGCAACTCCATAGCTGCCAAACTGTCTTCCAAGCCTTTGTACTTATCACCGGCGGGCGGGTTTTGATGCTCAGAGTAGTCTTCGTCTTCTTCAGCCTCTCCTTCTTCAGCTTCGGATTCGGAAGGTACCGCAGCCGCATTCCCTTTACTGGTTCTCTCTTCAGATGTAGGGGGAAATTCAAGAACTCTTCTGGCTTCACCCTCAAACCTTCTTCCTAGGGTAGCCACCCTGATTCTTTTCTTCTTCTTTTTCACTTGCTCTTTGTTCCCAAGCAGGGCTTTCAGATCCTCCTGACCCTTTGCCAAGGTCATCAGGAGTTGTTGAAACTGTGAATTCTGAGACTGCAAGTCCTTGACCGTCTGTTCGAGATCCATCTTACTGAAATAAACAGCAGAAAGATAAGGAAACCTGGTGCGGAGACCTGCTTATGCGTATGATGAATGATATGCTTATGTATGCAATGCATTCAAGGATTTAGCAAATTCAAAATTGTTGCAAACAAAAAAGAACGCACGTCATATTAATAAGAAGAAATTTGTCAGTACATAAATGCCCCATGGGCCAAATATTACAAAAAAACTTCTCAAGGTAAAAAGACGTTGCGCATCCTCTTTGGTGCGATGTAGGTGTTGAGGGTCTCTTCCTCATGGAGCCGGCGGGTAAGCTCCAAAACCTTCTTCTCACTGGCGTAGAAGCTGGCTTCAAAAGTGTTCCGTTCCTCCTTGAGTTGGATCCAACTCTTCTGCATCTCCTCCCACGATGTAGGCATGTCAGGATATAGGATGGTGTAGGGAACCTCTCCTTCCTTAACGGGCTCTTTAATCACAGGGAGAACATGAGGGTAAGGCATCATTAGACTATGGGCTCGGGCTCGTACCCACTTGAGATAAGGCTCAAGAGGGATAGAGTTCTTGTGCCCCAGTGTCTTGCTGTCTACCTTGTTAGGCATCCTCCAAGCTCTGATGAATCTTTGGCGAAGTCCTTGCGCATCGTTGTCGAAGTCAAAAACTAGGTCAGGAATCAACATGTCGTGAGGGCCATCTCTGCGTGCATATCCAAATTGTCTCAAAGCTAGACAAGGGTTGTAGGTAATGCCTCCTCTAATGCCAAGTAATGGAACATTAGGGAACTCTCCACAACGATCGACGATGATGACATTTTCTCTGGACCGAGAACACCAATGTACATCAGAGTGTGTAAGGGTCATCAACCGTTGTGACCACCTTAAGCCTTGGTCATTCTTCAAAACAGATTGTGAAAGGTGCGAAATAACCCACCTTGCAAGGAGAGGAGTACAGCACATGAGAACACCCCTCTTTCTCATTGTTCGTGTGTAAAATGAGTGAAGAATGTCCCCAAGCAATGTTGGTATTGGATTTCTGGATAAGAAGATTCTGACGGCGTTGACATCTACAAGCTGGTCAGGATTTGGGAACAAGACCAACCCATAAATGAGGAGTGCCACAATTTCTTCAAAGGCTTGTAGGTCCAATGAATTCCAACACTCTTGTGCCTTCAAAAATTTTGCCAAGAAGCCTTTGTTACCGCTTCTAGTTTCCCAATTCCCCTTGATGTCAGATGGTTGCAAGTGTAGGGCTTGAGCAACATCTTCAGGCTTTGGTTCTTTTTCCGTACCGTTGTAGGGTAGTTGATTAAGAATAGGAATTCTCAAGAGTTGAGAAAATTCCTCCAAAGTGGGCACCAATTGATAGTCGGGGAAAGTGAAACAGTGGTGAAGGGGGTCAAAGAACTGGAACAACACCTTTACCATGTCCTCTTCAATGCTGGTGTTGACTAGGCTGAGCAGTCTACCATGTCTTTCACTGAAGGGAGAGCTTTCCGGAATTCTTGATGTGAGTTCCTTGAGTTGAGGAGGGATTCTCACAAGGTTGACTTGGATAGTTTTCCTGCGAAGAATTTCCATGACCTACAAAGCAAGAACAAAGATGAAGATCTAAACCCTTGAAATGGTTAGTGAATGCATATGATGCTTTATGATGTTTATGATGTATGCACAAAACATATGTACAAGCAATTCACACCCAACCCTAGTTTCAGGCTTGCATGAGGTTTCATAGGTAAGTACCCTCTTGAGTGTAGTTGGCTTTAAAAACCTGTCCTATAAATAGTAACCGGGTTCTAAGGAGCTCAATATCACTGGATTGTTTTCCATGTTCATTGTTTTGGTTTAGCCACTTAACTAGCGACCAAAATATTCCAAGAAAAACAACCCTCAATGAGTGTAGTATCGAGTATCTACCAACTTTGGACTGCACCAAAGCCGGTCATCTCACTACCCCTAATGAAAGGCCAAGATGGTCAAGTAAGGTTCTAGGTCATTAGTGCTTAGTGACATCACTCAGCGGCCCCGTACTTTCCTTGATTGAACTCAAGGGTTACCGGTACTCACAAATATGTCGCACTAATATAGCTATTGCTTCAACCGTGTCGGTATACCCCGCACAGTTTCCACAACGTATTGCTATCTATGAATGTTTCCCCAAATCCGGGTGTAGGATTGCAAACCCAAACAAGAGAGCCAAGATATAAAGCAATCAAAGCAAACAATTAGTCATGCAAGAAGGTGATCTAAGCCCTAAGGTTACTCCACTTTAAAATTATCCCCAATAGAGTAGCCAGTTCTGTGATACGGTGGGAGAACTGACTTGAGGTTTTGCGTTTGTTTTCGCAAATGTTTCGGTTGAGCAAGAGTCGCCACTGACTTTTTATTTTATCCTAAGGAAAGGTTAAAAAGCACAGAAAAAACCTTTGAGATGTTTTCTTGGGTTCGGGGAGTAGATTATAGAAAGGGAAGGTATTAGCACCCTTTCTATCCATGGTTATCCATGGGCTCTTAGTTACTTGCTTAGATCAACTTGCCTTGATTTTCTATTGTTTGAAATGGTGCTTTCAATTGTTTGAAATGGTGCTTTGTGTGTGGGTTTGAAAAGGTTTTGAAAAGAGGCCAATGTGGTGGCAACCTTTGTAATGATCCATGTTGGGATGTATACAAAGGTGTACTTATCTTTTGAAAAGTTTTCAATGTTTTTGAAAGTTGTTTTGAAAGTGTGTTGTGATGTGTGTTTTGAAAAATAGGCAAGTGTTTTTGTTTTGCAAGTTGGCAAGTAACCAATCTATCTATCCTAAATTTCTCAAAGGTTTTCTCTATGTTTTAACCCTTTTAACAATTTTGTTCCACCATTTTATTTGGTGGAAAATCTTGTGTTAGGATGTGAACGGGACGGGTGCGGGTCATCGTTTAGACCATGATTGCAATGGTTCCAAGTATCTTTGGCAACTTTTCCTTTAAGGGACTTGATCATTTGTTTAGGCAACTTTTGAAAGCGTCATCGAGGGACTATGATCATTTGATATTATTTTGTTTTGCCAAAGACACCTAACATGCAACATGGCCCATTATTGAAGGCAACAAGTGGAGTAACCCTAGGGGGTGCAAGTGTGATTGGTGTTTGTTCATTTTCATGCTTTGTTATCTTTGAATTAGGTCAAGCTATTGTTTGGTTGATTTTTGCATACAAACCCTAAGTCTATCATGGCATATTTAGAAAGCTTTTAAATGCGAAATTTAAAGGTCCTAGATTATTACAACACAATTATGGGATGGGGGGTACAAATGTTCAAATGGGGATATTTTAGCAAGAAATTAAAACCTAAGCTATTACATCCAAATTGAATATACAAGTTATTAATTGCACAATAATTAAATAAAATACAATAAAACATGCAATATGCAAAAAATGATTTTTTATATGTATGTAAAAGGTATTTTTTATGTGACAAATAAACAAAAATAAAAAGGATAATTTTTTTGGGTATTTTGTGTTTTAGGGCAAACCCTAATTTTGCTAAATAAAGGTGTTTATTATTTAATGTATGCAATATTTATTAATTATGTACAAAAAATAAATAAAAAGGAAGTATATTGTAAAAAAGTGATTTTTTAAGTTAAATATTAATAAAAATGAAAATGTATTATTTTTGTATTTTTAACCTAAATATACTAATAAATATATAAGTATTTATATTATTTATTAAATATATTAAATATGTACAAAAAATAAAATATTTAATATTTACAAAAAAAGTATATTTTTTAGGAAATGTTTTCAAAAGATAAAATAAAAATAAAATTAGAAAATAAATGTATTTTGTATTTATTTTGGTATTTTAAATAAGAGTATATTTATGTTTATTTACATATAAAACTAAATGAAACAAAATAAAAATCAAATAAAATGCAAAAAATGTGAGAAAAATATTTTTAATATTTTTTATGCTTTGACAAAAATAAACAAGTCAGAAACAAAAATCAAAAGTCAAAAATAATAAAAATAAAACACAATGGGCCAAGGGGGTGCATGTGGAAAATGAGGGTGTAAACAGAAAAGCAAAATTCAGGCCCAGCCCAAATCTACCTTCTTCAACCTCCAGCCAGTTTGTCAAAAAACACGCGTTTCCTATACTGATTCAAACATCCTGATTCTTGGACTTTCAAGCAAAACTCATAACACCAAAAATGTAGAGCATCAAGAGACGAATCCAGACATATAAAGAACTTGACTTAACTCTAAGAAATGAAAGAGAATTTCTTCATCCCTAATTCCTGACCTAAGTTTTTTCTAATGTTCAGGTTCCAAATTCTCTCAGCACATGCAATATAAATGGAAAGCAATTATATGTGTAGTTTCAGGGCCATGAGTAGAGCATTTTTCATTCATAAACCTAAGGCTAAATCTTCCTAGATTGAGAGATAGAAGTCCAATGTTTTACCTGTTTCAGCTTGATACGTGTATGACAATGGAGGTACTTTCAAGGCAATGTGAGGACTTGTACAACTTGCTTGAAGTTCAGGGATGCTTCTCCAACCTTTAGCTTGCTTTGAAACTAAATGAATCGAGCTATAGAAGTCAACCTGCAAAACAGAGAAAGTGAAAATGGTGAAGTTGGTTAGAGGTGTTACAGTTCGTGTCCAATGCTTGGGATAGTTTGCATAGGTGGTATGGAGTGTGTATGGACTGGTTTTGGCCAAGGCGTACGAGTGGATTGAGTTGTGCCACTCAAACTGCAGGGATACCCTGTTTTGTGCATTACACTGGTGTTTTGAGGTTTAGGGAGGTATGGAAGGTAGTTGGCTCGTGTTTCAGGTCAGTTGAGGAGTATGGAATGTGTTCACAATGTTTGCTTAGGCTAGTTCTTGCAGCAATGTGAGATGTTGTACAAAATGCAAGTTTCTTCCTTTGTTAAGCAAAAGTTGTCAACTTGGTTTCTAGGCTAACACAGGCCCCTCAAGTATGCTGCCTAAATCACTCTTGATCAGTGGACTTTGTTCATGAACTTGTGCCCAAAAGATTTGGCCTGTACCTCTTGATTTGCAAACTTGACATAAAGTGTAACTTTTCAAAAATGGATAACTTGCTTTTTCTAATTAAGGCTTAATTCTTCATGTAATGACCAAATGCATAGAATAACATCTTGGCACAATGGTCTAGCATTTAATTCTTGAGTGTAAATGAGATTAGAGGCCTGTAATGTAGCTTGCACATGCTGAGTTTGAAAATGCACAAGTTATGAACATGCCTTTGGCCATGAATCAAAGTGACTTTTGCCCATATTGTCAAATTCGATTCTCCCTAACCACAAAGGTGTTTGAGAAGTTCTTGGACATTTTTGAAAGCTTGGAATGTGTACTACAATCCATCTTTGTAATGCAAATTGAAATTCCAAGTGGAAGCATGTGAAAAGTGGCCATGAAGTTAGGCAAAAATCCTGCCTAGAATAGGTCAAAATTTTTCTAAGTTAAGAATGTTTTGCACCCTTGTTCCAAAAATCATAACTTGAGCTGCAAGCTTCTTTTGAGGAAACTTTGTGATTAAAAGTTGTAGATTTTGCAATGGACTATAACTTTCATGTTTTGAGTTTTCCTAGAATCCAAATGTATCTTGGTGAAAAAATGGGACAAAGTTAGGAAAAAATTAGGGATTTTCATAACTTAGAAAAATTCTAAGTTATGAAAATTCTTCATTTCAAACCCTAATTTGTGATTTTTGATTTCTTGATGAACAAGTTTCATGATTTGACATGTTTTGATGAAAAATGAATCTTGACATTTGATTTTTACCAAAAAGTCAAAGTTTGACTTTTTAGTATACAGTCAAATTTGGCTCAGTTGACTGGAAAATTCATCTGTCAATCTTGTGCATTTGGGATCTTTTGAACTTTTTGAATATGTCAAGACAATTCCATTGAGTCCTTGAGTCCATATGTGAGCTTGGTTTGCCATTGGCTAGGTCAAACAGTCAAAAATTGCCTTTGTGCTGTCAAAACCCTAAAAATGACCATTTTGCTCTTTTGGTGATCTGATCAAATTTCTTGTGGAATTGTGATCCAAACTTGACCAAATGGTTCATATGAGTTCATAATGTTGATGAGGGTCAAATTTCATGAGGTTTGACTGTCAATTGACCATAGTTGACTTTTCCCCCAATGCAGCTGATTTTTAGGTCAACTGCCCAATTGACTGGGCAAAGATTGGAATCAAGGCTTGAAACTTGGTATGGATAAACTTGTGAGTCCAACATGAAGCATGAAAGTCATCTTGGGAATTTTAGGTCAAAACATCTTTGTGCAAACACAAACCCTAATTTGGGTCAACAGTGCAAGGAGGAGTCTTGAGCAGAGTAAACCCTAACTGGATCTTGAGCTCCAAGGGTCTTGTGGTGAGAAAATAGTGATGAAATGGGAGGGCAAATTTTGGGGTACAACACCAGCCAAAGGTTGATTTTAAAGAGGAAAGCACACCGATCAAGGGCGAAATTACAATGAAAAGAGACCAGCCGAAGGTGACTCTCAACAGAAGGTACCAACTGAAGGTGGATTTTATAGGTAAAGAAATCATTCGAAGGGGAATCTTTAACAAGGAATACTATGCCGAAGGTAGATTCCTAAGAAAAGAACGCCAATCAAAGGTGAACTTACAATGAAAAGAGACCAGCCGAAGGGGACTCTTAACAAAAGGTACCAGCCGAAGATGGATTTTAAGGGTGCCAGCCGAAGGTGGACTTCAAGATAAAGAAACCAGCCGAAGGGGGATCTTCAACAAGGAATACTATGCCGAAGGTAGATTCCTAAGGAAAGAACACTGATCAAAGGCAAACTTACAAATGAAAAGATACTAGACAAAGGGGAATCTTAACAAAAGGTACCAATCGAAGGTGGATTTTAAGGGGAAAGAAACCAGCCGAAGGAGAATCTTTAACAAGGAATACTATGTCGAAGGTGGATTCCTAAGGAAAGAACACCAATCAAGGGCGAACTTACAATGAAAAGAGACCAGCCGAAGGGAACTCTTAACAAATGATACCAGTCGAAGGTGGATTTCAATGGTAAAGAAACCATTCGAAGGGGAATCCTTAACAAAAGGTACCAACCGAAGGTGGATTTAAGAAAAGAACGCCAATCAAAGGCAAACTCACAGGGGATAAAGATATGCATATCTGGTCAGAGTTAGACACACGAGAGCAAAATCGAGCATCAAGAAACAAATGTTCGGAGTTGATAGAGAACACAAGAACGAGACTAACCGAAGGAAGCCCCAACAACAAAGGACGCATTCGCCTAAATAAGGACGCCGAACAACTGGACTTTGAAGAGACACTGAAGGATTCTTAATAGAGAAGGTTAGCTAAGCTAACGAAAGGAGAACTCGACTAACACAGATAAACCAAAACAAGGAACCGACTAAGCAGGACCTTCAAAGAGCATCGATCGAAGGTGAACTCTACAAGAGGAAGATAACCGATCAAAGAAGACTCTAACAAGGATTGCCAAAACACATTGGGATTTCGACAGGTTGCAAATACGCAAGAACTACAAAATCCCTCAGGCCAAAGGCGGGGTGTAATTCTTCAAGAGTGGCAATTATTTGAATTACCACACACCAAGTATGGATACTAAAATACTTAAGAAATAAGAAAGTTTATACACCAACTCTTACTCGCACTCCAATGGCAAAGAAAACACAGGTAAAATAACCAAAGGCTTGCAAGGGCAAGCGCAAACCACAAACTTACTGGGGGATTCCCATATGAATTGAACCCAAACAGAATGCCAGTTGAAGGCGAACTTGTGATTAGAAAAAGAGACCAACTGTAGGGATTCTAAACAAGGATTGCCAACACGCGTTGGGCTTTGAGAGTTTGCAAACATGCAAGAACTACAAAATCCCTTAGGCCAAAGGCGGGGTGTAATTCTTCAAGAGTGGCAATTATCTGAATTACCATACACCAAGTACGGATACTCAAATACTTGAGAAATAAGAAAGTTTATACACCAACTCTTACTCACACTCTAATGGCAAACCAAACACGGGTAAAATAACCAAAGGCTTGCAAGGGCAAGCACAAACCATAAACTTACTGGGGAAATGAGAAATACCAAAGACGTGACTGGTGGTAAGTCAAACAGACTCCGCTAGGGAAATAGAATATAATCACCCTAAGCTTCTTATGGAGATAATTCAGATCGGAGTGCCTAACAATTCGATTACCAAAGGTGAACACTATTGGCTTATACTGATGCATGTTTGAATTTTTTTATAGCATAATGCTCCATACAATGCTACGCATTTTAGTAGATGCAATGTAATGATGCATGTTTAGTAATGCATTGGGGAAAACACATCAATAATCGGCTGTTGAGAAGACAATGAACTTATGAACGATTATTCTTACACATCTGGTCTTCTATAGAGAAAAGGCAATCTAAACTTCAATGGGGCACCGAGATTTGAAATCATCAACCTCGATCGATAATATTGAAGAAGTAACTTCCTGGGAAGAATACTGAAAAAATAAATTGCAGTTCAGGGAAAATCTTGAATTCTGACCAAACTCCCAACTTCCTGGGGCACAAATTCTTTATCTTCTGTTAGAAAGAGGAGAGCTTCACTGAGATGGAACTCTTCTCGCGTAGAATCTCTTTGACGAAGATAACTTCTATTGGGGAGTATAGAAATTCTTAAATAAAAAAGAATTATACTCAGACCACACTGGGAATAACACCGTCGGGGGGTAAGAAGTCTTCACTTGGGGAAGAAGCAAATATCTTGGGATAAAAACTCCACTGGTGATATCTTATCAAAATCATTTATCAACGAGGGTGAAAGAGTTATGACTGGCATTCCCATATACACCGCACTGGGGGGACAAGATACTTTCTCTACTAAGGAAAGAAAGCTAGCTCCACTGGGGAATAATAGATACCTTACTTCGGTAGGTCCTTGAAATTCGTCTTTGACTGGGGATAAAGACTACATCTTACACTGGGGGGCTAAAAGTCTTTAGATGATAACATCAAATATATCTGTTGCATTGGGTGTAGCCATATCTATAAGATTCAAGCCGACAAGAAGTTCTGTATTGTGGAGCATAAATCATTTTATTGCGGATGATGGTCGTCCTCATGAGGATAACAAACTAGAATCTCCCGTAGTTAAACATGAGTCTCTTTAAGAACTCTGATATAGCAGGCCACATTGGCGAGAGAGGGAGTGCATCCCTTACTGAGTAGGAGGATGCATACTTCATGGGGAGAACAAGTGTGAATCTCACTAGGGAAGCCATGTAAAGTCGACTTCAAGGGGAGTATATCAAGAATCTCCGATTGGTGAGTAAAATGATTCTTCCGAGAAAACCTGGAAGGAAAAATACAACACTAAGAAAAAAGAATACTCAGGCGAGAGTATGCCTTTACTGGGGAAAATACTGCAAAAATAAATTGCAGTTCAGAGAAAATTATGCACTCTGATCAACTCCCAACTTCCATGGGGAAAAATCCAACATCTCTCTCCAATGATAAAGAGAATCTTACTGAGAACTGGGATCTTCTGATGTAAATCCTCAATAAAAGTGACTTCGACTGGGGGATCACAGAAATTTTTGAATAAAAGAATTCTACTCAGGCCATACATGGAATACCACCGTCGAGGGTAATAATCTTCACTTGAAGAAGAGAAAGGCCCCTTTAAACCATAAGCTTTGAGGTTCAGAACTCCACGGAGGAAATATTTCAGCAATACTCTATCACGGGGGGTCAAAGAACCCTAAATGGCATTCGTCTCTGCACGATGCTCCAGAAAAATAAGAGAATTGCTCCACTGGGAATAATAAACATGTTAATCAAACATCTTTTTTCAAGAAAATCTGACCTGGGCAGAACATCCCTAGGGAGAAAAGATATGAGCTTCATAGAGACAATGAACGACAACCTCACGAGGGGGATAAATTCCAACCAGAGTCATAGAGTATCAACTTCAAGGGTATATAACAAAGGTATACAATCCAATGAAATGATCTTCCCAGATTTATCAAAGCAATATAGACTACACTGAAGAAGAAGATTATACAAAATCGTGTTGAAATGCACTTCTTCGGAGATAAGCCCTCTGGAAGGGACAAACTCTTAAACAAACTCTTACCAAGAGTGCTGAATTCAGTGGGGATTAAGCATGGATACACTTTCACTGGAGATAAGAAATTATGTCTGGGCGAGAGTACGCCTTTACTGGGGATGAATGACTCCATTCCGAGAAGAAGTGAGCGTTCACTGGGGAAATTGGATTCCATCCTACAGAAACCTTCATGTTGGTCACATGCAAACCCTTCTTGATTCATTTGTTGGTATGCTTCTTATCATAAAAGATCAACAACACTTGCAAAAAGAGAAATTGTGGCAATATGCCCCATTATGGAATCGCAAAATTCATTGAAGAATAAACAATTTGAACTACCGACCACTGGGTAAGGACTACGATGCAAGATTACAACTTCATCATGTCAACTCCGAGGAGAAATGCCACTGAAAAGTGGACTTTGGAGAAGATGCTGCAAAAATAAATTGCAGTCCACTGAACCGAAATCATCTTGACTTCAAACAGCTTCTAAATTTCTGGGGAGAGGAATCATTCTCCTCCTGCCGAGAAATGAGGAATACTTCGCTCGTATATAAAGATCTCAAAAGAGAAATCCCTTAGCAGGCAGACTTTGGTCAAGTGGCAACAGATTTTATGCTGGAGAAAGAAGTCCTTCTCAGAAACAACATTTCCATCACGAACTTTGTATGGGTAACAACCTCACATGCTCTTTGTGTTGCTGCTCATATCCTACTGAGGATAATGATCCACACTTCGACTGGAGATAATGATCCTGACTTCTGATAAAGGAGCATCAATAAATGGACCTAAGTCTCTAATGAGTTGAGGATAACAATCCCGACTTCTGGACATGATTTTTAAATTCACAAGTCATTTAGCCTGCATATGGACTTGATCTGATCAACCCTTAAAGAGGAGAAAATTCCCCTGCATAATGCCTGCCCCAGTGTGTAAGGCTTTTGAAGAAAATTGCCTCGAGAAGACTTTCTGAGATTTGTACCATTAAGATAAACAACCCAGTGTTATGAACTTTGGAGCATACGGCTACTGGATGACCAAAGTTAGAAACGGTTTCAACCATGCTTGAGTGAACTCTCATGCATCTGTAGATTTTAAAAAGATTCTCCTCTAGTCAACGGATTCTTAGAGAGATTTGTCAAATCTCAACATAATTGCCCCAAATTGAATGTACTTTGTAGGATCAAATCTTGACTTGAGTGCCCTAGCTTGGCTGAACACTTACTCGACATGGTATTTAACATGCTTTCCCCTACTCAACAGAGTCTCGACAAACCTTTTCTCCATCTCGTGCTCACTGAGGGATGAGAAACTTAAGGATTTTTGAAGACAACACAACCTTAGGGTGGCTGGCTTACGTCTTGAAAGTAGGCTACTTCACAACCGTACTTCTCAACTTGGACTGCTTAGTTCTGCAACAGATACTTAAAGACAATACGTCCCTCGAGACCAACTGAAAATAATGCACCATTTCTCGACAAAGACTTCTGGACCATCACTTTTGCAATCTTTCAACAAATTATTAGTCTCCTTTTACTTAACAGAGTTACTGGAAGGTCTGCCCCAGATTAAAGTCATTTTCGCAAACGATTTACCTTTCAAAGGTATCCTGAAACAATTTTTCCCTTGAGATAATCAAACTTCAATCTGATGCTCATTATGCAAGCTTACTAGACGTTTAAGCACTTGTTCATATGCAAAGAATTTTTATTCTAAGAATGATAATTGTAATGCAAAGCTCATATTTGTCTTGAAGTTTAAGAAACTTTTATTGAAAAGATTAAACATCAAAAAATTTATGCGAAAGAAAGTAAAAGATGGAATGATACCAACTCAAAAGTTTTAGCAAGCCTCCTAGGAGTCAGATTACCGTATTCTCATTACGGTGAGCTTTTGAATTAACCCATGCTTCAGTTAGGCCTTTTAAGGGTTGTAACGTGGCCTGGTTCACGGTTTTAGAAAAAAGGATTTAAGGCTAAAAAATATTTGGTGCCCACCCCCTTCATGATGTTCTCCATTCCTACATTCAGTTAACTCGATACGAGCACCCATCTCTCAAGAAGAGTTTACAATGATTGAGGAATCAAACGGGTTTTTTTTTTCTAGACATGGCAGTCACTCACCTCTTTCATTTTTGGTGTCTGATCACACGACTTAATTCCTTGCTGAGGATTTTTATTTAGTAACCCCTTTTTTCTTTTTCGTGCTTTTTGCCTGGACAAATTCTCTTTGAATTTGACTTTGAAGTCCAGCGGGATGCCCTGACTTCTACCTAAGTGAATTTTTTTTCCAAGTTTCGACTTAACGGGGCTTTTTGTCTATTTCTTTCATCATTTCATTTTTGAACAAGTCGTTGATATTTGCGTCGTCTTTGATTTATTGGAAGTGATCGTGACTGTCTGAGTCTTTAGTAGATGAGGGATATCCATTGTTGTATCATCACTTGTTTTTCCTGACGTGCGAGAGATACCCATTGGGATATCGTTTTCTTTGATGCACACTGCTGATAAGAGGGTTAACCATTGTGATTTTGTTCTTTCTCAACCTTCTGAAGGATAACCATTGTCATATCCTTGATGCACACTCTTAATGAGTTTTGAGCACTCAATCAGATTAACTGAAATCTACCCAACCCCGGATTAAAAAATGAGGGTTTTTTCTAAACAGAAAAGAAACACCTACTTCAAGGCTCAAAAAGGATTAACGATGGTTTCACTCCCTTATATCTCAGGTGTTTAGAAATTGAAACAACGCATGTACATCATCAGCAGGGTTTTTATTCAAAAGCACACCATTTAGAATTTTGGTATATTACTCATCATCCTCCCTCCAGAGGTTTTTTGCTTTATTTAACAAGAGTTAAGTATCAAAAAACAAAGAAAAACATTAATGAGTGAATACAAATGGATTAATTCAAGACAAACATATCCAATGCATTATGATTAATATTCAACAATAAGCAACTTTTGCATACAAGAAAGTACTGAACCAAAACAAGAAAGATTACAAATGAGAATGCAAATGTAATTTGAAATTTCCATGTTGAGGAGACTAGTCTCTGTATGGACTTGTTTCTTTGTACGATGATCTGCAAGTCTTGACATTTACTGAGTCAAGGGAGACCTCAAATCTGGCTGGCTGGCTCGAAATTGATAGCCTTTGCATCAAGCAAGTCTTACACTTCATATCTGAATGGTTTACAATCTTTAGTTGAATGGACAGATGCCCCAGCGTGGTAATTACACTGGGTTCCCTCAACAGATGTGATGAATGCTTTATCAAGAGAACTTGTAAAAACTGCATCACAAAGTACCTTCTACCACTGAGAAGAAACGCCAACCATCTTCTACTACACATAAGAGAAATCCAGCCTCTGAATTCTGGAGCGTCTCCTACTACACAAAAGAAGCACCATCTTCTATCACATAGAAGTAACATCTAGTAACCATACCAAAGGATCTTCTACTACACAGAAGAAAGTAAACTTCATCTCCCTCTTCACAAGAGAGAAGTTTTAGCAAACAAATTACAGATAATCTCCTACTTCACAAAAGAATCTCCGTCTTCTACTACACAGAAGTAAAATCCAGCAACTGTAACAAGAATCTTCTACTACACAGAAGAAACTAAACTCTGAATGTAGAATTCGACCTTTGAGGTATTTTTCTTCTACACAACAACAGATGTCCAAGAACTTGGCATCTTATGCTTCTTCATCTTGGAAGCATCCACATCTTCTACTACATAGAAGAAGCACTCAGCTGAGGAGAAAGAGCCTGAAACGGTTTTCCAAACATGGACTGAACCTTGGAAAAGAAGTCAGACAAGTGTCAAACTTCATACTTAAATCTCTTGCAGTCTTCAATATCATAACCAGGTGCCCTAGAATGGGAGATACATCTAGCATTTGCATTGAAATTAGGGGAGAAACTTGTGGGAGGGTGACCCAAAGCACGAAGCTTAATCAACCGAACTTCCAACACACAAGGAAGTAACTAGATGCAAGGCATTAGTATTGTATCAACACGCTTCTTAGGTTTCTTCTATCTTTTCTGATAAGCTTTTCCCCGTGAGTTCACTTAGAGACTAAAAACTAACTGTCGAAGAGACAATTTGGGAACACAGAGTTCTGGATGAGACCCACAAAGTATCTCTTGATTTTTTAAAAAAGTCCCATAGGCTGGGGATGAATGACAGCTTCTATAGAAACAACATATACATGACCATTTTCGTTTGTTATCATTGTCTTCAGAACTTCCATACCCGACTCAACTGAGTCTTCAACTGGTTATCTTTCTTCCTTTAAGGATTTTAGACCACGGGCCCAGACTTTTTTTATCTCATCGAACTCCCCACAAAGTTATTCCATGGCTTTTTCGGATAACGGAGCAGTGAGAAGTCAAGATTCACCATTCTGAAGAGAAAATATCGGGCCTGAATAAGAATTCCCCACTCTGAGTACCTGTTATGAATGCATGAAGATGCATGAGGTGAGTGAGCGGATGCAATTCCATGTTCAAACATCTTTTTTATGCATACAATCTTTCACATTTTTTTGTGTAAAATAAACATGCTATGATGCAAGGTGCAATGATATAGGTTCGAAAGTTCAGCATAACAATTGTACAATCCTCTAGATAACTGATGTATAAATCTGCTGAATAATCCGAATATCATAGGGTCAAAGGTTCGGAACCAATTTCAAAATACAATGAAACCAAGTACCATGAATAACCGTTGTATAATATCTGAACAAGTTGAATATATTAGGATCAAAGGTCCGGAACATAACCAAATAACCATAGTCACCAACAGAACAATACAATCACCATCAGAACATGGTCACCATCTGTACATAGTCACCAATAGTACCTATGATAATCAAGTTCCTCCCTGCTTACGGGTGAAAACTAGGTTAGGGTAAGGTCGGGTAACTCAAAATCAAGGGTATTCCTAAGAAAACTATCGCCGTATCACCTACGTGAAAACGATAGCCCCTCATTTGCACCTCATCTGAGCATAGACGACATGGCGGCAATAGTGAAACCTACGTCAACTAGCCGTTCAAGTTCCACTCCATTCCTAGTATCCTAGTGCACTCCGACCTAGGTATTGGGCCTTTTACCTCATAGTAACACCCATCCAATCATGAAAACAGAGCCAGCATAGCAGTATCACCAATATAGAAAAAATAAAATTCAATGCAAGCATATGCACAAATAAACATGTACAAAATGAACAAGCTATAAAGCATAAAAATAAACACCCAAGGAAAAGAAAACAAGAGCTAGGATCGACTCTGGGATGGACCAACAATAGGTTAATCTTTCCCCAGTGAAGTCGCCAGCTGAAACAACCGGCTGAACAATCAATTGATAATGAAATCAATGAAGTCGCCGTCGAACGTTTTTTATCCCACAGGAAGGGAAAGGTAAACATCGAGTAAACCTGAGAAGGGTGAAATCACGATCAAACGACCAAGAGATCAGGTAAGAGAGTCTGTTGCGCGAGGGGAAGGTATTAGCACCCCACACACCCGTAGTACTCTATAATATCCACTCTTGTTGTTCTAATCAAAGGGTGTGTAAGAATATATATCTAAGATGTACAGGGAATGCATACAAAAGAAAGAAGAAAAGAATGTAGGGAAAAAATAAAGTTATGCTCGTTCGGGACCTACGCCAATGCCTATGTATCCCTTTTAAGGAATCAGAGCAGCCGTAGTTCAGCTTCAAAAGTTTTTGTTGGTTTGTATTTTTTAATGAACAACATTAATTTCGCCTTCTTCCGTAGTTCGACCTTCGGTGACTCACGCGTCAGCACAAAAGTGAATTAACATGTTCTTTTGAAAAAGGTTTGAAAGAAAAGCCCGAAGGCATAAGAGAGTTTGCATTGATTGGTATTTTTTACCTTAAAGAAGGATTTGAAAGTTGTTAGATGTTTTATGCTTTTTTAAGAAAAATAGTTTTTGTCTTAATGCATGGATGCAAAATAAAGAAAAATCATCTAAGGTAGACTAACCTAGATCTATCCCTAAAGTTATCATACTATGGTTAATCCTAAGGTTGAGTTTTGAAGGGAAATATCTACCCTAAGTGGACATGCTTGGATAAAAATCCTAATGTCTATCTCAACTCACCATCTATAGATGAATCAAGAAGTCCTAAAGGAGCATAGCAAGGGTCTATCACCTAAAACTATGTCTATCTCAAATCATCATCTATAGTTGAATCAAGAACTCCTAAGGGAACATGTCGAGGGTATATCATCTCAAAACATGCACACAAAGATGAAATCAAAGAAACAAGCCAATAAGCTCAAGAGAGCTAGCTTAAGAGAGCACATCTAGAGAGGTCCTATCTAGGCTATCATTACCTAAGAAAGTCTAACAAAACTATCCTATGGGGAACATGCAATGAGAGCGAAGTCGTGATCTCAATTTCTAAATTGAGTGACTCATCGATCAACAAGGAATAAAGAAAAGAAATGAAATCCTATAGGGAGCATGCACTGAGAGCGAAGTCGTGATCTCAATTTCTAAATTGAGTGACTCATCGATCAACAAGAAAGTAAACAAACACAAGCGCAACACATATAATAAATGAAGTGCAGAATTCCGGCTACAGGTCTTTAAACAGCGACTTTCAGCGCATGCTCTTTATTTCCTACTTCTCATGATATCTAGAAAGCAGTAAAGTACTGAGTGAGATAAACAAAAGAAAATACCAAACATATATCAATCCATAGCAAAGCCTATCAAAACAAAAAACCCGACGATCTTCACGAAAAGCTTCACTAATCAAAGAAAGGAATTAGAAATCAAATGCTCAGAATAAGTATCGATGCATCATCGGTGTGAAAATAAATCACAATCGAAATCTCAAGCCCATTCGCATATCGTACAATAAACCTGCATAAGACTCAAATCTCAACAATAAAAGGTGAATTACCAATCTCAAATGTAATCTGATAATAGGAATTTAATTTCCTAAAACTAAAATAAAAAAATCTACAAGTTTTTATTGATTTTATCATTTTTATCATGTAAAGAAAATTCAAACAAGTCTAAACAATTCACAAAATTATTCAAAAGAAAATATTAAAAGAGTAAACTTAGGGGGTGTTATGTTGAAGTCAGGGGATACTGAAACAAAACCAGGCACTAGGCCCATTAGATTAAGTTCCATAAGATGTTTTTGTTCATACTTGTTTCAGGATGTCCAAAAAACGCAGATGCGAGCCTAGGAAAGGTAGCGGTCCAACTGCATCTTTTTGTCGTGTTATCCTCAATCATTTCCATACAAAAACTGAAATGGGCCTATGGAGTAGGGTCCGGTCCAAGGGATTTATCCATTACGGGAGAATCAACAAAATCACTAGTTCTTCTTGAACTGTCATTAGACAAGCTCTCTTCTTCTTCCCTGCGAAATGACATTGAATCCCTTTAAAATTCTAATCTACCGCCACAGCATTTTATACCCCACTACCGCCATCTTGCTTCATCTTTCTCCCTTTTCCATTTTTGTCACACTTTCTCAATCTTCGCCCAAACAAAAACTAAATGAAAAGATGGAAAAAACCTAGGTATCCAAAAACTGAAACCAAATGGAGATGTTGAAGAATCGGAGCCTAAGACCTTGGGGTTATCACTCTACGTGCTATAACATATACTCTGGTGTGAATAAAAGTCGGAAAGGATGAAGCATCAGAGAGTTACAGTCTTACCGGCCGGAGGCTTCTTCAATCATGGTGAGCGTAGCGAAAAATCCAAAGACTCGGCGATTCTAGTAGTTGTGCTTTCTTGTTTCTGCACTTTCATCTTTTCCTTATTCTCTTCTTCTAATCCAGTTGTCTGGCGCGTATGCTTGCATTTTTTGTTGATTTTTCATTTCTGTTGAGACACAGATTGTTGATGGTGATTCTTCAACAATTGTGAAGAATGAATGTGAAGATTGAAGTAGTGTGAATAATGCAGATTGAAGAATGGATGACAGAGATTTGTGAAGCGTAGAGATCTGAGAGAGTTTTGTTTTGTGTTTTTGGTGGATGAAGAAGAAGATGGAGTTTCTATTATCCCCTTCCTCTCTTTTGTTTTCTTTTTGCTTCTGGTAGTTTTTTGTAGAATTGGTTAGAGGTCGTTAGGGAATTCTGTTATGGGCTGTTAGTTTTGTCTTTTGAAACAATTACGGAATTCTGTTAAACAGTTATAGGTTGTTAGGAGATAGTTACATGGCTGCTTAGAAGTTGGTTAAAACAATTAGGGCATTCTCTTAGTTGGAGTTGTTAGTTAGTTCAGAAAATGGAGGAAGTTCTGTTAGTTTCTGTTATAGTTGTTTGTAAGCTGTTAGTAAAGAATCAGTTAGCTCTGTTATTAAATCAGTTAGATGGTTAGGAGATTTTGAATTGACAGTTAGGGAATTAGTGAAAATTCTATTATGTTTTTTTTTGTAAGTTTATTATGTTGGTTTCTGTTAACAATAAGATGTTATGGATAATACTCTGTTGCGAATCTGAGTTTTGATTTCAATTAGCAGTTTTCCTTTTTTGAAAACTTGTACTCCCTCTACACTCATCTTCTAATCTTTGTTTTGATCAAACCCTCAATAGTTTTAAAACTGTACGCAGACCGTCCAATGCAGGGCGATTTATATTGTAGTTTTCACTCCGGATTTCTGACGAACTTTTGGTTTTTTTGGATAATATGTAGGAAATTATTATGGATGAAGCATACTGTCACAGCAGGTTGTTACAAAAAGAATGGGTGAGATGGATTTGATAGAGGATATTTAGATATCTTTGAATTAATTTATGGATAGTTAGTATGAGCTGGAAAATATTTATCGCACTTCCTGATTTCCTGACTTTTACTATTTTCTGCAATCTCTATCACGTCTTTGGTTCTTCTATACTTTTTAAATGCATTCACAATCTCATTCAGTATCCTCAATCCTGAATTCAGGTTCCAAGGCTACTCCATTCATGCTTGGATTCCTCAGTTGCAGAAGACGAATAACATGTTGGTCAACAGGGCGCGATTCACTCTCGAAGGTTAGTAATGCCTACTCAGCTGTAACTGCAGCTTCTTCCATCCGATTTATAGATATTAACATACCAACAAGCATTTGGAAGCCATAAGACATGAGATCTTATTCTTCCACCGAGAACTGCTATTATTTCAAACGCGCCCTCTAACTTCATGAACTGTCTAACTTAAGAAACAACCAGGTGAGCAACAGACATGGAAGTAGAACTCCTCTAAGGTGTCTTCTTAATTGGTAATGAAACATGCTTGATTTAGGTTTTTGTTAGATGATGTGATTGTGTATGCGAATATAACTTGCAATACGGTTTGAGCAAGCAGCTGAGTTGTATTTCTGTCATGGTTTAAACAAAGAGTTGGCTTTTTGGTTGTTTAATATGCAGGGATATATGAACTGATAAAGAACATCTTGTGGACAAGTTTGAAATTAGTTTCGAGGCATTTGGACATGGAATGATCCGGTTTGCAGGGCTGCACACGCAGAATGCTACTGTTTGTGATAAATGAGTAGTATATATGTTTGGTTGGCTGATCTGTTTCGGGTAATTGATAGTGTATAGCTTGCAATTTGAAGAAGGCTTTAAAATTAAGAAGATGACATGAGAGGTTAAAAATGGCATGAAGAAATACTAAGGAAAAGCAGTTCGTAGTTTGGGCTAAGTGAAAGAGAATTTGAAGATGAATACTTGGCACAAATATGGAAGCATGAAGATGTTTGGATATTTTGGATTTTAGGCTTAGAACAAAAGGTTGTGTAGGTTTTTTTTGTATGATGTTTGGACATGATGGTTATGGTTTTTGTAAATTGGATTCATGTTTTGTAAATGATAAACACCATAAAACTTTAATAGTGAATCTTGAACTTGGAATTTGAACTTTTACATTCGAAACTTGCAATTTCGTATTATGGTCACTTGAACGGTGAATGAAATTTGTGATCTTGAAATTTGAAATAGCCTCGAATAATTCTCGAGTGACCTTGTACATGAATGAACTTGATATTTGCTTTTAAATTTCAAATAACTTGTTTCTCAAGAAATCCACATGAATCCTTTTCTAACCTTGCATGCTTGATAAATTAACTTTAATCCAATTTTGAACAAATCTTGAATTCACATGATATTTCTTTTGAAAAAATCCAAAGAAAACTCTATGATCAGAATTCAAACTTCTTGATTGAATCCTAAAGCAAAGGACTTATATCATAAGCCATGAAGCGAGGTGAAAGAAATTAAGAGGGTAAATTTTGGTCTGCAACACCCACCACACTCTCTTCATGACCTCACACACTCCTCAAAACGCGGCAAAATGACCCCTCTTATGCCTTTAAACACAAGAAGCTTCTCACTCTCTCAATTTTCTCAAAACTTCCAAACTTTCCCCTAACAAAATTTCTAACCCAAGTTAACTCTCTACCTCACTCCACACACTCTTTATAACTCCCTCACACCCTCATTCAAGATACACGCATTAGAGGCATAAAAAAACTTAGATCTATATCCTCACTCTCTCAAGCATTTTTCTCCTTTGAAGCTTCCTTCTTATTATACCTCAATTTTTGCCCCTAAGATTCCTCTATCATCTCATATCAACTCAATCATATCAAGATCACACTTGAGTTTGACTCTTCTCCTTATCTCTAGGTTTTCTCATGAAGGATCACCAAGCACTTTAATTTTTATATTGTGATCATATATGTCTTGTGTTGATTAACTTTTAACTAACAAATACAATGAATGTTTGCTCTAAATGATGATACTATAGGTGAGGGCACAACACATTTCATCCGGTTGATTCATAGGTTTATGAGTTTATTTCCATGCCTTTTTCAACAAAGCTTCATTGAGATTCGAGATTCAATATTGAGAGTTTCTTTAAAGTAATATCATGGCAAGATCTACTATGGTTCACCATGCCTCAATTTTCCAAAGGAAGTCAAAAGATGCAAGAATTGATTGAATAAGTTTGGCCTAATTGGATAAGTTATTGTTTCCTTGATCTAAATGGCATAACTCTCTCAATTCTTAATATTTGGAAGTGGTTATTATTACTATGGGTTCTCATCATCATCCACAACAATCTTTTTTCACATAGCAAAAACATTTGTACAAGAAAGATTATCAAGATTGAAAAGGGTTCCCAAGTCATTTTGATGCTCTAGGAGTTAGGGTTTTGAACTTATAAAGGCTATATCTTGTCCATCTTTTGAGACTTTTGAGTGATTCCAAAGACACGTTTCTCCTTAAAGGGTTATCAACAAATCACTTCAAAATTTTCAAGAAAATTGTGTGTGAAAGATCACTAATGATTGAGAAATTTTACAAGTCCTCTAGATAGGCCATCAAATTCCCTTAGGTGACTTCAAAAAGTCATAGCTTGAGCAATTTTTATCTCCTTGATCCCATTCTTTTTCCCTAATGATCTTAAGAGTGTGAACTTAAACTCTTCTTTTATGTGAAAAACTTGAAAATGGTTAGAAGATGCCTTAAAAGCTCAAAAGATTATAGGTCACCTTATGGATTTTCATCAATTTCAAAGGATCATAACTTGTCCAATATTTGGAATATTTGAGTGATAGAAGTTTCACAATACTCTTTAAGGAGTCCACTTCATGCTAGTATCATTGTTCAAAGCAAAATTTTGGAAGAAGACCTTGTTTGGAGTCAAAACATTTTGGGTCATTTTTTAAGAAACACTTAGAGTTTTTCTAAGTATAAAAGTCAACACATTTTTCCTGATTTTGACCAAGCACAACTTTTAGCTCAAGCATCCAAATAATCTCTTTCTTGGCACATTATGAAGAATTTTACCTCATCTTTCTAATGAACCAATAATCAAGTCCTAAGGTTCCCTAAATCATGCACCACATGAGCTCAAAGTTAGCTACTTGAAGTTAAATTTTCCTTCCAAGTCAGAATTTGAAATCCATAATCCAACTTCTAAACACCAAGTTAGCACGCGTTTTTTATTTAAACATTTTTAACAAAGTTCCCAAAGATGAATTAAGGATCAAAACACAGGAATTGATTGAGTTTTGATGCACATGGAGTCACACATTTTCCACTTTCGGGCTCCATCCAATTTCCCTCCAAACTTCAATTTTCCTTTCAATTCTTTGCACCATTCACTTCCCTATAAATATATGACCTCACTAATCTCATTTTCTCAATCTTGGACAACCAAAATCACCTTGTCAAACTCCCTCCATAACTCACTTTTCTGAGTTTTCAAAATCTTTTCTCCACTTTTCAATCCAATTCATTCATTGATTCTTCATCCTTGAACTTCACTGAAGCTAACAGAAGAAGAACCAAGCTTTGAGGTGTCCTAAATCGTGCTAGACAAGTCCAATTACAGAGCAAGTTCATCTGAATTCGTTCAGGTAGTTTAAGGCACTAATTCTTCTAACTCAAATTACTGGAATGGTCTATGATGTTCACTGATGCTTGCTATCAACTCAATTTTGGTGAATCAACGCATTTGATGCTTCTGCTTTTTTATTTCAACATTTTTAAAACACTCTGATTTTTTCCAAATCGACTATGTTGTGATTTATATAAATTTTTCGCGAGCATATGGTTGTGATCGTCTCAAGTAGACGCATCTGATGGCACCATTATGAACACATAGATTTACAGATTGAAGAATTTGAGTTTTTCCCTATTTGCAGGAGGCTGGATGTTGAAGACGACCTACGTGTCGTTCTTCAACAAATGATACTCAACCATTTGTTTTATTTTGATTGGCTGCACTTTTTTGTGTTACATACACGCGCATTGACTTGGATTCATGATACTCCCTCACCTGAGATCCATTAGATCTTCCAGTGTGTATAAGTGAGTTAGATCCAACGCGTGTGGTTTTTTCTGATTTATTTTATTTTACAAAACTACTTTTAAAATTCCTTTATCCTTAAAAATTAATAACTCTCTTATTTTTTATCCAAAAATTATGAAAAAAATATAAAAAATACTTTGATTTATTTCTGACTTTATGAATATTTTTTCATATTTTCATTTTTATGTTTGATATTTTTCATAATTCTTGTTTTGTTTTCCTTATTTTAATTGTTTAAAAAATACTTTCTGGTCTTTTTAAATTTTGAAAATAATTATGGAAGGATCCAATGATCTCTTGACAAATATTGGTGACCTTATTTTATTTTTATTTCTGATTTTACTATTTTTAACAAATTTTGGCTAATTTTGCTTATTTATTTAAATTTTAAAAATAGTTTATGACTTTAAAAAACTCTGAAAATTTTTGTCAACTATTATTGACTTATGTTTGACCTCTGACTTTTTTTAAGGATTTTTATTTAGAATTTTAATATACTTTGTGTATTTTACCAATAATTTTCCTTTTTATTAACCATTTAAATATTGTTTTATTAAATATTATTTTATTATTTTTGTTTGGTCCTGACTTGGATTTCATTTGGTGAAAAATTCCTCAACCTCATTGGATCTTGGGTGTTGATAGGTTGAAAAACCAAATCCACTAAAATGGATGAATGATGTTGACGATATTTAAAACCCTAATTTCATTTAATACATCCCCTCCCTCTTCATCCAATCCCTTTCTTACATGTGCTACATGTTGTTAGAGAATAATCTACATATCATTTCTTTAAAAATATAGTACATAGATTGCTATTGACCGGCCTCAAAATAGGTACGAGTTCTACATAAGTCCACTTACGATTGCTTAACATAGCATTAATTTTGTCCCGATTCGAGAAATGATCATTTGTGGCCCAAACATATGTTTGCAACCCCAAGTATGTTTGATTTGAAACCTTTGATCCAATAACCTTGAGGTTCATTGTTAGGAGGCTTTGATCTTATCAATCCTCTAATGAACCTTCATAAAATTTGGTTTAAGTGAATCATATAAACATTGTTGATCATTTGTTGTTGGCTCGAGAATTTGAAATGAATGATATACTTGACAAAAAGCAAATGAAACTTGTTGTTGAGAGGCTTTGATTTTATCAATCTTCTAATGAGTTTTCAAATGCGAGATTCAAGATGGTCATTCAACTAACCTCTAATTTCTAACTCATTAACAATTGACTTTTATTTTATGCTTTTACTTTACGCCTTTATTTTTATGCACCATTTATTTTAGCATTTACATTTCATGCAATTTTCATCTTTTCTCACTTGAGCATTTATCTTTATGTCATTTTTATTTTGCTCACTTGAGCTTTCATTTTCTCTTTGAAGATACCTAATAACCAACTTGAACAATAAGAAACTTTAAGATTGCTTGGACTATTTAGTTACTATCCTAGGAATTTTAGAGTTATGGACTTCTTAGACTTAGGATTAGAGACCTTGACTACCCTTGAGATCTTGGTGACTTCTGTTATTATATTTTCTGGAGTTCTTGGGGTTTACCCCGAGACATTGGGTTGTTTTTTCTTTGTGTGCAGGTTATTCTGATTATATGCTCTGCCTGTGATTGGGAATTCCTCTGTATACAGCCGTTATTCTGACCAATTTATGTGAAGACTTAATGCATTTGAAGTTTGGTATTCTTAAGAGGTTTAATATCTTTGCTTGTTTGGTTTCAATCCAAAGGATGGGAATTCTATATTGACTTATTGTGTAAAGCGTTGGCTTCTTGTTGGTTAGATGGTTCTTTTCCCTAGCTTTTACCTTATGCTTTAGGATAGTCCCTTCATCTCCTCCCATCTTCTTTAATTTCAAAAATCTTCTCCCTTCTTTTCAAAACTATTCTTGTTTTCTAACTTGAATCACTTTCACAATAAACTTAGACTTAGGTCCATGCATTTTCAAAAATATTTTCTTAATCAAATTTTAACCAATTTAATCATACTTTGACATTTTTTGTGAGAAGACTAAAAGTCAATCAATCTCATTCAAACCATTTTGCCACTTTGGTTCTTTTACTTTAAACTTTTCTTAAAAGATTAGAAACTTGTCAATCCTTGTAGTGATGCGAGTTACTATACTTCTATGATATGTAGTAAAGTGAGATATTTTCCACTTGGATTTTGAGTGAGGCTTTATTTATTTTAAAATCCAAGCTATATCCTCCACTTTGAGATGATGCAAATTCTCCTTTCTCATAATAGTGGATAGTAAGTATGTTTTCCACTCGGATACGATGATGATGTCTCGTCTCTTAAAATTAACCAACACATTTGTGTTTTGAAATTTTTAAAGGTGAACTACGAGTACCCTGATCCCCTATTGCACGAAAGGTGGTACATAGGCACTAAAGGTTCGCCACCGTGACAGGTACAAAAATTGTAAAAAATACTTCTTTTCCCATCCCCACCATCTATTTTTTATACAACACTTATAGCCAAAATACACAAATTTTCAAAGAGATTCCTACGGAGTACCATAGATGTTTAGGGTGCTAATACCTTCCCTTTGCATAACCAACCCCCGTACTTAGATTCTCTCCCCTCTTTTTTGGTGTTATTCACTCTTTTCCCATTCCTTTGGAAATAATAAAGCGCGGTGGCGATTTTTATTTGATCTGTGCGAGTTAAGTCAATCCAATGGCTTAGTCTCAACATTTCTACCACTAAAATTATCTCTTAATTTCATCTTTCTCTCTTACTCCAGTCATCTCTATTAAAGATCATATAGCATCTTAGTAGAGTTTTCTTCTTATTTTTCACAAGATCCCATAGGAAGTGGACCTTCTCCACTTGGTAAGCTTCTCTCAACTTCATATATTCATTTTTAGATATGAAAATCACATGTATAGCTCTCATGCATTGAATCTGGAAGTCCTTTAATGAAGGAATTGGTTAAACTACTTGAATGTGTGATGTTTGGATTTCATGATCAGTTTTCACATGCCTGACTTGTGTTTCGATTTTCTTTATGTTTGAACTATCACTTTTTTAATCTAAAGGCATGTATAAATTCTACTCATGGAATGCTTCAGTTTGTTATTTTAATTTTCCATATTTGATGGTGCTTTGGTGCTTGAAATTGAGATCGAAATGGTGAAAAAACACGGGTTAGGGTTTAGTTGCAAGTTTGTATTTGTTGCAATGAAGAATACGAAGGCGTGTCACATTCTGATTTGTTGTTGTTTTATTTCTATTATCTTTTGTTTATTTAAAATGAGGAAGCATTCTGATTGGCCAGTTGTTTCAGATTTTGTCCTATATAACTTAAATGAGTGTGACCGATTGATATTTGTCCACATAACTTTTGTCACACTTCTTTTTAATTAAAATGAAATGAGACAAAAATGTTTGGTTTAGACTAAAATGCATTGGGCTTCACCTGCTTGTTATTTGCACCCTCACTTTCTGAGGCCAAACACACCTTACAATTGAACCAATGTCATTTCTGTTTTGTGTTTTACACCCCTTCCTCTTTGTGAATAATATCTTGTTCCTTTTACAAATTCAATTTTATTTTAATATTTTTTTATTCCAAAAATTTCCAAAAAAATATATTCTGATGCTCTAATTAATTGTGAGATGTGTTCAATTGTGATGATTTATTCACATATTCTGATGCTTTATTTTGCTATTTTATCTTGAAGTAATTGTGAGATGTGTTTAATTGGCCTAGTCTTTCAATTAGGGTTTTGCTTGATGACCTTTCTAAATGCCATTTGATCCAAATTTTTCACACACTTAGGAACATGAATATAGGGTGTTTGAATGTTCATTTGTTGCCTTCATGAATTAATATGGTCCATATGTGAATCACATTTGGATGCCTAAATTTCTTGATCAATGTTTATGATGTTGATGTATGTTTGAAGCTTTCCTTGAGCCTTTTCATGTACAATCTGTTATACCCCAATTTTTCCCCCTAATATTCCTCGATCATCTTATATCAACTCAATCATATCAAGATCACACTAGCGTTTGGCTCTTCTCCCTATCTCTAGGATTGCTCATGAGGAATCACCAGGCACTTTGAGTTGTGTATTGCGACCATATATGTCTTGTGTGATACGGTGGGAGAACTGACTATGGTTTTGCGTTTGTTTTCGCAAATGTTTCGGTTGAGCAAGAGTCGCCACCGACTTTTTATTTTATCCTAAGGAAAGGTTTAAAAAGCACAGCAAAAACCTTTAGAGATGTTTTCTTGGGTTCGGGGAGTAGATTATAGAAAGGGAAGGTATTAGCACCCTTTCTATCCATGGTTATCCATGGGCTCTTAAGTACTTGCTTAGATCAACTTGCCTTGGTTTTCAATTGTTTGAAATAGTGCTTTTGTGCGTGGTTTTGAAAATGTTTTGAAAAAGATGCCTTGTATAGGCAACCCTTTTAACAATTCTTTACTCGAATGTTTTACAAAAGGTGTTTGTCTTTTTGAAAAGATGTTTCAAGGTTTTTTTGAAAGTTTGTTTTGAAAGTGTTTGTGAAGTGTGGTTTGAAAAATAGGCAAGTGTTTTTGTTTTGCAAGTTGACAAGTACTTAAGAGCTATCTACCCTAAAGTTCTCAAAGATTATTGCTATGTTTTAACCCTTTTAACAATTTTGTTCCACCATTGCATTTGGTGGACAATCTTGTGTTAGGATGTGAAAGGGACGGGCGCGGGTCATCGTTTTAGACCATAATTGCAATGGTGCCAAGTATCTTTGGGCAATTTTCCTTTAAGGGACTTGATAATTTTTTAGGCAACTTTTCGAAAGCGTCATCGAGGGACTATGATCATTTGATTTGTGTTTGTTTTGCCCAAAGAGACCTAACATGCAACATGGCCCATTCATTGAAGGCAACAAGTGGAATACCCTAGGGGTGCAAGTGTGATATGTGTTGTCCATTTTCATGCTTGTTTATCTTGAAATTAGGTCAAACTAGTTTTGTTGTTTTTATTTGCATACAAACCCTAATTCTATCATGGTATATTTAGAAAGCAATAAAGTGCGAAATTTAAAGTTCCTAAGCTATTACAACATAATATGGGAAGGGGGGTACAAATGTTCTAATGGGGGTATTTTGACAAGGAATTTAAACCTAGCTATTACATCAATTTGGAATTATTTACAAGATATTTAATTGCACAAATTAAATGGAAATAAAATAAATATGCAAGATGCAAAAAGGGTTTTTTATATGTATGAAAAAAAAGGTATTTTTGTATGTCAAATAATCAAAATAAAAAGTATTATTTTTTGGAGCTTTTTTATGTTTAGGGCAAAACCCTAATTTTATTAAGTAAATGCATTAATTATTTAATATGTACAATATTTAATAATTATATACAAAAATAAAATAAAAATGAAGTATATTTATAAAAAAAGTATTTTTTGAGGTCAAGTATTAATAAAAGAAAAAATGTATGTATTATTGTATTTTTGTCCTAAATATTCTAATAATATATATATATATATATATATATATATATATATATATATATATATATATATATATATATATATATATATATATATATATATATATATATATATATATATATATATATATATATATATATATATATATATATATATATATATATATATATATATATATATATATATATATATATATATTTGTATTATTTTCTAAATATGTATTATATATACAAAATAATAATATTTAATATTTATAAAAAAAAGTATATTTTATATAACATATTTTCAGAAGATAAAACAAAATGAAAATGAAAATAAAATGTGTTTACATTATTTTTGGTATTTTTAAATAAAAGTAAGTTTATATATTTATTTATGTACAAATAACCATCTAAACAAATAAATGCCTAATAAATTCAAAAATGGTATAAAAAATTATTTTTATATTTTTAATATCATGAGGAAAAATAAATAAGTCAGAATAAAAAAGGAAAAGTCAAAAAATCATGAAAATAAGCACAATGGGCCACAGAGGTGTAAAAGCAAAAATGGGGTGTGAAAAGAAATAACAAAACAGGCCCAGCCCAAAGGCTGTTGTCTTCAACCTTCAGCCATTCAAAACAGAAAAACGCGCATTTTCCATGCTTCCACCAAACTCCTGATTCCTTGATTTTCAGCCAAAACTCATAACATAAACAATGTAGAGCATTAAATCACGAATTCATACATATAAAGAACATGATTTAACTCTCAGAAATGAGAGAGAATTTCATCATTCCCAAATCTTAACCTAATTTTTTATCAATGTTCAGACATCAAATTCTCGTGGCACACGTAACATAAATGAAAACTAACTACATGGGCATGTTCAGGGCTATGAGTGTGACATATTTTCTTCACAAACCTAAAGCTAACAATGCCTGGATAGAGAGATACGATTTCATGAACTTACCTGTTCAGTTGAAGTTGTATCTGGTGATGGAGGTACTTTCAGTGCAAGGTGATGATTGGTACAACTTCCTTGATGTCCAGGGATGATATTCCAAGTTTTACTTTGCTTTGAAACTAGCTGAATCGAGTTATAGAACTCCACCTGCAAATCAGAAAAATGAAAATGGCCAAACTGATTAGAGGAGTTACAGTCCGCTTCTAATGCTTTGGATAGTTTGCATTGATGGTAGGGAAGGTGTTTGAACTGGTTTTGGCCAAGGTGCACGATGGAAATGAGTTGTGGGATTCAATCTGCAGTAGGTGCTCTATTTGGACAGTTTGAGAGTGATTCTGTGTTTGAGAGGGCAATGGAGGTGGATAGCTCGTGTTTCAGCTTGGGTTTGATGATTAGAAAGTGTTTGACAAGTTTGCTTAAGCTTCGTTTACAGGAAATGAGAGTTGTTGTACAAAATGCAAGCTTTCTTACACTTTAAGCAAGAGATGGCAAGTTGGTGTTTCTAGCCTGTACAGGCCCCCATTCTATGCTGAACCACTTAGTCTTGATCAGTGCAATTAGTCCATAAACTTGTGCCAAAGAGATCTTAATTGTACTTGCTTGGATTTGCTTTAGACATAAAGTTCACTTTTGCAAAAATGGATAAAATGCTTTATCTAAAAATGGATTAAACCTTTATGCAATGCTTGAACACATAGAATATGGTCTTGGCACAATGAGTTTGCATTAAATTTATGAGTGTTGGATGGTTTAGAGGCCTGTAATCAAGGAAAGCATGCTGATTTGAAAATTGCCTAAGTGTATGAACATGGAAATTGGCCATAACAAAAGTGAGTTTTTCCCATATTGCAAAATTCGATTCTCCCTAACCATGAGGTTGTTTGATGAGTTCTTGGACATTTTGGAAAGCTTGTAATGTGTACTACAATCCATCTTTGAAATGCAAATTGAAATTCCAAGTGGAAGTATGTGAAAAATGGTCTTGAAGTTAGGCAAAAATCCTGCCTAAAATAGGTCAAATTTTCTCTAAGTTAAGAATGGTTTGGTACCCTTGTTCCAAAAATTGTAACTTGAGATACAAGCCTCTTTTGGGAAAACTTTGTGAATCAAGTTGTAGATTATTCAATAGGCTACAACTTTCATGTTTTGACTTTTGCTTGAATCCAAATGAATCTTGGTGAGAAAGTGGGGCAAAGTTAGGAAAAAATTAGGGTTTTTCATAACTTAGAAAAATTCTAAGTTATGAAAAATCTTCATTTCAAACCCTAATTTGCAATTTTGGATTTCTTGATGGACAAGTTTCATGATTTGGCATGTTTTGATGAAAAATGAATCTTGACACTTGATTTTGACCAAAAAGTCAAAGTTTGACTTTTCAGTATACAATCAAAATTGATCAATTGACTGGGAAATTCAATTGTCAATCTTGTGTATTTGGGATCTTTTGAACTTGTTGAGCATGTCAAGACAATTCCATGGGGTCCTTGAGTCCATATGTGAGCTTGGTTTGCCATTGGCTAGGTCAAACAGTGAAAAATTGCCTTTGTGCAGTCAAAACCCTAAAAATGACCATTTTGCCCTTTTGATGATCTGATCAAATTTCTTGTGGAATTGTGATCCAAACTTGATCAAATGGTCCGTGTGAGTTCGTAATGTTGATGTGGGTCAATTTTCATGAGATTTGACTGTCAATTGGCCACAATTGACTTTTCCCCCAATACAGTTGATTTCCAGGTCAACTGTCCAATTGACTGGGCAAAATTTGGAATCAAGACTTGAAACTTGGTATGGATAAACTTGGGAGTCCCATATGAAGCATGAAAGTCATCTTAGGCATTTTAGGTCAAAATATCTTTGTGCAAACACAAACCCTAATTTGGGTCAACAGTGCAAGGAGAAGTCTTGAGCAGATGAAACCCTAACTGGATCTTGAGTTCCAAGGGCTTTGTGATGAGAAATGTTGAGAAAATGGGAGGGCAAATTTTGGGGTACAACAGTTGCCCCTGTTCAATCTTCTTGAATCCAAAGAGTTAGATAGGCAAGTTTTCCTTTCGTGACTCGAGGGTAAAAGGAGATTGGACACTAGAGTGCCCTTAAATTTGCACTCGTCAAAGCAATGGATGCGGGAATGGGCTTAGAGATGCCATTTGGAGATGGGCTTAATGATTCCATCTGGAAGAGTGACAGAAACTTGTCGGGGATGGGCTTAAAGATGCCATCTGGAATAAGTATCAGAAAGGTGTCCATGTTTAGGACCATCTTTGAACTGGGGTCTGAATAAGCAATAGATTGACATCCGTATCTGGAGGCATCCGTAAAATGTTTTCAGAGGTTGAGAAGAGTCTGAACAAGCGATAGATTAACATCCGTTGTTGGGAAGAATCCATAAGCTGTTTTCAGAAGTCTTGAGAAGAATCTGAACAAGTGATAGGTTAACATCCGTTACTTGGAGAACCCGTGAACTGTTTTCAGAAATCTTGAAGTTGAATAAGCAATAGAGCAGCATCCGTTGTTGGGAAGCGTCCGTAAACTGTTTTCAAAAGTTGCATCTGAACAAGTTGATAGATTAACATCCGTTGTTGGGAAGAATCCATAAACTGTTTTCAGAAGTCTTGAGAAGAAACTGAACAAGTGATAGGTCAACATCCGTTACTTGGAGAACCCGTGAAATGTTTTCAGAAATCTTGAAGTTTGAGGAGGAACCGGTGTAGGGTTTCCTGATGATGAGCTCGTGTAAAACTGCATCTGGATGAATCTGGAATAAGCATCAGGATGTTGCCATGTCTGGGTCACATCTGAACTATTCCTGGAAAGAATCTCGGAAGATAATGATTTTTGTATGTCGACTGATCTTACCTGCAAAGGCAAGGAGTTAGTTATATGCAATGTCATGATGCATGATACCATGTATGTTATATGATATGAATGTAAATGGATGCGCATGTAAGCTGGAGAGCTGTCTTGCAAAGGATAGATGAATCCGAGATGGCTGAAGATAAAAGCCTCTTGACTGCTGCCGGGAAGAATAATTCCTGGTTGTTGCTGGGGAATAAGGAGCTTGGGTTGTATACCAATCTTCTGGGGAATTCCTGTCTTGAGGAGATCTTCATTGGAGAATCTTGAATATACAATGAGGAACTGAGAACTGAGAGTCTGCAGATTTGCTTGGGGAATACCAGACCTTCAATCGTCGAGGGGCCTTAGAACCACTTGCGGGGACTTGGAATTTCCTTGGTGACTTGCAGGGTAAGAGAATTTCTGATGATGTCTACTGGGGTTTTTAGAACCTGGTAGACTTAAGCTGGGGAGATAAGACTGAGAATCTCCAGTCTAGTGAGAAGCATTTCTGTGGGGAGAAGGTTCACTAGTCTGGTTCCGCTGGGGATTGATAGTTTTTAGCTCTGCTGGGGATACTGAAACTTAAACTCTGAGGGGAATTGAGTTCTGGAGGATTCTCTGGCTGGGGATAACAAAGATAAACTCCTCTGGGGATTGTATTGATAAGTTATGCTGGGGAACTCTGATGAACTCCGCTGGGGATAGGAAGAATTCTGCCGAGTGCGATCTTTCGTGGCAATAAGCTGAGGATAACCCAGCTATAAGCCCCTGTAAGGAATAACTTTGAATAAAGCTCGGGGGAGACGTCCGTACTCTGCAGGGGATAAGCTTCCAGAATCTACTGGGGATAAGCTTCAAGACTTGCTGGGGATATGGATTCCAAATCTCCTGGGGGTTTCCTTTGAAAGGGTATTAAGATAATCAACTGTACCTTCAACCTATCAGTAATCCTCTTTCCCGATTCATAAGGAAATGATTATGTTCAAATGCATATACCTATTTAACAAAACATTGGACGTTTCTCAAAATAAAACAAATAGTGCAAGAGAAAAGAAAAAGGAAATGACACAAATTTCTGGGAAAAGTATTTGTATTGACTTTCTCTGAGTATATTTGTACAAAGGAGACAATCATCCTAGTAAGAGGATTTTGTCGTAAATATTGAAAGATTTATACAAAATAAAGATGGCTATGTGAAATAATTCCATGGGATTCCATTCTGCTATAGCCTTCACAACTCTGAATATCTGTCCATTCAATGCTTCGTCTTTCGATGACTGGATTGATCAGAAGCCTGGAACTGATTGATGAAGAGATTGTCTTTTGAAGTGATCCGACGAGACATAGTCATACGCTTTAATTCCCTAACTTTTGCCTGAATCGCCCTTTCGGGTTTTCGATCCACCGGGAAACCCCTTTTTGCCCAAGCCGCCCTTTCGGGTTTTCAACTTGCCGGGTGTACAGATTTTTTGTTTTTATCCCTAATTTTTGCCTGAACCGCCCTTTCGGGTTTTCGGTCCACCGGGATGCCCATTTTTGCCCAAGCCGCCCTTTCGAGTTTTCGACTTGTCGGGTTATTTTATGCGTAGTATCTTTTGACTATGTCTGCGTTCGCAGGGTGCGGCAAATCGTCGCCGTCCATGGTGGTTAGAATCATCGCACCACCAGAAAATATGCTCTTGATCACAAATGGTCCTTCATATGTAGGAGTCCATTTGCCCCTGGGATCACTTTGCAGCAAGATAATCCGCTTGATTACGAGATCTCCGACTTGATATACCTGACGTCTGACTTTCTTATTGAAGGCCTTGATCATCCGTTTTTGATACGTCTGACCATGGCATATAGCAGCGAGTCGCTTCTCGTCGATCAAATTGAGTTGATCAAGTCGGGTCTGCATCCAATCATCTTCATTCAAACCTGTGTCCTTCATAATCCTTAGAGAAGGAATATGAACTTCCATAGGCAGGACATCTTCCATGCCATAAACCAAAGAGAATGGGGTTGCCCCGGTTGAAGTACGTGCCGTCGTACGGTATCCATGTAGAGCAAACGGTAACATCTCATGCCAGTCTTTGTAAGTGACTGTCATTTTCTAAATGATCTTCTTAATGTTTTTGTTCGCAGCTTCAACAACACCGTTCATCTTCGGCCGATAGGGAGATGAATTGTGATGATAAATCTTGAACTATTTGCACAAAGCGGTGATCATCGTGTTATTCAGATTTGTACCGTTGTCTGTGATGATCCTGTCTGGAACACCATACCGGCATATGAGATTTTGCTTGATGAAGTGGGCAACCACATTTTTAGTAACAGAGGCGAAGGAAGCTGCTTCGACCCATTTGGTGAAATAGTCAATGGCGACCAGGATGAAACGATGTCCGTTGGAAGCCGTGGGCTTGATCTCTCCAATCATGTCAATGCCCCACATCGCAAATGGCCAAGGAGCAGTCAGGATGTTGAGAGGAACCGGAGGGATATGAACTTTGTCAGCGTAGACTTGACATTTGTGGCAAGTACGGGAATGTTGATGGCAGTCAACTTCCATGGTAGACCAGTAATAGCCTGCCCTTAGGATCTTCTTAGCCATTGTATGCTCGCTCAAGTGAGTGCCAAATGTGCCGTTGTGTATCTCAGTCATGATCAACTCTACTTCAGCTTTGTCTACGCATCGGAGTAATACACAATCATGGCTTCATTTGTAAAGGATGCCGTTGCTCAGGAAGAATTTGGTAGCAAATTTCCTTAAGAACTTCTTGTCATTTACGAAAGCTCCTTCGGGATAATCTCTAGTCTCGAGATACCTTTTGATTTCATGGAACCAGGGTTGTTCCACTACTTCTTCGGTATTAATCTCGTGACAATGTGCAGGTTCATCCATTCGCTCGATGGTGATTTGGGGAGCCTCGTTATCCCAGTTGAGTTTAAACATGGAGGACATTGTGGCTAGAGCATCTGCTAGCTGATTCTCTTCTCGCGGGAAATGCTCGAAGGTAATTTGCTCGAAATGAGGCAACAATGTCAAGACATGTTCTTTGTATGGGATAAGATTAGGATGCTTGGTATCCCACTCTCCTTTGATTTGACTGATAACCAAAGCCGAGTCCCCAAATACGATCAAAGATTTGATCCCCAAGTCTATAGCAGCCTTGAGACCAAAGATGCAAGCTTCATACTCAGCCATGTTGTTTGTGCAGCTGAAGCAAAGTCGGGCCGTGAAAGGTGTGTGACAGCCTTCCGGAGAAATGAGTACTGCGCCGATACCGTTTCCAAGTGCGTTTGAAGCACCATCAAAGTACAGGGTCCATCGGGATCCCTTTTCGGGTCCGTCATACGGTCCATTACCTTCAATGTTGTCCAAATTCATGATGTCCTCGTCTGGGAAGTCAAATCTCATGGGTTGATAATCTTCGATAGCTTGATAAGCCAGATGGTCAGCTAGTACACTCCCTTTTATAGCTTTTTTAGTGGTGTACTGGATGTCATACTCGGTTAGGATCATTTTCCATCTGGCTATTCTTCCAGATAAAGCGGGCTTTTCAAAGATATACTTGATAGGATCCATTTTGGAAATCAACAAGGTAGTATGAGTCAACATATACTGTCTTAGTCGGCGAGCAGCCCATACCAAAGCACAACAAGTTTTCTCGAGCAGTGAGTAGCGAGTCTCACAGTCGGTAAACTTTTTGCTAAGGTAATAAATAGCATGCTCTTTTCGACCAGACTCATCATGCTGGCCCAAAACACACCCCATTGAGTTATCCAAGACGGTCAGATACATGATAAATGGTCTTCCTTCGACGGGTGGCATCAGAATAGGAGGTTCTAGCAAATACTCCTTGATCTTATCGAAAGCAGCTTGGCAATCTTCGTTCCACTCGACTACCTGATCTTTCTTCAAGAGTTTGAAAATGGGCTCACAGGTAGAAGTCAGATGAGAGATGAATCTGGCAATATAGTTCAAGCGCCCCAAGAACCCTCTAACCTCCTTTTCAGTACGGGGAGTAGGCATCTCTTGTATTGCTTTCACTTTTGCTGGATCGAATTCAATGCCTTTGTTGCTTACAATGAATCCTACAAGTTTACCAGACCTAACTCCAAAAGTGCACTTACTTGGATTCAGCCTGAGTTTGTATTCTTTCAACCTGGCAAACAGCTTTTCTAGATGTTCAAGGTGCTCTTCCTCTGTTTGTGACCGAGCTATCATATCGTCTATGTAAACTTCAATCTCATGATGTATCATATCATGAAACAAAGCTACCATGGCGCATTGATAAGTTGCCCATGCGTTCTTCAGTCCGAACGACATCACCTTGTAACAGAAAGTGCCCCATTGTGTGACAAAAGTTGTTTTCTCCATATCCTCGGGGGCCATTTTGATTTGATTGTAGCCCGAGAATCCATCCATGAAGGAAAACACTTTGTGCTGAGCTGTATTGTCGATCAAAATGTCAATGTGTGGTAGCGGAAAATCATCTTTGGGGCTGGCCCTATTCAAATCCCGGTAGTCCACACACATCCTGACTTTGCCATCTTTCTTAGGTACTGGCACGATGTTAGCGACCCATTGAGGATAGGACGTAACAGCCAGAAAGCCAGCGTCGAATTGCTTCATCACTTATGCTTTGATCTTTTCAGACATGTCAGGCCTCATTCGGCGGACTTTTTGCTTGATCAGTGGACAATCCTCTCTTGTGGGGAGACGGTGAACCACGATGTCTGTGTCTAAACCCGACATGTCTTCATATGACCAAGCGAAGATTTCAACATACTCATTCAACAACTGTATTAGGCGTTCCATGACACTTGGTTCTAGATTGGCACCCACTTGCACCTCCTTCCGGTCTTCCTCGGTCCCTAAGTTGACAGTTTTCAATGACTCTTCGTGCGGTAAGATGGCCCTTTCCTCTTGCTGTAGAAGTCTGGCTAGTTCCCCTGGTACTTCACAACCTTCGTCATCTTCATACTCGGCTTGATTGACCAGATCTTCAGAGTTATTGAAGGATATAGCAGAATAGTCACCCATGGAATCCGGAGTGGATGGGTACCTGCATTTGTGAGTGTGGGTGTGTGTAAGGGATAGCCATCCTTAAACAAAAAATGCAAAAGGAAAGAAAATGAACACAAGCAGTTTATCAAATGAAAAACGTCCAATGAATCATTAAACATGGCATATGGATATGAAAAATAATCAAAACCCTTACAAATGGACCTACATGCCCCGGGCAAGGCATGAGGTGAAAAGGTAGTGTGCGGATTGTTCAGAAACAAATATTACAGACCAAATAGGAAATGTTTGACAGATAAATTACTGATGAATAAAAGTGATGGGGACAAAGTCTTTTGCCTCCCAGTTGCATAATCCTCCTTTGACAGTTGGGTAGATCCACTCTTCGATGTTGCTCTCCTTGTCTTCATCCTCCAAAGCGTTGATTCCGTAGGGAGAAATTTTGATTGGCGCTCTTTCAATCTTCGAACGGCGCATAGCTTTCTGGCCCGCGGTAGTGAACCCTAATCCAAATTTGTCTGTTTTATGTGGAATATCAGGCAACTGCCCCCATGCTGAATTCGTCCCCTCCTTTATTGCGGCCTTTGCGTCCTCCAGAGATGCCATCCTGACCATCTGCCTCGGTACTTCAGCTGCCAACTTTGCTACTGCTATTTCAGGAAGGAATTCTTCGAAATGCTAGAAAGGTGTCTCAATGAACTCACCTTCTACCTCCACGTACCGGAAGGAGTTCAAGTGGATGATCATGTACTCCTCTTCACCATGGACGGTAATGATCTTTCCCTTGACAGGATACTTCAACATATGATGTAAGGAGGAGGTGATTGCCCCAGCATGGTGTATCCAAGGCCTACCCAACAAGCAAGAGTATGACGGACGGATGTCCATCACATAGAAAGTAGATTTAAACACCTCAGTGCCTATCTTAATGGGAATTTCAACCTCCCCATGGACCATTCTCTTCGAACCATCGAAAGCTCTGACAACAATATCACTCGGTTTCAACTCTAACCCTTCACAATCTAGCCGGTCCAAGGCCTTCTTAGGCAGTACATTCAGCGACGAACCCGTGTCGACCAAGACATGTGCGAGAGTAGTTCCTCGGCATTCGACTGAGATGTGCAACACATCATTGTGGTTTCTACCTTTAGGAGTTAGGTCGGCATCAGAGAAACCTAATCCATTGTCCGCAGTAAGGCTAGCCACGCAATTTTGGAATTGATCTGCAGAGGTTTCTTGGGGCACATGGGCTGCCTTCAGGAATTTTATCAGAGCTTTAGCGTGCGCTTCCGAGCAAAGTAGTAGTGCCAGCATGGAGATCTTTGAGGGGGTTTACCCCAGTTGTTCTACCACATCGTAATCACTCCTTTTGATTATCTTCAAGATCTCATCCATTTCCTTCTTGGAGGTTTCCGGAATGACCAAGGGTTGAGCCCTCGTCCTGACGAGCTCATCTTGGATTCCCTTACCTTTATCAACAGCGGTAGGAGGGACAACACTAGGAACAACAACATCTTCAATCAATGGGGTTCTAGAAGAGAGTTTTATTGGCGCAGGGATAACCTTGTTGGCAGATGAGGGTCCAAAGATTGCTCTTGGAGGGGCAATCTCTGGAGAAAATATTCTCCCGCTCCGGGTGATTTTGCTCGTGCCTGCAATGTTTCCAATGCTGGCTTCTTCATCATCCAAACTTTCTTCAGTTATTTAGATTTGTTTAATACCATGGTAGTAGACGTCACCGCCATAGTTCCATGGTATTGACTTCTCAGAAACATAGGGGACAGGCCCTGACATTGTTATCTTCAAAGGAACAGATTTCGTAGCTGGTGTAATCTTAACAGGCTTTCTGACGGCCTTGGAAAGATTGGCGTGAATGGTTATGATTGAGACATCTTCAGTATGGGTTGGAATAGCAGAAACTTTTTCAAACAAAATTTATCGACTGTCCATTAGGCCTTGGATGTCTTTCTTCAGTAACGGACAATCAAACGGCAGAGAGTAACAACAATAGCAGTCTTCTTTACATCCCGGGAAAATCCCGGCCTTTAACAGATTCAACTTGATGGTTAACAATGGAGTTATCAGATCATTGACATCAGCAACATACAAATCTTCTTCAATGGCATTGACATTTTGACCGTGCTTCGGCATAGGAGCAGATATCACGTTCGGCTTCTCCGGAGCGTCGAACTCCACCTCTTTCGCCTCTATCAGGTCTTGGATTTTATGCTTGAGTGCCCAACAATCATTGGTGTCGTGCCCGACACTGTCAGAATGGTAGGCGCATTTAGCATTAGGATGATAATGCGGAGAGGACGTATTCACATTTTTTGGTGCCTCTTTGATAGTGGCGAGATTCAACTTCAACAGATGGGGAAGCACTTGCGCTGGTGTCATATTAATGCGGGTGAACTGCCGTTGTGGCCGTTCCACTTGTTGTTGATTTGGTCTGGACTGGTTATAGCGAGGCTGCTCATTTGAAGGGTTTTGAATCATTACGGCCCCCACGGTTGGCCGACGTTCAGTCTTCCCTACTCTTCTTTGGGAGTATACAACAGTCGTTTCCTTCTTGAAAGGTTTCTTCTCAACACTTGCAGCGACACCCTTCTGAATCTTTCCTGACTTGATGCCAGCTTCTATTCTTTCGCCTGTTAAGATCAAATCGGTAAACCCCGCGAAAGAGTTACCAATCAGATGATTGAAAAATGGCCCAGACAGGGTCCCTAGAAACATATCAACAAGTTCACGGTCGGTTAAAGGAGGCTGCACCCTGCCAGCCAAATCCCTCCATTTTTGTGCATATTCTTTGAATCCTTCGCCTGTTCCCAGTGACATACCCTGAAGTTAGGTACGAGTAGGAGCAAGGTCAGAATTGTACTGATATTGTTTGTAAAAGGCGGTGGCCAAATCTTCCCAGTTTCGGACGCTGGTTCCCTCTAACTGATAAAACCACTCCAGTTGAGCCCCAGAAAGGCTGTCTTGAAAGAAATGAATCCAAAGGTTTTTATCTGCCGTATAGGGTTGGATCTTTCTTACGTAGGACCTGAGATGCATTTTTGGACAGGACAGCCCATCATACCTCACAAAAACTGGCACTTTGAACTTTAGGGGAATTACAATCCCGGCAACCAAACCCAAATCTTCAAAATCCAAACCCGGTACTCTTTGTAGTTCCATGGCGGCCAACCTGTCTTCTAAACCTTTATATTTATCATCAGCCGGAGGGTATTGTTGATCAGAGTAGTCTTCATCCTCTTCGACCTCCTCTTCTTCCACATCAGACTCAGAAGGTACCGCAGCCCCACCTCCTTTACTGGTTCCTTCATCAGAAGTAGGAGGAAATTCAAGCACTCTCCTGGTCTCTCCTTAAAATCTTCTCCCTAAAGTAGCCACCCCGAGTCTCTTTTTCTTCTTTTTCACCGGGTCTTTATTCCCCAGCAAGGTCTTGAGATCCTCCTGACCCTTAGACAAGGTCATCAGGAGTTGCTGGAATTGTGCATTTTGAGCTTGCAGATCTTTGACTGTTTGCTCGAGATCCATCCTACTGAAATAAACAGCAGACAGATAAGGAAACCTGGCGTGAGACCTGCTTATGCACATGATGAATGATATGCTTATGTATGCAATGCATTCAAGGATTTGGAACATTCAAAATTGTTGTAGACAAAAAGGAACGCACGTCATATTAATAAGAAGAAATTTGTTAGTACATAAATGCCCCATGGGCCAAATATTACAAAAACAACTTCTCAAGGAAAAAAGACGTTGCGCATCCTCTTTGGCGTAATGAAGGTATTGAGGGCCTCTTGCTCATGGAGTCGGCGGGTAAGCTCTAGAACCTTCTTCTCACTAGCGTAGAAGCTAGCTTCAAAAGTGTTATGTTCCTCCTTGAGCTGAATCCAACTTTTCTGCATTTCCTCCCACGATGTAGGCATGTCAGGATGTAGGATGGTGTAAGGAACCTCTCCTTCCTTGACGGGCTCTTTAATCACAGGGAGAACATGAGGATAAGGCATCATTAGGCTCTGGGATCGGGCTCGTACCCACTTGAGATAAGGCTCAAGAGGGATGGAGTTCTTGTGTCCCAGAGTCTTGCTATCAACCTTGTTGGGCCTCCCCCAAGCTCTGATGAATCTTTGGCGAAGTCCTTGCGCATCGTTGTCGAAGTCAAAAACTAGGTCAGGAATCAACATGTTGTGAGGGCCATCCCTCCGTGCATATCCAAATTGCCTCAAAGCTAGGCAAGGGTTGTAGGTGATACCTCCTCTGATTCCAAGTAAAGGAACATTAGGAAACTCTCCGCAACGGTCGACAATGATGACATTTTCTCTGGACCGAGAACACCAATGTACATCATAGTGAGTAAGAGTCATCAACCGTTGGGACCACCTTGAGCCTTGGTCATTCTTCAAGACAGATTGTGGAAGGTGAGAAATAAACCACCTTGCAAGGAGAGGAGTACAGCACATGAGAACACCCCTCTGTCTCATTGTTCGTGTGTAAAATGAGTGAAGGATGTCCCCAAGCAATGTTGGTATTGGATTTCTGGACAAGAAGATTTTGACGGCGTTGACATCTACCAATTGGTCAGAATTTGGGAATAAGACCAACCCATAGATAAGGAGTGCCACAATTTCTTCAAAGGCTTGTAGGTCCAATGAATTCCAACATTCTTGTGCCTTCTCAAACAAGAATTTTGCTAAGAATCCTTTGACGCCGCTTCTGGTTTCCCAATGCCCCTTGATGTCGGATGGTTGTAGATGTAATGCTCGAGCAACATCTTCAGGCTTTGGTTCCTTTTCCGTACCGTTGAAGGGTAGTTGATTAAGGATAGGGATTCTTAGGAGTTGAGAAAACTCCTCCAAAGTGGGCACCAACTGGTAATCAGGGAAAGTGAAATAGTGGTGAAGAGGGTCAAAGAACTGGAATAGCACTTTCATCATGTCTTCTTCAATGTTGGTGTTGACTAAGCTGAGCAGTCTACCATGTCTTTCACTGAAGGATGAATTTTCCGGAATTCTTGAGGTGAGCTCCTTGAGTTGAGGAGAGATTCTCACAAGGTTGACTTGGATGGTTTTTCTGCGAGGAATTTCCATGACCTACAAAACAAGAACAAAGATGAAAATCCAAACCCTTGAAATGGTTAGTGAATGCATATGATGCTTTATGATGTTTATGATGTATGCACAAACATATGTACAAGCAAATCACACCAAACCCTAGTTTCAGGCTTGCATGGGGTTTCATAGGTAAGTACCCTCTTGAGTGTAGTTGGCTTAAAAACCTGTCCTATAAATAGTAACCGGGTTCTAAGGAGCTCAATATCACTGGATTGTTTTCATTGTTCATTGTTTTGGTTTAGCCACTTAACTAGCGACCAAAATATTCCAAGAAAACAACCCTCAATGAGTGTAGTATCGAGTATCTACCAACTTCGGACTGCACCAAAGCCGGTCATCTCACTACCCCTAATAAAAGGCCAAGATGGTCAAGTAAGGTTCTAGGTCATTAGTGCTTAGTGACATCACTCAGCGGCCCCGTACTCTCCTTGATTGAACTCAAGGGTTACCGGTACTCACAAATATGTCGCACTAATATAGCTATTGCTTCGACCGTGTCGGTATACCCCGCACAGTTTCCACAACGTATTGCTATCTATGAAATGTTTCCCAAAATCCTGGTGTAGGATTGTAAACCCAAACAAGAGAGCCAAAATATAAAGCAATCAAATCAAACAATTAGTCATGCAAGATGGTGATCTAAGCCCTAAGGTTACTCCACTTTTAAAATTATCCCCAGCAGAGTCGCCAGTTCTGTGATACGGTGGGAGAACTGACTATGGTTTTGCGTTTGTTTTCGCAAATGTTTCGGTTGAGAAAGAGTCGCCACCGACTTTTTATTTTATCCTAAGGAAAGGTTTAAAAAGCACAGCAAAAACCTTTTGAGATGTTTTCTTGGGTTCGGGGAGTAGATTATAGAAAGGGAAGGTATTAGCACCCTTTCTATCCATGGTTATCCATGGGCTCTTAAGTACTTGCTTAGATCAACTTGCCTTGGTTTTCAATTATTTGAAATGGTGCTTTTGTGCGTGGTTTTGAAAATGTTTTGAAAAAGATGCTTTGTCTAGGCAACCCTTGTAACAATTCTTTACTCGAATGTTTTACAAAAGGTGTTTGTCTTTTTAAAAAGATGTTTCAAGGTTTTTTTGAAAGTTTGTTTTGAAAGTGTTTGTGAAGTGTGGTTTGAAAAATAGGCAAGTGTTTTTGTTTTGCAAGTTGACAAGTACTTAAGAGCTATCTACCCTAAAGTTCTCAAAGATTATTGCTATGTTTTAACCCTTTTAACAATTTTGTTCCACCATTGCATTTGGTGGACAATCTTGTGTTAGGATGTGAAAGGGACGGGCGCGGGTCATCGTTTTAGACCATAATTGCAATGGTGCCAAGTATCTTTGGGCAATTTTCCTTTAAGGGACTTGATAATTTTTTAGGCAACTTTTCGAAAGCGTCATCGAGGGACTATGATCATTTGATTTGTGTTTGTTTTTCCCAAAGAGACCTAACATGCAACATGGCCCATTCATTGAAGGCAACAAGTGGAATACCCTAGGGGTCCAAGTGTGATATGTGTTGTCCATTTTCATGCTTGTTTATCTTGAAATTAGGTCAAACTATTTTTGTTGTTTTTATTTGCATACGAACCCTAATTCTATCATGGTATATTTAGAAAGCAATAAAGTGCGAAATTTAAAGTTCCTAAGCTATTACAACATAATATGGGAAGGGGGGTACAAATGTTCAAATGGGGGTATTTTGACAAGGAATTTAAACCTAGCTATTACATCAATTTGGAATTATTTACAAGATATTTAATTGCACAAATTAAATGGAAATAAAATAAATATGCAAGATGCAAAAAGGGTTTTTTATATGTATGAAAAAAAAGGTATTTTTGTATGTCAAATAATCAAAATAAAAAGTATTATTTTTTGGAGCTTTTTATGTTTAGGGCAAAACCCTAATTTTATTAAGTAAATGCATTAATTATTTAATATGTACAATATTTAATAATTATATACAAAAATAAAATAAAAATGAAGTATATTTATAAAAAAAGTATTTTTTGAGGTCAAGTATTAATAAAAGAAAAAATATATGTATTTTTGTATTTTTGTCCTAAATATTCTAATAAATATATATATATATATATATATATATATTTGTATTATTTTCTAAATATGTATTATATATACAAAATAATAATATTTAATATTTATAAAAAAAAGTATATTTTATATAACATATTTTCAGAAGATAAAACAAAATGAAAATGAAAATAAAATGTGTTTACATTATTTTTGGTATTTTTAAATAAAAGTAAGTTTATATATTTATTTATGTACAAATAACCATCTAAACAAATAAATGCCTAATAAATTCAAAAATGGTTTAAAAAATTATTTTTATATTTTTAATATCATGAGGAAAAATAAATAAGTCAGAATAAAAAAGGAAAAGTCAAAAAATCATGAAAATAAGCACAATGGGCCACAGAGGTGTAAAAGCAAAAATGGGGTGTGAAAAGAAATAACAAAACAGGCCCAGTCCAAAGGCTGTTGTCTTCAACCTTCAGCCATTCAAAACAGAAAAATGCGCGTTTTCCATGCTTCCATCAAACTCCTGATTCCTTGATTTTCAGCCAAAACTCATAACATAAACAATGTAGAGCATTAAATCACGAATTCATACATATAAAGAACATGATTTAACTCTCAGAAATGAGAGAGAATTTCATCATTCCCAAATCTTAACCTAATTTTTTATCAATGTTCAGACATCAAATTCTCATGGCACACGTAACATAAATGAAAACTAACTACATGGGCATGTTCAGGGCTATGAGTGTGACATATTTTCTTCACAAACCTAAAGCTAACAATGCCTGGATAGAGAGATACGAGTTCATGAACTTACCTGTTCAGTTGAAGTTGTATCTGGTGATGGAGGTACTTTCAGTGCAAGGTGATGATTGGTACAGCTTCCTTGATGTCCAGGGATGCTATTCCAAGTTTTACTTTGCTTTGAAACTAGCTGAATCGAGTTATAGAACTCCACCTGCAAATCAGAATAATGAAAATGGCCAAACTGATTAGAGGAGTTACAGTCCGCTTCTAATGCTTTGGATAGTTTGCATTGATGGTAGGGAAGGTGTTTGAACTGGTTTTGGCCAAGGTGCACGATGGAAATGAGTTGTGGGATTCAATCTGCAGTAGGTGCTCTGTTTGGACAGTTTGAGAGTGATTCTGTGTTTGAGAGGGCAATGGAGGTGGATAGCTCGTGTTTCAGCTTGGGTTTGATGATTAGAAAGTGTTTGACAAGTTTGCTTAAGCTTCGTTTACCGGAAATGAGAGTTGTTGTACAAAATGCAAGCTTTCTTACACTTTAAGCAAGAGATGGCAAGTTGGTGTTTCTAGCCTGTACAGACCCCCATTCTATGCTGAACCACTTAGTCTTGATCAGTGCAATTAGTCCATAAACTTGTGCCAAAGAGATCTTAATTGTACTTGCTTGGATTTGCTTTAGACATAAAGTTCACTTTTGCAAAAATGGATAAAATGCTTTATCTAAAAATGGATTAAACCTTTATGCAATGCTTGAACACATAGAATATGGTCTTGGCACAATGAGTTTGCATTAAATTTATGAGTATTGGATGGTTTAGAGGCCTGTAATCAAGGAAAGCATGCTGATTTGAAAATTGCCTAAGTGTATGAACATGGAAATTGGCCATAACAAAAGTGAGTTTTTCCCATATTGCAAAATTCGATTCTCCCTAACCATGAGGATGTTTGATGAGTTCTTGGACATTTTGGAAAGCTTGGAATGTGTAATACAATCCATCTTTGAAATGCAAATTGAAATTCCAAGGGGAAGTATGTGAAAAATGGTCTTGAAGTTAGGCAAAAATCCTACCTAAAATAGGTCAAATTTTCTCTAAGTTAAGAATGGTTTGGTACCTTTGTACCAAAACTTGTAACTTGAGATACAAGCCTCTTTTTGGAAAACTTTGTGAATCAAAGTTGTAGATTATGCAATAGGCTACAACTTTAATGTTTTGACTTTTGCTTGAATCCAAATGAATCTTGGTGAGAAAGTGGGGCAAAGTTAGGAAAAAAATAGGGTTTTTCATAACTTAGAAAAATTCTAAGTTATGAAAAATCTTCATTTCAAACCCTAATTTGCAATTTTGGATTTCTTGATGGACAAGTTTCATGATTTGACATGTTTTGATGAAAAATGAATCTTGACACTTGCTTTTGACCAAAAAGTCAAAGTTTGACTTTTCAGTATACAGTCAAAATTGATCAATTGACTGGGAAATTCAATTGTCAATCTTGTGTATTTGGGATCTTTTGAACTTGTTAAGCATGTCAAGACAATTCCATGGGGTCCTTGAGTCCATATGTGAGCTTGGTTTGCCATTGGCTAGGTCAAACAGTCAAAAATTGCCTTTGTGCAGTCAAAACCCTAAAAATGACCATTTTGCCCTTTTGATGATCTGATCAAATTTCTTGTGGAATTGTGATCCAAACTTGATCAAATGGTCCATGTGAGTTCATAATGTTTATGTGGGTCAATTTTCATGAGATTTGACTGTCAATTGGCCACAGTTGACTTTTTCCCCAATACAGCTGATTTCCAGGTCAACTGTCCAATATACTGGGCAAAATTTGGAATCAAGACTTGAAACTTGGTATGGATAAACTTGGGAGTCCCATATGAAGCATGAAAGTAATCTTAGGCATTTTAGGTCAAAATATCTTTGTGCAAACACAAACCCTAATTTGGGTCAACAGTGCAAGGAGAAGTCTTGAGCAGATGAAACCCTAACTGGATCTTGAGTTCCAAGGGCTTTGTGATGAGAAATGTTGAGAAAATGGGAGGGCAAATTTTGGGGTACAACATCTTGTATTGAATAACTTTTAACTAAAAAATATAATGAATTTTTTCTCTAATTGATGATACTATAGGTGAGGGCACAACACATTTCATTAGGTTGATTCATAGGTTCATGAGTTTATTTCCATGCCTTCTTCAACAAATCTTCATTGAGATTCAAGTTTCATCATTGAGAGTGCTTTAGAGTAATATCATGGCAAGGTCTACAATCATTGATCATGCCTTAATTTGTCAAAGGAAGTCAAAAGATGCAATAATTGATCGAAGAAGTTTGACCTAATTGGACAAGTTCTTGTTTCCTCGATCACAATGCATAACTCTCTCAATCCTTAATATTTGGAAGTGGTTCTTATTGCTATAGGTTTTTATTATAATCCACAACAACTTCTATTCACATGGAAAATGTTATTGTGCAAAGAAGATTGTCAAAATTGAAAGGGGTTTCCAAGTTATTTTGGTGCTTTAGGAGCTAGGGTTTTGAACTTCTAAGGGCTATATCTTGTTCATATTTTGAGATTTTTGAGAGATTCCAAAGATATTCTTCTCTTTAAAGGGTTATCAACCAATCACTTCAATGGTTTCAAACAAATTTTGTGTGGAAGATTCCTAATGATGAAGGAAGATTACAAGTCCTCTAGATAGGTCATCAAATTCCTTGCATGTGATTTAAAAGGACACTAACTTGGTCAATTTTTACCTCCTTGAGCCCATTCTTTTTCCATATTGATCTTAAGAGTGTGAACTTTAACTCTTCTTTTATGTGCAAGACTTGAAAATGGTTGGAAGATACCTCAAAAACTCAAAAGATTATAGGTCACCTCATGGATTTTCACTAATTTCAAGGGATCATAACTTGTTCAATATTTTGAATTTTTTAGTGATTAAAGTTTCACAATGCTCTTTGGGAAGTACACTTCAATATATCATCATTTATCAAAGCAAGATTTTGGAGGAAGGCCTTGTTTGGAATCAAAACATTATAGGTCACTTTTGAAGAAAAACTTAGAATTTTTCTAAGTACAAAAAGTTAGCATCTTTTTATCAACTTTGACTCATCACAACTCTTATGTTAAGCATCCATTTGATCTCACTCTTGTCACATTGCAAAGATTGTGACCTTATCTTTCAAATGCTTCAAGAATTATACCTTAAGACCACTTGAGCTGTGAATACCATTGATTCAAAGTGGGTACCTTGGAACTGAAATTTCACTTCAAGTTAGATTGCAATTTTCATAATGTGGCTTCTAATAATCAAATTACCATGTGTTTTTCACTTAAGCATGATCAACAAAGATAATTGGATTATTTAGAGTGACAAAACACATCAATTAGATGAGTTTTTATGCACATGTGAACACACTTTGCTCGTGTACACAGGTGTGCACAGATTCATTTGAATTTGCATCATTAACCCCTCCTCTTGATCCCATTCACTTATCCTATAATTACAAGCTCTATTCCACTCATTTTCGCAAGCTTGAACAACCAAAATCACTCTGTGAAACTCCCTCCATAACTCACTTTTTTGAATTTTTGAATTCATCTTTTCTCCATTTTTTAATCCAATTTATTTGTGGATCCTTCATCCTTGAACTTCATTGAAGCTAACAGAAGAAGAAGTAAGCCTTAAGGTGCCCTAAATCGCGCTAGCCAAGTCCATTTATAGAGCAAGTTCATCTGACTTTGTTCAGGTAGTTTAAGGCACCAAATCTTCTAACTCAAATTACTGGAATGGTTTATGATGTTCACTGATGCTTGATATTAACTAAATTTTGGTGAATCAAAGCATTTGATGCTTCTGTTTTTTATTTCAATTTTTTCAAAACATCTCTGGTTTTTTCCAAATCGAGTAAGTTGTGTTTTATATAAATTTGGCGTGAGGATATGGTTGTGATCCTCTTGAAGAGACGTCTCTGATGATACCACTATGAGCGTCTAAATTTAAAGATTTAAGAATCATGGTTTTTCCCTATTTGCTGGAGGCTAGAGGTTGAAGACGACCTACGTGTCGTTCTTCAACCAATGATGCTCAACCAATTGTTTTATTTTAATTAGTTGGCCTTTCTTGTATTACATTCGTGCGCCTTGACTTGGGTTCATGATACTACCTCACCTCAGATCCATTAGATCTTCCAGCGTGTATAAGTGAATGAGATCCAACGCGTGTGAATTTTTCTGATTTATTTATTTTTACAAAATTTGCTTTAAATTTGTTTTAATTTAAAAGATTCATAACTCTCTTATTTTTTTTATTCAAAAATTATGAAAAAATATACGAAAATACTTTGAATTATTTTTGACTTTGTGAATATTTTTTCATATTTTTATTTTGATGTTTGATATTTTTCATAATTTTTGCTATGTTTGCTTTATTTTAATTATTTTAAAAATACTTTCTGGTCTTTTAAAGTTCTAAAAAATTTATGGGAGGATCCATGATCTCTTGAAAAATATTGGTGACTTCATTTTATTTTTAATTTTAATTTTACTATTTTTCACAAATTTTTGTTTATTTTGCTTATTTTCTCCAAATTTTAAAAATAGTTTCTGACTTAAAAAAATTCTGAAAATTTTTGTCAACTATTATTGATTCATGTTTGACTTCTGAATTTTTTTAAAGATTTTTATTTGGTATTTTAATATACTTTATATTATTTAACAATTATTTTCCTTTTTATTAACCATTTTAATTTTGTTTTATTAAATACTATTTTATTTTATTTTTTTGGTTCTGACTTGGACTTCATTTGGTGACAAATTCCTCAACCTCATTGAATCTTGGATATTGATAGGTTGAGATACCAAATCCACTAAAATGGATTAATGATGTTGATGAAATTTGAAACCCTAATTTCATACAATGCATCCCCTCCCTCTACATCTTATCCCTTTCTTACTTGTACTACATGTTGTTAGAGAATGATCTACATATCATTTCTCTAAACATATGGTACATAGATTTCTATTGACCGGCCTCAAAATAGGTGAGACCTCTATATAATTCCACTTACAGTTGCTTAACATAACGCTAAATTTTAACCCGATTCGAGAAATGATCATTTGTGGTCCAAACCTATGTTTGCAAGCCCAAATATGTTTAATTTGAAATATTTGATCCAATAATATTGAGGTTCATTGTTAGGAGGATTTGGTCTTATAAATCCTCTAATGAATCATCAAAAGTTTTGGTCTAAGTGAATCATTTAAACATCGTTGATCATTTATTGGTGCCTCGAGAATTTGAAATGAATGATATACTTGACAAAAAGCAAAAGAAACTTGTTATTGAGAGGCTTTGATTTTATCAATCTTCTAATGAGTTTTCAAATGCATGATTCAAGATGGTCATTCAACTAACCTCTAATTTCTAACCCATTAACAATTGACTTATTTTTATGCTTTTACTTTATGCCTTTACTTTTACGCACCATTTATTTAAGCATTTACATTTCATGCTATTTTCATCTTTCCTCACTTGAGAATTTACCTTTATGTCATTTTTATTTTTCTCACTTAAGCTTTCATTTTCTTTTTGAAGACACCTAATAATCAACTTGAACAATAAAAAACTTTAAGGTTACTTTGACTATTTGGTTACTATCCTTGGAATTTTGGAGTTATGGACTTCTTAGACTTAGGAGTAGAGACCTTGAATACCCTTGAGACCTTTGTTACCTCTATTGTTATTTTGTTTGTATTTCTTGGGGTTTATCCCCGAGACATTGGGTTACTTGTTTTCTTTGTGTGCAAGTTATTTTGATTTTATGCTTTGTCTATGATTGGGAATTCATATGTATACAACCGTTACTCAGCCTAATTTTTGTGAAGATATAATGCATTTGAAGTTTGGTATTCTTAAGAGTCTTAGTATCTTTGATTACTTGGTTTTGTAGCGGTAGAAATGTTTAAGACTAAGCCATTGGATTGACTAGACTTGTACAGTTCAAAATAAAAATCTCCACCGCGCTTTATTGTTTCCAAAGGAATGGGAAAAGAGAGAATAACCCAAAAGAGGGGGAAAGATTCAAGGTAAGGGGGTTAGTTATCCAAAGGGAAGGTATTAGCACCCTAAAAATCTACGGTACTCCACAAGAACCTCTTTGAAAAATATGTATATTTTGGCTATAAAATGTTGTAAATAAAATAGATGATGGAGGTGAGAGAAGAAATATATTTTTTATGATTTTTACACCTGCCGCGGTTGTGAACCTTTAGTGCCTACGTACCAACTTCTATGCAATAGGGGATCAGGGTACACGTAGTTCACCTTTTAAAAAATTTAAAACACAAGTGTGTTGGTTAATTTTATGAGATAAGACATCATCATCATTGTCCGTGTGGAAAACATACTTACTACCCATAATCATAAGAAAGGAGAATTTGCATCATCTCAAAGTGGAGGATATGGCTTGAATTTTAAAATCAACAACGCCTCACTCAACACCCAAGAGGAAAATATCTCTCTTCACTACATATTATAGAAGTATAGTTATTTGCATCACTACAAGGATTGACAAGAGTCTAATCTTTTGAGAAAAGTTTAAAGTAAAAAGCCAAAGGGGAAAATGGTTATAAATGAGATTGATTGACTTTTAGTCTTCTCATAAAAAATGTCAAGGTATTATTAAGTTGATTGAAGTTTATTTATGAAAGTGTTTTGAAAATACATGGACATAAGTCAAAATTTATTATGAAAGTGGTTCAAGTTTCGAAACTAGAAGAGTTTTCAAAAGGAGAGAGGAGATTTTTTGAAATTAAAGAAGATGGGAGGAGAAGAAGAGGGAAAAAAAATTGGGCAGAGTAACGACTGTATACGGGTAAATATCAGATTACAAACAAAGAATGTAGTCATAATAACCTGCACACAAAACAAACAAACAACCCAATGTCTTGAGGTAAACCTCAAGAACTCCAGACAAAACATCAATTAAGGTCACAAAGTCTCCAACATAGGCCAAGGTTTCTAATCCTAAGTCCAAGAAGTCCAATACTCCATAATGCCAAGGATAGTAACCAAATAGTCCAAGTATCATTAAAGTTTTTTATGGTTCATGTTTATTATTAGGTGTCTTAAAAAAGAAAAACTCAAGTCAGCAAAATAAAAATGACAAGAAAGTAAATGCTCAAGTGATCAAAGATGAAAAATAGCATGAAATATAAATGCTAAAATAAATGGTGCATAACATAAAAGAGCATAAAATAAAAACACAAAATAAAGTCAATTATTAGTAATTAGTGGTTCGTTGGATGACCGTCTTGAAACTTACATTTGGAACTCATTAGAGGATTAGTAGAACCAAAGAATTCACACAACAAGTTGCATTTGCTTTTTGTCAAGTATATCATCTATTTTGGAATCCTCAAAAGTACCATTTAATGATCAATGATGTTTAAGTGATCTGCGTTGACCAAAATTTATGAAGATCCATTAGAGGATTGGTAGAACCAAAGCCTCCACACAATAAATCTCAAGTTTATTAGATCAAAGGGATTAAATTAACATACTTGGGCTTGTAAACATAGGTTTGGGCCACGAATGACCATTTTCTCAAATCGAGACAAAATTTAGCGCTATGTTAAGCAATCGTAAGTGGACTTATATAGAAGTTGCACCTATTTTGAGGCTGGTCAATAGCAATCTATGCACCATTTGTTTTGAGACATGATATATAGATCATGCTCCAATAACACTTAGTGCAATAAAAAGGGGATGAGATGAAAAGGGAAACGAAAAAAATGAATAAACCACATTTGAATCAAAATTTAATCAAACTATTATTAATATCATTCATTCATTCATCCATATCATTGTATCATTCCATATTTTTTTTAGAATTTAAAAATGCATGGAAGTATTTTTAAACATTTAAAACAATTCAAATAAAGTGAGAATTTATAAAAAATATCAAAACACAAAATAAAATTGTAAAAATTTAAAAAATCAGAAAGAGAAAAATCAAAAATACTTTTCATAGTTTTTTCAGATTTTTTGGACTTAAAATGAATTTTCTATGATTTTTGAAGTTTAAAACAATTTAAATATAAAAATCAGAAAATAAAATAAAGTAAAAAAATGTGGACCAACGGATGAGAGTCAAAACGCGTTAGTAATCAAATTCAAGGGATCTGGCGCACTGTGCATATCATGGTCATTACTGAATAAAGCATATGATTTAATATAAAATCAGAAATTAAAAAAAAAACAAATGGAGTTGTTTCATTGGTTGAAGGATGACACGTTGGTCATCATTAACCTCCATCCAGTCTCAAAACCAAGTCACTCAAATTGTAAAATTAGAGCACGATACTGGTGCCATTCGCTTCGTCTCATTAAGACGAAGACAACCACACCTTCATGAAAAATTTATATAAATTGTAGCTCAAACAATTTGGAAGAGAAGTTTTGAAAAGGGAATTGAAATTTCATGGTCAAAACGTGCTTCCAGTTAAAAAAATGTTATGACTAGAATCAGGGTGATGAGAACTTCACAATAGTATCAAAGTTTGAGAGAAGTGGTGAAGGAATCAACCTATTGAAGTTAAGTTGCAGAGCTCTTAAACTGGACTTCTATGGATCAATATAGGTCACGATTCTTGAAGGTAATTGTATGGTTAGCTTAAGAGAAAATCAATAAAGGTGAATTGATAGAAAAAATGGATTGAAAAAGGCTTGAACAATGATTTCGAAGTTGTAGAGTTATGTAGTGAGTTTTGGCAGGGTGATTTTGGCTGTTCAAGCTTGAGAAAACGAATGGGGGATGACTCCCTATTTATAGGAGAATGAATGAGATCTTTAAGCGTGTGAAATGATAAAGTTTGGAGGGAAATTATGGGGGTCTGCAGCATGGAAAAAGTGTGTCTTGTTTAGCATCAAAACTCAGCTAAATCGTGTGTTTCATGATGCTAAACACCTTTTGAAAGTTCCTAAACGTGATTAGAAGTAAAAACGCATGGAAAACTTGTTATTAGAAGCCAAAACAAAGATTTCAAAATCTAACTTGTGATGAAACTTCAGTTTCAAGTTACCAAATTCAAATCAATGGCATTCTCAACTCAAGGGGTCTTAGAGCATGATTCTTGAAGCTTTAGAAAGATGAGGTTACAAGCTTTGAAATGGGAAAAGAATGGAATCAAATGGATGTTTGAGCTGAAAGTTGCAATGAGTCAAAGTTGGGAAAAAGAAGTTGACTTTCCATACTTCGAAATATTTCAAGTTTTTTCTTCAAAAGTGACCTATAATGTTTTGCATCCAAAAATGGCCTTCCTCTTGGAATTTGTTCTTGACCAAAAAAGATGGTATAAAACACACCTCTTGATTGACATTTTGAAACTTGAACCATTCAAAATATCCAAAAATTGATATAGTTATGAATTGTTGAAGTTGGCAAAAAATCATGACATTACCTATAATCATTTGTATCCTTAAGGCATCCTCCATCCATTTTATCACTTTTAACATAAAAGAAGGAATAAAGTTCACATCCTAAAGATCATTATGGAAAAATAGTAGGCTCAAGGTGATAAAAATTGACCAAGTTATGATCATTTAAAGTCACGCATGGGAAATTGGGGGTTCATCTGGAGGACTTGTAATCTTTCTTCATCATCAAGTTTATTTCACATGAAAACTCCTTGAAACTTTTAAAGTGATTTGTTAATAACCCTTTGAAGATAAGGATGTTTTTGGAATCACTCAAAAATACCAAAAGATGAGAAATATATACTTATTTGAAGTTCAAAACCCTAGCCCCTAGATCAAGAAAATGCTTTGAGGAACTTTGACAATTTTAAACAACCTTCTTGTACCAAAACTTTTGCTTTGTAGATATAAGTTGTTGAGGATGATAATGAGAACTAATAGAAACCAAAACCACTTCCATATATTGAGAATTGAGAGAAATATGCACTTGTGACCAATGGGAACAAGGCCTTGTCTAACCATGACAACTTCTTCAATCAACCCTTTGTACTTTTGAATTAATATTGATAACTTTGAAATGTGGTGGACCCAAAATAAACCTTGTCATTCCATTTCTTCCAAAACAACTTCAATGGCGAGGTTTCAATTTCTCAAGCTTTATTAAATATGGAATGGAAATAAACTCATGAACCCATGGATCAACTTGCCAAGCCATATTGCCTTTACCTACATTATTAACAAGTAAGACAAAATAACATTACATTTTATTAATTAAAAGGAAATTAAAAAAAAAACATGCATGATCACAAAAGAAAAACAAGTCAAGGTGCTTGGTGATTCCTCAAAGAGCAAAGCTAAAGATAGGGAGGAGAACCAAAATCCCTAATGTGATCTTGTTATGATTGAATCAATATGGTATGATGAAGGGATCTTAGGGGAAAATATTGGGGTACAACAGCTGCCCTTATTTAAGTTTCTTCTATCCGGAGATACGAAGGTTAAAAATCTTCGTGTCGATGTGATCGAAGATACTTAAATATAAAACAAACCCTATTTTTGGCCCTAAGATGCCATGCAATGCTTATGAGTATGAATGCATATGAACAACTTCAAAGGGACGCAAAACACCATTGAGGATGTAGCAAAGTAAATAAGGATAAAAAGAGAAACCCAACCAAGAAAATAAATCATTGGTGAATCAAAAAGACCTGACTCATAGAGGATGGTATAAGGTCAAAGGATACACCAACTTTTATTGAAGGCGAAACTACCATTCTTCACTAAAGGTAGAAAGAGAAAAGAATAACAACATTGACGTTCATTGATGGTGAGCTACCAATATTCACTAAAAGTAGGGAGACAAACATTAACATTTACTAACGATGAACTACCAACTTTCACTAAAGGTAGAGAGAAAAGAAATATCATAGCACCAACGTTCACTAACGGTGAACTACCAACGTTCACTGAAGGTAGAAAAAAGATAACAATCACCAACGTTCATTGATGGTGAACTACCAACTTTCACTGAAGGTAGAGAGAAAAGAAATATCATAGCACCGACGTTCACTGACCGTGAACTACCAACATTCACTGAAGGTAGCAAAAATATAACAATCACCAACATTCACTGATGTTGAACTACCAACTTTCACTGAAGGTAGAGAGAAAAAAAATATCATAGCACCGACGTTCACTGATGGTGAACTACCAACGTTCACTGAAGGTAGCAAAAAGATAACAATCACCAACTTTCACTAATGGTGAACTACCAACTTTCACTGAAGGTAGAGAGAAAAGAAATATCATAGCACCGACGTTCACTGACGGTGAACTACCAACATTCACTGAAGGTATCAAAAAGATAACAATCACCAACGTTCACTAATGGTGAACTACCAACTTTCACTGAAGGTTGAGAGAAAAGAAATATCATAGCACCGACGTTCACTGACGGTGAACTACCAACATTCATGAAGGTATCAAAAAGATAATAATCACCAACTTTCACTGGTGGTGAACTACCAACTTTCACTGAAGGTAGAGATAAAAGAAATATCATAGCACCGACGTTCACTGATGGTGAACTACCAACATTCACTTAAGGTAGCAAAAAGATAACAATCACCAACGTTCACTGATGGTGAACTACCAACTTTCACTGAAGGTTGAGATAAAAGAAATATCAGAGCACCGACGTTCACTGACGGTGAACTACCAACATTCATTGAAGGTATCAAAAAGATAACAATTACCAACATTCACTGATGGTGAACTACCAACTTTCACTGAAGGTAGAGAGAAAAGAAATATCATAGCACCGACGTTCACTGACGGTGAACTACCAACGTTCACTGAAGGTAGCAAAAAGATAACAAGTTTTACTAGAATCATGGCGTTTCACCTAGAACGGGTCTCAACTTCTTCTTTAACTAAGGCATTCCGCCTGGAAAGGGTAGTATATAAGTTGTCTCAAATAAAGAGACCTTCTATTTGCTGTTATGGGAAGGATTGAAAAAATGACTTCCCGGGGAAAGTATCATGACTTCCTGGGGAATGAAATATGACTTCCTGGGGAAATGCCAATATATTCCTTCTGAGGAGATAAAGTCTTCTGGTGCAAAATAAATTCACATTCTCAAACCAATGCTCGAAGCTCACAGAAATACAAAGTAATAATATTGCTGGGAACCAAAGATTCAAACCAGAAATAAACTGGAGTGAAATAGTCAACCAAAATACATCCTTTAAGAAATAAACTCAAGAGGGAAACCCAATCTATCCAGACAAAGAGCTGTACAGGAAGGATAAAGCAAAAATCTTCCATGAGGGATAAATCAGTGGGGAAATTGAAAGAATATACACTTTCTGCTTAAGGCCAACACTCTATTGGAGAGAGGAAAACACAACTCTACAAAACATGGTAATATGTCAACAAAATATTAACGAATGTGAATGAGCAATGATTTGCTAAATTTAACTATGCATGATGTATATATGAATGTATGACTGTTATCATGTATATGCTGACAAAACAAACGTATAACACTGGGAGTAACCAAGAAAAACCAACTCGGGCACAGTCAACACTCGGCTAAATCGCATCCAAGATGAACATTCCATAAGAAAATAAGCACCAAATGAGGAAACAAAATCCTATTTCACGGCTTAACTTCACTGGGAAGGAACATAGTCCAGAAGTAAACAAATCACAGCGACAAAACAGTACAGATACAGGGATATAACATCCTCCTCCAGGCTTCACCGAGGCATAACACTCATACTTCAATGGGGTAACAAATGTTTCAAGGTCTGTACTCCTACTGGGGATTGCAATACTGATTTCAATAAGGCATATGAAAACCATATCGTTAAAACATCAACTGAGGATCTTATGATAACTTCATTGGGGAAATATCATACAGACTTCACTAGGGGATATAGTGCCTTATCATTGAGATATCAACAAGAGACCTCGTGCTGACTTCATTGGGGAGGTCAACACCACATCGAAGAGAGGAAACCAAGATACGTTCTTCAATATTGAGAGTAAGAATTGCACCAACTTATCTGGGGAAAAAGCATGAAACCTCATGGGGATAACAACTTGGGGAGTTAAGAAGTCAAACATAACAGCAAGAAATCAAAATTATGGGGATTTTAAATCAAACCCAGCACCGGGTGGATGAAAACCCAAAAAATTGACAAATACCTCAACACTTCTTAAATAAAACATTGTCCTTGCCCGATTATCGGGAAATCAACAAAACACAAGTACTTCCGAAAGGAGATGCTTCGTAAATGAGTCAAACTCAATATGCATGGGGAGAAAAGACTTCTATCAAATAGCGAAGCCATCACTGGGGAATCATGGATTGAGTCTTCATATCATGCAAACTTATTCCAACAAAAGATGCCCTCGGATAGCCTTCCCGGGGAATCAATAAGTCAACATTATAGAAAGAGGTCAAACTCATGGGGATTTTAAATCAAACCCAACACTTGGCGGGTGAAAACCCAAAGGGTTGACAACTGTTTCAACACTTAGAAAATATAATGACCTGGGAAATAAATACCAACAATAATGCCAATACTGCAGAAAGAGCGACATTTTGCAAATAGTTCCATCTCAGCACACCAAGGGGACAAGACCTTTCATCATATGAGGGAAGACTTCGTTGGGGAATCTGGGATAGAGGCCTTAGACCATGCAAACCCAAAATAAAAAATAAACAAAGATTTAACTAGGGACAATGGGATCACAAACCCAATACTGCACCTTATGCCAATTGGTGTCGTCTCCAACATACAAAAATCAAACGCATACCAGCGAAAACGACCTGAGAAAACCTTCCTGGGGGAAACAAAACTTCCCAAAATTATTGGAGTTTGTCCATTCCTGGGATCACCACTTTTGTTTTCCTCTTGAATCACAAAATCTAAAGTAAAAGTAATTTATAAATTCTTTTTGAAAAACAATTTTGTTATTTAATCTTTTTGCGTTGAAAATTATTATCAATAATAAATGGAGTCTTTGTAAGCTGAATAAAATAATAATTACAAAGAATTGGGTAAAAGCTCAAATTTTATTGATAAAATGGTAGTCTGCGAATGGCGAGACTCCACGGATGATTACAAAGTTCGAAAAATGGTAATATATAATGGAAAACATACATTGAAATACAATGACCACTATTCCCTCTAACAACTTTGAAATTATGAACAGCAGCTTCCGTCGAAGTATGGTGAGGATCTAAGAATATTGTTGCTTCAATGATCAAGTCTTGTCTGATGTAGTTACTTGCCAAGAAAGTCCCTAACTTTTGCCTAAGCTGCCCTTGCGGGTTTTCAAATTAGCAGAAAATTTTATTCTGTTTATGTCACTAATTTTTGCCTAGACCACCTTTTCGGGTATTTGGCCTACCGAGACTCTCCGTTTTACCTAAGTCGCCCTTTTGGGTTTTCAACTTAGCGAGCTGTTCTTTTATTTCTTTAGGCGAAGTATTTCTTGACTGCATCAACATTCATGGGACATGGGAACTCCATACCATCCATAGTTTTAAGAATTAATGCACCGCCAGAGAAGGCTTTCTTGAGAACATATGGGCCTTCAAAATTGGGAGTCCACTTGCCCCTAGAATCAACGTTAAAAGACATGATCTTCCTGAGCACGAGGTCGCCTTCTCTAAAATCACGAGGTTTGACCTTCTTATCAAAAGCCTTCTTCATTCTCTTCTGATATAACTGCCCATGACACAAAGCCGCCATTCTCTTCTCTTCGGTCAAATTCAATTGGTCAAACCTGTTCTGGACCCATTCAGCCTCTAACAACTTGGTTTCCATTATCACACGCAAAAAGGGAATCTCAACCTCGATTGGGAGCAGCGCTTCCATTCCATACACAGGGGAGAACGGGGTTGCTCCTGTTGAAGTGCGGACATATGTCCGATATCCATGTAAAGCAAAAGGGAGCATTTCATGCCAATCTTTATAAGTAACAACCATTTTCTGGATGATCTTCTTGATATTCTTATTAGCAGCTTCAACAGCCTCATTCATCTTTGGCCTGTACAGAGATGAATTATGATGGACAATCTTGAAATCTTCACAAAGTTCTGTCATCATCTTGTTGTTCAGATTCGAGCCATTATCGGTGATAATTCTGCTCGTCACACCATACCAACATATAAGATTATTCTTAATGAAGCACACAACCACCTGCTTAGTAACATTAGCATATGAAGCAGCTTCCACCCATTTGGTGAAGTAATCAATTTCTACCAAGATAAAACTGTGTCCATTCGAAGCTTTGGGTTCTATCATTCCAATCATGTCAATACCCCACATAGAGAAAGGCCACGGGGAAGAAATAACATTGATAAATGTCGGAGGCACATGAATCTTGTCCGCATAAATCTGGCATTTATGACACTTCTTTGCAAATTTATAACAGTCAGATTCCATTGTCAGCCAATAGTAACCTGCCCTTAGCATCTTTTTAGCCATTTAATGTCCATTGGCATGAGTGCCAAATGAACCATCATTAATCTCATGCATCAACATGTCTTCTTCGTGTCTATCCATGCATCTGAGCAAGACCATGTCATAGTTTCTCTTGTGCAACACATTTTCACTGAGGAAGAAGCTACCAGCCAATCTTTTCAATGTTTTTCTATCTTTATTCGATGCACTAATCGGGTATTCCTGAGTCTGGAGAAAATGCTTGATATCATAATACCAAGGTTTCTCATCTGCTACCTCTTCTGTTGTAAACACATGAGCGGGCCTATCCAGTCGCCGAACTATAATTTGAGGTATATCATTCCAAGTATTCACTTGATACATAGAAGCCAGAGTTGCCAGAGCATCCGCCATTTGATTTTCGTATCTAGGGATGTGATGGAATTCAACTTTATTAAAGAAGGGTAACAATCTTATAGCATAATCTTTGTAAGGTATTAAGTTGGGGTGACGAGTATCCCACTCTTCTTTAATCTGATTTATTACTAAAGCTGAATCGCCATACACATCTAGAATTTTTATTCTAAGATTAATAGCTTCCTCGAGACCCATGATGCAAGCCTCATATTCTGCCATATTATTAGTACAATCTAATGTCAACCTTGCAGTAAAAGGAATGTGTGATCCATGCAGAATGACAATCACAACACCAATTCCTTTACCATAAGCATTCACAGCTCCATCAAATATCATACTCCAACGAGATTCAAGAACAGGACCTTCCTCAGGCAATGGTTCATCACAATCTTTGACTTTCAGAAACATCACATCCTCATCGGGGAAATCATACATCACAGACTGATAATCATAAACTGGTTGGTGAGCAAGATAATCTGCCAACACACTTCTTTTAATAGCTTTTGAGTGTGGTATTCGATGTCATATTTAGATAACAACATCTTCCAGAAAGCAATTCTCATAGTGAGAGCAGGCTTTTCAAAAATGTACTTGATTGGATCCATTTTGGAGATTAACCAAGTAGTGTGATTCAACATATACTGCCGCAAATGTTTTTCCGCCCAGGCCAGAGCACAACATGTCTTTTCCAGCATGGAATACCATGATTCACAATCAGTAAACTTTTTACTGAGATAATAAATGGAATACTCTTCCTTTCGTGTTTCATCTTGTTGTCCCAGAATACAGCCCTTGGAATTATCTAACACTGTTAGATACATAATCAATGGTCTTCCTTCAACATGAGGGAGCAAGATAGGAGGTTTAAGCAGATATTCTTTAATACTTTCAAATTCCCTTTGGCAGTCATCTGTCCATACAAAACCTTGATCTTTCTTTAACAACCTAAAGATTAGTTCACACATTGGAGTCATGTGAGAAATGAATCTGGAAATATAATTCAAATGCCCGAGGAACCCTCTGACTTGCTTTTCAGTTCTTGGTGCTGATATTTCTTGAATTTCTTTGACTTTATCAGGGTCAACTTGAAACCCTCTCTGGCTAACAATGAAACCCAACAATTTCCCTGACCGAACACCAAAGGTACATTTATTTCCTCAAACGCTGAAACAACTTCAATAAATCTTCTACATGCCCTTCTTCAGTCTGGGATTTAGCAATCGTATCATCAACATATACCTTAATTTCCCTGTGCATCAGATCATGGAATAGGGTTGTCATAGCCCTCTGGTACGTTGCACCAACGTTCTTCAGCCTGAAGGGCATCACTCTGTAACAGAATGTTCCCTAGGGTGTGATAAACGTTGTTTTTTTCCATGTCCTCAGGAGCCATGCTTATTTGATTATACCCGGAAAATCCATCCACGAACGAGAAAACTTTGAATTTTGTTGTGCTATCCACTAACATATCAATGTGTGGCAATGGAAAATCATCTTTTGGACTAGATTTATTTAGATCTTTGTAATCTATGCACATGCGAACTTTTTCGTCTTTCTTTGGTACTGGGACAATATTGGCAATCCTCTGAGGGTACACTGATGTCACAAGAAAACCGGCATTAATCTGCTTTAGAACTTCTTCTTTGATCTTCACTTCCATATCTGGGTGAGTTATTCGCAACTCCTACTTGATTGGCGGGCACTCTGGCTTCAACGGAAAATGGTGCTCTACAATATATGTATCTAGACCAGGCATATCTTGGTATGACCAAGCAAAAATATCCACATACTCTTTCAACATCTCAATCAACATGCTCTTCACATCAGGATATAGTAATGCTCCAAACTTGACTTCCTTCGGATCTTCTTCTGAACCCAAATTGATTACTTCCAATGGCTCTTTATATGGCTGAATGGAATTCTCCTCGCGCTCAAGCAACCATGAGATCTCTTCTCGAATCTCATCATAGTCTTCTTCTTTGGCCCCATACACAGGACATTCAAAGTTGGGAAAGGGTGCAGGGCCATTGTATTCAATAGGTTTTTTAATTAATCTGCACATATGATTTATGATTGCTTTTAGAAACTGACACATATAACAAGTGATCATGCAGATTGAATTTCAGTTACTATTTATTTTGAAAGGTTTTTTCTGTTTACCATTTTCCAAGAAAAAAGCAAAAAATAAAAACACAATTTGGGAAACAAAGACAACTTTTATTATTGATTTTAAAAATCAAAGCAAACCGATAAGCCCATACAATATCAGTACTTTCACCTTGGGCAGAGTGAAAGCTTTTAAAAAAGATTAACAAAAAAATTACTTTGAAACATGTATGCAAGAGGGAACATCAATGGTGATCGAGTTCTTAACCCTAACTCCGTGCGTCACATAATTTGGCATTTCTGGCACTGCTTTATCTTCCGTAATGGCATTAATCCTGGAAACAGTTGGATGAAGATAACCCCCGCTAGGAAAGATGTATTGATACTTGCCTGCAGTAGACATCGGCTTCATGCTCTTACCTTTATCATTCATCACAGAGAACCCTAAGCCAGCTCTATTCTTGTTTATAGGTGGATCAACAATTTGTCGCCATACTTCACTATGGCCATTACACACAACCTGCTGAGCATCCATAAACGAAGCCATATAATTCTCATTTCCTCTTATATTATCAATGGATAAAGCTTGGAACTGGGTTCCAACAGCAGCTTCATCCGCCTCCACAATGCTGAAAGAGGACAAATGAGATATCAATAATGCTTGTTCTCCATTTATAATTACCACTTTTCCTTCACGCACAAACTTTAGCTTCTGGTGTATAGTCGAAGTGACAACCCCTGCCTCATGTATCCACGGCCGTCCCAACAAGCAGCTATAAGCGGGTCCAATATCCATGACCTGGAAAGTAATCTGAAACAAATGTGGGCCTATATGAATAGGCAAGTCCACTTCACCAATAACAGATTTTGTTGATCCATCAAACGCTTTCACAATGATTCCACTTGGGCGCATGGGAGTTCCTTGACATTTCAACTTCATAAGTGTGCTCCTCGATATAATGTTCAATGTGGATCCATTATCAATTAGCACATTGGATAATGCATCATTCTTGCAGTTCATAGAGATGTGGAGGGCTACATTGTGATTCCTTCCTTCATCGGGCAGTTCATCATTGCAGAAACTCAGGTTATTACATGACATATGTTCCCTACCACACTTCTGAATTGGTCTACAGGCATATCACTTTCAACGAAAGCTTGGTCCAATACCCTCATCAAAGATTCTCTATGAGCAGAGAAGTTCATCAATAAAGCCAAGATAGATATTTTTGAAGGAGTCTACAGTAGCTGATCTACAATTCTATAGTCGCTCATCTTGATTATCTTCAAAATATCATCCACCTCCTTTTCTAGCATAGCTCCACTAGATTCACCCGTTGCCTTCTTGGATTCAACATTTTCAACAATTTTCTTTCTAGTATTAACATCTCCACAAACAACTGGTGCAAATACACGACCATTGTGGGTCACTCTGGTAGTCTCAACAATATTTCCAGCATTAGGCATTGGCTGGATGGGAACTTCCACACCATCCTCTAAGATTGTAGCATTATATTTGTAGGGTACAACCTTGTCTGACTTGTAAGGAACAGGACCCGACAAGCTAATCATCAATGGAGCAATAGCTGGCTTACCATGATATTCAACTTCAAAATGGGTAGGTGCACCAAAACAAGGCACAATAACATTTACTCCTTCTTCAACATATTCAGTTATTACAGAGTCATCTCTAGAAAACATATCTTCATCCGAGGAGAAGAACTCATCCGCAGAGGCATACTCATCATCTGACTCTTCTTCATCCAAACAAACCTCAATCTCATTAACCTGATGGTAATCATCCCTTTGGACGGTAACTTTGATAGTTCTATTATACAATAACAACTTAATACCTTTCCTTACAATTGAACATCCTCGGGAGTCCCGGTAGCAAATTCGGTAAGTTCCATACTGATGTTTTACCTGACTAGCCATGTGGCAGAAAATAGCATGCAATTGTACAAGATCCTCATTCATATATTCCACATCAAAGATTCTGAACTCTCCATGACATCTATAAACCATATTTACTTCCTCTTCATACTCTTCCCTAGGCCTGATTATGTGGATGAGGCCCTCATCCATCATCTCCTGCAAATCATCCTTTATCTTGTCACAACCCTGTATATCCATACTGCAAATAGCACAACCAGCATGGTCATGCGTATAATAGCTAAATTCAGAGGTATGCATGCATTTTTAACAAATCTCCTCTAACCAATTTAATATCAAAAATTCGGAAGTCGCATGGACAACAAGCCACCATGTTCACATCATTTGCTCCTCCATGCTTTGGAAAAGGATTATCTTTCACATTAGGGCCAACATCCTTGAAAGATAAGATACCAGACTTCACCAATTTTTGTACTTCAGTTTTCAAAGGATAGCAGTTCTTAACATTGTGCCCTGGTGCTCCCTGATGAAAAGCACATGTTTGGTCTGTCTTGTAATACCAAGGCAATGGTGATGGTATAACGGGGGGTGGTCTGGTCTGAACTAACTTCTTTTGAATTAACTCCGGGAGTAATTCTGTATAGCTCATAGGGATAAGGTCATAACTCTCCCTTCTCTGATTATACTCTTGATTCCCCTGATGGGATGGTCTCTGATGTGACTTGTTGATGACGTTGATAATTTCTTCTAGGAGGATTAACCCTCCGCTCTTGCATAACAACATTTGTATCTCCTTACTTCTTTTTGGAAAACCCATAGGATGGCTTCTTCGTACTTCCGGAACTTTCACTTTTTGTTAAATAACCCTCTCTTACAGCCTCTTCCAAACGGATACCCATGCCTACCATTTCAGTAAAGTCACTTGGCGCACTCGCTACCATCCTCTCATAGTAGAAAGCACCCAGAGTCTTCAGGAAAATCTTAGTCATCTCCTTTTCTTCCATGGGAGGAATCACTTGGGCAACTACCTTACGCCATCTCTGTGCATATTCTTTGAATAATTCCTTGTCCTTCTGGACCATGGCCATGAGTTGATCACGGTCAGGCGCCATGTCCACGATGTATTTGTATTGTCTGATAAATGCTTCTCCCAAGTCATTAAAAGTATGGATATTGACGTTCTCCAAACTCATATACCACTTCAACGCAGCAGCAGTCTAACTATCTTGAAAAAAGTGAATCAACATACATTGATCATCAGTGTGGGTAGAAATTCTTCTTACATACATCACAAGATGAGCACGAGGACAAGTGTTTCCCTTGTACTTCTCAAATTCTAGGACTTTAAACTTCGCAGGTATCTTGACATTCGGGACCAAGCATAAATCATTCATATTCTTCCTAAACAATTCCTTTCCCGTGAGGGCCTTCATCTCCCTCTGCATCTTGTTAAACTGATCTTGAAAATTATCCATTTTATCATAGAGATCCAAGCCTTCACTTGGTGGAGGAAAAGGAAGATACATATCATCATTAGAAAATGGGGCCATATTCACCAAAGGAGGTGCAACATGAGTAGCGTGCACCACAGAAGGTGCAGGAGTAACAATAGCCTGAACAACTGGAACAACTTGAGGGTCAAGATTGAAACCTTCAGGCACAAAGTTCTCTGGCATTCCCCATGGACAACTTTGAGGCATGCGATTCTAAACAACAGCTAGAGTGGCGGACACAGGAACAGTCGGAGCTTCAGTAGTAACCCTTGTCTGTCGAGGTTGAACACTCGGTGGCTGATTCTAAGCAACCTACAGATATTCCATCAGAGCAGTGAGATTGGCCATGCCGGCCTTCAGAGCAGGAAATTCCTCGCGCAGCTCGCGATTCTCTTGTTCTAAGTTGTCCATCTTCCTTCTGAAATTAGCTCGAGTATTGTAGTGGTCAAACAACTTGCTGAACAAAGTAAAGAAGCTTGGTAAGACACCTGGATATGCATAATAAATGCAAGAAATATGTGCAATATGATGCATGATATGCAACGCACATGATTTATTTTATTATTAATATTTCATGGGACTTAAAGACCTATAGACACATTGCAAATATCAAAGTAACAACACATTTGAAATATTGAAATTTTTTATTATAATTACTTCAAAATGGATTACAAGTTTCAATAATCCCAAGTACAAGATAAAAATAAATTCTAAAATCCTAAGAAGTAAAGCTAATGGAGATCACTCTATACACTAGCGCTTTCGTGTAAGCTTGGAAATCTAAGCCTTCAACCTCTGGTTTTCTTCCACATATCTGGTGGCAACCTCCTTCCAATCACCTAAATCATGAAGTGAGAAACTAGCATCTGACTAAGGCTTAGGAGAAAATAAATCCCCTTACCTCTCCATCATCTCTACATTCCGACTCTCAAGAATCTCAATCAAGTCGTCTTTCTCCTTCAAGTCTACTCTATAGGAAATCTCTAAAGTATGGCACTTATTCTTCTAAGAATCCTTTTCCTGCTGCATCCTTACCAAAGCAAGTTGTAGCTCTTCTACATCATCCAATAAGGGAGGAGTGTTCTTCACAAACAGATCAGGCATAGGTGCTTCTCGATTATACGAAATCTTTAACTAAATAGCTCTCGCTTGGACCCATTGGAGACAAGGCTCCAAAGAAACAACCCCCTAGGTCCCCCGGTCTTTCCTACTCTTCCAATGAATGTGACACCAGGCCTTCGCAATATGTTCCCTATCTTCCTTATGGTCTTCTCCCTCCTTCAAGAAGAAACTACTCAAATGAATACTATTTGTTTTATTCCTCATAAAATAACTAAGCTGTCATCATGCAAGAACATGGTTGTAGTTAATTCCTCCCTTTGTACCAAGAAAAGGTACATTGGGGAAACTACAACAACTGTCGACAATCTCTACATCATGGTAAGCCCGATGATACCAATCAATATCTGAGTGAGTAATTTCCATGATCTTAGGGGCCCAACGGGGTTCCTTCCTGACATCCTAGAAAGCATCAAACTGAGGCATATGAGAAATAAACCACTGGTACAACAAAGGCGTGCAACAGATAATCATCCCCCCATGATAAGCATCACCCAACAATGTAGGAACTGGGTTTCCAATCATGAGGAAATAAGAACAACCCGTAAGCAAGTAGAGCAAAGATGGCCTCAAAAGCAAATGTACTCTTCATTTTGGAAAAGTAACGAGCTTTCTCCAATAAGAACAGAGCTAGTAATCCTTTAATCCCTACTTTAGTAGTCATATGGGCTTCAACCTTAGACTTCCCCAGATGGATCAAAGCAGCAATCTCGTTTGGTTTTGGATCACCCTCCAAACCAGTAAAAGGAACACGATCGGTAATAGGTAAATCCAACAGATAAGAATACTCCTCTAGTGTAGGAATCAATTGATAGTCATGGAAAGTAAAGCAATGATACATCGGATCATAGAACTGGACCAAGGTCGATAGAATACCCTCCTTCATCCTAAGCTTCATGAGAGGAATGATGGTTCCATACTTCTTCCGAAAATCTGCAGAACACTGAATCTCAGGAATTAGACTGATCAACTCATCTATCTTGGGATCTTGGAAACTGTATTTTCCGATCTTTCTTTTTTCATAATCCATGGTCAAAAGGTACCTGAGATATTCACAAATGGTCAACTTTCAAGTCCCTTGAAATAAAAATTTATTCAAAAGATGCTTATGAGTGCATGGATGCATGATGCAATAATCACACACAAGATCACAAACATAGGGTTCATAGGTTCAACGTCACGAGCATGAGGTCGAAGGTACTACACATAAGGTATGGTCTAAAAGTTACCACCTTCCGAACAAGGTTCTAGAGGTTCCCAGAATCTACATCCTTCCTTCGGATATTACCAACTTCCCGATTAACTTGGTAATTAGTAATATTCTCAGGAAAAACTCGTCTGAGCGTAGTATCGCATGACAACTATTTCTGGATTACTCCATCATAGTTTTCGCACTACACCTAAAAGGCCAAGATGGGTTAGGTATTCTACGGTCCTCAGCTTCAGCAGGCTCCCAGGTCGAAAGCAGTACATCTTCCCAATTACTCAGTAAACGAAACTACAGTCAAAGGGGACTCCACTGAGTGGGGGATCTCATGCCTCCTTTTTTGGGATTACTCCCTCAAAGTTAACATGACTATACCGCCCGTCATATCTTAAAGTTTTGCCCAAATCCGGGTATAGGACTTATAAGTAATCACCATGCACCCTAAAAACCAGGAAAATCCAGGTAAACATATATACAAAGAATAATATAACACATAAACAAAAATAGCACATATACAGATATAGAGAAAGATATGTTTAACCCACTTAGGGATGGACCAACAAGAGGTCAATCTTTCCCCAGTGAAGTCGCCATTTTTTCTGTAGTGGTAGAAATGTTTAAGACTAAGCCATTGGATTGACTAGACTTGTACAGATCAAAATAAAAATCTCCATCGCGCTTTATTGTTTCCAAAAGAATGGGAAAAGAGCGAATAACCCAAAAGAGGGGGAAAGATTCAAGGTAAGGGGGTTGGTTATGCAAAGGGAAGGTATTAGCACCCTAAAGATCTACGGTACTCCGCAGGAACCTTTTTGAAAAATATGTATATTTTGGCTATAAAATGTTGTATGTAAAATAGATGGTGGAGGTGAGAGAAGAAATATATTTTTTATGATTTTTGCACCCGCCGCAGTTACGAACCTTTAGTGCCTACGTACCACCTTCCATGCAATAGGGTATCAGGGTACACGTAGTTCACCTTTTAAAAAATTTAAAACACAAGTGTGTTGGTTAATTTTATGAGATAAGACATCATCTTCATTGTCCATGTGGAAAACATACTTACTACCCACAATCATGAGAAAGGAGAATTTACATCATCTCAAAGTGGAGGATATGGCTTGGATTTTAAAATCAACAACGCCTCACTCAACACCCAAGTGGAAAATATCTCTCTTCACTATATATTGTAGAAGTATAGTTGTTTGCATCACTACAAGGATTGACAAGAGTCTAATCTTTTGAGAAAAGTTTAAAGATAAAAGCCAAAGTGGCAAAATGGTTTGAAATGAGATTGATTGACTTTTAGTCTTCTCATAAAAAATGTCAAGGTATTATTAAGTTGATTGAAGTTTATTTATGAAAGTGTTTTGAAAATACATGGACATAATTCCAAGTTTATTATGAAAGTGGTTCAAGTTTCAAAACAAGAAGAGTTTTCAAAAGGAGATAGGAGATTTTTTGAAATTAAAGAAGATGGGAGGAGAAGAAGAGACTATCATAAAGCATAAGGTAAAAGCTAAGGAGAAGAACCATCTAACCAACAAGAAGTCAATACTTGACATTATGAGTCAAGATGAAATTCTCATTCTTTGGATTGAAACCAAGCAAGCAAATATATTAGACCTATTGAGAGAATTAAACCTCAAGTGCATTAAGTCTTCACAAAAATGGGGCAGAGTAACGGATGTATACGGGTGAATTCCAGATTACAAACAAAGAATGTAATCACAATAACCAGCATACAAAACAAACAAACAACCCAATATTTTGAGGTAAACCTCAAGAACTCAAGACAAAACATCAATTAAGGTCACAAGGTCTCCAACATAGGCCAAGGTTTCTAATCCTAAGTCCAAGAAGTCCAATACTCCATAATGCCAAGGATAGTAACCAAATAGTCCAAGTATCATTAAAGTTTTTTATGGTTCATGTTGATTATTAGGTGTCTTAAAAAAGAAAAGCTCAAGTGAGCAAAATAAAAATGACAAGAAAGTAAATGCTCAAGTGAGCAAAGATGAAAAATATCATGAAATGTAAATGCAAAAATAAATGGTGCATAACATAAAAGAGCATAAAATAAAAATACAAAATAAATTCAATTATTAGTAATTAGTGGTTAGTTGGATGAACTTGAAACTTGCATTTGGAACTCATTAGAGGATTATTAGAACCAAAGCCTCCATACAACAAGTTGCATTTTCTTTTTGTCAAGTATATCATCCATTTTGGAATCCTCAAAAGTACCATTTAATGATCAACGATGTTTAAGTGATCCGCGTTGACTAAAATTTATGAAGATCCATTAGAGGATTGGTAGAACCAAAGCCTCCACACAATGAATCTCAAGTTTATTGGATCAAAGGGATTAAATTAACATACTTGGGCTTGCAAACATAGGTTTGGGCCACGAATGATCATTTTCTCAAATCGGGAAAAAATTTAGCGCTATGTTAAGCAATCGTAAGTGGACTTATATAGAAGTCGCACCTATTTTGAGGCTGGTTGTTGTACCCCAATTTTCCCCCTAAGATCCCTTCATCATACCATGTTGATTCCATTACAATAAGATCACTCTAGGGTTCTTGGTTCCCCTCCCTATATTTAGCTTTGCACTTTGAGGAATCACCAAGCACCTTAACTTGTGTTCTTTTGTGATCATGAATATTTTTTGTCTTGATTTCTTCTTTTAATTAACAAAATGCAATGTTGGTTTGTCTTGCTTGTTATCCATGTAGGTAAAGGCAATGAGATTTAATAAGTTGACCCCATGGGTTCATGAGTTTATTTCCATGCCCTAGTCAATAAAGCTTGAGAAGTTCAAGCCTCACCATTAAAGTTGTTTTGGAGGAAATGGCATGGAAAGCTTATTTTGGTTCACCATATCTCAAGATTATCAAATTTGACCCAAAAAGTACAAGGGGTTGATTGAAAAATAGTCATGTTTGGACAAGATTTTATTCCTTTTGGTAACAAGTGAATGTTCCTCTCAATTCTCAAGATATGGAAGTGGCTGTGGTTGATATGAGTTCTCATTATCATCCTCAACAACTTATATTTACAAAGCATTTTTTTTGTATAAGAAGTTTGTTCAAAGTTGTCAAAGTTCCTCAAGGCATGTTTCTTAATCTAGTAGCTAGGGTTTTGAACTTCAAAGGAGTATATCTTGCTCATATTTTGGTATTTTTGAGTGATTACAAAGACATCAATCTCTTAAAAGGGTTATTAACAAATCACTTCAAAAGTTCCAAGGAGTTTTCATGTGGAAGAAACTTGATGAGGAAGAAAGATTACAAGTCCTCTAGATGAATCCCCAATTTTCCATGTATGACTTCAAATGATCATAACTTGGTCAATTTTTATCACCTTGAGCACATTATTTTTCTACAATGATCTTGAGGATGTGAAATTTATGCCTTATTTTATGTGCAAAGTGATAAAATGGATGGAAGTTTCCTTAAGGATACAAAAGATTATAGGTCATTTTATGAAATTTTTCCAACTTCAACAAGTCATAACTTTCTCAATTTTTGGAGATTTTAAATGGTTCAAGTTTAAAAATGTCATTCTTGATATCTACTCCATGCCATCTTTTTTGGTCAAGAGCAAATTCCAAGTGGAAGGTTATGTTTGGATGCAAGACATTATAGGTCACTTTTGAAGAAAATTTTGAAATATTTCTAAGTATGGAAAGTCAACCCTTTTTCTCCAACTTTGACTCATTGCAACTTTTAGCTCAAGCATCAATTTAACTCCATTATTTTTCCATTGCAAAGCTTGCAACCTCGTCTTTCCGAAGCATCAAGAATCATGCCCTAAGACCCTTTGAGTTAAAAATGCCATTATTTTGAAATTGGTAACTTGGAACTGAATTTCTCACCAAGTCAGAATTTTGAAATCCATAATGTGGCCTCTAATCACAAGATTTATACACGTTTTTGAATTAAACTTGATTAATAAACTTTCAAGAAATGTTTAGCACCTCAAAACGCAAGGATTGGATGGGTTTTGGTGAAAATAAGATCACATTTCACTCGAGTATCAGATTGGCACAAATTCCCTCCAAAATGCATCATTCACTCTTCCATTTGATCCTATTTTCTTCTCCTATAAATACATGAACTATCCCATTCATTTTCTCAAGTTTGGATAGCCAGAATCACCCTGCTAAACTTGTTCCATAACTCAAAATTCAGCAACTTCGAAATCCATTCTCAAGCCTTTTCTAATTCAATTTTTCCATCAGTTCACCTTCCTTGATCTTCCCTGAAGCTAACCATATAATTACATTCAAGAATCGTGCCCTATATTGCTCCATAGAAGTCTAGTTTCAGAGCTCTGCAACTCAACTTTAATAGGTAGATTCCTTCATCAATTCTTCAAAACTTTGATATCATTGTGATGCTCTCATTACCTTAGTTCTAGTCGCAACACTTGCTTTTAACTGGAAACACGTTTTGACCATGAAATTTCAAATCCTTTTTCAAAAATTTCTTTCCAAATTGCTTGTGCTACGATTTATATAAATTTGGTGCGAGGGTTTGATTGTCTTCATCTTGAAGAGATGAAGCGAATGACATAGGTCTGAGCTTATGATTTTACATTTTGAGAGACCTGCAATTCACGTTGGCTGGAGGTTGAAGATGGCCAATGTATCATCTTCCAACCAATGATGGCGTGCCACTTGTTATTTTTGAATTTTGATTTAATAATTGATTCAGTGCTTTATTCACTAATGACCATGATATGCACAGCGTGCCAGATCCCTTGGATTTGATTACTAACGCGTTTTGACTCTCATCCAATGGTCCACATATTTTTTTACTTTTATTTTTCTTTTATGATTTTTTATATTTAATTGTTTTAAACTCCTAAAAATATGAAAACATTATGAAAAATATTTTTGATTATTCTCTTTCTGATTTTTATTTTTTCACAATTTAATTTTGTGTTTTGGTATTCTTTATAAATTTACACTTTTTTTGAATTGTTTTAAATGTTTAAAAATACTTTTATGCATTTTTAAATTCTGAAAAAATTATGGAATGATCCAATGATATTGTGACAAATATTGGTGACCTTATTTTATTTTTGTTCCTGATTTTATTATTTTTTATCATTTTTGGTTTATTTTACCCCTTTTAATTTTAAAAATAGTTTTTGATTTTAAAAAATTATCAAAATATTTATAAAATCATTTGAGTCCTTTTCTTATTTTTCTATGGTCTTACTTTTTATTTCTTGATTAATTTGAACATAGTTGATGTTTTCTCTTTTATTTCTATTTTTAAAACATTATTTTTAAACCTTTTTGTATATTTTAAAATGTAAATTATTTTGTGACTATTTTCTGGCTGATCTTGGGTTAAATTTTTGATCATGAACTTTATTAACATCATTGGATCTATGGTGTTGAGTCTAACTCCACATAAATGGATGAATGATTTTAATAATAGTTTGATTAAATTTAATCTAAAAGTGGTTTGTATATTCTCTCTCACCCCTCTTCTTCTCATCCCCTTCTTATTGCATTAAATGTTGTTAGAGCATGATCTCTATATCATCTCTCAAAACAAATGGTGCATAGATTTCTATATTAGTCCACTTACGATTGCTTAACATAGCGCCAAATTTTGTCCCGATTCGAATAAATGATCATTCGTGGCTAAAACTTATGTTTGCAAGCCCAAGTATGTTAATTTGATCTCTTTGATCCAATAACCTTGAGATTCATTGTGTGGAGGTTTTGGTTCTACCAATCCTCTAGTGGATCTACAACACCTTTGGTCAACACGGATCACTTAAACATCGTTGATCATTAAATATTACTCATAAGGATTCCAAATGGATGATATACTTGAAAAAAATAAAATGCAACTTCTTGTGTGGAGGCTTTGGTTCTACCAATCCTCTAATGAGCTCCGAATACAAGTTTCAAGATGATCATCCAACTAACCACTAATCACTAATAATTGACTTTATCCTTTATTCTTTTATTATATGCCCTTTTTGTTTTTATGCACTATTTACTTTTAGCATTTACATTTCATGCCATTTTCATCTTTGCTCATTTGAGTATTTACTTTCTTGTCATTTTTATTTTTGCTCACTTGAGTTTTACTTTTATTTTTAGAACACCTAATAATTAACACAAACCCTAAAAATATTTAATGATACTTGTACTATTTGGTTACTATCCTTGGCATTATGGAGCATAGGACTTTTTGGACTTAGGATTAGAAACCTTGGCCTTTGATTGGAGACCTTGTGATCTTATCTGATTATTTTGTCTGGAGCTCTTGAGGTTTACCTCAAGACATTGGGTTGTTTGTTTATTTTGTGTGCAGGTTATTGTGATTACATTCTTTTTTGTAATCTGGAATTCACCCGTATACTGCCGTTACTCTGCCCAATTTTTATGAAGACTTAATACACTTGAAGTTTGGTTTTCTCCAGAGGTCTAGTATTTTTGCTTGTTTGGTTTCAATCCAAAGTATGGGAATTCTATCTTGGCCTATAGTGTCAAGTATTGGCTTCTTGTTGGTTAGATGGTTCTTATCCCTATATTTTACCTTATACTTTAGGATAGCCTCTTCTTCTCCTCCCATCTTCTTTAATTTCAAAAATCTTCTCCCTCCTTTTGAAAACTCTTCTTGTTTTAAACTTGAACCACTTTCACAATAAACTTGGTCTTAGGTCCATGAATTTTTAAACATTTTCATAAATAAACTTCAATAAACTTAATAATACTTTGACATTTTTGTGAGAAGACTAAAAGTCAATCAATCTCATTTCACACCATTTTGCCACTTTGGATTTTATCTTTAAACTTTTCTTAAAAGATTGAACTCTTGTCAATCCTTGTAGTGATGTAAACAAGTATACTTCTACAATATGTAGGGAAGAGAGATATTTTCCACTTGGGTGTTGAGTGAGGCATTGTTGACTTTAAAATCCAATCTATATCCTCCACTTTGAGATGATGAAAATTCTCCTTTCTCATGATTGTGGGTAGTAAGTATGTTTTCCACATGGACAATGACGATGATGTCTTTTCTCATAAAATTAACCAACACACTTGTGTTTTAAAATCTTTAAAAGAGGAACTACGTGTACCCTAATCCCCTATTGCACGAAAAGGTGGTACGTAGGCACTAAAGGTCGCAACCGCAGCGGGTGCAAAAATCATAAAAAATATATTTCTTTTCTCACCTCCACCATCTATTTTTACACAACATTTTATAGCCAAAATATACAGATTTTACAAAGAGGTTCCTGTGGAGTACCTTAGATATTTAGGGTGCTAATACCTTCCCTTTGCATAACCAACCCCTTACCTTGAATCTTTCCCCCTCTTTTTTGGGTTACTCGCTCTTTTCTCATTCCTTTGGAAACAATAAAGCGTGATGACGATTTTGATTTTGATTTATATAAGTCTAGTCAATCCAATGGCTTAGTCTTAAAATATTTCTACCGATACAGAAAAATAGAGACTTCACTGGGGAAAGATTGACCTCTTGCTGGTCCATCCCTAAGTGGATTGAACCTATCTTTGTTTATATTTGTATATGTGTTATTATTGTTTTTGTGTTATATGTTGTATATATGTTTGTTTGGAATTTCCTGGTTTTCAGGGTGCTTGTTGATTACTCATAAGTCCTATATCAGGACTTGGGCAAAATTTAAGATAGGACGGGAGGTATAGTCATGTTAACTTTGAGGGAGTAATCCCAAAAAAGGAGGCATGAGATCCCCCACTCAGTGGAGGCCCCTTTGACTGTAGTGTCGTTTACCTAGTAATCGAGAAGACGTACTGCTTTCGACCTAGGAGCCTGCTGAAGCTGAGGACCGTAGAATACCTAACCCATCTTGGCCTTTTAAGTGTAGTGCAGAAGCTATGACAGAGTAATCTGAAAATAGTTGTCACGCAATACTATGCTCGGACGAGTTTTTCTTGAGAATATTACTAATTACCGAGTTAATCGAGAAGTTGGTAATATCCGAAGGAAGGATGTAGACTCTAAGAACCTCTAGAACCTTTTTTGGCAGGTGATAACTTTTATACCAACACCTTATGGGTAGTACCTTCGACCTCATGCTTGCGACGTTGAACCTATGAACCCTATATGTGTGATCTTGTGTGTGATTGTTGCATCATGCATCTATGCACTCATAAGCATCTTTTGGAGAGATCATATTTTAAGGGATTTAAAGGTTGACCATTTGTGAATATCTCAGGTAATTTTTAACCATGGATTCTAGAAAGTGAAAGATTGGGAAGTACAGTTTCAAAGATCCCAAGATAGATGAGTTGATCAGTCTATTTCCCGAGATCGAGTGTTCTGCAGACTTTCGGAAGAAGTATGGATCCATTATTCCTCTCATGAAGCTAAAGATGAAGGAGAGTATTCTCTCGAACTTGGTCCAGTTCTATGATCTGATGTATCATTGCTTTACTTTTCCTGATTATCAGTTTATGCCTACACTGGAGGAGTATTCTTATCTATTGGATTTACGTGATACTGATCATATTCCTTTTACTGGTTTGGAGGTTGAGCAAAAACCACATGAGATTACTGCTTTGATTCATCTGGGGAAGTCTGAGGTGGAAGCCCATATGACTAATAAAGGAGGGATTAGAGGATTACCAGCTCAGTTCTTATTGGGGAAAGCTCATTACTTTTCTAGGATGAAGAGTACAGTCGCTTTTGAGGCCATCTTTGCTCTACTTGCTTACAGGTTGTTCTTATTTCCTAATGTGGACAAGTTTGTTGACATTAATGCTATATGGATCTTCATGATTGAAAACCCAGTTCCTATCTTGTTGGGTGATGCTTATTACTCTATTCATCTTCAGAATTCTTATCATGGGGGGATGATTATATGTTGCACGCCTCTGTTGTACCAGTGGTTTATCTCTCATATGCCTCTGTCTGAGGCTTTTTGGGATGTCAAGAAGGAACCTCGTTGGTCTCCTAAGATCATGGCACTTACTCACTCAGATATTGATTAGTATCATCAAGCTTACTAGGATATAGAGATTATTGACAGTTATGGTAGTTTCCCCAATGTACCTCATCTTGGTACAAAAGGAGGAATTAACTATAACCCCGTTCTTGCATGATGACAGCTTGGTTATCCGATGAGGGATAAACCAAATAATATTCATTTGAGTAGTTTCTTTCTGAAGGAGGGAGAAGACCATAGGGAAGCTAGGGAGCAGATTGTGAAGGCCTGGTGTCACATTCATAAGAAAAGAAGGAAGGATTTGGGACCTAGGGGTGCTGTTTCTTTGGAGCCATATCTTCAATGGGTCCAAACGAGAGCTATTAAGTTGAAGATGCCGTATTCCCAGGAAACACCTATGCCTGATTTATTTGTGAAGACCACTCCTCCCTTATTAGATAATCTAGAAGAGCTGCAACTTGCTTTTGTTAGGATGCAACAGGAAAAGGACACTTGGAAGAATAAGTTCCAAACTTTAGAGATTTCTTATAGAGAAGACTTGAAGGAGAAAGATGACTTGATTGAGATCCTTGAGAGTCGAGTGGTAGAGACTATGGAGAGGCAAGGGGATTTATTTTCTCCTAAGCCTCAATCAGATGTTGATCACTCACTTCCTGATTCAGGTGATTGGAAAGAGGTTTCCATCAGACATACGGAAAAAACCCAGAGGTTGAAGGCTCAGATTTCCAGGCTCACAGGGAAGCGCCAGCGTATAGAGTGATCTCCATTAGTTTTAATTCTCAAGGTTTTAGATTTTATTTTCATCTTGTACTTTGGATCATTGAAACTTTTAATCCATTTTGGAGTTGTTATAATAAAAAATTCCAGTATTTCAAATGCGTTATTACTTTGATATTTGCAATATGTCCATAAATTTTAAATCCCTTGAAATATTAAATAATAAAATAAAAATATATGCATTGCATATCATGCATCATATTGAACATATTTCTTGCATTTGGTATGCATATCCAGGTGCCTCACCAAGATTCTTTACTTTGTTCAGCAAGCTGACTCACCACTACAACACTCGGGCTAATTTCAGAAAGAAGATGGACAACTTAGAACAAGAGAATCGTGAGCTACGCGAGGAAGTTTCTACTTTAAAGGCCATCATGGCCAATCTGACTACTCTGATGGAAGCTCTGGTGGTTGCTCAGAATCAGCCACCGAGTGTCTAACCTCAACCAACAAGGGAAACTACTGAAGCTCTGACTGTTCCCGTATCTGCTACTCCAGCTGTTATTCAGAATCGCATGCCTCAAAGTTATCCATGGGGAATGCCAAAGAATTTTGCACATGAAAGTTTCAATCTTGGTCCTCAAGATACTCTGATTGTTCATACTATTGTTACTTCAGCACCTCTTGTGGTGCATGCTGCTCTTGCTGCGCCTCCGTCGGTAAATATGGTTCAGTTTGTTAATGATGATGTGTGTCATCCTTTCCCTCCACCGAGTGAAGACTTGGGTCTTTATGACAGAATGGATGATTTTCAAGAGCAGTTTGACAAGATGCAAAGAGAGATGAAGTCCCTTAGGGTAAAAGAACTATTTGGGCAGAATGTGAATGAGTTATGCTTGGTCCCGAATGTTAAGATACCTGCTAAGTTTAAGGTCTCGGAGTTTGAGAAGTACAAGGGCAACACTTTCCCTCGTGCTCATCTAGTGATGTACGTGAGGAACATGTTTACCCATACTGATGATCAGCGTCTGCTGTTTCACTTTTTTTAGGATAGTTTGACCGGTGCTGCGCTGAAGTGGTATATGAGTTTGGACAATGCCAATATCCATACTTTTAATGATTTGGGAGAAGCATTCATCAAACAATACAAGTACAACATGGACATGGCGCCTGACCGTGATCAACTTAGGGCCATAGTTCAGAAAGACATGGAATCATTCAAAGAATACGCACAGAGATGGCGTGAGGTAGCCGCCCAAGTGATTCCTCCCATGGAAGAGAAGGAGATGACTAAGATTTTCTTGAAAACGCTGGGTACTTTCTACTATGAGAGGATGGTAGCAAGTGCGCCAAGTGACTTTACTGAAATGGTAGGAATGGGTATCCACTTAGAAGAGGCTGTAAGAGAGGGTTGTTTAACGAAGAGTGAAAGTTATGGAGGTGTGAAGAAACCATATTATGGGTTTACCAAGAAGAAGGAAGGGGATACAAATGTTGTTATGTAAGAGAGGAGGGTTAATACTCCTATAAGGAATTATCAGCGTCATCAGCAAGTCTCCTCAGTTACTCAAGTTGTGGGTGCAGCTCCAACTACTGTTGCTTATCAAAGACCGTCCCAACATGGGAATCAAGGGTATAGTCAGAGAAGGGATAGATATGAACCTATTACTATAAGCTATACAGAGTTACTACCGGCATTGATTCAGAAGAAGCTAGTTCAGACCCGACCACCTCCCGCCGTACCATCACCATTGCCTTGGTATTACAAAGCATACCAAACATGTGCTTTTCATCAGGGAGCACCAGGGAATAATGTTGAGAATTGTTATCCTTTGAAGACTAAGGTGCATAAGTTGGTGAAGTCTGGTGTTCTATCTTTCAAGGACGTGGGACCTAATGTGAAAGATAATCCTCTACCCAAGCATGAGGGAGTAAATGTTGTGAATATGGTGGCCGATTGTCCAGGCGAATTCCAGATTTTTTATATTAATCAGGTTAGGGGAGATTTGGTGAAAATGCATGCAGACCTTTGTGAATTTAGTTACTATACGCATGACCATTCCGGTTGTGCTATTTGCAGTACAAACATACAGGGTTGCGATAAGATAAAGGCTGACTTACAAGAGATGATGGATGAGGGCCTAATCCACATAATCAAGCCTAGGGCAGAGTATGAAGAGGAGGTGAATATGGTTTCTGGATGTCCTGGAGAATTCAGAATTTTTGATGTAGAGTATATGAATGAGGACCTTGTGCAATTGCATGCTACCTTCGGCCATATGGCTGGTCAGGTGGAACATTAATATGGATCTCGTCGAGTTTGCTGTCGAGATTCCCAAGGGTGTTCAATTGTGAAGAAGGGTGTTCAGATGTTGTTAGATAACGAAATTATCAAGGTTATAAGTCAAAGCGATGATTACCATAAAGTTGATATGGTTGAGGTTTGTTTGACTGAAGAAGAGTCGAATAAAGAGTATGCTTCCGTAGATGAGTATTTCTCCTCAGATGAGGATTTGTTTTCCATAAATGACTCAATAATGACTGATTATGTTGAAGAAGGAGTAAACACCATTGTACCTTATTATGGGGCACCCGCCCATATTGAAGTTGAGTATTATAGCAAGCCAGTTGTTACCCCATTAGTGGTTAGTTTGCCGAGTCCTATCCCCTACAAGTCAGATAAGGTTATGCCTTACAAATACAACGCTACAATCTTAGAGGATGGAATGGAAGTTCCCATCCATCCAATGCCTAATGTTGGGAATATTGCTGAAAATAGCAAGGTGACCCGCAACGGTCGTGTGTTTGCACCAGTTGTTTGAAGATATGTTAGTGCTGGAAATAAAATTGCTGAGAATGTTGAACCCAAGAAGGCTACGGGTGAGACTAGTGGGGATGTATTAGAGAAATAAGTGGATGATATTTTGAAGATAATCAAGATGAGCGATTACAGAATTGTAGATCAGCTACTGCATACTCCTTTAAAAAATCTATCTTTGTGTTATTGATGAACTCCTCTGCTCACATAGAATCCTTGATGAGAGTATTGGACCAAGCTTTTGTGGAGAGTGATATGCCAATAGACCAATTCAGCAGTGTAGTAGGGAACATTATGTCATGTAATAACTTGAGTTTCTGCGATGATGAATTACCAGATGAAGGAAGGAATCACAACCTGGCCCTCCACATCTCCATGAACTGCAAGAATGATTCACTATCCAATGTGCTGATTGATAATGGATCCGCTTTGAATGTTATACCGAGGAGTATGCTTATGAAGTTGAAATATCAAGGAACACCTATGCGCTCGAGTGGCATCATTGTGAAAGCATTTGATGGATCAAGGAAATCTGTTATTGGTGAAGTGGACTTGCCTATTCATATAGGACGACATTTGTTTCAGATAACCTTCCAGGTCATGGATATTTTACCCACTTATAGCTGTTTTCTAGGAAGGCCGTGGATACATGAGGCAGGGGCTGTCACTTCAACTTTACACCAGAAACTGAAGTTTGTACGTGAAGGGAAAGTAGTGATCATAAATGGGGAACATGCATTATTGATATCTCATTTGTCCTCTTTCAGCATTGTGGAGGCGGATGAAGCTGCTATTGGAACCCAGTTCCAAGCCTTATTCATTGACAATATAAGAGGAAATGAGAATTCCATGGTTTCACTTAAGGATGCGCAGCAGGTTGTGCGTAAGGGTCATAGTGAAGTATGGGGACAAATTGTGGATCCACCTGTGAACAAGAACATAGATGGTTTGGGATTCTCTTTGAAGAATGACAAAGGTAAGGGAATGAAGCCAAAGTCTGTTGTGAGCAAGTATCAAGACATCTTCTGTAGCTGGGTTATCTTCATCCAACTGTTTTCAGGATTAATGCCATTGTGGAAGATGAAGCAGAGAAGGAAATGTCAAATTATGTGACGCACGGAGTTAGGGTTCAGAACTGGATCACCATTGATGTTCCCTCTTGCATACATGTTTCAAAGTAATTTGTTTTGTTAATCTTTTTGAAAAAAGGCTTTCACTCTGCCCAAGGTGGAAGTATTAACGTTGTAGGGCTTATCTGTTTGCTGTGTGTTGTACCCCAATTTTCCCCCTAAGATCCCTTCACCATACCATATTGATTCAATCACAACAAGATCACATTAGGGCTTTTGGTTCTCCTCCCTATCTCTAGCTTTGCTCTTTGAGGAATCACCAAGCACCTTGACTTGTTTTTCTTGTGTAATCATTCATGTTTTGTTTTGACTTTCCTTTTAATTAATAAAATGCAATGTTGGTTTGTCTTACTTGTCAATAATGCAGGTAAAGGCAATGGGGCTTAGCAAGTTGATCCCTGGGTTCATGAGTTTATTTCCATGACCTAGTCAATGAAGCTTGAGAAGTTCATAGCTCATCGTGGAATTTGTTTTGGAGGAAATGGCATGGCAAGGTTATTTTGGTTCATCACATTTCAAGATTATCAAATTTGATCCAAAAAGTACAATGGGTTGAATGAAGAAATAGTGATGTTTGGACAAGACTTTGTTCCATTGGTCACAAGTGCATATTTCTCTCAATTCTCAAGATATGGAAGTGGTTGTGGTTTCTATGAGTTCTCATTATCATCCTCAACAACTTATATTTACAAAGAATTTGTTTTGGTACAAGAAGTTTGTTCAAAATTGTCAAAGTTCCACAAGGCATGTTTCTTAATCTATGAGCTAGGGTTTGTAACTTCAAAGGAGTATATCTTGCTCATCTTTTGATATTTTTGAGTGATTCCAAAAACATCCTTCTTTTCAAAGGGTTATCAACAAATCACTTCAAAATTTCCAAGGATTTTTCATGTGGAATAAACTTGATGATGAAGAAAGATTACAAGTCCTCTAGATGAATCCCCAATTTTTCATGTGTGACTTCAAATGATCATAACTTGGTCAATTTTTATCACCTTGAGCCCATTCTTTTTCCATAATGATCTTGAAGATGTGAAAATTATGCCTTATTTTATGTGCAAAGTGATAAAATGGATGGAAGTTGCCTTAAGAATGCAAAAGATTATAGGTCATTTTATGAAATTTTGCCAATTTCAACAAGTCATAACTTTCTCAATTTTTGGATATTTTGATTGTTTCAAGTTTCAAAATGTCATTCACGAGACCTACTTAATTCCATCTTTTTTGTCAAGATCAAAAATTCCAAGTGGAAAGCTATTTTTGGATGCAAGACATTATAGGTCACTTTTGACGAAAAATTTGAAATATTTCTAAGTATGGAAAGTCAACATTTTTTGCTCCAAATTTGACTCAACACAACTTTCAGCTCAAGCATCCATTTGATTACATTATTTTACCATTGCAAAGCTTGTAACCTCATCTTTCTAAAGCATCAAGAATCATGTCATAAGACCCCTTGAGCTGAGAATGCCATTGGTCAAAAGTTGGCACTTTGAAATTGAATTTTTCACCAAGTCAGAAGTTTGAATTCTCTGTTTTGACTTCTAATCACAAGTTTTCCACGCGTTTCTGCCTCTAAACATGTTTAGTGAAGTTCCAAAATTGTTTAGCACCTCAAAACGCAAGGATTGGATGAGTTTTGGTGAAAATTAGATCACACTTCACTCGTGGATCAGGTTTGCACAAATTCCCTCCAAAATGCATCATTCACTCTTCCTTTTGATCCCATTTGCTTCTCCTATAAATACATGAACTATCCCATTCATTTTCTCAAGCTTGGATAGCCAGAATCACCCTACCAAACTTGTTTCATAACTCAAAATTCAGCAACTTCAAAATCCACACACAAGCCTTTTTCAATCCAATTTTTTCATCAATTCACCTTCCTTGATCTTCCCTGAAGATAACCATATAATTACATTCAAGAATCGCTCCCTATATTGCTCCATAGAAGTCCAGTTTCAGAGCTCTGCAACACAACTTCAATAGGTAGATTCCTTCATCAATTCTTCAAAACTTTGATATCATTGTGATGCTCTCATTGCCCTGGTTCTAGTCGCAACACTTTCTTTTTACTGGAAACACGTTTTGACCATGAAATTTCAAATCCCTTTTCAAAACTTTCTTTCCAAATTTCTTGAGCTACAATTTATATAAATTTGGCGCAAGGGTGTGGTTGTCTTTGTCTTGAAGAGACGAAGCGAATGGCATAGGTCTGAGTTTCTGATTTTACAGTTTGAGAGACCCGTAATTCACGTTGGCTGGAGGTTGAAGATGACCAATATGTCATCTTCCAACCAATGATGGCACGCCACTTGTTAATTTTGAATTCTGATTTAATAATTGATTCAGTGTTTTATTCACTAATGACCATGATATGCGCAGCACACCAGATCCATTGGATTTGATTACTAACGTGTTTTGACTCTCATCCAATGGTCCACATATTTTTTACTTTTATTTTTCTTTTCTGATTTTTTATATTTAATTGTTTTAAACTCCAAAAAATATGAAAAAATCATGAAAAATATTTTTGGTTATTCTCTTTCTGATTTTTATTTTTTCACAATTTAATTTTGTGTTTTTCGTATTTTTTTTATAAATTTACACTTCATTTGATTTGTTTTAAATGTTTAAAAATACTTTTATGCATTTTTAAATTCTGAAAAAATAATGGAATGATCCAATGATATTATGACAAAAATATTGGTGACATCACTTATTTTTTTATTTCTGACTTTGGTATTTTTTTATCAGTTTTAGTTTATTTTACTCATTTCTTTTAATTTTAAAAATAGTTTCTGACTTTAAAAAATTACCAAAAAATTTATAAAATCATTTGAGCCCTTTTCTGATTTTTCTATGGTCTTACTTTATATTTCTTGATTAATTTGAACATAATTGATATTTTTTATCTTTTATTTCTATTTTTAAACTTTATTTTTAAACCTTTTTATGTATATTAAAATGTAAATTATTTTTTGGCTGATCTTGGGTTAAATTTTTGATCATGAACTTTATTAACATCATTGGATCCATGGTGTTGAATCTAACTCCACAAAAATGGATGAATGATTTTAATAATAGTTTGATTAAATTTAATCCAAAAGTGGTTTGTATATTCTCTCCCACCTCCCTTCATCTCACCCCCTTCTTATTGCACAAAATGTTGTTGGAGCATGATCTCTATATCATGTCTCAAAATAAATGGTGCATAGATTGCTATTGACCGGCCTCAAAATAGGTGCGACTTTTATATAAGTCCACTTACGATTGCTTAACATAGCGCTAAATTTTGTCCTGATTCGAATAAATGATCATTCGTGGCCCAAACTTATTGTTGCAAGCCCAAGTATGTTAATTTGATCTCTTTGATCCAATAACCTTGAGATTCAATGTGTGGAGGCTTTGGTTCTACCAATCCTCTAATGGATCTACAATACCTTTGGTCAACGCGGATCACTTAAACATCGTTGATCATTAAATGGTACTCATGAGAATTCTAAATGGATGATATACTTGACAAAAAGCAAATGCAACTTTTTGTGTGGAGGCTTTGGTTCTACCAATCCTCTAATGAGTTTCAAATGCAAGTTTCAAGATGATCATCCAACTAACCACTAATCACTAATAATTGACTTTATCCTTTATTATTTTATTATATGCCCCTTTTATTTTTATGCATTATTTACTTTTAGTATTCACATTTCTTGCCATTTTGATCTTTGCTCATTTGAGTATTTACTTTCTTATCTTTTTATTTTTGCTCACTTGAGTTTTACTTTTTTTTTAAAGCACCTAATAATCAACATAAACCCTAAAAATATTTAATGAAGCTTGGTCTATTTGGTTACTATCCTTGGCATTATGAAGAATTGGATTTTTTTAGACTTAGGATTAGAAACTTTAGCCTATGATTGGAGACCTTGTGATCTTATCTGATTATTTTGTCTGGAGCTCTCGAGGTTTACCTCAAGACATTGGTTTGTTTGTTTTTTTGAGTGCAGGTTATTATGATTACACCCTTTGTTTGTAATCTGGAATTCACCCATATACAGCCGTTACTCTGCCCAATTTTTGTGAAGACTTAATACACTTGAAGTTTGGTTCTCTCAAGAGGTCTAGTATTTTTGCTTGTTTGGTTTCAATCCAAAGAATGGGAATTCTATCTTGGCTCATAGTGTCAAGTATTGGCTTCTTGTTGGTTATATGGTTCTTATCCTTAGCTTTTACCTTATGCTTTAGGATAGCCTCTTCTTCTCATCCCATCTTCTTTAATTTCAAAAATCTTCTCCCTCCTTTTGAAAATTCTTCTTGTTTTAAACTTGAACCACTTTCATAATAAACTGGGACTTAGGTCCATGCATTTTCAAACATTTTCATAAATAAACTTCAATAAACTTAATAATACTTTGACATCCTTTTTGTGAGAAGACTAAAAGTCAGTCAATCTCATTTCAAACCATTTTTCCACTTTGGCTTTTATCTTTAAACTTTTCTCAAAAAAAAAGATTGAACTCTTGTCAATCCTTGTAGTGTTGCAAACAACTATACTTCTACAATATGTAGTGAAGAGATATATTTTCCACTTGGGTGTTGAGTGAGGCATTGTTGATTTTAAAATACAAGCCATATCCTCCACTTTGATATGATGCAGATTCTCCTTTCTCATGATTATGGGTAGTAGGTATATTTTCTACACGGACAATGACGATGATGTTTTATCTCATAAAATTAACCAACACATTTGTGTTTTAAAATTTTTAAAAGAGGAACTATGTGTACCTGATCCCCTATTGCGCGAAAAGGTGGTACGTAGGCACTAAAGATTCGCAACCACGGCGGGTGCAAAAATCATAAAAAATATATTTCTTTTCTCACCTCTACCATCCATTTTTTATACAACATTTTTTATAGCCAAAATATACAGATTTTACAAAGAGGTTCCTGCGGAGTACCATAGATGTTTAGGGTGTTAATTCCTTCCCTTTGCATAACAAACCCCCTTACCTAGAATCTTTCCCCCTCTTTTTGGGTTATTTGCTCTTTTCTCATTCCTTTGGAAATAATAAAGCGCGGTGGCGATATTTATTTTGATTTTTATAAGTCTAGTCAATCCAATGGCTTAGTCTTAAACATTTCTACCGCTACAGAAAAATTGGGACTTCACTGGGGAAAGATTGACCTCTTACTGGTCCATCCCTAAGTGGGTTGAGCCTGTATATGTGTTATTATTGTTTTTGTGTTATACGTTGTATATATGTTTGTCTGGATTTTCCTGGTTTTTAGGATGCTTGGTGACTACTTATAAGTCTTATACCCGGACTTGGGAAAACTTTAAGATAGGACGGGCGGTATAGTCATGTTAACTTTGAGGGAGTAATCCTAAAAAAGGAGGCATGAGATCCCCCACTCAGTGGAGGCCCCTTTGACTGTAGTGTCGTTTACCGAGTAATCAGGAAGACGTATTGCTCTCGACCTGGAAGCCTTCTGAAACAAAGGACCGTAGAATACCAAACCCATCTTGGCCTTTTAGGTGTAGTGTGGAATGTATGACGGAGTAATTTGGAAATAGTTGTCATGCGATACTACACTCGGACGAGTTTTTCTTGAGAATATTACTAATTACCGAGTTAATCGGGAAGTTGGTAATATCCGAAGGAAGGATGTAGACTATGGGAACCTCTAGAACCTTGTTCGGCAGGTGATAACTTTTAGACCAATACCCTATGGGTAGTACCTTCGACCTCATGCTTGTGACATTGAACCTATGAACACTATATGTGTGATCTTATGTGGGATTGCTGCATCATGCATCCATGCACTCATAAGCATCTTTTGTAGAGATCTTATTTCAAGGAATTTAAAGGTTGACCATTTGTGAATATCTCTGGTATTTTTTAACCATGGATTCTGGAAAGAGAAAGACCGAGATATACAGTTTCAAGGATCCCAAGATAAATGAGTTGATCAGTCTAATTCCCGAGATCGAGTGTTCTGCAGATTTTCGGAAGAAGTATGAATCCATTATTTTTCTCATGAAGCTGAAGATGAAGAAGGGTATTCTCTCGACCTTGGTCCAGTTCTATGATCTGATGTATCATTGCTTTACTTTTCCCGACTATCAGTTGATACCTACACTGGAGGAGTATTCTTATCTGTTGGATTTACCTATTACCGATTGTGTTCCTGTTACTGGTTTGGAGGGTGAGCCAAAACCACATGAGATTGCTGCTTTGATTCATCTGGGAAAGTATGTGGTGGAAGCCTATATGACTACTAAAGGAGGGATTAGAGGATTACCAGCTCAGTTCTTATTGGAGAAAGCTCGTTACTTTGACAGGATGAAGAGTACAGTCGCTTTTGAGGCCATCTTTGCTCTACTTGCTTACAGGTTGCTCTTATTTCCTAATATGGACAAGATTGTTGACATTAATGCTATCAGGATCTTTATGATTGGAAATCCAGTTCCTACCTTGTTAGGTGATGCTTATTACTCTATTCATCTTCAGAATTCTTATCATGGGGGGATGATTAGCTGTTGCACGCCTCTGTTGTACCGATGGTTTATCTCTCATATGCCTCAGTCTGATGCTTTTGGGGATCTCAAGAAGGAACCCCGTTGGGCTCCTAAGATCATGGAATTTACTCACTCAGATATTGATTGGTATCATCGAGCTTACCAGGATATAGAGATTGTTGAAAGTTGTGGTAGTTTCCCCAATGCACCTCTTCTTGGTACAAAGGGAGGAATTACCTATAACCCTGTTCTTGTACGATGACAACTTGGTTATCTAATGAGGGATAAACCAAATAGTATTCATTTGAGTAGTTTCTTTCTGAAGGAGGGAGAAGACCATAGGGAAGCTAGCAAATTGTGAAGGCCTGGCGTCACATTCATAAAAAGAGTAGGAAGGATTTGGGACCTAGGGGTGTTGTTTCTTTGGAGCCATATCTTCAGTGGGTCCAAACGATAGCTATTCAGTTGAAGATGCCGTATTCCCGGTAAACACCTATGCCTGATCTATTTGTGAAGACCACTCTTCCCTTATTAGATGATATAGAAGAGTTGCAACTTGATTTGGTTAGGATGCAACAGGAAAAGGACGCTTGGAAGAACAAGTTCTAGACTTTAGAGATTTCCTATAGAGCGGACCTGAAGGACAAAGATGACTTGATTGAGATCCTTCAGAGTCGAGCGGTAGAGACTATGGAGAAGCAAGAGGATTTATTTTCTCCTAAGCCTCAATCAAATGTTGATCACTCACTTCCTGATTTAGGTGATTGGAAGGAGGTTGCCATCAGACATGCAGAAGAAAACCAAAGGTCGAAGGCTCAGATTTCCAGGCTCACAAGGAAGCACCAGTGTATAGAGTTATCTCCATCAGTTTTACTTCTCAGGGTTTTAGATTTTATTTTCTTTTTGTACTTGGGATAATTAAAACTTGTAATCCATTTTGGAGTTGTTATAATAAAAAAAATTAGTATTTCAAATGCGTTATTACTTTGATATTTGCAATATGTCCATAAATTTTAAATCCCTTGAAATATTAAATAATAAAATAAAATCACGTGAATTACATATCATGCATCATATTGCACATATTTCTTGCATTTGTTATGCATATCCAGGTGTCTTACCAAGCTTCTTTACTTTGTTCAGCAAGCTGACTCACCACTACAACACTCAGGCTAATTTCAGAAAGAAGATGGACAACCTAAAACAAGAGAATCGCGAGCTGCGTGAGGAGGTTTCTACTTTGAAGACCGGCATGGCCAATCTGACTATTCTGATGGAAGCTCTAGTGGCCGCTCAGATTCAGCCACCGAGTGTCCAACCTCAACCAACAAGGGAAACTACTGAAGCTCCGAGTGTTCCTGCATCTGCTACTCCAGCTGTTGTTCAGAATTGCATGCATCAAGGTTATCTATGGGGAATGCCAGATAATTTTGCACCTGAAGGTTTCAATCTTGGTCCTCAAGATACTCCGATTATTGAGACTATTGTTACTCCGACACCTCCTGTGGTGCATGCTGCTCCTGCTGCACCTCCTTCGGTAAATATGGTTCCGTTTGTTAATGATGATATGTGTTGTACCCCAAAATTTTCCCTCTCATATTTCTCAGGACATTGCAAGAAAAATCTCCAAGTGACTCATGGTTGCTCAAGAGTTGGACAGACAAGCTATCTCCTAAGGCAGTCAACCCCAAATTAGGGTTTTGTGTTGCAGCAAGATATTTGAGTCCAAATGACCTCAAGTGCTCCCCAATGTCATAATGTGTCCTCAAGATCATCCATATCAAATTTCAAGCCTTGCAGAGGAAGTTTGCTCAGTCAAATGCTCAAAGGGTCCAAAAATCGACTGTGTTAGGGCAAACGTCAATTGTGACCTATAAACAGTCAAACTTCAAGATTTTTTGTCAAAATTATCATTTTGAAGGATATTTCATCATTTGATCAAGGGTTGATCATGATTCATCAAGGATTGCTCAAAATTCATCAAGATTCAAAAGTTGCTAAATTAGGGTTTTGTAGGAAAAGTCAACTCAACTTTGACCAAGCATAAATTTGTCATACTTTATGAGAAATGACCCATCCAAATCTCATTTTGAAGAGGTTGCAATTTCCTACAATCCATCTGCATACCCCAAGATCAAAACATGCACTCACAAGAAGTTACAAATTTGGACATTATAGGTCATTTTTGAAAGTCAACAAAAACTCCTTCTTTACCAAAGCTTATAACTTGAGCATGGAATATCAAAATGAGATGAGACAAAAAGTGTTGGTTATAGGACATCTCAAGCTTTATAAAAAGTCCAAGAACACTTCCAAAAGTTCAAAATTGAAGATGTTATGCATTGTTGAAGTTGGACATTTTTGCAAAATTGCCAAAAGTTAACCATCCCCAAAACTTCAAATTTTGTCAAATGGGCCCATTCTTTTCCACTTGATTTGAGCTTGCATCATTGCACACGTGTTCTAGCTTCAGCCATGAGCTCATATTTTATTTTTATTATTTTATTTGATTTTTTATTTAATTTATTCATTTTTTATCAAATAAAATCATATAAAATCCCAAACTTTGATTACATGAGATCTTTTGGCTATTTCAGGATTGGATCATCATCATTAACATCATCAAATTTGTATCACACTAAACCATGTGCAAAAAGATTGAAAATTGGCAAATTTGGAAAGGTTAATAATGGAGATCAAATTAAATATGTATGCATTGATTTAGAGAGATTCAGTCCATAATTTCTACCCTAATGCAAAGCATGATACATAAGGAAGCCAAAGGAATCGAAATAAGGGTTGGAGGCTGCAAGAAGAGGCAGAACAAAGTTTGAAAGAAGTGGCAAAATCTTGATATTGAAACCATAGCTAGAGGCACTTTCAGAGGCTGAGACCGGTCCCAATCTCTTCCTGGGCGTTCACACAAGCGATCTAGATCGAAAGCAAGCTTCCTCACACACCACAACGCGCTGTAAGTCTCACGTTAGCTAGCTCTATTCTTGGATTCGATTAGGTCCATTCTGGCGTCATTTGAATGAGATAATTGCATATTCATAACCCTCATGTTATTTGCAAACCTTGGGCAATAATCAATTTCGTTTATAGGCGCTGTAACCCCAAACCACCATAGCTAGGGTTGAGTTTTTGTTTTTAGGGATTCTTATTTCAGGTGAAATTGGTCCATATAATGGGCATGGTTGCACTCAGGAGAAGAAGACGAACACAACCATGCCCTTGAAAGTCATTTTTATGGTCTGGAAATGATTTTTGGATCGAGCTGCGTTTTTAGATGCGGATTCAAATCCGCAGGTAAAATTACAGTAGGGGAAGGACAGGGATGAAGAGCTGGAGTTCATTCATTGGGCCATTCCAAAATGGCGCGCATATTTTGTTTTCTGACCAATTAATTTTGTTTTGGCATATTATTATTGTTGTGTAATATATTAACAAATAAAACAAAGCAGCGTAGTGGCAAGGCAGGTGTTCCAATATCCATCAGGACCTGGGTTCGATTCCCAAGTCCCACACTTTCTCTATATTTTCCCTTTCAGCTATTCCAATGCATGTTCAAACCTGCAGCCTACCGTGCACCATAGCTCATTCAGTGGCCAGATGGCCATTGGCCAGATCTGGTGGCCAAGATCTAAAGGACCATCATATGCAAACTCAGCGCTCATACACCTGATCTCAAAAGTCAACAAAGCGCCAACACAATTGGGCCTCAGAATTGCTATTAACACTCCAAATTCAGGCCCAACCCCTTCTTCTCTTCTATTTATTTTTTTGTTTTAATTAATTGTTTTATTATTTTTTTTTATTTAATTATTAACCAATCAAAAATTTCTTTTCTTTATAAAATAAAAACCACAAAAGTATTTTCTTTATCAAATCAAATTTTAATTTTAATTTTATTAATAAACACTAATTAAATTAACTTAGGTTTTAATTAGAATAACTTTAACATATTTTTTGTAAATAATTAAAATTAAATCAGATTTAATTAGGTTTTTACTAATTCAATTAATTTTATTTCTTTCTTAAAATACCAAAAACCCAAAAATAACTTTTTTCATTTAATTAATTAATTAATTTAGTAATTAATTTAGGTTAATCTTTTTCTTAAAACAAAAACAACAAAAGATATTTTCTTTCAAAAAAGGGTCAAAACCCTAATTTGCGCTCGATTTAATTTCTCGCACGTGTTGCTTTCTTTTATCCATTTATGTACTTGCTCCCGGATTGTAATAGCTTAATAGGACTTTTATTTATCTTTTATCGCTTTATTTATTTTTAAAGGGTTTGTCTTTGGCGATGTAAATACCCGACGCCTTGTAATTTAAATTCCGCATTTTATTTCCGCAAAATATAACTGTTAGATGTTTGATAATAGGATGGCATGACAAGACTGAATGTTTTAACCTAAAATCAACTTAGATCACCCTTAACATGTACAAAGACAAAATATAACTGAAAACGATACACTCGCACATGCGCACTCTTAGGGTACACCCCACTTGGTTGCCTTCGTACGCGGTCATTGAGTATAGGTCGTTTTAGAGGTCGTCCTCTTGTCTAAAAGATCATAGTCACCTCGGAAAGGTTGCCTCGGATATTGTTGCCTCAAACAAATGATCTAAGACATTAGGATTACCGCTAAGGCGTCCTAACATTGCTTTGGTGACCGTAAGTCCCGCATTCGAATTGACCCTTAAACTCCAACGACGATGCTACCTACTCATCAATAGTGGGATAGCATGGTCTAAAGGAAATTAGCATAGAACGATTCCTTTTTCGAGTAGGTAGATGGTTCTTAGATACTTGTTCTTTCAAAAAACAAAAACTTTTCACACTTACACTTTTCGAACAAAGTTTTCAAAAACACTTCATACACTCTTGAGGACAGAAGCAAGAGTTAAATTGAAGTTTCAAACAAAAACTTTTTCAAACCCACAAGCACAAAGAAAACAATTTTGAAAACAAATGAGCAAGTACCTAAGAGCCCGTGGATAACCACGGATAGAAAGGGTGCTAATACCTTCCCTTTCTATAATCTACCCCCCGAACCCGAGAAATGTCTCGAAAAAGGAATTTTTCTATGCTTTTTTCCTTTCCTTGTTGGATAAAATAAAAGTCGGTGGCGACTCTTGCTTACCGCGACATTTTGCGAAAACAAACACAAAACACAAACCAGCATTCCAAAAAAACAGTCATTCTTCTCACCGTATCACAGAACTGGCGACTCTGCTAGGGATGCTTATAAGTGGGGTGTACCTTAGGAATAGCTCATATTGTTTTCAATTGCTTGACTTGTATGATTTATCTTTGTGGGCTTGAATCAGATTTACTATAGATCCTAACCCGAATCTGGGGATACCCTTTAGGTAAGTAGCAATAAACTGTGAGGGAACTGTACGGCATAGACCAATACGGTTGAAGCAATAGCTACGTTGGTGTGGCACTTTAGTATGTACCGATATCCCTTATGGCGCAACGAGGAGAATATGGGTCTGCTAAGGGGTCATTAAGCACCAACTGACCTTAGAACCTTTAAATTTATCAACTTGGCCATAGAACAGTAGCAGTATGCTACACTCATTGAGACTAAACTCTCGCGATGATTCCGGCCGCAAGAAAAGGTTGCTAAACTGGAATTATGACCGATCGAGGGTAGTCACTGATATTGAGATCCTCTAGAACCCGGTTACTATTTTTAGGACAGGTTTGAACCAACTGAACTGAAAGAGGGTAGTACCTAAGCTCCTTGCCAGCCTGAAATCTAAGGGCTATCTGTGTGACTTTTGTGCCCTTACCATATTTTCTATTTGTGGATACTTGTGGTGTGTTTTCTATCATTACATCATGACATCATAACATTGCATGCATCTTGCATTGGACTAACCTATTTCAAAGACAGGAGGGATTCATCTTTGTTCTATTTTGTAGGTCATGGAACTCATGTGTAGGAACACCATTCGGATCAACTTTGTCCAGATTCCCACTCAGCTCAAGGAATTGGTTGCAAAGGTTTCAGATACTACTTCCTTCATCAGAAGACATAGGCACCTTCTTGGTTTGTTCACTTCCAAATTGGACGAGCAGATGATGAGTGTCTTAGTCCAGTTCTTTGATCCACTGTACCATTGCTTTACTTTTCCGGACTACCAGTTGGTCCCTACCTTGGAAGAGTTCTCTGATCTGCTTGGTATCTCTATTCTGGAGCAAACCCCATTCACAGGTTGGGAGAAGATCCTTAGGCCAGAAGAGATTGCTTCAGCCCTCCATCTGACAAAGGCTGAGGTAATGTCTAATTGGAAAACTCGTAGTGGAGCAAAGGGCTTCTTGACTAAATTTTTGGTTAGTAAGGCTAATCAGTTCTGGGACAGTCTAGACTTCCAGGCGTTTGAAGACATTCTGGCTTTTCTCATATATGTATTGGTGTTGTTTCCTAACTCAGATTCCTTCGTCGATGTGAATGCGGTGAAGATCTTCATATCCGGTAATCCCGTACCCACTCTCTTGGGTGACATTCTTCATTCTCTGTATGCCCGTACTGCTCGGAAGCGGGGAACCCTTATGAGTTGTGCACTGTTGCTGGCGAGGTGGTTTATTTATCACCTCCCCAAATCAGTTTTGAAGAATAAGGAAGGCATGGGCTGGGCCTACAGGATTATGTCTCTCTCTCATAATGACATCATTTGGACTATTAAGGGTATGGACGAGGTGGCTATTATTGATCGCTGTGGGGAATGCCCCAATGTTCCACTGATAGGAACCAGTGGAGGAATCACTTATAACTCGTGCTTGGCCTTACGTCAGTTTGGGCGAGCTAGGAGGGAAGGACCTCATGAGTTGCTAATGCCTAGTATTGTCTTTGATTTTCAAAGGGATAGTGACGAGAAACGCCGCAGGTTCATAAGAGCTTGGGATAGAGTACACAAGTCTGATCCGTACGAGCTGGGTGCAAATACCTCTCTTCCGATGGAGCCATATCTCCTATGGGTTCGAATCCGTGCCCAAAAGCTAGGAATGCCGTATGAAGCCGTCTTGCCTATCATTGTTGAAGTTGCTGATGAAGAAGGGGTTCCTCCTACCATTCTCCACCCGTACATGCCTACTGACATTGGGGCATTAAAGAGATCATGGATGCAGCTGAGAGAAGAGCGGGATACTTACCGAGAAAAGTATCACGAGCAAGAGCAGAAGATTCAGAAGTTGACAAGACAGCTGGAGAACGAGCGGATCCTCAATGACTATGTCCGCATCGACAAGAAACAACCATGGGAGCACTGATTATCCTTTGATTATTTCTAAGTTTTGATTTACTTTTTCAGTTTTTCTTTCTTGTAACGCCTTAAAGGCATTTGTTGAACAATTGAATTCAAAGTTTATCTAATAAAAGTGTGTTTCATTATGGTTTACGAATTTGAATCTCTCGACGTCTTTGAAATCATATCATACGCATATCATTCCCATGCACATCATAACAGGTACTCTTACAAGTCTCTTATCTTCTTCGTTGTTTATTTCAGCATCATGTCTTCTGAACCATCAACTGAACAAGCAATCAAAGCTCTACAGGCTCAAAACGCCCAATTCCAGGAGTTATTCATGAACCTGGCTAAGGGTCAGCAAGATCTGAAGGCCCTTATCCTGAAAGAGAAGAGGAAGAAGAAGAAGAAGAAGACAGTCCTATTCAATATGGATCGCAGATTCAGAAATGATTTACGGGAAGAGGTAGATTTGACCCCCTCATCTGGAGGGAAAGATAATCAGGAAGAAAGGAGGGCTCCTAGCCCTGTGGTTTCTGACAACGAGACTGACTTCGACGAAGACCAGTATCCTCCGGCTAAGGATAGGTACAAGCAACTGGAAGACCAGTTGAGCGCGATCGAACTTCAGAAAGTGCATGGTCTGGATTTTGGAGACTTGGGTCTGTCATCTGGGGTGGTGATCCCCCACAAGTTCAAAGCACCGATCTTTGCTAAATACGACGGGGTTTCTTGCCCAAAATTGCACATTCGTTCGTATGTAAGGAAGATTCAACCGTACACCGCTGACAAGAACATATGGATCCACTTCTTTCAAGACAGTCTTTCAGGGACTCAGCTTGAATGGTTTTACCAGTTAGAAGGAGCTAGTATCCGTAATTGGGAGGACTTGGCTGCTACTTTCTACAAGCAGTACCAATACAATGCCGACCTCGCTCCCACGCGTACCCAAATCCAGGGTATGTCTATGGGTGCGGGAGAAGGTTTCAAAGATTATGCTCAGAAGTGGAGGGACCTTACTGGGAGAGTGCAACCACCCTTGGTTGATAGAGAGCTAGTGGATATGTTTCTGGGGACCTTGTCTGGTCCGTATTTCAACCATCTCATTGGAAGTTCATCGTCCGGGTTTACGGAGCTGATTATGACCGGGGAAAGGATTGAGGCTGGTATCAAATTCGGTAAAATATAGAAGGGTGCTTCATCAGGCACCGAGAAGAAGCCTTTTAAGAAAGAGTCAAGTGCTGTTTACAGTCCAAAAAGCCATAATAGACCTGAACGCCGCCAAGCTGTTAATGTGGTTGTTATTTCAAGATCCGCTGGTGCTCCTCAGCGCAACAATCAACCGAGGGCCGAGAGACCACGAAGACAATTCACTCCGCTCAACATGACTTTATCTCAGATTCTGCCACAGTTATTAAAAACCAACTTGGTGATTCCGAGGGAGGCCTCGAAGAGTCCCAACACAACATCACCGATGTACGATCCAAATGCCCGCTATGCTTTTCACTCTGATAGCCCGGGGCATGATACGAATGACTGCTGGGTTTTGAAGAATAAGATACATGACTTGATTGATGCTAAGGAGATCGAGTTCGGAGCACCAGAAAAGCCTAAACATGATGTGGGAGTGAATGCTATCGGGAATGACGATGATGAAGAGTTTGATATTGACAGCTGGATATACCCAACTGCCGATGGTGGATTAAGCAACTGGACAACGAAGGATTCTATGCCGGTTTCTGTTATCACCCAGTAATGAGACTTTTTGTTTGAATTTGTAACAGACAATTTTAAACTTTATGGCCCGGTGTCTTACCCGAGGCTTCGTGGCTTTGATTGTGAGGGCTTTATATGTGTCATCTACATATATCATTAATAAAAGCATTGGACGTTTCTTGCATTTCAAATTTTGCGCTCCTTGTTTTTTCTTTTATTATATATTGCAAAACAACTATTTTACACACACTCACATATACAGGTCTACATCCACTCTGGATCTCACTGGTAACGACTCTGCTACTGTCAGTTATGACTTCGAAAGTCCGATCAACTTAGCCAAAGAGGAAGGTGAAGATGATTGCAAAGTGCCATGTGAACTTTCTAGACTGCTACTTCAAAAAGAGAAGGCCATACAGCCGCATGAAGAGCCAGTGGAAATAATAAATCTGGGTACAGAAGTAGACAAGAAAGAGGTCAAGATCGGTGAAAATCTGGAAGCTAGTGTTAAGCAACGGTTGATTCAGATGTTGCGAGATTATGTTGAGATCTTTGCCTGGTCTCATGAAGATATGCCTGGGTTGGATACCGATATTGTGGTTCACCGATTGCCTACCAAGGAAGACTGTCCTCCAGTGAAACAGAAATTCCGCCGAATGCGCCCAGAGATGTCTGAGAAAATCAAGGCTGAAGTTAGGAAACAATTTGATGCCGGTTTTCTAGCAGTTACTTCTTACCCGCAGTGGGTCGCCAACGTGGTTCCCGTGCCGAAGAAGGATGGTAAAGTTCGAATGTGTGTTGACTATAGGGATCTGAACAGGGCAAGCCCCAAGGATGATTTCCCTCTGCCTCATATCGACGTTCTGGTTGACAACACCGCACAACATAAAGTCTTCTCCTTCATGGATGGTTTCTCCGGTTATAATCAGATTAAAATGGCTCTCGAAGACATGGAGAATAAGACATTTGTTACTCAATGGGGTACCTTTTGCTACAAGGTCATGCCGTTCGGATTGAAGAATGCTGGGGCAACGTATCAGCGCGCCATGGTTGCTTTGTTCCATGACCTGATCCATCATGAGATTGAGGTATACGTCGATGACATGATTGCAAGATCACAGACTGAGGAATAACATCTTAACCACCTTCAGAAACTATTTGACAGGTTGAAGTTGTACAAGCTGAGGTTAAACCCGAACAAGTGCACCTTCAGGGTGAGATCTGGTAAGCTTCTGGGTTTCGTCGTAAGCGATAAAGGTATTCAAGTGGATCTTGCAAAGGTGAAGCCTATACAGGAAATGCCAGCTCCCTGAACAGAAAAAGAAGTTAGAGGCCTTTTAGGACGTTTGAACTATATTGCCTGATTCATCTCACACCTGACTGCTACTTGTGAGCCAATCTTCAAGTTGTTGAAGAAAGATCAAGTGGTAAGATGGAACGATGAATGTCAGGCCGCTTTCGAAAGGATCAAAGAGTATCTCCAAGAGCCACCTATTCTGATGCCACCAGTTGAAGGGAGACCTCTGATATTATACTTGACAGTACTCGACAACTCAATGGGGTGCGTGTTGGGGCAGCATGACGAGTCTGGCCGAAAAGAGCATGCTATTTATTACCTGAGCAAAAAGTTTACCGACTGCGAGACCCGATACTCGTTGCTCGAGAAAACTTGCTGTGCTTTGGCATGGGCTGCTCGCCGGCTGAGACAGTATATGCTGACTCACACTACTCTATTGATATCAAAGATGGATCCAATCAAGTATATCTTCGAGAAGCCTGCCTTATCCGGAAGAATAACAAGATGGAAAATGATCTTGATCGAGTATGACATTCAATACACGACTCAAAAGGCAATCAAGGGGAGTGTGTTGGCAGATCATTTGGCACATCAGGCAGTGGACGATTACCAGTCTATGAACTTTGAATTTCCGGATGAGAATATCATGATGGTAACTGACTGTGAGACACTTGGACCTGAGGAAGGATCCCGATGGTCTATGTACTTTGATGGAGCTTCGAACGCTTTGGGTAATGGCATTGGCGCCGTGATCATATCTCCTAAAGGCTCTCATACTCCGTTCACCGCCCGACTATGTTTCAACTGCACCAACAATATGGCGGAGTATGAAGCGTGCATCATGGGTCTTTGAGCAGCAATTGACCTAAGGATTAAGTTCTTGAGTGTTTTCGGAGATTCCTCTCTCGTGATCAGTCAGATCAAAGACGAGTGGGATACGAAACACCCAAATCTTATTCCCTATAAGGAGTATGTGTTGACGTTACTTCCACATTTCGAAGAGATAACCTTTGAACACTTCCCTAGATAGGAGAATCAGTTGGAGGATGCGTTAGCTACGATGTCTTATATGTTCAAGGTCAATTGGGACAACGAAGCTCCCCGAATTATCATTGAAAGATTGGATGAACCGGCACATTACTGTGATATTGAGACTGAAGAGGCAGCCGATAAACCTTGGTTTCATGAGGTAAAGAAGTATCTTGAGGCTCAGGAGTACCCTGAGGGTGCATCTGTTAATGATAAGAAGTTTCTGAGGAGGTTCGCGGCGACGTTCTTCATCAGGAATGGCATCCTTTACAAGTGTAACCATGATTCAACCTTACTGTGTTGTGTGGATAATAACGAAGAAGAAAGGATCATGATAGAGTTACATGAAGGTACTTTCGGGACTCATTCCAATGGACATACCATGGCAAAGAAAATCCTTTGGGCAGGATACTTTTGGTCTACAATGGAAGCCGACTGTTATCAACATTCTCGGACATGTCATAAGTGCCAAGTCTATGTTGATAAGGTGCACATACCTCCAGTTCCTTTGAACGTCTTGACGGCATCTTGGCCCTTTGCAATGTGGGGCATTGATATGATCAGTGAGATCAGACCTACGGCATCCAACCGGAATCGTTTCATCCTGGTAGCAATTGATTACTTTACGAAGTGGGTTGAAGCAGCTTCCTTTGCTACTGTAACTAAGAACGTCGTGGCACGGTTCATTCGGCACAATCTGATCTGTCGATATGGTATACCAGAGAGGATCATTACAGACAATGGTACAAATCTCAATAATAAGATGATCACCGAGCTCTGCAAGCAGTTCAAGATACAACATCACAACTCTTCTCCCTACCGGCCGAAGATGAATGGGGTTGTTGAAGCAGCTAATAAGAACATTAAGAAGATTGTGCAGAAGATGACAGTGACATACAAAGATTGGAATGAGATATTACCATTTGCTCTTCATGGGTATCGTACCTCAGCACAGACGTCAACAGGGGCAACACCCTATTCCTTGGTTTATGGCATGGAGGCCGTTTTGCGCATTGAATTTCAGATACCCTCTCTTCGGATTTTAAAGGACGCAGGTTTGAGCGAAGATGACTGGATCCAGACCCGGCTTGATCAGTTAAATTTAATCGACAAAAAGAGACTTACTGCTATTTGTCATGGTCAGACGTATCAAAAGCGGATGATCAAGGCATTTAACAAGAAAGTTAGACGAAAAGAGTATCAAGTGAGGGATCTGGTTATCAAGCGCATTATCCTGCCACAAGGTGATCCCAGGGGCAAATGGACCCCTACTTATGAAGGGCCATTTGTGGTTAAGAACATTTTCTCAGGAGGAGCTATGATTTTAACCACCATGGGTGGTGACGACCTTCCTCACCCTGTCAATGCATACATAGTGAAAAGATACTACGCATAACCAAACACCCGCTAGGTTGACTGGCCTAGGCAAAAATAAGGGCTTTCCGGCGAACCAAAAGGGTTCGGGAAAAAATAAGGGATGAAAATAAAAAAAATCTGTACACCCGGCAAGTCGAAAACCTGAAAAGGCGGCTTGGGCAAAAAAGGGTATCCCGGTGGATTGAAAACCCAAAAGGGCGGTTCAGGAAAAAATTAGGGATTAAAGTGTAACACTATGTCTCATTGGATCACCTTGCAACCAGACTTCGGTATCGACTATCAAGCTCGGACGGCACTAATCAATATGATCTACCTTCAACCAAGTAGCAAAGTGATGAGATGCTCGAGGACATAAAGGCAATAGCAGAGTTAGAACCCAGTGGGATTATTTGCATAGTTGTTTGTTTAGTTTTTCACAAATTGTGTAAATTCTATTATTTGGCGGCGTTCTCTTACTAGGACGTCAGCCTCTTGTACAAAAACGCCTATTTACAGGCCAAACTTCAAAATCAATATAATTCATTTTCAAAGAAATTTCAAAACTGTTTTTCCTTTATCTGATTTGTTTTGCAAAGAACGTCCAATGTTCATTTTTGATATATGCATTTGACATCAATTGTTGCTCATAAATATTTATATGTGAAACAAAAGACGATTATTGGTAATATCAGAAACAGGGGCAATAAGAATTGTCCAAGCTTTACGGATGCTTTATCCACCAGGTACAAAGGTAGATTCAGCTGAAGAGCACGGCTGAGATACTTTCACTCCCCGCAGAGTAAGAAAAGACAGTAATGATAACTCTCCCCATCCGAGACTTGCAACTGTGCACGAATCGGTAATATTCTCCCCAAGCAGAGTTTATCTACCATCGACACCGAAAAGGCTTAATATCCCCGACAGTCTTAATATTCCCCAGCAGAGTATAAAAATATTCCCCGACAGAATACAAAATATCCCTAGGGGAGTTTGAAATTTTCCCAGCGCAGTCTGAAAAAGCTTCCCCAGTAGAGCTTGGAGAATCATCCCCAGTAGACTTTGGAAGATTGTTCCCAGCAAAACTCAAAATATTATCCCCAATAGAGTCTAAAAGGTTATCCCCAGTGAAGTCGCAACTGAAAAGATCATCCCAGCGAAGTTCTTCCTTTCACAAACAGGAATTCAATCCCCAACAAGATTCAGTACCACCAGCAACGGTAATTCATCCCCAGCGGAATTTTATCGGTGGAATCCACATCAGAACATCTCTTCTCCACAGAGTAATCTCCTCATCAGTTTATTCCCCAACAAAGTTATCCTCTCCTGCAGGTTTATTCTCGCAATCATCTTCGTTTGTCATCCCCAGCGGAAACGAAGAATCCAACTCTATTCCCCAGCAGCTATCCGGGATTTATTTTCCCCAGCTAAAACATTACATTCCCATACATCATGATACATGCATATGCGCATCATACAACACAATCTCATTTATTTTGAGAACATCATTTCTTGATATATACCATGCATTGCATACGACTGACCTTTACCTTTCAGGAAGGATGCAGTTAAGTTCCTCAGTCGAACTACGGACCTGTTCTTAAATCTCAACTGAATTAGTCTCGGTTGAATTACAGATAAAGTTCTAAATCTCGACAATTTTCCTCCATCGAAGTGTGGACGAGTTCTTAAATCTCAACAGAATTATTCTTCGTTGAAGTACAGACAGTTCCTAGATCTTGATGAAGATGTTTCCCTCAATTGAAGTATTGACCGGTTCTTAAATCTCAATTGAATTAGTCTCGGTTGAATTACATATAAGGTTCTAAATCTCGACAATTTTCCTTCGTTGAAGTGTGGACGAGTTCTTAAATCTCAACAGAATTATCCTCCGTTGAAGTACAGACAGTTCCTAGATCTCGATGAAGATGTTTCCCTCAGTCGAAGTACTGACCGGTTCTTAAATCTCAACTAAATTAGTCTCAGTTTAATTACAGATAAGGTTCTAAATCTCGACAATTTTCATCCGTCGAAGTGTGGACGAGTTCTTAAATCTCAACAGAATTATCCTCCGTTGAAGTATAGACAGTTCCTAGATCTCGATGAAGATGTTTCCCTCAGTCGAAGTACTGATCGGTTCTTAAATCTCAACTGAATTAGTCTCGGTTCAATTACAGATAAGGTTCTAAATCTTGGAAATTCTCTCAGTTGAATTACGGACAAGTTCTTAAAACTCAGCAGAGATGTTCTCTCAGCTAAGGTACAGGCAAGTTCCTAAATCTCAACAAAGATCAGACTTCCCTAGTGGAATCTTCCACAATAACAAATATACAAGTTCTCGTTAAGGAATCTCTTATGCGATCGACACTCTTGCAGATGGAATCTTTAAGCCCATCCTCCCGTCAGCAATCTCCAAATGGCATCTGTAAGCCCATTCCCGACGTCACCAGGCTGATACCACTTCATGCGAGTGCAAATTTCTGGGCACTCTAGTGTTCAATCCTCTTCCACCTTCGGATCACGAAAGGCACGAAAGCCAATCTACATCCTCAGGTTTAAGAAGATTGAACATGGGAAGCTGTTGTACCCCAAAATTTTCCCTCTCATATTTCTCAGGACATTGCAAGAAAAATCTCCAAGTGGCTCATGGTTGCTCAAGAGTTGGACAGACAAGCTATCTCCTAAGGCAGTCAACCCCAAATTAGGGTTTTGTGTTGCATCAAGATCTATGAGTCCAAATGACCTCAAGTTCTCCCCAATGTCCTAATATGTCCTCAAGATCATCCATGTCAAATTTCAAGCCTTGCAGAGGAAGTTTGCTTAGTCAAATGCTCAAAGGGTCCAAAAATCGACTGTGCTAGGGCAAAAGTCAACTGTGACCTATAAATAGTCAAACTTCAAGATTTTTTGTCAACATTCTCATTTTGAAGGATATTTCATCATTTGATCAAGGGTTGATCATGATTCATCAAGGATTGCTCAAAATTCATCAAGATTCAAAAGTTGCTAAATTAGGGTTTTGCAGGAAAAGTCAACTCAACTTTGACCAAGCATAACTTTATCATAATTTATGAGAAATGACCCATCCAAATCTAATTTTTAATAGGATTAAATTTCCTACAATCCATATTCATACCCCAAGATCAAAAAATGCACTCACAAGAAGTTACACATTTGGATATTATAGGTCATTTTTGAAAGTCAACAAAAACACCTTTTTTGCCAAAGCTTATAACTTTATCATGGAATATTAAAATGAGATGATACTGAAGGTTTTGGTTATAGGACATCTCAAGCTTTCTAAAAAGTAAAAGAAAACTTACAAAAGTTCAAAATTGAAGAAGTTATGCATTGTTGAAGTTGGACATTTTTGCAAAATTGTCAAAAGTCAACCATCCCCAAAACATCAAATTTTGTCAAATGGGCCGATTCTTTTCCACTTGATTTGAGCTTGCATCATTGCACACGTTTCCTAGATTTAGCCATGAGCTCATATTTTATTTTTATTATTTTATTTGATTTTTTATTGAATTTATTCATTTTTAATCAAATAAAATCATATAAAATCCCAAACTTTGATTACATGAGATCTTTTGGCTATTTCAGGATTGGATCATCATCATTAACATCATCAAATTCGTATCACACCAAACCATGTGCAAAAAGATTGAAAATTTGCAAATTTGGAAAGGTTAATAATGGAGATCAAATCAAATATGTATGCATTGATTTAGAGAGATCCAGTCTATAATTTCTACCCTAATGCAAAGCATGATACATAAGGAAGCCAAAGGAATCGAAATAAGGGTTGGAGGTTGCAAGAAGAGGCAGAACAAAGTTTGAAAAAAGTGGCAAAAATCTTGAGATCGAAACCATAGCTAGAGGCACTTTCAGAGGCTGAGACCGGTCCCAATCTCTTCCTGGGCGTTCACACAAGCGATCTGGATCAAAAGTAAGCTTCCTTACACACCACAACACGCTGTAAGTCTCACGTTACCTAGCTCTGTTCTTGGATTCAATTAGGTACATTCTGGCGTCATTTGAATGAGATAATTGCATATTCATAACCCTCAAGTTATTTGCAAACCTTGGGCAATAATCAATTTGGTTTATAGGCGTTGTAACCCCAAAACACCATGGCTAGGGTTGCGTTTTTGTTTTTAGGGATTCTTATTTCAGGTGAAATTGGTCCATATAATGGGCATGGTTGCACTCAGGAGAAGGAGACGAACACAACCATGCCCTTGAAAGTCATTCTTATGGCCTAGAAATGATTTTTGGATCGAGCTGTGTTTTTAGCTGCAGATTCAAATCCACAGGTAAAATTACAGTAGGGGAAGGACAGGGACGAAGAACTGGCGTTCACTCATTGGGCCATTCAAAAATGGCGCGCATATTTTGTTTTCTGACCAATTAATTTTGTTTTGGCATATTATTATTGTTGTGTAATATATTAACAAATAAAACAAAGCAGCGTAGTGGCAAGGCAGGTGTTCCAATATCCATCAGGACCTGGGTTCGACTCCCAGGTCCCCCACTTTCTCTATATTTTTCCCTTTTAGTTATTCCAATGCATGTTCAAACCTGCAGCCTACCGTGCACCATAGCTCATTCAGTGGCCAGATGGCCATTGGCCAGATCTGGTGGCCAAGATCTAAAGGACCACCATAGGCAAACTCAGCGCTCACACACCTGATCTCAAAAGTCAACAAAGGGCCAACACAATTGGGCCTCATAATTGCTATTAGCACTCCAAATTCAGGCCCAACCCCTTCTTCTCTTCTATTTATTTTTTTTGTTTTAATTAATTGTTTTATTATTATTTTTTTATTTATTTAATTACTAACCAATCAAAAATTTCCTTTCTTTATAAAATAAAATCCACAAAAATATTTTCTTTATCAAATCAAATTTTAATTTTAATTTTATTAATAAACACTAATTAAATTAACTTAGGTTTTAATTAGAATAACTTTAACATATTTTTTGTAAATAATTAAAATTAAATCAGATTTAATTAGGTTTTTACTAATTCAATTAATTTCATTTCTTTCTTAAAATACCAAAAACCCAAAAAAAACTTTTTTCATTTAATTAATTTATTTATTTATTAATTTAGTAATTAATTTAGGTTAATCTCTTTCTTAAAATAAAAAACAACAAAAGATATTTTCTTTCAAAAAAGGGTCAAAACCCTAATTTGCGCTCGATTTAATTTCTCGCACGCGTTGCTTTCTTTTATCAATTTATGTACTTGCTCCCGGATTGTAATAGCTTAATAGGACTTTTATTTATCTTTTATCGCTTTATTTATTTTTAAAGGGTTTGTCTTTGGCGATGTAAATACCCGACGCCTTGTAATTTTAATTCCGCATTTTATTTCCGCAAAATATAACTGTTAGATGTTTGATAATAGGATGTCATGACAAGACTGAATGTTTTAACCTAAAATCAACTTAGATCACCCTTAACATGTACAAAGACAAAATATAACTGAAAACGATACACTCGCACATGCGCACTCTTAGGGTACACCCCACTTGGTTGCCTTCGTACACGGTCATTGAGTATAGGTCGTTTTAGAGGTCGTCCTCTTGTCTAAAAGATCATAGTCGCTTCGGAAAGGTTGCCTCGGATATTGTTGCCTCAAACAAATGATCTAAGACATTAGGATTACCGCTAAGGCGTCCTAACATTGCTTTAGTGACCGTAAGTCCCGCATTCGAATTGACCCTTAAACTCCAATGACGATGCTACCTACTCATCAATAGTGGGATAGCATGGTCTAAAGGAAATTAGCATAGAACAATTCCCTTTGCGAGTAGGTAGATGGTTCTTAGATACTTGCTCTTTCAAAAAACAAAAACTTTTCACACTTACACTTTTCGAACAAAGTTTTCAAAAACACTTTATACACTCTTGAGGACAGAAGCAAGAGTTAAATCGAAGTTTCAAACAAAAACTTTTTCAAACCCACAAGCACAAAGAAAACAATTTTGAAAACAAATGAGCAAGTACCTAAGAGCCTGTGAATAACCACGAATAGAAAGGGTGCTAACACCTTCCCTTTCTATAATCTACCCCCCGAACCCGAGAAATGTCGCGAAAAAGGAATTTTTCTGTGCTTTTTTCCTTTCCTTGTTGGATAAAATAAAAGTCGGTGGCGAGTCTTGCTTACCACGACATTTTGCAAAAACAAACGCAAAACGCAAACCAGCATTCCAAAAAAATAGTCAGTTCTTCCCACCGTATCACAATGTGTGTCGTCCTTTCCCTCCACCAAGTGAAGACTTGGGTCTTTATGACATAATGGATGATTTTCAAGAGCAATTTGACAAGATGCAAAGAGAGATGAAGGCCCTCAAGAGAAAAGAGCTATTTGGGAATAATGTGAATGAGCTATGCTTGGTCCCGAATGTTAAGATACCTGCTAAGTTTAAGGTCCCCGAGTTTGATAAGTACAAGGTCAACACTTGCCCTCGTGCTCATCTGGTGATGTACGTGAGGAGAATGTCTACCCATACTGGTGATCAACGTCTGCTGATTCACTTTTTTTAGGATAGTTTGACTGGTTTTGCGTTGAAGTGGTATATGAGTTTGGACAGCGCCAATATCTATACTTTCAATGATTTGGGAGAAGCATTCATCAAACAATAAAAGTACAACATGGACATGGCACCCGGTTGTGACCAACTCAGGGCCATGGTTCATAAATACAGAAAATCATTCAAAGAATATGCACAGAGATGGCATGAGGTAGCCGCCCAAGTGATTTCTCCCATGGAAGAGAAGGAGATGACTAAGATTTTCTTGAAAACACTGGGTGCTTTCTACTACGAGAGGATGGTAGCAAGTGTGCCAAGTGACTTTACTGAAATGGTAGGAATGGGTACCTGCTTAGAAGAGGCTGTAAGAGAGGGCCGTTTAACGAAGAGTGAAAGTTCTGTAGGTGTGAATAAACCATCTTATGGGTTTACCAAGAAGAAGGAAGTGGATGCAAATTATTTTATGCAAGAGAGGAGGGTTATTACTCCTAGAAGGAATTATCAGCGTCATCAGCAAGTCGCCTCAGTTACTCCGGTAGTGGGTGCAACTCCAACTACCGTTGCATATCAGAGACCGTCCCAACAGGAGAATCAAGGGTATAATCAAAGAAGGGAGAGTTATGACCTTATTCCTATGAGCTATACAGAGTTACTACCGGAATTGATTCAGAAGAAGTTAGTTCAGACCCAACCACCTCCCGACGTACCATCACCATTGCCTTAGTACTACAAAGAAGACCAAACATGTGCTTTTCGTCAGGGATCACCAGGGCATAATGTTGAGAATTGTTATCCTTTGAAGACTGAGGTGCAGAAGTTGGTGAAGTCTGGTGTTCTATCTTTCAAGGATGTGGGACCTAATGTGAAAGACAATCCTCTACCAAAGCATGGGGGAGTAAATGTTGTGAATATGGTGGCCGGTTGTCCATACGACTTCTAGATTTTTGATATTAATCTGGTTAGAGGAGATTTGGTGAAAATGCATGCAGACCTTTGTGAATTTAGCTACTATACGCATGACCATTCCGGTTGTGCTATTTGCAGTATAGATATACATGGTTGCGATAAGATAAAGGCTGATTTACAGGAGATGATGGATGAGGGCCTAATCCATATAATCAGGCCTAGGGCAGAGTATGAAGAGGAGGTGAATATGGTTTCTGGATGTCCTGGAGAATTCATAATTTTTTATGTAGAGTATATGAATGAGGACCTTGTGCAATTGCATGCTACTTTCTACCATATGGCTGGTCAGGTGGAACACCAATATGCATCTTGCCGAGTTTGCTGTCAAGATTCTCGAGGATGTTCAATCGTGAAGAAGGGTGTTCAGTCGTTATTAGATAACGTAATTATCAAGGTGAAGAGTCAAAGGGATGATTACCATGAAGTTTATATGGTTGAGGTTTATTTGACGGAAGAAGAGTCGGATGAAGAGTATGTCTTCGCAGATGAGTATTTCTCCTCAGATGAGGATTTGTTTTCCAGAAATAACTCAATAATGACTGATTGTGTTGAAGAAGGGGTAAACGTCATTGTACCTTGTTTTGGGGAACCCGCCCATCTTGAAGTTGAGTATTATAGCAAGCCAGTTGTTACCCCATTGGTGATTAGTTTGCCGGGTCCTATCCCCTACAAGTCAGATAAGGTTGTGCCTTACAAATACAACGCTACAATCTTAGAGGATGGAGTGGAAGTTCCCATCCAGCCAATGCCCGATGTTGGGAATATTGCTGAAAATAGCAGGGTGACCCGCATCGATCGTGTGTTTGCATCGATCGTGTGTTTGAACCCAAGAAGGCTACGGGTGAGACTAGTAGGGCTGCGTTAGAGAAAGAAGTGGATGATATTTTGAAGATAATCAAGATGAGCGACTACATATTTGTAGATCAGCTACTGCAGACTCCTTCAAAAATATTTATCTTGGCTTTATTGATGAACTCCTCTGCTCATAGAGAATCCTTGATGAGGGTACTGGACCAAGATTTTATGGAGAGTGATATGCCAATAGACCAATTCAACAGTGTAATAGGGAACATTATTTCATGTAATTACTTAAGTTTCTGCGATGATGAATTTCCAGATGATGGAAGGAATCACAACTTGGCCCTCCACATCTCCATGAACTGCAAGAATGATTCCACTACAACATTTAGGCTCTCCAGCAACAATTGGAAAACGTTGCCAGAACTCTGAAAATCGTTGCCTAAAACAATAGGGTACGTTTTCTAGGCGTCTCCTGTGCGAGCGTTGCCTATTGTTTGAGGCGACGTTTTTTTATGTTTTTTGGGAACGCTTTTGAAAAACGTCGCCTATAGTAAAGGAATAGGGGACGATTATTTACGGCCTCTGAGACAACGTTTTTAAGCGTTGCGTTGCCAAATTCGGCTACAATTAACAACCGTTGCCTTAAACCTGAATCAGGAAGATCGTTTTTGAAGTGTAGCCATAGCTTATAGGTTGTTGTTTTATAGTGTCCACATAAAATATACAATTTTGCAATTATTATCAAAATAATATAGTCAATAATAATTGGCTTCAAAAATAATATTGATTATATAACTTAAACCATACATCCATAAAAGTTGTAATATAATAAAATCGAGTTCAAACTTTAATTCAAGATATAGTATATAGAGTACACAAAATGCCAACGTAACAATATTACTTTTAATACTTTGAAGTATGACCCTAGTAAAATAACTAAAAACATAGTTCAGCAAAAGAACAAAAATCATATTTCAAGTTTAATGCTTTCAACTACAAGCCAAAAAAAAAGACATCATCCAACTCATTCAAGTTTGTCTTCTAGGAGTAAAGCATCCAGATCGTCCTCTTGAAATTCGTTAGATATGTCATCCTCCATAAATTCTTCATCTACGTCGTCCTCTTGAAATTCACCATCTATATCCTCCTCTTGAAATTCATCATCTAGATCTATGTCGTCCTCTTGAAATTCGTCATCTACGTCATCCTCTTGAATTTTATCATTTAGGTCGTCCTCTTGAATTTTATCATTTATGTCGTCCTCTTGAATTTCATCATTTATATCGTCCTTTTCAACATCTTCATTGATACATTGCTGCATAAGAAAATAAAATAAAACACATTAACCATAAGTATTTTTGGTCCAAAGGACAATTAAGACATCAACAAGAATTAAACCTCGCACAAATAAAAACTAAACCAATGAGCAAAACACATTGTTTATATTCTTCACATCTCATGGATGTGAATTAATTATGAAGGTTTTTAATGGATGTGAATTTTCGTTCTAAACTGTAATAGGTGACATGAGCTTACTAGCAAATAAATCAATTATGAAAACCATTCTGTTTTTGGCTCACTATTCAGGACTTACAATAGCCTTTAACTGTATGTATGTATGTATGTATAACTTGTGCTATCCTTTTATGTTTATTTTTTGGAGTAAATGAACTCTGATGAACACTCTTACTTGTTGTATCTTCTTTGGTGTTCAGTATCATATGGATAAATTTACAGCATACATAGTGAGTGTTATCAAACAAGGGGGTCCCATAATCTTATCCCAGGCAAGTATGTTTGTGAAATATCAATGAAAGCTCGCACAAATAAAACAGTTTCAGCCACTTCTAGGTGTTGTCACTACTTAAACAATTTCAACCACTTACTTTATTCTAGGTGTTGTCACTACTTGCAAATTTTTGCATACATTAACAACCATTTTGATACTATAACATAATTAGAAAAATATAAATCAATAATATTGGTATATATGGTTACCTTTCCATGACATGGAGCATGAGTTGATGTAGATGAATGCATTTGTTGATCCGTATGTTATCCGTACACAAATATACAGCAGAAGGTACTATTGACTACCTCATCAAAAGTTTCAAATATATCGATGCTTGGCTGATGTATGGTGCAAACTGTGGTCCTACCAGTGCCAACAACATTCTTCACTGCACGCATAACTACAGCAGCAGCTCGGGCATCCAAACCAGATGTAGGTTCATCCATAAAAATTATTGAAGGATTGGATACAAGCTTTACTGCTATAGTTAGCCTTTTACGTTGCTCAGTAGATAAGCCACTTTGACCAGCGATACCAACTAAGTTATCCTTTATATCATCAAGTTCAATTGTTTCAAGGACTTCTTCAACAAATTTCTGCAGAACAGATACACACATAAAGTTACAAAAAGCATCTTTTATGTGAAAATGACAGACAAAGCACGGTTCAAATCCCATACCCCTTTTGTAGCTGAATCAATCTCGCTTGGCAACCACACCCAAGCTGAGTATCGAACAGATTCTTCAACTGTTATATATGGAGAATGTATGTCGTTCTGCTCACAGTAACCTGAAACTATTGCAAATGTCTTTTGAACTTTAGGGTACCCTCTAATTCTTATATCTCCTTCAATGATACCTCCAGTTTTTCTTCCTGAAAGCACGTCCATGAGTGTTGTCTTTCCTGCTCCACTGACTCCCATCAAAGCAGTAAGGATTCCTGGCCTAAATGCTCCCGTGATATCGCAGAGAAATTGTAAATTTTTCTCATTTGAACCATGCTTTTTCATCTTCTGCTCAGAAGAAGAGTAAATTTCTTAATTGACAACCTTGTCAACAATTTACATAATCATATTACAACAATAACGTGATTATAAAATTTACTGGAGGAGTGTCAACAAAATAGTGGACATCCTTAAATGCTATTGACAGTGGCAAAAAGGGCAAGACCATTTTCCCTGCATAACCAACCATGCGAAAGATACCAAAAGTCGTTACTATATGTTTGAAAGAAAGAATTCATATGTGAAATAAGTTGCCATAAAGTATCTCTTTTCTACCTGTGCTTTCAGCTTCCTTCGATGTGTGGGTAATATCAACTGTTACTGACTTATTTTTTAATTCCACTTCATTGCTTCTTTCTCCTCCTTTTAGTTGAGTCAACCTCTTTTTAGAAACTAAAGCTCGAGATTGCTTTGGCTCTGAATGCATTTCCCATCAAATAAGTGGATTGAGAAAAATAAAAACAATTGTTTGATATTTTTCCTTGTAATATCATGGATATGACTCACCTTTTAAGTAAGTTAATGCTACTACAAATAGGATATCAAATACTACTGTGAAACCAAGTAATGCTGCAATTGATATCCAGAAAAAGTTGCTATCAAAGTCTAAACCACGACTCTTGAGAACCTCTCTTCCAACGGTGATGTTTCCCTCTTGAATCTGAAAAATAATGATGATGAAAATAACGATAGTAAATATAAATATATAACTGGAGATTCATGTTGATACACCGTCTGTATAAAAAGTTTTACACTGTAAACAAATTACAACCAGTTATATGCGTGACTTCAGTAGTATTTAGAATAAACGTCAAACATTTGTAATGATCTTCCGATTATGATTCATTGACAATATAAAAAATCATCATCCTGACAATGTATATGAATTAGATCCATATAAACGTATATTGTGACCTATCATGAAACCAAATAAATTATCTTAGAAGATACCTTTTGCCAGCGAGGAGCAAGAAATTCATTGAGTGTTATTCCTATTTCCCCAGATGACATGGGAGAAAGCCAAAAACCCCACCTCAACCACTTTGGTAATGATGCTGCAGAGAATAAACTCCATGATGAGTAACTTGGTAATTAGTAATTTGGTACTACCACATGTTATAACTGAGATGATATAAAGCGGCTTACGTCGAGGAAGAATAAAGCCTCCAAACAAGAACATGAGTACTAAGCCCAAAGAACCAACAGTTGTAGCTGCAACATCAGTTTTAAAAACTGCAACAAGGGAACGACACATAGAGGTTGATGACATGTGCAGAGCGATAAGCAAAAGGAACTGGCGGAGGAACCTGATTCAATAATAAATATATAAGAAAAAACTTGCAAAAGAAAAGAGAAAAAGTTTGACTATACTTACATATACACGAGTTACAGACCTTGTTATTTCTGGGCTGTAGCCTATAACATAATATGTTATTGATGTCCAAACAAGAGAATCAAGGACTGAAAATGGAATCTTTAGTATGGCAGCTGGAAGACAGTAAGCCCAAGCTGGATAGAGATAAAATGCTTTCTGCTTATAAACAACGGGTAGCCTAGTAATAGTCATTATCAACTCGGCAACTCCATTTGTCATTAGGCGTACAAGTGTATAGTATAGTGAACCTAATAAATAGTTTGATCCTAACAAGTCCACGTCAAGTTGTGTGCGCAAAAAGACCGTCATTGTTATAATTGCAGTGATTGTAAGATGAAAAACAAGCGAAAAAAGAAGCAAGTTAGATTTTATATGTTCAAGTACGACTTAGATGAGTTGAATTGAACTTGAATTTGATAGTAACCTGCACAGTTTTGAATATATAGATAAACGAGTTTCGTTTCATGAGAAGAATCTCCCTCTTCATACAAGCTTCAAACAAATCCCATTTTCCTAAGGAGTACTTGCTATATGATAAAGAACTTTCATGGGATTGAGATTTATCATATGGTTGTGAGAGCTCATCATCTAACATTCTTCCCCAGTAGCTTGTTTTGAAAATTTGAGAGAACTCATCCACTGAAACATAACTGTAAGGAATATCCGTGCGGTACCAGTATTGCCTTTGATCCTTCTTAGAGGTTACCTGCGCGCGCATGAAATTTGTAATTCGTGAAACTATGAGTAAAATCACTTGAACTTTGGCGCAATGGTAAGGGACACAGTTTCTATTCCTACCTCTTGAAGAAAGTCTGCCACTCCTTTTCTTTCAGGGCACCAGAAACCGCAATCCTTAAAGAACTGGAGTGCTTAACTGCAGGGGCCATGGTATACTATCTTCCCCTCTGCCATCAATATAAGATCATCAAACAACTCAAAGGTTTCTGGTGCTGGTTGGAGGAGTGAAAGCAGTGCTGTTGCATCATTGATGTGCACCAATTGCTGGAGACATGTAACTATTTGAAAAGTAGTGGATCTGTCTAAGCCAGTTGATATTTCATCCATAAAAAGTGCTTTTATGGGACTTACAATCATCTCTCCTGCAATACGATTTGGAAAAAAAGATTGAGTATATATATTAAGAAGAAATATCTATGAAGAATATTTCGTATCTTTGCAGTCCAACCACAAGTATCATATAGCCTTAATTTTCACTGCTCTAGTAAAGAGACAACACTTCTCGTGTATATTCAGTCAAGAGAAGTAACTTGTAAGTACTTTAAGTACTTGCAAGTTCTAAGGAGATCATTGAATCTTGAATTTTCCTCTTTGCAACTCTTAAAATTTGACCTAACTCTATCTTATTGTAACAATGAAAATATTAGTAGCGCTTATACACACAAAAACCAAAACTCACACAAACTCATCACCTTTAACCCAGCAGTGAATTCTATACGACAATAATATCATAACCGTAGCAGAAAACAATGCGAAGTCAAAAAGAAGTTGGAAGAATAAGTTTCCTCTTCCATCCTTACCACACTCCAAATCGCGCCGACTTGAGACTCCAGCCTTCCGCTCTGATCGCAGCCGCGAGTCCACAATGCACCAGAAACAACACGCGACGCCGACAAACGCCCTGTAGCACCGAGAACCGTAACTAAAGTAAACCACCACGGCGCACTCCGAGATCCACAGTCCATACCTTCTGCCACAGAACCAACACGATCGCAAACCCCTCCATCTAGATCCAGTGTAACAACAACCCGCAACCCACCAACAATTCTGGGTTTCAGGTACAATACTTTCACCTTTCAATGGCTTGTTTGTTTAATTTGAATTTATGGGAGATTTGTTAAGTTAAGAAAAATGAAGAGATATGGAGGAGGAGGAAGGTTAGTAGAAGATATGAAAAAATGAGAAAGAAAGAATACTGAGGTTTGGGTTAACGTGTGCTGTTTCTTAAAGTTTGGTCTTCTTTTGTTTTTATTTTTAATAGGAAGTTTTTTCCTTTTTATTTTTATAAAGAGAGTGGAATGTGTCTATATATATATATATATATATATATATATATATATATATATATATATATATATATATATATATATATTAGATATATTAGATATGGGTGGTTCCTCCCATTTGTTTCTACTGTAACCTCTTTGCTCTTTTTATATGTTTATTTTATTAGGATTTTAAATTCCTGTGTTAGAAAAATATTTTTTTTATATATATTAATAATGTTTAGAGAAAAATATTTGTTTTTTAGTGTATAAGTTTTGGAGGGAAGATTGCCACCAAAAATTTGATAATTCTAAAAAAATTTATACAACATTTCAGAAATGTAGCCTTTTATTAGAACTAATGTAACAATCTAAAAATGTCCCCAAAAATATTTTAGGGGACAATTGTCAAACATTGCTAAAGAAATAATATTTTAACGCTATAAAATCGTCCCCAAAAGCAGTTAAGGGCACAATTAACAACCGTTGGCAAAAAAATAAAAGAGTATCGCTCCATAAACGTCCCCAAAAGTATTTTAGGTGACGATTATCAAGGGTTGCAAACATATTTTTGACAACAATCGTAAATCGTTGCCTATATGAATTTAAGGCAACAATTTCTACATGTTACCTAAAAAAGTGTTGCCAGAGACAACAAATGTTGTAGTGTTCACTATCCAATGTGCTGATTGATAATGGATATGCTTTGAACGTTATACCGAGGAGTACGCTTATGAAGTTGAAATATCAAGGAACGCCTATGCGCCTGAGTGGCATCATTGTGAAAGCGTTTGATGGATCAAGGAAATCTGTTATTGGTTAAGTGGACATGCCTATTTATATAGGACCACATCTGTTTCAGATAACCTTCCAGGTCATGGATATTGTACCCGCTTATAGTTGTTTGCTAGGAAGGCCGTGGATACATGAGGTAGGGGCTGTCACTTTAACTTTACACCAGAAACTGAAGTTTGTATGTGAAGGGAAAGTAGTGATCATAAATGGGGAACAAGCATTATTGATATCTCATTTGTCCTCTTTCAGCATTGTGGAGGCGGATGAAGCTGCTGTTGGAACCCAATTCTAAGCCTTATCCGTTGACAATATAAGAGGAAATGAGAATTCCATGGTTTCACTTAAGGATGCGCAGCAGGTTGTGCGTAAGGGTCATAGTGAAGTGTGGAGACAGATTATGGATCCACCTGTGAACACGAGCCGAGCTGGCTTGAGGTTCTCTTTGAAGAATGACAAAAGTAAGGGAATGAAGCTAAAGTCTACTGCGAGCAAGTATCAAGACGTCTTATGTAGCAAGGGTTATCTTCATCCAACTGTTTCTAGGATTAACGCCATTGTGGAAGATGAAACAAAGCAAGAAATGCTGAATTATGTGACGCACGGAGTTAGGGTTCAGAGCTGGATCACCATTGATGTTCCCTCTTGCATACATATTTTAAAGTAATTTGTTTTGTTAATATTTTTGAAAAAGGCTTTCACTCTTCCCAAGGTGGAAGTATTAATGTTGTAGGGCTTATCTGTTTGTTGTGACTTTTAAAATCAATAATAAAAGTTGTCTTTGTTTCCCAAATTGTGTCTTTATTTTCTTCTTTTTCTTGGAAAATGGTAATCAGAAGAAAAAAAACCTTTCAAAATAAATAATAACTGAAATTCAATCTGCATAATCACTTGTTATATGTGTCAGTTTCTAAAAGCAGTCATAGATCATATGTGCAGATTAATTAAAAAACTCGTTGGATACAATGACCTTGTACCCTCTCCCAAATTTGAATGTCCTGTGTATTGGGATGAAGAAGAAGATTATGATGAGATTCTAGAAGAGGTCTCATGGTTGCTTGAGCACGAGGAAAATACCATTCAGCCATATAAAGAGCCATTGGAAGTGATCAATTTGGGTTCAGAAGAAGATCCGAAGGAAGTCAAGATTTGGGCATTGCTGCATCTCGATATGAAGAGCATGTTGATTAAGCTGTTGAAAGAGTACGTGGATATTTTTGCTTGGTCTTATCAAGATATACCTGGTCTAGATACAGATATTGTAGAGTTCCGTTTGACGTTGAAGCCAGAGTGTCCGCCAATTAAATAAAAGTTGAGAAGAACTCACCCAGATATGGAAGTGAAAATCAAAGAGGAGGTTCTAAAGAAGATTAATGATGGTTTTATTGTGACGTCAGTGTACCTCAATGGATTGCCAATATTGTCCCAATATCGAAAAAAGACGGAAAAGTCCGCATGTGCGTAGATTATAGAGATCTAAATAAAGCTAGTCCAAAAGATGATTTTCCATTGCCACACATTGATATGTTAATGGATAGAATAGAAAAATTCAATGTATTATCGTTCATGGATGGATTTTCCGGGTATAATCAAATAAGAATGGCACCGGAAGACATGGAAAAAACAACGTTTATCACACCCTAGGGAACATTCGGTTACAAAGTGATGCCTTTCGGGTTGAAGAACACTGGTGCAATGTACCAGAGGGCTATGACAACCCTATTCCATGATCTAATTCACAAGGAAATCGAAGTATATGTTGATGATATGATTTCCAAATCCCAGACTGAAGAAGGGCATGTAGAAGATTTGCTGAAGTTGTTTTAGCGTTTGAGGAAGTATCGTCTCCGCTTGAATCCAAATAAATGCACCTTCGGTGTTCGATCAGGGAAAATGTTGGGTTTCATTGTTATCCAAAAAGGAATTGAAGTTGACCCTGATAAATTCAAAGAAATTCAAGAGATGCCAGCGCCAAGAACTGAAAAGCAAGTCAGAGGTTTCCTCGGGCATTTGAATTATATTTCCATATTCATTTCCCACATGACTGCAACATGTGAACCAATATTTAAGTTATTAAAGAAAGATCAAGGTTGTGTGTGGACGGATGACTGCCAAAGGGCATTTGAAAGTATTAAAGAATATCTGCTTGAACCTCCTATCTTTCTCCCTCATGTCGAAGGAAGACCGTTGATTATGTATCTGATAGTGTTAGATAAATCCATGGGTTGTACTCTGGGACAACAAGATGAAACAGGGAAGAAGGAGTTTTCCATTTATGATCTCAATAAAAAAAATCGCTGATTGTGAGTCGCGGTATTCCATGCTGGAAAAGACATATTATGCTTTGGCCTGGGAGGTAAAGCGTTTATGGTAGTATATGTTGAATCACACTACTTGGTTGATCTCTAAAATGGATCCAATCAAGTACATTTTTGAAAAGCCTGCTCTTACTGGGAGAATTGCCCGCTGGCATATGTTGTTATCTAAATATGATATTGAATACCGCACTCAAAAATCTATTAAAAGCAGTGTGTTGGCATATTATCTTGCTCACCAACCAGTGGAAGATCACCAGTCTGTAGAATATGAATTCCCCTATGAGGATGTGATGTTCCTGAAAGTGAAAGATTATGATGAACCATTTCCTGAGGAAGGTCCTGACCCTGAATCTCATTGGAGTATGATATTTGAAGGAGCTGTGAATGCTTATGGTAAAGAAATTGGTGTCGTGATTGTCACTCCCCATGGATCGCACATTCCTTTTACCGCAAGGTTAACATTTGATTGTACTAATAATATGGCAGAATACGAGGCTTGCATCATGGGTCTCGAAGAAGCTATTGTTCTTAGAATTAAAATTCTAGATGTGTATGGTGATTCATCTTTGGTAATAAATCAGATTAAAGGAGAATGGGATACTCGTCACCCCGGCTTGATCCCTTACAAAGATTATGCTAGAAGATTGTTACACTTCTTTAACAAAATTGAATTCCATCAAATTCCTAGAGATGAAAATTAAATGGAAGACGCTCTGGAAACTCTGGCTTCTATGTACCAAGTAAATAATTGGAATGATATACCTCGAATTACGGTTTGGCGAATGGATAGGCCCCTCATGTGTTTACAACAGAGGAGGTAGAAGATGAAAAACCTTGGTATCATGACATCAAGCATTTTATTTAGACTCAGGAATACACGATTGGTGCTTCGAAGAAAGATAGAAAGACATTGAGAAGATTGGCAGGCAGTTTCTTCCTCAGTGAAAATGTGTTGTATAAGAGAAATTATGACATGGTCTTGCTCAGATGCGTGGATAGACACGAAGCAGGCATGTTGATGCATGAGGTTCACGAAGGTTCATTTGGCACTCATGCCAATGGACATTCGATGGCTAAAAGGATGCTAAGGACGGGTTACTATTGGCTGACAATGGAACCTGATTGTTACAAATTTGCAAATAAGTGTCATAAATTCCAGATTTATGCAGACAAGGTCCATGTGCCTCCGACACTTCTCAATGTGATTTCCTCCCCATGGCCTTTCTCTATGTGGGGTATTGACATGATTGGGATGATAGAGCCCAAAGCTTCAAATGGACACCGTTTCATCTTGGTAACAATTGATTACTTCACCAAGTGGGTGGAGGCTACTTCATATACCAATGTTACTAAGCAGGTGGTTGTGTGTTTCATCAAGAATAATCTTATATGCCGGTATGGTGTGCCGAGCAGAACTATCACCAAGAATGGCTCGAATTTAAACAATAAAATGATGACAGAACTGTGCGAAGAATTCAAGATTTTCCATCACAATTCATCTCCATACAGGCCAAAGATGAATGGGGTTGTTGAACCTTCTAATAAGAATATCAAGAAAACTATCCAGAAAATGGTTGTTACTTATAAGGATTGGTATGAAATTCTCCCTTTTGCTCTGCATGGATATCGAACATCTGTCCGCACTTCAACAGGAGCAACCCCGTTCTCCCTGGTGTATGAAATGGAAGTTGTACTCCTAGTCGAGGTTGAGATTCCCTCTTTGCGTGTGATAATGGAAACTAAGTTGTTAGAGGATGAATGGGTCCAGAACCGGTTTGACCAATTGAATCTGATCTAAGAGAAGAGGATGACAGCTTTGTGTCACAGACAGTTATATTAGAAAAGAATGAAGAAATCTTTTGATAAAAAGGTCAAACCTCCTGAATTCAGAGAAGGCGACCTCGAGCTTAGGAAGATCATGTCTTTCAACACTGATTCTAGGGGCAAGTGGACTCCCAATTTTGAAGGCCCATATGTTGTCAAGAAAGCCTTCTCTGGCAGTGCATTAATTCTTGAAACTATGGATGGCAAGGAGTTCCCACGTCCCATAAATGCTGATGCAGTCAAGAAATACTTCGCCTAAAGAAATAAAAGAACAACTCGCTAAGTTGAAAACCTGATAGGGCGGCTTAGGCAAAAAAGAGCGTCTCGGTAGGCCGAAAACCCGAAAGGGAGGTCTAGGAAAAAATTAGAGACATAAACAAAATAAAATTTCCCGCTAAGTTGAAAACCCGCAAGGGCAGCTTAGGCAAAAGTGAGGGACTTTCTTGGCAAGTAACTACATCAGACAAGACTTGATCATTGGAGCAACAATCTTCTCGGATTCTCATCACACTTCAACAGAAGTTGCTGCTCAAGATTTTAAAAGTTGTTAGAGGGGATAGTGTTCATTGTATCTCAATGTATCTTTTTCATTATATATTACCATTTTCCGAACCTTGTAATTATCCATGGAGTCTCGCCATTCGGAGACTACCATTCTATTAATGAAATTTGAGCTTTTACCCAATTCTTTGTATTTCTTATTTTATTTACCTTGAAAAGACTCCATTTATTATTAATAATAACTTTCAAAGCAAAAAGGTTAAATAACAAAATCGATTTTTCAAAAAGAATTTACAATTTGCTTTCACTTTAGAATTTGTGATGAAATAATGACAACAAAAATGGTGATCCCAGGAATGGACAAGCTCCAGTTGTTTTAAGAAGTTTTTTGTTCCCATCGGGAAAGCTTACTCAGGATGATTCGTCGTATTGGGTTCGTGACTCTCGTATCCTCGGTCAAGTTTGGATTCATTTCTCCTCTTTTCTGAGTTTTCATGATGTGAAGTTTCAATCCGAGATTTCTCCAGTGAAGTTTTCGTTCGGTCTAATGGAAGTTCTTTTTCCCGAGAAGTTGATACCATAATCACTCTTGAAGAACACAGGTCCCTGGTGAAGTATGTATTTTGGATTTTTCCTTTGTGAATGTGGTGTTAACCTCCCCAATGAAGTGGGCCTGAATTCCCCAGTTAATGTTTTGATGAGGTGGTGTCCATGTACTTTGCTTGAAATTGGTTTTGCAATCCCTAGTAAAAGTGTTACTTTTGAAAACATTTGTTTCCACGGTGAAGCCTGGAAAAGGATGTTCTATCCCTGTATTTGTACTATTCTGTCACTTTGTTTTGTTTACTTCCGGATTATGTTTCTCCCCAGTAAAGCTAAAGCAGGAACTAGGTTTTGTTTCCTCAATTGGCATTTGCTTTTTCTTGGAATGATCATCTTGGATGTGATTTAGCCGAGTGTTGTTTATGCCCGAGGTGGTTTTGCCTGGTTACTCCCAGTGTTGTATATCTGTTTTGTCAGCATACGCACGATAACACTCATACATTCATACATACATCATGCATAGCTAAAATTGGCAAATCATTGTTCATTGACATTTTCTAATGTTTTTGTTGACATATCACCCTGTTTTGCAGAGTTACGTTATCCTCTATTCAATAGAGTATTGGCCGTAAGCAGAAAGCATATATTCTTTCAATTTCCCCACTGAGTTGTCCCTCGTGGAAGATTTTTACTTTAGCCTTCCTGTACAGCTCCTTGTTTGGATGGATTTGGTTTTCCCTCTTGAGTTTATTTCTCAAAGGATGTATTTTGGTTGACTGTTTCATTCCAGTTTATTTCTGGTTTGAATCTGTGGTTCTGCAACAATTTTATTTACTTTGGATTTCTGAAAACTTTGAGGTTTGGTTTGTGCATTTATTTTGCATGAGAATACTTTACCTCCTCAGCAGGAATATTGTGGCATTTCCCCAGGAAGTCGTATTTCTTTCCCCAGGAAGCAATATTTCTAACCCCAAAAAGTCATTTCTTTTTACAATCCTTCATGACAATAAGTAGAAGGTCTCTTTATTTGAGCAACTTGTGCTTCCCTGTAAAAGTAGACGTAACTTTTTTTTGCTATCTCCTCTATGAGTGGATAGTTTGCAGTCCGTCGTCAGTTTACGCCAGTGGATGGAAAGACTTTCAAATTCTCAGAAACAGCTCGTTGTGAAATCTTTGCAAGTGGAAGTCTCTTTATTTGAGACAGCTTACATATTACCCTTTCCAGGAAAAGTGCCTCGGTTAAAGAAGAAGTTGAGACCCTTTCTAGGCGAAATTCCAGAATTTTAGGGAAACTTGTTATCTTTTTGCTACCTTTAGTGAACGTTGGTAGTTCATCATCAGTGAGCGGTAGTGTTATGATATATTCTCTTTCTACCTTCAGTGAAAGTTGGTAGATCACCATCAGTGAAAGATGGTGTTTGTTATCTTTTTTCTACCCTTAGTGAATGTTGGTAGTTCATTGTCAGTGAATGGCGGTGCTATGATATATTCTATTTCTACCTTCAGTGAAAGTTGGTAGGTCATTGGAAGTGAACGTCGATGATTGTTATCTTTTTGCTACCCTCAGTGAACGTTGGTAGTTCATCGTCAGTGAATAGAGGTGCTATGATATATTCTCTTTCTACCTTCAGTGAAAGTTGGTAGGTCATTGGAAGTGAACGTCGATTATTGTTATCTTTTTGCTACCCTCAGTGAATGTTGGTAGTTCATCGTCAGTGAACGACGGTGCTATGATATTTTTTCTCTCTACCTTCAGTGAAAGTTGGTAGGTCACCTTCAGTGAAAGTTGGTGTTTGTTATCTTTTTGCTACCCTCAGTGAACCTTGGTAGTTCATCGTCAGTGAACGGTGGTGCTATGATATATTCTCTTTCTAACTTCTATGAAAGTTGGTAGATCACCGTCAGTGAAAGTTGGTGTTTGTTATCTTTTTACTACCCTTAGTGAATGATGGTAGTTCATTGTCAGTTAATGGCGGTGCTATGATATTTCTTTTCCTTCTACCTTCAGTGAACGTTGGTAGCTCACCGTCACTGAACGTCGGTGTTGTTATTTCTTTCCTCTTTCTACCTTCAGTGAACATTGGTAGCTTTACCTCCAGTAGGAGTTGGTGTATCCTTTGATCATTTTACCATCCTCTCTGAGTCAGGTCATTTGATCCACCAGTGATTTATTTTCCCAGTCGGGTCGCTCTCTTGTTTCTTTATTATTGTTACATCCCCAATGGTGTTATGCGTCTCTTTGGTCTTGTTCATATGCATTCATGATCATAAACATTTGCATGGCATCTTAAGGCCAAAAGTAGGGTTTCTTTTATATTTAAGTATCTTCGATCGCGTCGACACAAAGATTTTTAACCTTGGTATCTCCGGATAGAAGAAACTTAAATAAGGGCAGCTGTTGTACCCCAATTTTTTCCCCTAAGATCCCTTCATCATACCATGTTGATTCCATTACAATAAGATCACACTAGAGTTTTTGGTTCCCCTCCCTATATTTAGCTTTGCACTTTTAGGAATCACCAAGCACCTTGACTTGTGTTCTTTTGTGACCATGAACATTTTTTTGTCTTGATTTCTTCTTTTAATTAATAAAATGCAATGTTGGTTTGTCTTGCTTGTTATCCATGCAGGTAAAGGCAATGAGATTTAACAAGTTTCCCCCATGGGTTCATGAGTTTATTTCCATGCCCTAGTCAATAAAGCTTGAGAATTTCAAGCCTCACCATTGAAGTTGTTTTGGAGGAAATGGCATGGCAAGCTTATTGTGGTTCACCATATCTCAAGATTATCAAATTTGACCCAAAAAGTATAAGGGGTTGATTGAAAAATAGTCATGTTTGGACAAGTTTTTATTCCTTTTGGTCACAAGTGCATGTTCCTCTCAATTCTCAAGATATGGAAGTTGTTGTGGTTGCTATGAGTTCTCATTATCAACCTCAACAACTTATATTTACAAAGCTTTTTTTTTTTGGTACAAGAAGTTTGTTCAAAGTTGTCAAAGTTCCTCAAGGCATGTTTCTTAATCTAGGAGCTAGGGTTTTGAACTTCAAAGGAGTATATCTTGCTCATATTTTGGTATTTTTTAGTGTTTGCAAAGACATCATTCTCTTCAAAGGGTTATTAACAAATCACTTCAAAAGTTCCAAGTTTTCATGTGGAAGAAACTTGATGTGGAAGAAAGATTACAAGTCCTCCAGATGAATCCCCAATTTTCCATGTATGACTTCAAATGATCATAACTTGGTCAATTTTTATCACCTTGAGCCCATTATTTTTCTAAAATTATCTTGAGGATGTGAAATTTATGCCTTATTTTATGTGCAAAGTGAGAAAATGGATGGAAGTTTCCTTAAGGATACAAAAGATTATAGGTCATGTTATGAAATTTTGCCAACCTCAACAAGTCATAACTTTCTCAATTTTTGGAGATTTTGAATGGTTCAAGTTTCAAAATGTCATTCAAGAGATCTACTTCATGCCATCTTTTTTGGTCAAGAGCAAATTCCAAGTGGAAGGCTATATTTGGATGCAAGACATTATAGGTCACTTTTGAAGAAAAAGTTGAAATATTTCTAAGTATGGAAAGTCAACCCTTTCTCCAACTTTGACTCATTGCAACTTTCAGCTCAAGCATCCATTTAACTCCATTCTTTTTCCACTGCAAATCTTGTAACCTCATCTTTCTAAAGCATCAAGAATCATGCCCTAAGACCCCTTGAGTTGAAAATGCCATTGTTTTAAAATTGGTAACTTGGAACTGAATTTCTCACCAAGTCAGAATTTTGAAATCCATATGTGGCCTCTAATCACAAGATTTATACGTGTTTTTGATTTAAACTTGATTAACAAACTTGCCAGAAATGTTTAGCACCTCAAAACGCAAGGATTGGATGAGTTTTGGTGAAAAATAAGATCACACTTCACTCGTGCATCAGGTTGGCATGAATTCCCTCCAAAATGCATCATTCACGCTTCATTTTGATCCCATTTTCTTCTCCTATAAACACATGAACTATCCCATTCATTTTCTCAGGCTTGGATAGCCAGAACCATCCTGCCAAACTTGTTCCATAACTCAAAATTCAGCAACTTCGAAATCCATTCTCAAGCCTTTTCCAATCCAATTTTTCCATCAATTCACCTTCCTTGATCTTCCCTGAAGCTAACCATATAATTACATGCAAGAATTGTGCCCTATATTTCTCCATAGAAGTCCAGTTTCAGAGCTCTGCAACTTAACTTCAATAGGTAGATTCCTTCATCAATTCTTCAAAAATTTGATATCATTGTGATGCTCTCATTGCCCTGGTTCTAGTCGCAACACTTGCTTTTTACTAGAAACACGTTTTGACCATGAAATTTCAAATCCCTTTTCAAAACTTTCTTTCCAAATATCTTGAGCTATAGTTTATATAAATTTTGCGCGAGGGTGTGGTTGTCTTCGTCTTGAAGAAACAAAGTGAATGGCATAGGTCTGAGCTTCTGATTTTACAGTTTGAGAGACCTACAATTCACAATGGCTGGAGGTTGAAGATGACCAACGTGTCATCTTCCAACCAATGATGGAGTGCCACTTGTTATTTTTGAATTCTGATTTAATAATTGATTCAATGCTTTATTCACTAATGACCATGATATGCACAGTGCGCCAGATCCCTTGGATTTGATTACTAACATGTTTTGACTCTCATCCAATGGTCCACATATTTTTAACTTTTATTTACCTTTTTGATTTTTATATTTAATTGTTTTAAACTTCAAAAAATCATATAAAATTCATTTTAAGTCCAAAAAATATGAAACAATTATGAAAAATATTTTTGATTATTCTCTTTCTGATTTTTTATTTTTTCACAATTTAATTTTGTGTTTTGGTATTATTTATATATTTACACTTTTTTGAATTGTTTTAAATGTTTAAAAATACTTTTATGCATTTTTAAATTCTGAAAAAATTATGGAATGATCCAATGATATTGTGACAAATATTGGTGACCTTATTTTATTTTTGTTCCTAATTTTGTTATTTTTTATCATTTTTGGTTTATTTTACCCCTTTCTTTTAATTTTAAAAATAGTTTCTGATTTTAAAAAATTACCAAAAAATTTATAAAATCATTTGAGTCCTTTTCTGATTTTTCTATGGTCTTACTTTTTATTTCTTGATTAATTTGAACATATTTGATATTTTTCTCTTTTATTTCTATTTTTAAAACATTATTTTTAAACCTTTTTGTATATATTAAAATGTAATATTATTTTGTGACTATTTTCTGGCTGATCTTGGATTAAATTTTTTATCATAAACTTTATTAACATCATTGGATCCATGGTGTTGAGTCTAACTCCACAAAAATGGATGAATGATTTTAATAATAGTTTGATTAAATTTAATCCAAAAGTGGTTTATATATATTCTCTCCCACCCCTCTTCATCTCATCCCCTTCTTATTGCAATAAATGTTGTTAGAGCATGATTTCTATATCATGTCTCAAAACAAATGGTGCATAGATTGCTATTGACGGCCTCAAAATAGGTGTGACTTCTATATAAGTCCACTTACGATTGCTTAACATAGCGATAAATTTTGTCCTGATTCGAATAAATGATCATTCGCGGCCCAAACTTATGTTTGCAAGCCCAAGTATGTTAATTTGATCTTTTTGATATAATAACCTTGAGATTAATTCTGAGGAGGCTTTGGTTCTACCAATCCTCTAATGAGTTCCAAATGCAAGTTTCAAGATGATCATCCAACTAACCACTAATCACTAATAATTGACTTTATCCTTTATTCTTTTATTATATACCCCTTTTATTTTTATGCACTATTTACTTTTAGCATTTACATTTCATGCCATTTTCATCTTTGCTTATTTGAGTATTTACTTTCTTGTCATTTTTATTTTTGCTTACTTGAGTTTTAATTTTCTTTTTAAAACACCTAATAATCAACACAAACCCTAAAAATCTTTAATGATACTTGGACTATTTGGTTACTATCCTTGGCATTACGGAGCATTGGACTTTTTGGACTTAGGATTAGAAACCTTGGCTTTGATTGGAGACCTTGTGATCTTATCTGATTATTTTGTCTGGAGCTCTTGAGGTTTACCTCAAGACATTGGGTTGTTTGTTTGCTTTGTGTGCAGGTTATTGGGATTACACTTTGTAATCTGAAATTCACCTGTATACAGTCGTTACTCTGCCCAATTTTTGTAAAGACTAAATACACTTGAAGTTTGATTTTCTCAAGAGGTCTAGTCTTTTTGCTTGTTTGGTTTCAATCCAAAGTATGGGAATTCTATCTTGGCTCATAATGTCAAGTATTGGCTTCTTGTTGGTTAGATGATTCTTATCCCTAGCTTTTACCTTATGCTTTAGGATAGCCTTTTCTTCTCCTCCCATCTTCTTTAATTTCAAAAATCTACTCCCTCCTTTTAAAAACTCTTCTTGTTTTAAACTTGAACCACTTTCATAATAAACTTGGAATTAGGTCCATGCATTTTCAAACATTTTCTTAAATAAACTTCAATAAACTTAATAATACTTTGACATTTTTGTGAGAAGACTAAAAGTCAATCAATCTCATTCCAAACCATTTTGTCACTTTGGCTTTTATCTTTAAAATTTTCTCAAAAGATTTAACTCTTGTCAATCCTTGTAGTGATGCAAACAACTATACTTCTATAATATGTAGTGAAGAGAGATATTTTCCACTTTGGTGTTGAGTGAGGCATTGTTGATTTTAAAATCCAAGCCATATCCTCCACTTTGAGACGATGCAAATTCTCCTTTCTCATGATTGTGGGTAGTAAGTACGTTTTCCAAATGGATAATGACGATGATGTCTTATCTCATAAAATTAACCAACACACTTGTGTTTTAAAATATTTAAAAGAGGAACTATGTGTACCCTGATCCTATATTGCACGAAAAGGTGGTACATAGGCACTAAAGGTTCGCAACCGTGGCGGGTGCAAAAATCATAAAAAATATATTTATTTTCTCACCTCCACCATCTATTTTTACACAACATTTTATAGCCAAAATATACAGATTTAACAAAGAGGTTCCTGCGGAGTACCGTAGATGTTTAGGGTGCTAATACCTTATCTTTGCATAACCAACCCCCTTACCTTGAATCTTTCCCCCTCTTTTTTGGGTTACTCGCTCTGTTCCCATTCTTTTGGAAATAATAAAGCACGGTGGCGATTTTTATTTTGATTTGTATAAGTCTAATCAATCCAATGGCTTAGTCTTAAAACATTTCTACTGCTACACCGGGTGTGATACGGTGGGAGAACTGACTTTGGTGTTTTGTGTTTTATCGCAAATGTTGCGGTTAGCAAGAATCTCCACCGAATTTTCTTTTATCCACAAGGAAAGGTGAAAAAGCACAGGAAAGACCTTTGAGATTATTTCTTGAGTTCGGGGGGTAAATTATGAAAAGGGAAGGTATTAGCACCCTTTTCATCCATGGTTTTCCATGGGCTCTTAGTTACTTTCTAGATCACTTGCTTTTGTTTGAAATTGTGCTTTGTGTGGTTTTTGAAAAGTATTTTGTAAAGAGGCCATTGTTTAGGAAATCTTTGTAATGATTCTTGTTCGTAAGAATGTATACACAGATGTTTGATCTTTTGAAAATGTTTTCAAGTTTTGTAAGATGTTTTGAAAGTGTATGTGATTGTTTTGAAAATAGAAAGGATGTTTGTTTGAAATTGATCAAGTAATTAAGAGCATTCTACCTACTCAAAAGTCTTTCTTGTTCATTTTATTTTCCTTTGTGTTGTACCCCAAAATTTGCCCTCCCATATTCTTCAAGAAATTGCAAGTCAAGCTTCAAAATTCCCCAAGGGTTGCACAGTGCAAAGGCCTCCTAAACAGTCAAAATTAGGGTTTTGATTCTGATCAAGAAAATGAAGTTTCCAAAGGTCCAATCAAGTCCCACATGCCTATAAATATGGTCAAGCATCCTCATATCAAGTTTCAAGACTTTCAGCACAAAATTGCACAGTCAAAACCATAAATTGCACTACAGTCAGCTGTAGGGGCAAAATGGTCATTTGACAGTCAAAAGTTCAAATTTTTGGTCAACATATAATTTTGAAGTCACAAACATCATTTTATCAATGCTTGATCATGATTCTCAAAGCTTGGCTCAAAAATCATCAAGATGCAAAAGTTTCCTTATTTGGACAATTGAAAAAGTCAACTGTAAATTGACCAGGGCATAACTTTCACATGGATTATCAGAAAAATTCCATCCAAGGCTCATTTTGAAGAGAAAGAAATTTCCTACAACTCATCTTCATACTTCAAGTCCAAGAAATGATCTCACAAAAAGTTATCAATATCAACATTATAGGTCATTTTCAAAAGTCAACAAAAAGGGACTTTAAGTCAAAGGCCATAACTTGAGATTTGTAAATCAAAATGACATGGGACCAAAGACATTGGTTAGAGGACTCCAAGACCTTTCCAAAATGTCAAAGAACATGAGCAAAGCTTAAAAATTGAGCAAGTTATGCCTTGTAGAAGTTGGGAAATTTTTGGATATTTTGAAAAGTCAACATTGGTTCAAATGACCTAAAATTGCTAATGGGCCTATTTTTCTTCCATAATTCATCATACAAGGCATGTGCACGACCACTTGGCCCAAAGGGAAGTTTTTCTCCATTTTTATTTATTTATTTGAATTTTTTATTATTAATAATTCATTTAATTAAATAAAATACATGAAAAATACAAAACTAATGAAATAAAATCTTTTTGTGCAGAAAATACTCTCATTGGACACTCAAGATTCGTGCATAATAATTTGTGGAAAGTTTTGGCATGATTTGGTATCAAATGGCATGAAAAAGATTGGAAAAACTAATGCTTGAAAATCAAATATTGAACAATCAAATCTTGGATTCTTTTGATCAGATTTTTGACCTAATTCATTCATACTTATACAAGCAATCAAAACCTAATGCAAAAAACCACTGAGATGCGCTAGAGACCAAGATACAAACTTGAAATTTTTGCAAAAAAAAACTCAAAACTGAAAACCTAATTCTAGGGCGATTCAAGGCAAGATTTTCATCTCATTAGCTTCCTGAAGCTTCAAGGAGAGTTTTCCAATCAAAACCAATCGTTCTAACACCCTAGATTGGTAACACGACCTCGCCCTGTACAGAAAAAATCTCATAATCTTGCATCTCGATTCATGCACTTTTAATAATTTTTGATGCCTGATTCGTATTCAATATTCAATTCTGAAGCTAACCCATATGTTTGATTGAATTTTTATGCACCCTACGCGAATCTACCATTATCGTTTTTTAGGGTTTGAAGAACTTTGAATTGGGGTTTCCCAGTTCAGGAAAAATTAGAACCCCACAGTACCATAACTGGATTCAGCATGATTGGACGATCACAAGGCCACCCTCGCGCTCAATTTATGAGCATCCATGGCCTAATCGTTATTTTCTGTAATGGTGTCTTAGGGAACGGGTTAAAACCGTTGCCAATGTTTTGATATTTTCAGGAAAACAAATAAGCGAGGAAGAAGATGATGCATGGAAGGGCACCATTGGAGCATTCAAATTTCGCGCGCTGACTTTCCATTAACCATTATTTTCTCATTATATTATTCTTCAGTTATTTAATATACAAGAAGCGCGTTCAGTACGATTGGCAAGGCATAAAACTGGTAATCTCTAGGACCTGGGTTCGAGCCCCAGGTCCCCCATCCCTTTCATGTTATTTTTACTAACGCGTTTGTATGTAATTTCGTGACCAAGGAACACCGTGCATCCTCCAAATCAAGCTTGCCACGTCTATCTCCAGATCAATCAGAAGGCTAGAATCTGGAGAACACCATAAGCATAAGTCAACGAAGCTACACGTGGTCAATAAAGTCAACAAGGCCAGGACCTTAATGGGCCAGAATTACCACAATTTCACCTCCACTCTGGGGACAGAGACCCCCTAGGTTTGCAAGTTTTTATTATTCTTCATTATTTCTATTTTCTTTTTAATTATTGTTTTTAATTAATTTATTATTTTCATAATATATAAAAAAACACATAAAAAAAAATCAGAAAAGACAAGAAAAATAATAAACATTTTTATTTTTAGTATTTTCATAAATAAATTGTATTAATTCATTTAGTTATCAAATTAGGGTTAATTATAGTCTTTTCATAATAAAAATCTAAAAATGGTAGAATTAGGGTTTAATTAATTTTTTATTCCTTTTTATTTTTCTTTCATAAATAATTAAATAATTAAATGTTTACTTTTGTAATTAAAATTGCATGTAAATTAATTAGGGTTAATTTTAGGTTAAAATTCAATGTTTTCATAATAAAATAAAAATTGTAGAATTAGGTTTAATTGCATTTAATTCTTTTTCATTGAAGCCAAAAAATACAAAAAAAAAACAATTTCTTTTCCTTTTTAATTACTTAATCAATTTAATAATTTAATTTAATTCTGCAAAAAAAGGTCCAACGCCCTCGTTTAATTCTTATTTAATTCGCGCGTTTATCGTTTATTGCTTTTAATATTTATGTATCTCTCCCGAAGCTATGTAATTAATTTCTCGCGCTTTTAATTATTTATCTTTATTTCTTTATTTACTTTCTGTCAAATCGGGTCCTGGTTTAATTTTGGCGATGTGGACCCGCGCCTTTTGTAATAGCTTAGAATTTTACTTTTTCGCAATTTTTAACTGTTAAATAATGGCATGAAAGAATGTATGGACAAAAATAAAAGCAAACGCTAGATCACCAAAAGCATGACAAGACAAAAATAAATGAATCTGACACACAAATCACACACCACCCCTAGGGTACGCCTCACTGTTGCCTTGCCTCGAAAGGTGATCGTCGAGTAGAGGGTGTCTTAGTAAGTCCTCATGATCCGGGAACCTGGCATGAGGGTAGCTTCTAAGGTGTCTTCCTATTGCTCTGGTGATCACCATGTCCCGAACCTCGAATTGACCCGAACACCTCCAACGGTGGTGCTACCTACCTCTCAATGGTGGGATGGCACTACTTTAAAGGACATTTACACAGACGAATTCCTTAGGGTAGGTAGGTTCCCGTAGATACTTGCTCTAATTTCAAAATAAATTCAAAAATACTTTTCACACCGACACCTTTTCAAAAAGCTTTCGAAAGCAATTTTTCAAACACTCTTGAGGACCGATACAAGAGTCGAACTGAAATTTTCAAAGAAACTTTTTAAAACCCACAGTTGAAAAGCAAACAAACCATTTTTGAAAACACAAATGAGCAAGTATCTAAGAGCCCATGGATAACCATGGATAGAAAGGGTGCTAACACCTTCCCTTTCTATAATCTACCTCCCGAACCGAGAGCAATCTCTTTAAGGAATTTTTCTGTGCTTTTGTCCTTTCCATTTGGAGAAAATAAAAGACGGTGGCGACTCTTGCTTCCGCGACATTTCGCGAACCAGCGTTAAACAGTCAGTTCCAGATCCACCGATCACAGAACTGGCGACTCTGCTGGGGATAAACTTAAAGTGAGGTGTACCTTAGGGTTAGTTCATAACTGTGTTTTCAATTGTATTGATTTGCTTGCTTTAAATTGTGGGTTGCATGGGAGTTACATAGATCCTAACCCGGATCTGGGGATACCCTGTTTAGGTAGCATAAGTTGTGAGGGACCTGTCCGGCGTAGACCGACACGGGTGAAACAGTGGCTACGTTGGTGTGGCACCTTGGTCTGTACTGATATCCCTTGTGTCGCAACGAGGAGAATATGGGTCTTCTAAGGAGTCATTAAGCACCAACAACCTTAGAACCTTAATTGACACAACTTGGCCTTTAGAACAGTAGCAGTATGCTACGCCCATTGAGGCTAAACTCTCGTGATGGTTCTGGCTGCAAGAAAAGATTGCGATGCTGGAATTATGACCGATTGAGGGTAGTCAATGATATTGGGATCCTCTAAGAACCCGGTTACTTTGATAGGACAGGTATGAGCCAACAAACTGAAAGAGGGTAGTACCGAGACCTCATGCTGGCCTAAACTTTAGGGGCTTGCCTTGTGTGACTTGTGTGCCTTACCATGTTTTCCTTTGTATCTATTTGTGGTGTGCTTTATCATAACATCATAACATCATGAGCATTGCATGCATCCTGCATAAGGACTGACCATTTCAAAGACAAGAAGGTTTCACCTTTGCTCTGTTTTGTAGGACATTATGATGCCTGTGCGAAGGAATACTATCCGGTTCAACTTTGTTCGTTCACCTGAGTTGCTTGATGAGTTAGTTAGCAGAATTCCAAATACCACTTCGTTTATTCAGAGGCATGGTTCTCTTCTCAGTTTAGTCACTGCAAAGCGGGATCAACAGTTGATGAGTGTTCTGACCCAGTTCTATGACCCTCTGTACCAGTGCTTCACCTTTCAAGACTTCCAGCTGGTCCCTACCCTGGAAGAGTTCTCTGATTTGATTGGTATCCCTATCTTGGATCAGACTCCCTTTACTGGTTGGGAAAAGACCCTCAGGCTTGAGGATGTTGCTGCAGCTCTTCCTTTGACCCATCAAGAGGTAACAGATAACTGGGTAACTAAAAGCGGAGTTAAGGGTTTCTTGGCCAAGTTTCTGATTGGTAAAGCTAACAGTTTCTGGAATGACCTAGACTTTAGGGCATATGAAGACATCTTGGCTCTCCTAATCTATGGGTTAGTCCTGTTTCCTAATCCTGACAACTTCATCAATGTCACTGCCGTAAGGATCTTTATGTCTCAGAATCCGGTGCCCACTCTCTTGGGTGACATCTTGCAACAACTTCATGCCCGTACTACCCGAAGACGAGGAACCCTATGGTGTTGTATCCCCTTGTTGGTGAGGTGGCTTATTTCGCACCTCCCTAAGTTCGTGCTGAAGAACCAAGAAGGAAGAGGTTGGGCTCACAGGTTAATGTCTCTCACCGACAAAGACATCATTTGGACTTGCAGAGGTTTGGATGAGATAGCTGTCATTGATCGATGTGGGGAATACCCTAATGTTCCTCTGATTGGTACCCAAGGAGGGATCTCTTACAATCCATGTCTAGCACTCCGTCAGTTTGGAAGAGCAAGAAGAGCAGGCCCCCATGAGATGTTAGTGCCTCACATCAGTTTTGAGTTTCAGGTGGATAGTGACGAGTTGCGTCGTAGGTTCATCAAGGCTTGGGACAAAGTTCATAAAGCTGACCCACAAGAGCTAGGGCCAAAGACTTCTTTACCTATGGAAGCCTACTACAAATGGGTTCGCATCCGTGCTCAGAAGTTAGGTATGCCATATGAAGCTGTCAGACCCGTCATTCTTGAGTGTCCTGACAAAGATGGTGTTCCTCCAACTGTCCTTCCTCCTCAGATACCTACTGATTATGAGACATTGAAGAGATCTTGGTCACAACTGCGAGAAGAGAGGGATTCTTACCGGGAAAAGTTCAACGAGCAGGAATCAAAGATCCAGAAGCTGACAAAGCAGTTGGAGAATGAGAGAGTCTTGAATGCTTACATCCGTACTGAGAAGAGGAGACCATGGGATCAATAAGGAGCTCCAGATGTTCTTTTACAGTTTTATTTCCCCTTTTCAGTATTTCCTTTCATGTAACGCCTAAGGGCAACCTGTTGAATAATTTCAGTTTTAAAGTTGAATCTAATGAAGTGTGTTCCTTTTTGTTTACAAAGTTGATTCCCGATTGTCTTTGAAAACATAATTCATACACATATCATTCATCATGTGCATAGCAGGTTTTTCCTCTTTTCAGGTTGCATACAGTTCTTCGCTGTTTATTTCAGCATCATGAATCCTGACTCGTCATCAACTGAGACATCCATCAAAGCTCTTCAGGCGCAGAATGCGCAATTTCAGGAATTAATCAAAGGTTTGGCTCAAGGCCAAGAAGAGCTGAAGGCTCTGCTCCTTAAGAAGGAGAAGAAGAAGAAGAGAAGGATTGTTCTGTTTAGCTCGGGCCGAAGGTTTGGCAATACTCTGCAGCATGAAGAGGCTGGTTCTTCTGTTGGCAAGAGTACTCCTCAAACAGAAAAGGGTCCTAGTCCGGTAGTCTCCGACAACGAGACTGATTTTGATGAAGAGCAGTACCCTCCGGCAGAAGACCGTTACAAGCAGCTGGAGGATAGGCTGAATGCTATAGAAATACAACAGGTACCTGGGCTGGATTTTGGAGATCTGGGTTTGTCTACTGGTGTGATTATTCCTCGGAAGTTCAAAGCACCATCTTTCACTAAATATGACGGGGCGTCTTGTCCCAAGCTACATCTCAGGTCCTATGTTCGGAAAATCCAACCGTACTCGGCGGATAAGAATTTGTGGATCCACTTCTTCCAGGAGAGTCTTTCAGGGACTCATCTCGAATGGTTCTATCAGCTGGATGGGACCAAGGTTCGTAACTGGGAGGAGTTGGCTACTGCTTTCTACAAGCAGTATCAATATAATGCCGACCTTGCCCCTACACGTACCCAACTCCAGGGTATGTCGTTAGGTTCAAGTGAAGGTTTTAAGGAATACGCTCAGAAGTGGAGAGATCTGGCTGGCAGAGTAGCCTCTGTTGACTGATCGGGAGTTGGTAGACATGTTCTTGGGGACCCTATCTGGGCCATTTTTCAACCATCTTATCGGGAATTCGTCTGCAGGGTTCACTGATTTGATTCTGACTGGAGAAAGAATTGAGGCTGGGTTGAAGTCTGGAAAGATTCCGAAGGGTGCATCGTCTAGTTCTGAGAAGAAACCCTTCAAAAAGGAGGCTAGTGTTGTATATGGTTCCCGGAGATCAGAAAGATTTGAGCGCCGCCAATCTGTCAGTGCGGTAATGATTGCTAAGCCTGCTGCCGCTCCTCGGCCAGCCAATCCTCAAAGGGCTGAAAGACCCCGGAGAGAGTTCACCCGGTTGAGCATGACCTTATCGCAGATCCTGCCGCAGTTGCTATCCACCAATCTAGTGACTGTCAGAGAGGCTCCGAAGTTCCATAATACTACATCTCCTAAGTACAACCCAAATGCTCGTTGTGCTTACCATTCAGATAGCCCGGGGCATTCTACTGATGATTGTTGGGCATTAAGGAGTAAGGTGCAAGACCTTATCGACGCGAAGGAGATACAATTCGAAACGCCTGAGAGGCCGAATGTAGTTACTGCTCCTATGCCTCAGCATGGGGTAAATGCTGTTGACGAAGATGTTTACGCTGTTTCTGTGGATGATCTAGCTACTCCTTTGAAGACCGTCAAGAGGAACCTGCTGCTGGCCGGTTTATTTCCGGGTTACAGTGAGGGTTGCCTATTCTGTGCTGTCTCCCTATCTGGTTGCCCCTTGCTGAAGTTAGGCATTCAAAGCCTAATGGATAGCAAGGAGATTTTGTTTAAGAAGTCTGTTGTTCAGTTGGTCCCGGTAGAAGAAGTTTCTGTGGTTACCATCTTCAATAATCCCATCAAGGCTCTCCCGAAGAAGCCTGTTCAAATCATGACTATTGCACCTGTGGTTATCACTGTTCCGGGGCCTCTTCCCTATGTATCTGATAAAGCTGTCCCCTGGCACTATGGGGCGGATGTGTATGTAAACGGGATTAAACAAGAGTTCAACACTGGCGCCAGTATCTGTGATATCACTGGCCCAGCCAAAGTCACCCGCAGTGGCAGGCTCTTCTCGCCTGACATTGCACCGTCTGCTGCTCGAAGACCACTTCTTATAACTCCTGCAAGTGTACCTGTTCGTATTGCCGATCAAGTTGTTTCTCCTGCCGCCGAGTCATCCAATGCTCGGGGCAAAGGAATTGAAGTTGAGCCTGCCCAGATGGAGGCACCTATACCTATAACTGCTGAAGCCTCCCAACAAGAGATGGAGGAGATCTTGAAAATAATAAAGAAGAGTGACTTTAATGTTGTGGAACAGCTGGGGCATACGCCCTCCAAAATCTCCATGCTCTCTTTATTGCTGTGCTCCGAGGCCCATGCTAAGGCCTTAATCTCATTCCTCAAGACGGCCCATGTGCCACAGGAGACTTCTGCAGTCCAGTTCACTGACTGCGTAGCAAATCTGACAGTAGACAATGGCTTGGGTTTCTCAGATGCTGACCTGACTGCGAAGGGAAGAGACCACAATGATGCCCTGCATGTCTCTATCGAATGCAGGGGCACTACTCTGGCACATGTATTGGTGGATACGGGTTCTTCCTTGAATGTGCTACCGAAGAAGGCTTTAGACCGTTTGGACTGTGAAGGCCTGGAACTGAAACCCAGCAACATCATCGTCAGGGCCTTTGACGGTTCAAAAAGGATGGTTCACGGAGAGGTTGACATTCCCATTCGTGTGGGTTCTCAGGTGTTTGACTCTACATTTTATGTGATGGATATCCGTCCATCTTACTCTTGTCTACTGGGTCGACCTTGGATACATAAGGCTGGGGCAGTGACCTCTACCTTGCACCAGAAACTGAAGTACCCCGTCAGAGGGAAGATCGTCACTGTGCAAGGAGAGGAGGAGTATATGGTAAGCCACCTGAATTCCTTCAGATACATTGAGATGGATGGGGAGTTTATTGAAACCCCCTTTCAGCATTTCGAGGAGGTGCTTCCAATTACAGCAGCAACAGAGACAGCGGTTGAGGAAAATGTTCCCTTGAGGATGGCTTCCCTGAAGGATGCCCGGGCTGTGGTTCAAAAAGGCGAATGTGCTAACTGGGTCAGGCTTCCAGACTTTACACAGAAGACTGACAAATTTGGGCTGGGTTTTACTGCAGAGGGTCAGAAAGCTATGCGGAAAGCGAAGATTGGAAGACCTCCTGTGTTCATTACAAATCCAGGAGTGAATGCTGTTGGGGACGAAGACGAAGTGGATGAAGTAGAATTCAATAGCTGGATCTACCCGACAACCGAAGGCGGATTGACCAATTGGATTGCCAAAGACCATACTCCTGTTACCTTTGTGACGCAGTAATAAATTTCTTTGTTTCGTTATTTTGTAATAAACAATAAATAAACTATATGGCCCGGTGTCTTACCCGAGGCACCGTGGTTTCATTTGTGAGGGCATATAAATTGTCATTTCATATATCATGAATGAAAATCTTGGACGTTTTCTCGCATTGCAAACTTTATGCTCCTTTTCTGTCTTTCTTTCCTTTACATATATTTCAAAACAGCTGTATTTACACACACACACTCACTCATACAGGTTCCAATCCACTCTGGATCTCACTGATAACGACTCTGCTACTGCCAGTTATGACTTCGAAAATCCGATCAACTTAGTCGAAGACGAAGGTGAAGATGATTGCGAAGTGCCTGGCGAGCTTGCAAGACTGTTACTTCAGGAGGAGAGGGAAATTCAACCCCATGAAGAGCCAGTGGAAACAATAAACCTGGGTACTGAAGAAGACAAGAAAGAGGTAAAGATTGGTGCCAACCTAGAGCTCAGCGTGAAGCAACGGTTGACTCAGATGCTGCATGATTATATGGAGATCTTTGCCTGGTCCTACGAAGACATGCCCGGGTTGGATACCGATATTGTGGTCCATCACTTGCCTACTAAGGAAGACTGCCCTCCGGTCAAGCAAAAGGTCCGTCGGATGCGTCCAGAGATGTCTGAAAAGATTAAAGCCGAGGTTATGAAACAGTTTGACGCTGGGTTCCTTGCAGTGACTTCTTACCCTCAGTGGGTTGCTAATGTGGTGCCGGTACCTAAGAAGGATGGAAAGGTCAGAATGTGTGTTGATTACAGGGATCTGAACAGGGCCATCCCTAAGGATGACTTCCCCCTGCCCCACATTGATGTCCTTGTTGATAATACAACTCAGCACAAGGTGTTCTCTTTCATGGACGGATTTTCAGGATACAATCAGATCAAGATGGCACCTGAAGACATGGAAAAGACTACATTTGTCACTCAGTGGGGCACCTTCTGCTACAAGGTCATGCCTTTTGGACTAAAGAACGTTGGGGCAACCTACCAACGCGCCATGGTTGCTTTATTTCATGACATGATCCATCATGAGATAGAAGTGTATGTTGACGACATGATCGCAAGGTCCCAGACTGAGGAAGAGCACCTAGATCATCTGCAGAAGTTGTTTGACCGGTTGAAACTGTACAAGCTGAGATTGAACCCGAACAAGTGCACCTTCGGGGTAAGATCTGGGAAGTTGCTAGGCTTCGTTGTAAGTGACAAGGGCATTCAAGTGGACCCTGCTAAGGTCAAAGCTATTCAAGAAATGCCAGTTCCCAGGACAGAGAAGGAAGTCAGAGGCTTTTTAGGACGCCTGAATTACATTGCTCGATTCATCTCACATCTGACTGCTACCTGTGAGCCAATCTTCAAGCTGCTGAAGAAAGATCAGGTAGTACGTTGGAATGATGAATGTCAGGCTGCTTTCGACAGAATCAAAGAGTATCTCCAAGAACCACCTATCCTTATGCCACCGGTTGAAGGGAGACCTCTAATACTATATCTAACAGTGCTTGACAACTCAATGGGGTGTGTGCTGGGGCAGCATGACGAGTCTGGCCGAAAAGAGCATGCCATTTATTACCTTAGCAAAAAGTTTACCGACTGTGAGACCCGATACTCACTGCTTGAGAAAACTTGCTGCGCTTTGGTATGGGCTGCTCGCCGGCTGAGACAGTATATGCTGACTCACACTACCTTGTTGATCTCCAAAATGGATCCTATAAAGTACATATTCGAAAAGCCTGCTCTGTCTGGGAGAATTGCAAGATGGCAAATGATCTTGACGGAATACGACATTCAGTACACAACCCAGAAAGCCATCAAGGGAAGTGTATTGGCAGACCACTTGGCACATCAGGCCGTAGAAGACTATCAGTCAATGAACTTCGAGTTTCCGGATGAAAGCATCATGATAGTGACTGATTGTGAAGTGCCTGGACCGGATGAAGGACCTGAACCAGGATCCCGATGGTCTATGCACTTTGATGGAGCCTCCAATGCTTTGGGTTACGGTATCGGCGCTATAATCATATCACCTCAAGGCACTCATACTCCACTCACTGCCCGACTATGTTTCAACTGTACCAACAACATGGCGGAGTATGAGGCGTGCATCATGGGTCTTCAAGCTGCGATCGATCTAAGGATCAAGTTTCTGAGTGTCTTCGGAGATTCCGCTCTTGTGATCAATCAGATCAAAGGAGAGTGGGATACGAAACATCCAAACCTGATTCCTTACAGAGAATGTGTGTTGACCCTGATCCCCCACTTCACAGAGATAACTTTTGAGCATTTTCCGAGAGAAGAGAATCAGCTGGCGGACGCGTTAGCTACAATGGCTTCTATGTTCAAGGTCAAATGGGATAATGAGGCTCCCCGAATCATCATCTGGAAACTGGACGAACCGGCATACTGTTGCGATCTCGAGACTGAATTGGTGACTGAGAAGCCTTGGTACCATGAGGTGAAGAGATATCTGGAAGCTCAGGAATACCCTGAAGGTGCATCTGTCAATGATAAGAAGTTCCTGAGAAGGTTCGCAGCAAAGTTCTTCCTTAGCAACGACATCTTGTACAAGCGAAACCATGATTCAACCTTACTGCGTTGTGTGGATAAGACTGAAGCAGAAAGGATCATGGAAGAGCTACATGAAGGGACCTTTGGTACACATTCCAGTGGACACACTATGGCTAAGAAAATCCTTCGGGCAGGATATTACTGGTCCACAATGGAAGCTGACTGCTACCAACACTCCAGGACATGCCATAAATGCCAGATTTATGCAGACAAGGTGCATGTTCCCCCAGTTCCCTTGAATGTTCTGACTGCGCCTTGGCCATTTGCAATGTGGGGCATAGACATGATCGGTGAGACTAAACCTACGGCATCTAATGGGCATCGCTTCATCCTGGTAGCGATCGATTATTTTACAAAGTGGGTCGAGGCAGCATCCTATGCTACGGTAACCAAGACTGTTGTGGCACTGTTCATTCGGCATAATCTGATCTGTCGGTACGGTGTCCTTGAACGAATTATTACAGACAACGGTACCAATCTGAATAACAAGATGATCGCTGAGCTCTGCGAGCAGTTCAAAATACAGCACCACAATTCTTCTCCTTACAGACCGAAGATGAATGGGGCTGTAGAGGCAGCAAATAAGAACATCAAGAAAATCGTGCAGAAGATGACAGTGACTTATAAAGATTGCCATGAAATGTTACCGTTCGCTCTACATGGGTACCGTACCTCAGCTAGGACGTCAACCGGGGCAACTCCTTTCTCTTTGGTTTATGGCATGGAGGCAGTCTTACCGATCGAAGTGCAAATACCCTCTCTCCGGATAATGAAGGATGCAAATCTGAACGAAGATGATTGGATCCAGACACGACTTGATCAGCTAAACCTCATTGATGAAAAGAGACTTGCTGCTATCTATCATGGTCAGACGTATCAGAAACGGATGATCAGGGCATTTAACAAAAAGGTCAGACCACAGGAATATCAAGTTGGGGATCTGGTAATCAAACGAATCATCCTTCCTCAGAGTGATCCAAGGGGAAAATGGACCCCTACGTACGAAGGGCCATTTGTGGTTAAACATGTGTTCTCAGGAGGAGCAATGATATTGACCAACATGGATGGTGACGACCTTCCTCACCCCGCCAATGCAGACATAGTAAAAAGATACTACGCATGAAAAAAGACCCGCTAGGCTGACATGCCTAGGCAAAAATTAGGGCTTCCCGTCGAACCAAAAGGGTTCGGGCAAAATGAAGGGATGAAAATGAAAAAAAATCTGTACACCCGGCAAGTCGAAAACCTGAAAAGGCGGCTTGGGCAAAAATGGGTATCTCGGTGGACTGAAAACCCGAAAGGGCGGTCCAGGCAAAAATTAGGGATAAAAGCGTAATACTATGTCTCATTGGATCACTTTGCATCCAGAATCCGGTATATACATTGAGTTCAGACGGCATCGATCAGTCAGCTTTATTCTTCGTTTAGGTCATCAAGTGATGAGACGCTCGGAGTTATAAAGGCAATATCAGAGTTGAAACCCAGTGGGATCATTCATTTCACACAGCTGTTTTATTTTCTTTTGTACAAAATTTGTATAAACTCTTTTGTTCAGCGGCGTTCTCTTACTAGGACGTCAGCCTCTTGTATACAAAACGCCTATTTTCAGGCCATTCAAAATCAATACAAATATACTTTTCAGTTAAAAGTGCCAATTGTTTTTCTTTTTCTGTTTTGTTTTGCGAAGAACGTCCAAGGTTCAATTTGTGATATATGCATTGACAATAATTTGCTAACTCATAAATATTTGCATACGAAACAAAAGAATTGATTATAGGTAACATTAGAAACAGGGGCAATAAAGAGTTGTCTAGGCAATCTAATTGTTCTGTCCTCCAAGGTACTAAGGTAGGTTCAGCTAAAGAACATAACCGGCACATCTCAATTCCCCAGAGAGTAAGCAGTCAGCACACTCTCCCCAAATTATATTATCAGACCTTAAGGAAGTTGGGTATCCTCCAGCAGACCTCAACATTCCCCGGCAGCATATATATTCTTAACAGGCATCCCCGGCAGTCTTGGTCTAAAGATTGTTCCCCGGTGGTATATCAAATATTCAGTGGAACTACTTCCCTAGCATCTCAAAACTTCCCCAGGAGAATCCAATCCAGCTTCCCCAAGAAAGTTGGAATCCATCTCCCCAAGCAGTAAGCTTATCCCCAGTAGATCCTGGAGGCTTATCCCCGCAAAACACGAACGCGTCTCCCGGCTTTATTTAAAGATTTATTTCCTTAACAGGATATAACTGGGTTATCCTCAGCCAAAAGCCACGGAAAGATCGTCGTCAACGCAGTCTTCTTACCCCCAGCGAAGTCTATTAACACTTCCGATACAACAAGGGTATCCTCAGCAAGTTACTATCAAAAATTCAGCAAAAGCATCCCTCTCCCCACAGAGTATTGCTTCCCAGCAAAGATCGTTAGAGTACCTTTCTCCCTGTAGAGTTATCCATTCGCCAAGCTTATTCCCCAACGGAGTCATCTTCTCCTACTAGTATTCTTGCAATTATCATCCCCAGCGGAAGCGAAATCTATTCTTCAGCATCAGCCCAGGAGTGACTTCCCGGAACCCGTCAAGGATTTATTTTCCTAGACGAAAACATACATTCCTAAACATCATATACATCATTATAGCATGCATAGACGCATCATATCATACAAATCTCATTTATGTTGAGAACATCATCGCTTGATCCATATCATGCATTGCATATGACTGACCTTTACCTTTCAGGAAAGATTCAGCTAAATTCTCAATCATATTTCAAGATTTCAAGACCTAGGCTGGTTCAGTTAATCGACTCCAAAGATTTCTTATCCAGTCCAAGGCCTTCTCTAGTTAAATCGACCCCAAACAGATTTTTCTGATGAAGATTCAGTAGAAGTTATCCAGGTTTTTCTCAAACGTCCGCTTTTGAGATTATAATTTCCTATGGTTCTCTCCCCAACGGTGCGGAGATGATAATCCCATCCCAGGTTTTTCTCAAACGTCCGCTTTTGAGATTATAATTTCCTATGGTTCTCTCCCCAACGGTGCGGAGACGATAATTCCATCCCAGGTTTTTCTCAAACGTCCGCTTTTGAGATTATAATTTCCTATGGTTCTCTCCCCAACGGTGCGGAGATGATAATTCCATCCCAGGTTTTTCTCAAACGTCCGCTTTTGAGATTATAATTTCCTATGGTTCTCTCCCCAACGGTGCGGAGATGATAATTCCATTTCAGGTTTTTCTCAAACGTCCGCTTTTGAGATTATAATTTCCTATGGTTCTCTCCCCAATACTGCGGAGATGATAATTCCCACCAAGCATCTGAAGACTAGCTCCTGTAACCAGTCAGGACACATCTATACTAAGCATCTGAAAAACCAGCTCTTGCAACATGTCAGGTACTCATTTTTCTTTTTGCAGGTACGCAAGTTCTCGCTAAGGAATCTCTTACGCGATCGACGTCCAGATGGCATCTATAAGCCCATCACCCCCATCAATCTCCAAATGGCATCTATAAGCCCATTCCCATCATCACATTGCTACTATGTGAGCGCAAATTTCTGGGCACTCTAGTGTTCAATCATCTTCTACCCTCGGATTACGAAAGGCACGTCAGCCAATCTGCATCCTCAGGTCTAAGAAGATTGAACAGGGGCAACTGTTGTACCCCAAAATTTGCCCTCCCATATTCTTCAAGAAATTGCAAGTCAAGCTTCAAAATTCCCCAAGGGTTGCACAGTGCAAGGGCCTCCTAAACAGTCAAAATTAGGGTTTTGATTCTGATCAAGAAAATGAAGTTTCCAAAGGTCCAATCAAGTCCCACATGCCTATAAATATGGTCAAGCATCCTCATATCAAGTTTCAAGACTTTCAGCACAAAATTGCACAGTCAAAACCATAAATTGCACTACAGTCAACTGTAGGGGCAAAATGGTCATTTGACAGTCAAAAGTTCAAATTTTTGGTCAACATCTCATTTTGAAGTCACAAACATCATTTGATCAATGCTTGATCATGATTCTCAAAGCTTGGCTCAAAAATCATCAAGATGCAAAAGTTTCCTTATTTGGACAACTGAAAAAGTCAACTGTAAATTGACCAGGGCATAACGTTCACATGGATTATCAGAAAAATTCCATCCAAGGCTCATTTTGAAGAGAAAGACATTTCCTACAACTCATCTTCATACTTCAAGTTCAAGAAATGCTCTCACAAAAAGTTATCAATTTCAACATTATAGGTCATTTTCAAAAGTCAACAAAAAGGGACTTTAAGTCAAAGGCCATAACTTGAGATTGGTAAATCAAAATGACATGGGACCAAAGAAATTGGTTAGAGGACTCAAAGAAATTTCCAAAATGTCCAAGAACATGAGCAAAGCTTAAAAATTGAGCAAGTTATGCCTTGTATAAGTTGGGAAATTTTTGGATATTTTGAAAAGTCAACATTGGTTCAAATGACCTAAAATTGCTAATGGGCCTATTTTTCTTCCATAATTCATCATCCAAGGCATGTGCACGACCACTTGGCCCAAAGGGAAGTTTTTCTCCATTTTTATTTATTTATTTGAATTTATTATTATTAATAATTCATTTAATTAAATAAAATACATGAAAAATACAAAACTAATGAAATAAAATCTTTTTGTGCAGAAAATACTCTCACTGGACACTCAAGATTCGTGCATAATCATTTGTGGAAAGTTTTGGCATGATTTGGTATCAAATGGCATGAAAAAGATTGGAAAAACTAATGCTTGAAAATCAAATATTGAACAATCAAATCTTGGATTCTTTTGATCAGATTTTTGACCTAATTCATTCATACTTATACAAGCAATCAAAACCTAATGCAAAAAACCACTGAGCTGCGCTAGAGACCAAGATACAAACTTGAAATTTTTGCAAAAAAAAACTCAAAACTCAAAACCTAATTCTAGGGCGATTCAAGGCAAGATTTTCATCTCATTAGCTTCCTGAAGCTTCAAGGAGAGTTTTCCAATCAAAACCAATCGTTCTAACACCCTAGATTGGTAACACGACCTCGCCCTGTACAGAAAAAATCTCATAATCTTGCATCTCGATTCATGCACTTTTAATAATTTTTTATGCCTGATTCATATTCAATATTCAATTCTGAAGCTAACCCATATGTTTGATTGAATTTTTATGCACCCTACGCGAATCTACCATTATCGTTTTTTAGGGTTTGAAGAACTTTGAATTGGGGTTTCCCAGTTTAGGAAAAATTAGAACCCCACAGTACCATAACTGGATTCAGCATGATTGGACGATCACAAGGCCACCCTCGCGCTCAATTTATGAGCATCCATGGCCTAATCGTTATTTTCTGTAATGGTGTCTTAGGGAACGGGTTAAAACCGTTGCCAATGTTTTGATATTTTCAGGAAAACAAATAAGCGAGGAAGAAGATGATGCGTGGAAGGGCACCATTGGAGCATTCAAATTTCGCGCGCTGACTTTCCATTAACCATTATTTTCTCATTATATTATTCTTCAGTTATTTAATATACAAGAAGCGCGTTCAGTACGATTGGCAAGGCATAAAACTGGTAATCTCTAGGACCTGGGTTCGAGCCCCAGGTCCCCCATCCCTTTCATGTTATTTTTACTAACGCGTTTGTATGTAATTTCGTGACCAAGGAACACCGTGCATCCTCCAAATCAAGCTTGCCACGTCTATCTCCAGATCAATCAGAAGGCTAAAATCTGGAGAACACCATAAGCATAAGTCAACGAAGCTACACGTGGTCAATAAAGTCAACAAGGCCAGGACCTTAATGGGCCAGAATTACCACAATTTCACCTCCACTCTGGGGACAGAGACCCCCTAGGTTTGCAAGTTTTTATTATTCTTCATTATTTCTATTTTCTTTTTAATTATTGTTTTTAATTAATTTATTATTTTCATAATATATAAAAAAACACATAAAAAAAAATCAGAAAAGACAAGAAAAATAATAAACATTTTTATTTTTAGTATTTTCATAAATAAATTGTATTAATTCATTTAGTTATCAAATTAGGGTTAATTATAGTCTTTTCATAATAAAAATCTAAAAATGGTAGAATTAGGGTTTAATTAATTTTTTATTCCTTTTTATTTTTCTTTCATAAATAATTAAATAATTAAATGTTTACTTTTGTAATTAAAATTGCATGTAAATTAATTAGGGTTAATTTTAGGTTAAAATTCAATGTTTTCATAATAAAATAAAAATTGTAGAATTAGGTTTAATTGCATTTAATTCTTTTTCATTGAAGCCAAAAAATACAAAAAAAAAAACAATTTCTTTTCCTTTTTAATTACTTAATCAATTTAATAATTTAATTTAATTCTGCAAAAAAGGGTCCAACGCCCTCGTTTAATTCTTATTTAATTCGCGCGTTTATCGTTTATTGCTTTTAATATTTATGTATCTCTCCCGAAGCTATGTAATTAATTTCTCGCGCTTTTAATTCTTTACCTTTATTTCTTTATTTACTTTCTGTCAAATCGGGTCCTGGTTTAATTTTGGCGATGTGGACCCGCGCCTTTTGTAATAGCTTAGAATTTTACTTTTTCGCAATTTTTAACTGTTAAATAATGGCATGAAAGAATGTATGGACAAAAATAAAAGCAAACGCTAGATCACCAAAAGCATGACAAGACAAAAATAAATGAATCTGACACACAAATCACACACCACCCCTAGGGTACGCCTCACTGTTGCCTTGCCTCGAAAGGTGATCGTCGAGTAGAGGGTGTCTTAGTAAGTCCTCATGATCCGGGAACCTGGCATGAGGGTAGCTTCTAAGGTGTCTTCCTATTGCTCTGGTGATCACCATGTCCCGAACCTCGAATTGACCCGAACACCTCCAACGGTGGTGCTACCTACCTCTCAATGGTGGGATGGCACTACTTTAAAGGACATTTACACAGACGAATTCCTTAGGGTAGGTAGGTTCCCGTAGATACTTGCTCTAATTTCAAAATAAATTCAAAAATACTTTTCACACCGACACCTTTTCAAAAAGCTTTCGAAAGCAATTTTTCAAACACTCTTGAGGACCGATACAAGAGTCGAACTGAAATTTTCAAAGAAACTTTTTTAAACCCACAGTTGAAAAGCAAACAAACCATTTTTGAAAACACAAATGAGCAAGTATCTAAGAGCCCATGGATAACCATGGATAGAAAGGGTGCTAACACCTTCCCTTTCTATAATCTACCTCCCGAACTGAGAGCAATCTCTTTAAGGAATTTTTCTGTGCTTTTGTCCTTTCCATTTGGAGAAAATAAAAGACGGTGGCGACTCTTGCTTCCGCGACATTTCGCGAACCAGCGTTAAACAGTCAGTTCCAGATACACCGATCACACTTTGACATTGTTGTCTTACCATTAATTTGGTAAGCAACCCTATCTTTGGATGTTAACGGGAAGGGCGGGGGTCATCGTATAACCATGATTAGCAATGTTGCAAGGTATCTTAGCATTCATTTTGAGGGACTAAGATCATTTGTAAGGCAACATAGATAGCGTCATCGAGGGACTATGATCTTGTATTCGCTTGTTTTTGCTAAGATACCTCACATGCGTAATATGGCCATTTTGTAAGGCAACCAAGTGGGATAACCCTAGGGGTGTTTGTGTGCAAGTGTGTTGTTTTCATGCTTGATTTTGCCTTGGATTAGGGTTTGCTATTTGGTTTGTTTTAATCTTTCCATACAGAACCTAATTACTATCATTGTATATATGAAAGCGATAAATTACGAAATTTAAAATTACTACGCTATTACAATACTTGTGGGAGGGGGGTATACAATTTATGAATGGGGATTGCAATAATATAAACCTAATTAATCTATTACAACCAAATTGAATATGTACAAAAATTACATAAATGCAAAGTATAATGATGGATAAATGTATAAGGATAAAAAAAATGTAAAGAAGATGAATTCTGTTTGATTTTCATAAAGAAAGACTTTTTTGTCTTAACCTAATTTAAATAAAGAAAAGTAATTAATTAAGTTTGAATTTATTAAGAAAAAGATTTTTAAAATAAAACCCTAATTCTATTAATTGACCAAAAGAAAATAATTTTTAAGGAAAGTATTTTTGGCATTTTTATCTTGAAAATATTTATAGCTTTAAAAATGTTTTTAGTCTTTTTTTGGTATTTAAATAATATATTTTTAAATGGTATGAAGAAAATAAATAATATAACATTAATTAAGTTTATAAGAAAAATAAATAAAGTATAGTAAATAAAATATTTTTGTTCATGGAAAAAAAAGAAAGTCAAAATATAAAATATATCATTTTTGGTATTTTTTCATGATTTTTAGTATTTTAGAAAATATATTTAAAAGGAAAAATGAAATAAATAAGTAAAGTAAAAATAAATAAAAAAAAAAAAAAAATATTAAAAAAAAAAAAATAAAAATAAATGGGGCCACAATGCCAGGCCCAAAGGGCCCGGCGCCTGCAAAAAAATATGAGGATCAGAAAATATGAAAAAAATACAAAAGGGGGATTCATATTGGTTCGAACCCTCGCCCTTTAGGTAAGAAATGACTTAGTACGCGCGCGCTTGCCACTGGGGTTGCTATTTCATCCGGTCATATAAACAAAACCATAAATATATAAGGCAAATCAAGTCCTGATGACTTCATCTTCAACCTCCAGCCGGTGTACTTGTAACTTCTTCATTTCTCCACAAAAATGGAAAGTTCAAACATGAAAGTTGTGGTGTTTCTTCCCACGAATCCAACCATATAACTTATGTAAGCTAAAAGTCAAAGATGAAAACTAATTTTGTTGGCCCTAAATTGAAACCTAATTTTCTCAGAAATTTCAAATCCAAAATTCTATACACAGTCAATATAAATGGGAACTATGAACATGGTCAGCTTTAGAGCAAATATATCTATATTTTGTCTTCACAAATCAGGATCAAATGATGCTTGTATAAAGAGATAGAAGTTTGAAAATTTACCTCTTACAGCTAGAGTCGTGAATGGAGTTTGAGTAACTTTTGAGATGGCCTGAGGATCGGTTTAGCTTGCCTGGACTTCCTTGAATGTATTCCAACTCCTACTTTGCCTTGAAAGTTCCTGAATCTCTCTACTCAAGTCAACCTGCAAGCTTGATGCTTGAAAATGGTGGATAGTGATGGAGGAGTTACAATCTTGAAACAGGGGTCTGGATCACTTTGATATGATGTATATTAAGTGTTTGGATGGTTAAAACTCAATATGCCCTAGTGGATTTGGAGATGGCTATGTGAGGTTCAAAATTGTCAAGTTAAGGCAGATTCTGAGTTGCAGAGTGTTTGAGATAGTTTCAGGGCACTAGAATTCGCGTGTCATCTTGCAAATAGTGTATGTACTTATAGGAAAGAGGTTTTGAGGCTTGAAACATCTCAGAAATTGAAATCACATGTTATGGCTTGGTTACTTATTTTTGAAGCAAAGTTGACAAACATGGTTTCAATGTGAAGTACAAGGATTTGCAGGGTGGTTAGTAGGCTGTAGATATGTTGCTTCCTGCTTTTTAAATGCTTTTGAGTCAGAAACAACAATGTATGGGCTCAAGAAGAGTTGACATTGTGATTAAAGTCACTTTTCCAAAATGGAAGTGGTGACTTTCTTCCCAAAATGGAAATGCAACTTGGATAATGGCTATATTGCTTGGACAATGGCTCTATCATTTGTGTAAACATTAAATTATTGAGTTATTTGAAATTTTGAAGCCTGCAAAGCAAGATTTGTACAGCATGCTTGAAGATTGGATCAAGTGTTCTTCACAAAATGGCTTGTAATTCAAGTTTGAAAGCCCTAACTTCTTGCCTTCGATTCTCCTTGCTCAAGAATGATCTCAAGGAGTTATTAGACATTTTGGAAAGATTGCAATGTGCTCTTCAACTCATCTTTGAATTTCGTTTGAAGATTCCCCTTGGAACTATGTGAAAAATTGCCATGAAGTTAGGTAAAAAATATGCCTAATTAGGGCAAAATTTCACTAAGTCTTTTTTAGTTCATGAGCATGTATTCACAAAATTATAACTTGAGATCCAAGAACTTTTAGGAAACGTTGTATGAAGAAAAGTTGTATATTTCATGGAGATCTACAACCTTCATGTTGGAGGTTTCCTTTGAATCATCTTGCATCATGGTGAAACAATTGCTCAAAGTTATGAAAAAATAAGGAATTTTCAACACTTAGAAAAATTTCTAAGTTTAGAAATTTAGAGTTTTCAAAATGAAATCTTGATTTCTTGATTTCTTAATGAATAAATTTCCTATTTTGACATGTTTTGATGAATTTTGATCTTTGGAACTTGAATTTGACCAAAAAGTCAAAGTTTGACTTTTCAGTATACAATTGACTTTTGATCAGTTGATTACAAAATTCATCTGTCAATCCAATGGAACTGTAATGTTTTGAATCACGTCATTAGGTCAAAATGATTCAAATGGACTCTTGAGATCATTCCTTAAATCAATTGACCATTTTCTAGGTTAAAAATCAGAAATGTTGACCATTTTACCCTTTTGGAGATTTGATCAAATTTCTTAAGGAATTGTGGTCCAAACTTAATCAAATGATACATATGGGTTTAAAATGTTGATGTGGATAAAAAATTATAAAGTTTGACTGTAAATTGGCCATGGTTGACTTTTTCCCAAATACGACTGATTTTTAGGTCAACTGTTCAATTGAATGATCAAAAGTGTGATCCAAGGCTTGAAACTTGACATGAGTAATCTTGGGGGTCCATAATGATCCATGAAAGTCATATGGGACATTGATAGTTGAAAAGTACTTGTGCAAACTCAAACCCTAATTTTGGTCATCAGTGCATAGGGAGGTGTCTTGAGCTGATCAAACCCTAGTGCAGTCTTGAGTCCAATGAGATCTTGTGAGAAGATTCTTGATAAGTGAGAGGGCAAATTTTGGGGTACAACACCGGTCAATAGCAATCTATGCACCATTTGTTTTGAGACATGATATTAGAGATCATGCTCCAATAACACTTAGTGCAATAAGAAGGGGATGAGATGAAGAGCGAAAGGAAAAAAATGAATAAACCACATTTGAATCAAAATTTAATCAAACTATTATTAAAATCATTCATCCATATTTATGGAGTTAAACTTAACACCATGGATCCAATGATGTTAATAAAGTTCATGATCAAAATTTCAATCCAAGATCAGCCAGAAAATATACAAAAATTAAATTGTATTTTAAAATAAAAGAATAAGGGTTTAAAAATTGTAAAAAAATGAAAATAATAGATAAAAGAGGAAACTATGTTCAAATTAATCAAGAAAAGAATAAGTAATACCATAGAAAAATCAGCAATGGACTCAAATATTTCTATAAAATTTTTGGTAATTTTTTAAAGTCGGAAACTATTTTTAAAATTAAAAGAAATGAGTAAAATAAACCAAAAATGATTAAAAAAAATAACAAAGTCAGAAATAAAAAATAAATGAGGTCACCAATATTTGTCACAATATCATTGGATCATTCCATATTTTTTTTAGAATTTAAAAATGCATGAAAGTATTTTTAAACATTTAAAACAATTCAAATAAAGTGAGAATTTATAAAAAAATATCAAAACACAAAATAAAATTGTAAAAAAATAAAAAATCATAAAGAGAAAAATCAAAAATATTTTTCAGAATTTTTTCAGATTTTTTGGACTTAAAATGAATTTTCTATGAATTTTTGAAGATTAAAACAATTTAAATATAAAAATCAGAAAATAAAATAAAGTCAAAAAAATGTGGACCAATGGATGAGAGTCAAAACGTGTTAGTAATCAAATCCAAGGGATCTGACGCGCTATGCATATCATGGTCATTACTGAATAAAGCATAGGATTTAATATAAAATCAGAAATTCAAAAAAAAAACAAATGACGTTGTTTCAGTTGTTGAAGGATGACACGTTGGTCATCTTTAACCTCCAGCCAGTCTCAAAACCAGGTCACTCAAACTATAAAATTAGAGCACGAGGTTGGTACCATTCGTTTCGTCTCATCAAGACGAAGACAACCACAACTTCGCGAAAAATTTATGTAAATTTTAGCTCAAACAATTTGGAAGAGAAGTTTTGAAAAGAGATTTGAAATTTCATGGTCAAAACGTGCTTCCAGTTAAAAACAAATGTTGCGACTAGAATCAGGGTGATGAGAACTTCACAATAGTATCAAAGTTTGAGAGAATTGGTGAAGGAATCTACCTATTGAAGTTAAGTTGCAAAGCTCTGAAACTGGACTTCTATGGATCAATATAGGTCACAATTCTTGAAGGTAATTATATGCTTATCTTTAGGGAAGATCAAGGAAGGTGAATTGATAGAAAAAATGGATTGAAAAAGGCTTGAACAATGATTTCGAAGTTGCGGAAAAGTGAGTTATGGAGTGAGTTTTGGCAGGGTGATTTTGGTTGTTCAAGCTTGAGAAAATGAATGGGGGATGACCCTCTATTTATAGGAGAATGAATGAGATTCTTAAGCATGTGAAATGATAAAGTTTGGAGGGAAACCGTGGGGGTCTGCAGCATAAACAAAGTGTGACTTGTTTAGCATCAAAACTCAGCCAAATCGTGTGTTTCATGATGCTAAACGCCTTGGAAAGTTTCTAAACATGATTAGAAGCAAACACGCATGGATAACTTATGATTAGAAGCCAAAACAAAGATTTCAAAATCTTACTTGTGATGAAACTTCAATTTCAAGTTACCAAATTTAGATCAATGGCATCCTCAACTCAAGGGGTCTTAGGGCCTGATTCTTGAAGCTTTAGAAAGATGAGGTTACAAGCTTTGAAATTGGAAAATAATGGAATCAAATGGATGTTTGAGTTGAAAGTCGCAATGAGTCAATGTTGGGAAAAAGAAGTTGACTTTCCATACTTAGAAATATTTCAAGTTTTTCTTCAAAAGTGACCTATAATGTTTTGCATCCAAACATGGCCTTCCTCTTGGAATTTGTTCTTGACTAAAAAATATGGCATGAAATAGACCTCTTGAATGACATTTTGAAACTTGAACCATTCAAAATCTCCAAAAATTGAGATAGTTATGAATTTTTGAAGTTGGCAAAAAATCATGACATGACCTATAATCTTTTGTATCCTTAAGGCATCCTCCATCCATTTTCTCACTTTTCACATAAAATAAGTAATAAAGTTCACATCCTCAAGATCATTGTGGAAAAATAGTGGGCTCAAGGGGATAAAAATTTACCAAGTTATGATCATTTGAAGTCACACATGGGAAATTAGGGGTTCATCTGGAGGACTTGTAATCTTTCTTCATCATCAAGTTTCTTCCACATGAAAACTCATTGAAACTTTTGAAGTTATTTGTTGATAACCCTTTAAAGAGAAGGATGTTTTTGGAATCACTCAAAAATACCAAAAGATGACCAAGATATACTTCTTTGAAGTTCAAAACCCTAGCCCCTAGATCAAGAAAATGCTTTGAGGAACTTTGACAATTTTAAACAACCTTCTTATACCAAAACTTTTTCTTTGTAGATAGAAGTTGTTGGGGATTATAATGAGAACTCATAGCAACCAAAACCACTTCCATATCTTGATAATTGATAGAAATGTGCACTTGTGACCAATGGGAACAAGGCCTTGTCCAACCATGACTACTTCTTTAATCAACCCTTTGTACTTTTGAATCAATCTTGATAACTTTGAAATGTGGTGAACCCAAAAGAAACCTTGTAATGCCATTTCTTCCAAAATAACTTCAATGGTGAGGTTTGTATTTCTCAAGCTTTATTGACTAGGGCATGGAAATAAACTCATGAACCCATTGATCAACTTGCCAAGCCACATTGCCTTTACCTACATTATTAACAAGTAATACAAACCAACATTGCATTTTATTAATTAAAAGGAAAGTAAAAACAAAACATGTATGATCACAAAAGAAAAACAAGTCAAGGTGCTTGGTGATTCCTCAAAGAGAAAAGCTAAAGATATGGAGGAGAACCAAAAGCCCTATTGTGATCTTGTTGTGATTGAATTAATATGGTATGATGAAGGGATCTTAGGGGAAAAAATTGGAGTACAATAGGTTTCAATCCAAAGGATGGGAATTCTACATTGACTTATTGTGTCAAGTGTTTGCTTATTTTTGGTTAGACGGTTCTTTTCCCAATATTTTACCTTATGCTTTAGGATAGTCCCTTCATCTCCTCCCATCTTCTTTAATTTCAAAAGTCTTCTCCCTCCTTTTCAAAACTATTCTTGTTTTCTAAACTTGAACCGCTTTCACAATAAACTTGTACTTAGATCCATGCATTTTCAAATTCTTTTCTTAAACAAAACTTTAATTAACTTAATCATACTTTAAAATTTTTGTGAGAAGACTAGAAGTCAATCAATCTCACTCAAACCATTTTTTCCATTTTGGCTTTTATCCTTAAAAAATTTCTCAAAAGATTAGACTCTTGTCAATCCTTGTAGTGATGCAAACTACTATACTTCTATGATATGTAGTGAAGTGAGATATTTTCCACTTGGGTGTTGAGCGGGGCTTTGTTAATTTTAAAATCCAAGACATATCCTCCACTTTGAGATGACTCAAATTCTCCTTTCTCATAATCGTGGGTAGTAAGTATGTTCTTCCACTCAGATGACAATGATGTCTCGTCTCTTAAAATTAACCAACACATTTGTGTTTTAAAATTTTTAAAGGTGAACTACGAGTACCCTGATTTCCTATTGCATAAAAGGTGGTACGCAGGTACAAAAGGTTCGCAACCTCGGCGGGTGAAAAAAATTTTAAAAATACTTCTTTTCTCATCCCCACAATCTATTTTTGTACAACACTGATAGCCAAAATACACAAATTTTCAAAGAGGTTCCTGTAGAGTATCGTAGATGTTTAGGGTGATAATACCTTCCCTTTTCATAACCAACCTCCTAACTTAGATTCTCTCCCCCTCTTTTTGGGTTATTCGCTCTTTTCCCATTCCTCTGGAAACAATAAAGCACGGTGGTAATTTTTATTTGATCCGTGCGAGTCAAGTCAATCCAATGGCTTAGCCTCAACATTTCTACCACTACACAATCTTTAGGAACATCTTAGGACACATATAAGTTATTTACTTCATTATTCCACAAAAATTTTCTACTTATTTTTGAAGTCTCCTAAGTGTTGTTTGGTGTTGATACGATGCATGCATGTTTTCTAAGATGGTTGTGTTGCTTTGATGGATTGTTAGAGGTGCACCTGTGCAACCATTAGGGATTGTTCTTCTCTCTTATTCTTGATTTAGATAATATGAGGTAGAGCCTCTTCACTCTATTTTATAGGTCATTCCATGTCCTTTTTATTATGGTTACAATTGAATGAAACTCCTAATGTTTGTTTGCCTATTTTGTTGCCTTTCCTTGAGCGTATCTTGTGCCATCACCTCTTGATGCTTGAGTGAATTACATGATAAGTTTAATATGACATTTATTCTTAGTTGTGTGGCCTTAATAACTCTATTTCATGTTCCATCTTCTCCTTTTTCTGAACACGATATTGATGTTCAATTAGGAGATTGTTTAGGGTTTGTTTTTCTCATCTCTTGTCTCAATATTTGAGTTTGGTTTGGTATGATACATTTGTTATGTTTATAGACATTTCATGTATGATTGTGCCATGACCAAGCTTCTGACCTCTCATGTTTGATTTCCTAATTCCATGCTCTTGTGTTCATCTTATCTTGTTAAGGATAGTTGACTACTTTTGTTGGCTTTGTTTGGTGATTACATGCTTTGATGACCATGCTTTAAGTTCAATTTGTAATTGAAGATTCTTATACCATAAATACATGTCGTAATTGAATATTTCGTTCATAATTTTTTCTTCTTCTATCACCATGTCCCTACTTCTTTTGCATTGCTTGATAGTAATTCTTGATTAGAGGACTAACTTCCACTTAGGGATGTTTGTGACCACGTGCTTGTGTGATTTTGTTGTGCCTATTTCCCATGCATGAATGTATGATGATTATGAGTTCTTTATGCCTTAGTTTCAAACTTGTATGTTCCTTCATCTCTTTTACTTCACCTCACCTTTGTATGCCATGATTGGTTAGGCAATTAACACATAGAGCTTCACATGCTAGTGTGCTTGTTTGTTTGACTTCTCTTGTGTTCCTAATGCCCTTACCTATTATGAATGATCCTTAGGACAAGTCTTGGGGCTAGGAGAAGTTTTCTCTTGCATGTTTTGGCTTCCTTCCTTGTGAATTGGTGTAGGATTGTTCATTTGTCACGTTCTTTTGTGCTTTACTTCAATTACATGAGTGCTACTTATTTAAGTGATACCTTATGTTATCCTTGACCATTGGTTTGTTAGTGCTAAGGTGTTCACTTAATTGCATGAGTTTGAACTTTGTTACTTGTTTGGTTAAGTAGATTTCTGTTAGGCATCTTACTTTGAAATCCTGGCTATCAGATCCTGAATATCCTAAGAGATGTCGAGACACCGGATCTGACTTCATACATAAACAAAAAAATAGTGTTGAAAGTAAATAACACAAGATATGCTTACCCAGTTCAGAACAACCTTCCTACTCTGGAGGCTACCAAGCCAGATATGAAATCAACTAGATAGTATCAATTTGCATACCTTACAACAAACCTCCAGTTTATAGTCTACGCTTAAAAGCTAAGACACGCCTAGGTATGAGACCCTCCTTAAATCCATCTTTAATTACACTCGAGAATTGGAGAAAACTCTAAACACAAGTAGATAACAAAAACATCTGGAAGCTATACTTCCAAAACACGCAAGACTCAATGCTTAAAAGCTTATGAGAATTGACACACAATATGTTCAATGCTTAAAAGCTTTTGAACATCTAACAGGAAACTTACAACCCAACAATAAGGATTCTAAAAACCCTAACACAAATACATATGTAAGTTCCACCTAATACTAGGTATACACCAGTCTATTTATAACTTTATTCTAGACTGGGTTGGGCTTCAAAACCGCGGCAGTGAGGCTGCTCAAAGTCTGCAAAAAGTCCTCCAAGAAAATAGGTCTTCAACCTTTAGTTTCCTAATAAATCTCCAAATTTAGAAACAAATCAAATCTTCGAAAACCAAGCAAAGAATATTCTGATTTGTCAATCTTGGATACCACATAAGCTAACTGAATATTCCATGAATATCCAATAGCCAAAAAATAGCTGGTCCACAGTGTTAGCTTGCTGCATATGCGATGTCCTAACTCCTTGTTGGGACATCCTTCTCGACATGTTAAAAACAGAAAGTTGGAACATCTTGTTCAACATGTTGCTGCTAAAATATTTTTACCAAAATGTAAGCCAATCATTATTTTAGAGAAATAACAATCTCCCCATTTGGCACATTTTGGATAAAACACTTAAACAACCCTTGCACAAAAATATGCTTGAAAATAAATCAAACATACACATCAGAGGTAAAACAGCAGCGGAAAACCATATATGCAAGGTTAGAAGCACAGAAATTAGCAGCACACATACATAGTTAGTAGTTAGTTGATATACTAACACAACTCCACCAAAAATAGAGAACACATAAGTTCTTACACCATGATGTTAAGACATCATGTCTGACATATCTTCAAAATAACATAAACGCCCCCTTAAGTCAATACATGCTATCACAAAATAAAGAATCACATGACTTTCCCCCTCAGCAAGTGCTAGCTCAGCAAGTGCCTGCTCTAACACCCTCAATATCATACTACTCCCCTTTTGTAGCCATAATGTGACAAAGGTAAGTAGACAATATTAAAAAAAATTAAGCACCTAAGGTTATCGTAGCAGGGTGCAAAAATTCATAAATATCCTGGGCATTTAGCCTGTACATAATCATAAACCAAAATAAATAGGATCTTAAGATAGATCCAAGCAAAATCCCATGACCAGCTATCATGTAGTAGCATCTTCTCTTCCCTCAAAAGCACTGGCAGAATGTTCATTAGGTACAACACCATACTTAGCATCCTTAACACAAGATTCAGCACCAACAGTAGTTGTTATAGCTCTTCATAGATACAGATCCCAAGTTTCCTCCTTAGGTTCTTGAAATAGGAAGCATCAATATCTTTTGTAAAGATATCAGCAAGCTGATTCTCGGTTTTAACATGCGTAATTTTAATGATTTTGTCCTCCACAAGTTCTCTGATGAAGTGATGTATAATGTTAATGTGCTTGGTTCTACTATGCTGAATAGGATTTTTGGAAATATTTATAGCACTCAATTTTTTGCAAAACAATGTCATAGCATCTTGTGTGACATTGTATTCAGACATAATTTGCTTCATCCATACTAGTTAAGAGCAACTACTTCCCGTTGCAATGTACTCAGCTTAAGCAGTAGATAATGAAACACAATTTTACTTCTTACTGAACCACGAGATTAAGTTGTTTCCCATAAAGAAGCATCCTTCAGAGGTACACTTCTTATCATCAACACTTCTGGCCCAATCAACATCACAAAATCCCACCAACGAGGAATTTGTATCATGGGAGTACAACATACCATAGTCACATGTTCCATTCACATACTTCAGATTCCTCTTTACTTGATTAATGTGACTTACCTTAGGTTCTGCTTGATATCTCGCACATACTCCAACAACAAATGTGATGTCTAGTCTGCTAGCAGTAAGATATAGAAGGCTACCAATCATGCTTCTATACAAACTTTGATCAACACTAACCCCTTTTCCATCTTTAGATAACTTCATATGCGTAGGAGTTGGAGTTCTCTTATGGCTGGCATTTTCCAACCCAAACTTCTTCACAATATTTCTTGCATATTTTCTCTGACAAATAAAAATGGAGTCTTCCATCTGCTTGACTTGCAATCCAATTAAGTAAGTCAATTCACCTACCAAACTCATCTCAATTTCAGATTGCATCTGTATGAAAAAATCTTGGACCATGTCATCCGACATTCCTCCAAAAACAATGTCATCCACTTATATCTGAGCTATCAACAACTTTCTAGCTTCATTTTTGACAAAGAGAGTCATGTCAATTCCATCCTTTTTGTATCCATGACTGACTAGAAATTCAGTCAATCTTTCATACCAAGCTCTTGGAGCTTGTTTCAGTCTATATACAGCCTTCTTCAGTCCGAACACAGGATCTGGAAAAGAATGATCAAAAATCCTTTCGGTTGCTCAACATAAACTTCTTCATTTAAGTACCCATTTAGAAAGGAACTCTTGACATCCATTTGATATTGCTTGAACTTGAGGTGACAAGATACACTAAGTAGCAATCTAATAGACTCCAAGTGAGGCATAAGAGAAAATGTTTCATCAAAGTCTATTCCCTCAATTTGAGTGTACCCTGAGAAACCAGTATGGCTTTATTTCTGATGACACCACCTTGTTCATAACTCTTGTTCTTGTACACCCATTTTGTACCAATGATATTCACCCCCTCAGGTATTGGTACCAAGCCCCAGACTTCATTTCTTTTGAACTGACCAAGCTCATGTTGCATAACATTAATCCAGAATTCATCAGTCAAAGCTTCCTTCACATTTTTAGGCTCAATCTTTGAAACAAAACAAGCATTTGACACAGCTTCCCTTGATCTGGTAACTACTCCTTGTCTAGTATTTCCTATTATCAATTCCTTAGGGTGATCCTTTTGAATTCTAAGAGAGGGTCCTTTGTCAGTAACTTGAGGTTCTTCAACTTCAGAATCAATACTTGGACTTGCAACGTCTATGGAAGATGTTGTGACATTTTCTTCAGCAATCATACCTCATGTAGGAATAGTTGTCTCAAATTCTTCTGGGATATCATCTTCTTTAGTTGAGTCATCAAAAATAACATTTGAAGACTCCATCATTACCTTGTGTGATCGGTGGATCTGGAACTGACTGTTTAACGCTGGTTCGCGAAATGTCGCGGAAGCAAGAGTCGCCACCGTCTTTTATTTTCTCCAAATGGAAAGGACAAAAGCACAGAAAAATTCCTTAAAGAGATTGCTCTCGGTTCGGGAGGTAGATTATAGTAAGGGAAGGTGTTAGCACCCTTTCTATCCATGGTTATTCATGGGCTCTTAGATACTTGCTCATTTGTGTTTTCAAAATTGGTTTGTTTGCTTTTCAACTGTGGGTTTTTTAAAAAGTTTCTTTGAAAATTCCAGTTCGACTCTTGTATCGGTCCTCAAGAGTGTTTGAAAAATTGCTTTCGAAAGCTTTTTGAAAATGTGTTGGTGTGAAAAGTATTTTTGATTTGTTTTGTTTTGAATTAGAGCAAGTATCCACGAGTCGTCTACCTGCCCTAAGGAATTCGTCTGTGTAAATGTCCTTTAAAGTAGTGCCATCCCACCATTGAGAGGTAGGTAGCACCACCGTTGGAGTTGTTCGGGTCAATTCAAGGTTCGGGACATGGTGATCACCAGAGCAATAGGAAGACACCTTAGAAGCTACCCTCATGCCAGGTTCCCGGATCATGAGGACTTACTAAGACATCCTCTACTCGACGATTACCTTTCGAGGCAAGGCAACAGTGAGGCGTACCCTAGGGGTGGTGTGTGATTGGTGTGTCATGTTCAGTTATTTTATCTTGTTCATGTCAAAGTGATCTATGCGTTTGTTTTTATTTTAGGCCATTCATTCTTGCATGCATTTATTAACAGTTAAAAATTGCGAGAAAGATAAAATTCTAAGCTATTACAAAAGGCGCGGGTCCACATCGCCAAAATTTCCAGAACCCGATTTGACAGAAAATAAAGAATTAAAGAGTGCGAGAAAGTATATTACACGGCTTTGGGAGAGATACATAAACATTGAAAGAAAAAGAAATAAATACGCGAATTAAAGTAAAATTAGAAACGAGGGCGTTGGACCCTTTTTAATGAAATTAAATTAACTTATTAGATTAATTAAAATTAAAATGAAAAGGAAATTATTTTTGGTATTTTTGTATTTTAAGATTTTAATGGAAAAAGAATTAAATGAAATTAAAAGATTAACCCTAATTCTAATTGTTTTAGTTTATTAAGAAAGTATTAAATTTTAACCTAATATTAACCTAATTATTTACATGTGATTTTAATTTATAAAAATAAATAATATTTAAGTATTATGAAAGAAAAGAAAAAAAAAGGATAAAAAATTATTACAAACCCTAATTCTACCAATTTTAGGTTTTTTTATTGAAAATATTAGAATTAAACCTAATTTAATAACTAAAATTAATGAATAATATTTATTTACAAAAAATATATTAATTAAATAAAATACTTATTTTTTGTCTTTTTCTGATTTTTTGTGTTTTTTATATTATTTGTGAAAATATTAAATTAATTAAAAAACAATAATGGAAAGAAAGTAAAAATAATGAAAAACAAAGAATGTAAAAAAAGTTTGCAAACCTAGGGGGTTCTGCCCCTAATTTGGAGGTGAGACTTAGCATTTTAGGCCCAATGGCCTTTGGCCTGGCTGACTTTTCCACTAGCGTGCCCAGGCGTTGACTCACGTTTACCATGCTCTCCAGATCATGGCCCTTTGATTGATCTCAGGGTGCACGTGGAAGGTTTGATTTTGTGGACGTACGGTGGTCTTCAGCATTGAAACTGCATGCAAACACGTTAACAAAAATATCATGAAAGGGATGGGGGACCTGGGGCTCGAACCCAGGTCCCAGGGATTACCAACAAGACGCCTAGCCAACTGCTCCACTTGTACACTTTGTTTACAATATAACAATCAATTAATATCAAATAAAACAAAACGTTAGTGGACTTTTAGCGTGAATTTTTAAACGAGCCAACCATCGCCTGCCACATAACCATCTTCTTCGTTGGATTTATTTTTTTCTGAAACAAAGAACAATCAGCAACGGTTTTACACCGTTTCAAAATAGGCCATTTGGGAAAATAGCGATTAGCTCAGGGAGGCTCATAAATTGAGCGCGAGGGTGAGTTTCTCTTCGTCCAAGTGCGCTGAGTACGGTCATGGCATCGTGGTGGTCTAATTGTTCAAGGTTTGGAAACCCCTAAATCAATTTTCACGAAACCCTAATATGCTCTCATGGTGGATCCTTCGTTTTAGCATGAAACTCCAATCAAATTATGCAGTTAGCTTGCAAATATCATTCTAAACACAAAAACAACAATGAAATATGTTAAAAACGCATGAATGATGGAAAACGATTTTGGAATTTTTATCACCAACTTCAATGGTGATTTCGTGTTCTCTTGAGTATGGGACTTAGTGAATGATTGGAAAACGTTCTATGATCCTCAAGGAAGGTGTTTGAACAGCTCTTGCACCTTGAATTCACCTGTAAAACCAAAATCGAATTTCAAAAATATATGAGTTTCTTGAGTTCTTGTATGGCTTGGTTATGCAGCCTCTCAGTCCATGAGCACGAGGGTTTTCATCCTTATATGTATATGAGTGATTAGGTCAAAGAAAATTGATCCAAAATCCATGAATTGATGAAACAAATATTTGATTTTTATGGCATTAGCTTTCAAATCTTTTTCATGCAAACTTCTACCAAATCATGACCAATTAGCAAGATTCTTTCCAAATCTGATTATACACAATATCTTGAAATTATTTCATGCACAAAAAGATTCAACAAATTAGGTTTAGTATTTTTCACATATTTAATTTAATTAAATGAATTATTAATAATAAAAAATCCAAATAAATAAATAAAAAATGATAAAAACTTCCCTTTGGGCCAAATGGTCGTGCACATGCCTTGGATGATGAATTATGGAAGAAAAAGAGGCCCATTAGCAATTTTAGGTCATTTGAATCAATGTTGACTTTTCAAAATATCCAAAAATTTCCCAACTTCCACAAGGCATAACTTGCTCAATGTTTAAGCTTTGCTCATGGTCTTGGACATTTTGGAAAGGTCCTTGAGTCCTCTAACCAATGCCTTTGGTCCCATGTCATTTTGATTTACCAATCTCAAGTTATGGCCTTTGACTTAAAGTCCCTTCTTGTTGACTTTTGAAAATGACCTATAATGTTGAAATTGATAAGTTTTTGTGAGATCATTTCTTGGACTTGAAGTATGTAGAGGAGTTGTAGGAAATGTCTTTCTCTTCAAAATGAGCTTTGGATGGGATTTTTCTGATAATCCATGTGAAAGTTATGCCCTGGTCAATTTACAGTTGACTTTTTCAACTGTCCAAATAAGGAAACTTTTGCATCTTGATGATTTTTGAGCCAAGCTTTTAGAATCATGATCAAGCATTGATAAAATGATGTTTATGGCTTCAAAATGAGATGTTGACCAAAAATTTGGACTTTTGACTGTCAAATGACCATTTTGCCCCTACAATTGACTGTAGTGCAATTAGGGTTTTGACTGTGCAATTTTGTGCTGAAAGTCTTGAAACTTGATATGAGGATGCTTGACCATATTTATAGGCATGTGGGACTTGATTGGACCCTTGGCAACTTCATTTACTTTGTCAGAACCAAAACCCTAATTTTGACTGTTAGGAGGCCCTTGAACTGTGCAACCCTTGGGGAGATTTTGAAGCTTGACTTGGCAATTTCTTGAAGAATATGGGAGAGCAAATTTTGGGGTACAACACCTTGGTTCTAGAGTTGAATACTTTATATGCTTTACTATTAGTAGAGTATCCTAGAAAAATTCCTTCATCGCTCTTGGCATCCTACTTCCTTCTTGGCTCATAGTCAGTCAGAATATAACATTTACTTCCAAAGACATGGAAATACTTGACAGTTTTCTTTCTTTCTCTCCATAATTCATACAAAGTAACTGAAGTTCCAGTTTTGATTGTCACTTTGTTGTGAGTATAGAAAGCAGTGTTCATGGCTTCAGCCCAAAAGAAAAGGGGTAATTTCTTCACATGAAGCACAAATCTTGCACACTCTTGAATAGTCATGTTCTTTCTCTCAACCATACCATTTTGTTGAGGAGTGATGGGTGATAAAAACTCATGACTAATCCCCTTAGATGCACAGAATTCCTCAAATTTACTATTCTTAAATTCCTTCCCATGGTCACTTCTGATTCTGACGACACCACAACCTTTTTCTATTTGAATCTTGTGACACAGATCCTTAAACACTTCAAACACCTCAGATATCTCTTTGATGAACTTCAACCAAGTGAATCTCGAGTAGTCATCAACAATAATATAGGCATACCTTTTCCCTCCAACATTTTCCACCTGCATAGGCCCCATCAAGTCCATGTGAAGAAGCTCTAGAACTCTTGAGGTAGCAAGATATTGAATCTTCTTATGGGACATCCTTGTCTGCTTCCTAATTTTTCATTCACTATATATTTTCCCTTCATTAATCTTTAGGTTGGGAATATCTCTAATAGCTTCCTTTGACAGGATCTTATTCATACCCTTCAGATGTAGATGTCTGAGATTTTTATGCCATATGCTTACTTCATCATCTTTTGACAATAGGCATGTTGAGAGGCAATATAGAGAATTCCACAGGTAGCAGTTATCTTTTGATTTGGTCCCTCTCATAACCACTTCCTTCTTATCATTTATAATCAGGCATTCGGATTGAGTAAAGTTAACTTTGAGTCCTTGATCTCAGAGGTGAGTGATACTTATTAGATTTGCTGGTAGCCCTTTCACAAACAACATATTTTCTAGACTCGATTTTCCAGTGTGATACGGTGGCAGAACCGACTGTTAATACTGGTTTGCGTTTTTTGTTCGCAAATGTCGCGGTAAGCAAGAGTCGCCACCGACTTTTATTTTATCCAATCAGAAAAAGTAAAAAGAACAGAAAAAACCTTTTTCGAGATGTTTCTGAATACGGGGGGTAGATTATAGAAAGGGAAAGTGTTAGCACCCTTTCTATATGTGGTTTTCCATGGGCTCTTAGGTACTTGCTCATTTTGAAAACTACTTGTGTGTGCTTGTTTTGAAAAGTTTTGTTTTACTTCGTATTAAACCTTGTTTCTGTCCTCAAGAGTGTTACGAAGTTGTTTTTGAAAACTTTGTTTGAAAAGTGTTTGGGTGAAAAAAAATTGTTTATTTGAGAAAGTACCTAGGAACTAATCTACCTACTCGAAAAAGGTCTGTTTGTTTTCCTTTTAGACAATGATATCCCATTATTGAGAAATAGGTAGCATCGTCGTTGGAGTTTTTTAGGGACATTCGAAGGGACAAATACGATCACAAAAGCAATGTTAGGAAATGTTAGTAATCATCCTAAAGCCTTAAAGATCTTTTTCCAAGGCAACATCTGAATGGGTCATTTTAGATCTTTCAGGGCTAGAGGACAACCACTAACAAACCCTATACTTCATGACCGTTTACCAAAGGCAACTGGAGTGGAGTAAACCCTAGGAGTGAGCATGTGCGAGTGTAATTTTCAGTTAATTTATCTTTGCACATTTAGGGTTTTCTACCGTTTTAATTTTCAGTTTGTCTTTCCATACAGTCTTATTAATCTCTAGGCAGTTTATAGTTTGCGGAAATTAAAGCAAGAAAGTTAAAGTCCTAGCTATTACAAGGCTTTTGCAGATACATAATTATTTTGACCAAAAATAAAGATGCGGAATTGAAACCCTAATTACTATTACAAACTCGGAGCAGTTACAATAATAGAAAAAGGAATTAAAAATGCGTGCGACGAATTAAATGTGAGAATAATTAGCAAAACCTAAAAGTCTATTTGAAAAAAATGATTTGGTTATTTTTAAGGAAAAAATTAATTAGGTTATGTACAAAATTAAACCCTAATTCTAATTATTTTTAATTATATAAAAAAGGAATTAAATTTCCCTAATTTTAATTAAACTAATTAATTAAGGAAATAAAATATTTTTTTATGAAAAAATGATTTTTATGTTTTTTTGTGATTTTTTTATTTAATGATCAAAAATGATTTTTGTGTTATTTTTTGTAAAAAAGAAATTAATTAATCAAATTAAAAAAGAAAATAAAGAGAAAAGAATTAAAGAATTGGGCATGTGTTATAAGCTGAATGGGGGGTGTATGTTGAATTGTTCAGGCCCAAGAACTGTTGAGCCCAATCAACGCGCTAGATCCAGTGTGATACTCTTTCTGATGGTCCATGGTATGACCTTAGCGTTGGGCATTGGATATGGATTGATGATGAATCCAATGGTAGGATGATGACAGTGCATGGTAGACGTCTTGATGCATGGAGCATAGAACCTGTAGTTAAATGTTGAGAAAATATCAAAATGCTGGGACCTGGGATCGAACCCAGGTCCTCCCACTCAATACCACGCACGTCTTGCCATCTGGGCTACATGTTTTATTTGTCAATATAGTAACAAGAATATATATTATATGAAACAAAGTGGATAAAATGGAAAAAAATAAAAAGTGCGCGCGTGATTGAAACAAGCCAATGGTGGTCAGCCACGTTAGCTTCTTCTTCCCTTGTCCATCGTTTTAGGTACAATAGTTCTACCTACGGACAAAACTCCATAGCTATAGCACTGCAAGTTTCAAAAATCAACAGCAAGCATAATAAATCAATTGTGAGTACATAGATCAATTCCTCTTGATCTCACGAGCATCATGGTACCCTTTTCTTGAGCCAATTTAACCTGTATAGAAAAACCCTAAAACGACAAAGCAAACCCTAGCAATGGCAATTATGAGTACAAGCACTGAAACATCAATTAAACCATTCAAAAATGTTGCAAATATGTCAATGAACACAAATATATCATTAGAACATGTTTATGATGCAAGAATCATTGTAATCAAATTTGAAAAAGAAAGCAAACTGTGTGAAGTCTAGAGGGCGGTTATGGGCGTGAGGATGTGTGAAACTGATCGTGTTAGCTTCAAAGAGGCTCCAGGAAACTATTGGGAGTGTTGAAATGCTTTGAATTGCCTCTAGGTTGGAAAACGATTCACCACTTTCTTGCAAAAATTTTAGTTTTGTTCTTGTATTTTCACCACTGTAATCCTTCTTCTTGCGCATTGGTTGTGTTTTGTATATATACTAGGACAAATTAGGTTAACAAAAACAAATTGTATCTTTGAAAATCATGGAGATTTGATTTGATTTTGCTCCTTGTATGATATCTTTCCAAAATAGCCTAATCATGCCAATTTTGATTCAATTTACCTTGATTTGATTTAGTCTTATTAATCCAACTTGAATAGATTTGATTCCTACAAAAAAAACAAATCAAATTCAATCTTTTGTATTTTTTACCATTTATTTGATTTAATTTGAATTTTAAATAATAAAAATCAAAATAAAATAAATAATGAAGAAAATAATGTGTGGATGCTGATTTGGGTCATGGACCATGTTTCCAACAAGCTTCGATCATGAAAAGCTAGGCCCATTTGACAAAAAAAATGCACTTTTGAGCACATTTGACTTTTGTCAATTTTGCAAAAATGGTCAACTTTGACGAAGCATATCTCCTCCAATTTTAACCCTAGAGAGGTGTTCTTGGACTTTTTAGAAAGCTTAGGATTTCCCTTAAACAACCCTTTTGTTTTCATCTCAATTGGGTCTTCCATGTTCATGTAAGAAGCTTTGACCCAAAAGGTGTTTTTGTTGACTTTTCAAAAGGACCTATAATGTAGAAATTCATATCTTTTGATGAGTGCATATTTTTAACTTGGGGGATGAAGATTAATTGTAGGTAATTTCTTCCTCTTCAAAATGAGCCTTGGATGGAAAATTTCTGATAAAGTATGAAGAAGTTATGCCTGGTCAAAGTTTGGTTGAGTTTTCCTGTGAAACCCTAATTTAGCAACTTTTGGGTTTTGATGAATTGGGGGGAATTCCATGAGGAATCATGATCAACCCTTGATAAAATGATGGATATAAATTCAAAATGTTGATGTTGACCAAAAAATCTTGAAGTTTGACTGTATGTGGGCCACAGTTGACTTTTGACCTAATACAGCTGATTTTCAAGCATATGAGCAGTTGACTGAGAAAACTTCTTGTACAAGGCTTGAAACTTGACATGGAGGGTCTTGAGAACATATTGGGACCATGGAAAGAATTTGGACCCTTGGAGTTCCCACACCCTGATGAAAATGGAAACCCTAGTTTGAGGTACATTGCCTTAGGAGAGAGTTTGTCTGGTCAACTCTTGGGCATCTTTGAGCAAGTTGAGGACCTCAATGGGAATGTGTTGAGTAAAATGAGAGGGACAATTTTGGGGTACAACATCCAGCATAATCCATATTTCCCACACCTTTGATTTCACTCTTTGACCCATCTCCAAAAGTGACATAGCTAGTGGCGCGTAGTTTTATGTCCACAAGGAATCTCTTAACTTCAGTCATGTGTCTAGAGTAGCCACTATCAAAATACCAATCTTCTCTAGTAGATAGTTTGATAGAAGTGTAAGCTATGAGTCCATATGAGTCATGGTAAAAATCTCCTCTTGACTTCGCCTTATAGTTATCATCTTTTTTTCTGTAAGGAAGTCTATGGATGGGATATCCATGCAATTTGTAGCACGAGGACTTTAAATGTGCAAACCCTCCACAGTAGTGACACCTTCATGGCTTATACATGGGACTATGATATCTTCCCCGATGTCTTGAAATATGCTGGGACATACGCCTTAAAATATTCAGATCATGATTCATATTTTGAGGAGAAAATTCCACTATTTGTTTGTTGTTCTTCACAATTTCGTTATTAAAACCAAGTCCCTCTACATTCAGAGTATACTCCTCTTTAAGTTTAGCAATGATAGATAGATTATGTTCTTTCTCAACCTCCAGTTTCGTAATGACAAACTTTTGTGTCAATACTTTCTGACACAATCTTTCATTCTTGAGGCATAACTCTGAGTACCTAGCATCCAGATAACTAATGATGAGTTCTCCTACATATGATTCTTTATCAGAAGTGCATGATTCTCGATCATATCCATAAAATCCAGTCAAGGCAGTCACCTGCTTGGCTGAACCTTCCTCATGATCACTTTCTGATTCCCCATCAGACCATGACACAGACATATTTTTTCCTTGCTTTTTAAGATAGGTGGCAAATTCAGTTCTTATGTGTTTGTATCCCTCACATTCATGACACTGAACATCTTTCCCTTAGTTTGACTTTTCTTCAAATCTTAACTTTCTTCCCAGGTCCTGGTTCTTATTGATGTCGTATGATATGTTCTTAGCACCCAGCCTGGACTTCCTCAGCACCCTGCTAAACTGTCTTCCCAACAGCATGAGATCCTCAAAAATTCCTTCCGAGTTCATGTTTCCTTTATCCTCTGAGTATTCATAACTAGAAGCAAACTCTATGCTCTTTTTCTTTTCAGATTTGTCATTGATAGCTGACTCAAAAGTTTTAAGCGAACTTACAAGCTCATCAACGGTCATAGTGCTTAAATATTGGGATTCTTCAATAGTAATCACCTTCATGTCAAATATCTTTGGAAGAGATCTAAGCATCTTCCTGACCAGCTTATCCTCTTCTATCTTCTCTCCTAGGTCTTCTGAGTCATTAGCAATATCTAGAGCGGTCATGTAAAGACCTGGATATTTTCATCCTCATTCATCTTCAAGTTCTCAAATTTAGAGAAGAGAAGCTGAAGCTTTGCCAATTTAACCTTAGGATTTTCTTCATGAACTTTCTTCAGGGTTTCCCATGCAACTTTTTCATGCTTACAACTCTTTATCAGCTTGAAAATATTTTTATCAACTCCATTGAATATGGCATTCAATTCTTTTGAGTTTCCTTATGATAACGCCTCATCATTATCATCCCAGTCTTCTTTAAGCTTCAGCACATTAGTGGTCTTCCCTACAGCATCCAATACCTTCGGTGGATCTCAACCTTTGACTTTATAAAGGTTTCCATACGAGGTTTCCAACTGTCATATTTGGTACCACCCAGAATTGGTATTTTAACCACAGTTCTATCGTCCTTGTCCATTGCACCAGAAAGTAACTTCCCTGAACCTCACCCAGAGTCAGAGCAGGATCCCTGCTCTGGTACCAATTGAAATTTTGGCTATCAGATCTCGGATGTCCTAAGAGATGTCAAGACACCGGATCTGACTTCACACACAACAGCAAGATGGATAAACAAAATTAATAGTGCTGAAAGTAAATAACACAAGATATGTTTACCCATCTCGGAACATCCTTCATACTCTGGGGGCTACCAAGTCAAGTATGAAATCAACTAGATAGTATCAATTTGCAGACCTTACAACAAACCTCTAGTTTACAGTCTATGCACTTAATCACTATCCTTTGTTTAACTTCTACCTAAGACACATCTAGGTATGAGGTCCTCCTTAAATCCTTCTTCAATTACACTCAGAAATTGGAGAAAACTCTAAACACAAGTAGAGAACAAAAACAATCGGAAGATGTACTTCAAAAACACGTAAGACTCAATGCTTAAAATCTTATAAGAATTGACACACAATATGTTCATTGCTTAAAAGCTTCTGAACATCTAACACGAAACTTACAACCCAACAATAAGGATTCTAAAAATCCTAACACAAATACATCCATAAGTTCCACCTAATACTAGGTATACACCAGTCTATTTATAACTTTGTTCTAGACTGGGTTGGGCTTCAAAACCGCAACAGTGAGGCTGCACAAAGTCTACAAAAAGTCCTCTAAAAAAATAGGTCTTCAATCATTAGTTTCCTAATAAATCTCCATATTTAGAAACTAATCAAATATTCTAAAACCAATCAAATAATATTCTGACTTGTCAATCTTGGACGCCACATAAGCTAACTGAATATTCCATGAATATCCAATAGCCAAAAAAAGTTGATCCACACTGTCAGCTTGTTACAGATGCGATGTCCTAACTTCTTGTTGGGGCATCCTTCTTAACATGTTGAAAATAGAAAGTTGGAACATCTTGTTAAATATATTGCTGCTAAATTAATATTGTTCATAAAAAACACAAATAAACCAAAACTTTTAAGAAGAACTATGATGTTATGATTTCTCTATTGCACGATGGGGATACATAGGCACGAGGTTTCAAAACCGAGGTGAGCCCAATAATAATAAAAACTCTTCTTTTGTATATAATTATTTTCATTCATGCATTCTTTTAGCTTGTAAGCTTTAGATTTAAACACATCATTTGATTAGAACAACAAGAGTGGATCTCGTGGAGTAGGACAAATATGAGGGGTGCTAATACTTTCCCCTTGCATAATCGACTCATGTACCCTTTCTCTAGGTCGTGAGACGTTTATGATTTCCTTTCTCAGGTTTACTTGATGGTTTCCTTTCCCTTCCTTGAGATAAATAACATTCGATGGCGACCATTTATCATTATTTTCCTAGTTGCTTCAGTTGACGACTTCAGTGGGGACTCTTTCCTTAGTGGGTCATGAAATCCAAGTATGACAGAACTTAGATGTCATATGACATGTTGGGACATCTGATTCAACATGAATAAATAGGCAAGGTATCAACAATAAAAACAGTACTGAAAAGCATAAACAACACACCAGAATTGTTAACCCAGTTAAGAGAAACCCACTTACTCTGAGGGCATACCAATCCAAGGACAAATACACTATGATAGTAACAATTCGAAGCTAAACTCCCTCGTTTACAAATTCTAACTTAATCACTACATGTTCTATATTGTTATCTAAGATTCACCTAGATATAAGGCCCTCTTCAATCCCTCTTCAATCACAGACAACGATTGGACAACAACAATTATGAACAAATAGGAAGACGCACTTCCATGACAATCTCTAGCCAAGATTCTTGACTAAGAACACAAATTGGAGTTGCTTAAAAGCTTCCTCCAAGAACAATATTCAACTCATTATTTCACAGCTTCTAAGTGAGAACATATGACCATCTCACAACGCGAGTGGTTCACTTACACCAACTCTCCTAGAGATCGGAAAAAGACAAAGCTCTACACTTCTACATATTGAACTCATACCTTTCCTACGTTACAAAGACTTCTATTTATAACTTATACCCAACTTGATTTGGGCCTTCAAATCACAGCATACCAGCTGTTAAAATTAGTAGTAACTTCTGCTACAAACAAGGTCTTCAATCATTAGGTTCCTAAAGTATCTCCATATTTAGAAATTGTATATTATTCAATATTCTGACTTGATTCTTCTAGACCTTTAAATCAAATCCACATAGGATTGCATAATATTTTACATCAGTTAAATCATAACAGAATCTAATTGTCCACTTCATCTCAGGTGCGATGTTGTATGCTCCTTCATATGACTTCTTATCTGACATGTTGTTCCAGATGTTGAAATACTTCAACTCAACATGTCCTAACATAGGATAGGACTTCTTGCTCAACATGTTCTTGTTAGAAAGTTAACATCTCATATCTAACACATTGCTGCTATATTTATTTTACAAAAATTAATGCAAATCCTTAAAACTAATGAACTTACAATCTCACTCTTTGGAAAATTTTGGATAAAACAAATAATGAAAATTACAACCCAAATTATAGCAATAATCAAAACAATTCTTCAACAGTAGTCTTCAGCAACTACTGAACTCAGCAGTAAAACACCATAGAGTCAGTCTTTAGATAAGATGTCAGGACATCTTGTTCGACATCTTCTTTCCAACATTTTAAATGAACTCCATTGCAGTACAAACTCCAGCATCAAAGAACAACAACATCAGGATAAAAGGAAGGAAAGTCCTAAAGATATTTGATGCAACCAATCCAAATGAGGAAGATGATAGGTCTACACTCCCCTTCAACCTAGTAACCTTTTATTGTCACAGATGAATAGATCTTCCTTTCAACTGGTGGAAAAAGAGGACCATGAAGCATCCAACCACCACCCTGGGTAACTCAGAACACAGGTCACAATTATGGTCATAACTCAGATCACAAGTCACAAAATAATGCAATAGACACGAGATAGAAATTTTTATACGACATCTTTGAAAGATACTTGTGAGAACATAATCCAAATTGTCCATCTAAGTAAACCCTTTCTCCACCCTTTTTGTCCAAAAATTGAAAAAGAAGGCCTCCACAAAACTAGACCCAAGCACAGCTCACCCAAACCCGAATAAAATCCATAAGAATTATGGACACAATAAATACACACGGGGTGAAAGAAGAAAAGAGAAACCTCTATAAATAGCTGGATAATTGCTTGGGAAATAACGATCCTTGAATGTAGCACTAATCTTTGTCAAAAGGAAATGTTATTTGAGGAGAAACTTCCACCAAATATAACGTGCACCATCCAACACGGCTTTGAACATGTTTAATAACTCTGGACTGATTCTTTTGAGCAAAAAAGGTCTCAATACATGCACATTCTCAGTAAAAAACGCTTACTGACACGGGTTTGAACAAACTGTCCTCAAAAACTCCTTTGTTGATCATGCAGGAAACATGTCCTGAATAATGTCCTACACCCAGTCATACATTATCTTCATCTGCTAGTACATTGACCAAAACATATTCAACCACACTATATTCCACTGGATTCTAAGTGTTCTCCTTTCACTTGGACTTAGTGACACACACCAAGATATCAAAATATCACATTTGTGACACCTATCAATAATAAAGACCCTTAGAGAGTCCTTCACAAAATATGTAGATAAAAATTAATTATTCTAGACTCAACCATTAAACACTCAAGAGTAATGTGAAATTATGATAGTTTATCCAACTTCACATGGCTAGAACCAACCATGCCTTGTCAAGATCACCAAATACTTTACAATGTCACAACATGTTGTCTGACATCACATCCTCATAAGAGGCATAAGATCTCCACAAGTTTGAACAACACACAAACAATATTTGTACCATTGCAGCAACAATCCACAGACAAATGCATGACTCCCCCTGTCATGAATAACCAATTCTCCAGTTGAAGATGAAAACTTGAGCACTAGATGAAAATACATGAAATACTTCATTCTTTCATGTTGAAGAACAACACTTCCCGCATATGCTAAACCCTGACTCCCTTAGTAGAGTCAAACTATAGTCTGATATTCTCACTCCTTGAGAATACAACCAAGCACTCTGACTTCTTCACAAGACAAGGACAAATCTGATCATTGTCCTTTCATAACCACATTATGTGTCATGACCTTTTTAATAGGCAAGATGTCATGCATACTAGGTGTGAAGTCACTCACTAACTCCAAAAAAAACTTAGTTTGCTTAAAAGCTTTACTAAGATCCAGATCACCAAACCTTTTCTGGAGTGACTTGCAGCAGAAGAAAAACACCTTATCAAAACACTCTGCTCAGACCTAAGTATCTGTCAGCAGTCTTATTCCCTTTCATCCACTAGTAGTTGTTGATACTAGTGGAGTCTTCAACAAAATAGTTATGCATTCACCAAGCATACTACTGTAGATAGGATTCGATTTTCCATATTCTAATCCCCATAGTCAGAAATGCCACTTCTGAAAATAATGCTTGAGCATCCAACTTCACATGCACAATCCCAAGAAAAAAAATTGACATCCACCATCATTATGTTACAACATCATTTGGGACATTAGTCTCTTAATACAGAACCCAATCAATTCAAAGGACTCATTATGCATAGAAATCCTTTATGAAGCTCCCAATAAAACACACAGTTGGTGCAGTCTACTCAGGTTATACCAAACACCTGAATGTTATGGATAGAAATAAACTCTCACATACTCTCTGAAACACAATGTTCAAAATGCATAGTTGCATTATTCTTCAGACAAATACTTAGTCTCCCATTAAAGTATTCACCGTCAGTCTCATGCACAACCTCCTTAGAGGATAAAAAAATAATCAGCTCCTGACAAAGTATTTATCATAGGTTAGATAAGATTACCTTTTCACACAAGGTAGGATAATTTGGTATGACATCCTTCTTCTGCATACGTCTGGCATCGGCAGATAAAATTCATTCACACCATAAAATATTCCAGATTAGGTCAGTGGCTTGACCTTAAACTCCACTCTGGACAACAATAACTTCCTTGGCTAAAAAAATAAAACACACTTTGAGACGATGTTCCAACATCAGATCCGACATCAATCTCAACCACATGGATTTCACCATCAACTATGGTCTGGAGACACCATAGTAATCTATAACTCTTGCAAGGGGTACAATAGGATCAACCATCAGTAGTTGATCAACCTTCAATTTCAGATGATTACATTTAGAGCATGCACACCTCAAGAATATTTCTTCCTATAAGCACAATGTTCAGATCTCCTGTCTGACTTTGAGGTGTTGGACATCATCCTTCTGCACCTAAAGAGGAGATTGCCTCTAACACGTATCTGGAGCAGACTTCAATAATAATGGCATTTACTAGTCATCATGAAATAGACTACTTAGAATAAGTCTGCTTCTATAATACACAAAGATTTCCTTCAATCCTTGCAAAACATCTATTCCAATATGTGAGCACACCATATAACTGAACCTTATCAGAGAGAGGAACTTCCCATTGATACCAGGGAACCATAATTGATTGGTCCCAAAACTAATAACTCCTCCTTGCTTCAAGAAACCTTAAATTCCCAACCTAGGTGGATTAGATTACATTTCAACATTGCAGACACAAATCAACCGCAGAATTCCAGTTGATACAACTCCAATGCAGATAATCCTTGAAATACATTTCCACAACAACATAACAAGAGTTCCATTCTCCCATAGACTTGATAAGAATACCAAGTTAAATTAAACAACCTACATCCTATTTATGAAAATTACCACCATACATATTGAGAAAACAACTCTCAATACGCAGATGTCAAGACATTATGTCTTACATTTCTTCAAGATCTTTCAGCTTCATATTAAGGACTCCCTCTTATTAACTGCTAAGAATTCCTTGAGAATCATACAGTAGCTTCACACTAACTCACTTAGATCAAAAATAAACTAACATAATAAGTGTCCAATATATTGATGTCTCCTGACCAACATACTTAATCTAAGATATGTTTCTATCAAAGAAACTTCTTAGACCCACAACACAGATTCCTCCTCTTCCAGATAAGGAGTAGGTTCCAAACATATGTGATCAACACATATTTGTTTATCCCCCAAAGCATCTTCTAAGCCCTACCTTTATCCAACAAGATTCTGCATAATCTGTTGGTTACATGTTCCAACATCTGGTAGGACATTAGTTCCCTTCATAAGGAACACACCAAGAGATCTTCTATCAAATCCTGGAGATTGGCCTTTTTAGGGTTGGAAGAAAAAATAAATTGCCTCTACCAGATCTCTCTTCAACAAACTCATATAAGAGTGCCTTTATGAGTGGACTTGGGCTAAACCTCAAGTATCTTTGGCAACTCTAACAAACTATTTGAACCTCTCCTCAAGTATCACCACACCATGGGATACACCTTTAGATGAGAATAGGGTATTGTAGACTCAACACACAAAGCCACCGGGATTTTTCCATCAGATATACATGCAGCGGAACACAAACCTGAAAAATCCTCAACAACCTTCAGGAACAACATAAACCTTAGCACAAACACACCATGCTCCCAGTGCAACAGGTTATCCTAGGTTTGAAACTAAATCAAACTCTCAACACAGTAGCTTGCCACTAAAGCTACATGCCTGAAAATAGCACAGACATGTCCAATATATACCTTGTCATTAACAATCCATCCTTAACTTCTAGGGACCATTCAAACAACAATATGAACTCTCTAAGTTCAAACAACTTTTCAGTAGAACCTTCTACCTTGCACATACACCAGAAAGTATCCCCATGGATCTCATCCAAAAACAGACAGGATGCCTGCTCTGATACCAATTGAAATTCTAGTATGACAGAACTCATATGTCTTATGACATGTTGGGACATCTGATCTGACATAAACAAACATGCAAGGTATCAACAATAAAAATAGTACTGAAAAGCATAAATAACACACCAGAATTATTAACCCAGTTCGGAGACACTCTCCTATTCTAGGGCATATCAATTCGAAGCTAAACTCTCTCATTTACAACTTCACACTTAATCACTACCTATGTTATAATTTTATCTAACACTCGCCTAGATATGAGGCTCACCTCAATCCCTCTTCAATCATAGAATGTGATTGGGAAACAACAATTCTGAACAAATAGGAACACACACTTCCATGATAATCTCTAGCCAAGACTGTTGGATAAGAACACAACTTGGAGTTGCTTCAAAGCTTCCTCCAAGAACAATACTCAACTCATTACTTCACAGCTTCTGAGTGAGAACATAGTGACCATCTCCCAACTCGAGTGGTTCACTTACACCAACTCTCCTAGAGAGCGGAAAAAAGATAAATCCCTAGAATTCCACATCTTGAACTCGCATCTTTCCTAGTTTACAAAGACTTCTATTTATAACCTATACCCAACTGGATTTTGGCCTTCAAATCACAACATATCAGCTCTTATAATCAGCAGTAACTTCTGCTATAAACGAGGTCTTCAATCATTAGGTTCCTAAAATATCCCCTTATTTAGAAACATCATATTCTTCAATCTTCTTACTTGATTCTTCTAGACCTTTAAATCAGTGCCACATAGGAATGCATAATATTCCCATAATATTTTGAATCATTTAAATCATAACATAATCTAACTGTCCACTTTATCCAGGTGCGATGTCGTATGCTCCTTCATAAGACATATTATCTGACATGTTGTTCCACATGTTGAAATACTTTAACTCAACATGTCCTAACATAAGATAGGACTTCTTGCTCAACCTGTTCTTGTTATCAAGTTAACATCTCCTATCTAACACATTGCTACTATATTTATTTTATAAAAATTAATGCCAATCCTTAAAACTAAGGAACTTACAGGTCAGTCCTAGTTCTTGTTTGTTGTGTCTTTGGGTGTTTATTTATTTTTAGCTTTATGGCTTGTTCATTTGTATATATATATAATCATTTGTATATATTTTTACATGCATTTTATTGCTTTCCATATGCTGGATATTGTTGTTGTGCTGGATATTGAGTTTTCTGTGTTTTCTTGGTGGGTGGGATGTTACCATGAGGTAAAAGGCCCAATATCGTAACTGGAAAAAAAATACGAGTCTCCACCATTAATATTTATCCTAAGGATGGGGATTTAACAAATAACCCTAGTTCGTACAGAGATTCTAAACTCGTAAGTCAATTAGACGAAGGGAAGGTGTTAGGCACCCTTCATCTCCCTTGTTCTCAAGGGGCTCCGCTTTTAGGTTTAAGGGTAAGATAGGGAATTTAGTAGGTAATATTTCTATATGCTGAGAAAAGGATTTAATTTTTTAGTTGTGAACTCACCTTGGTTTTAATTGTGTGCCTATGTATCTCCTTGTAAAGAATCAGAGTCCAAATTTGTAGTTCGAATGTGTTTGGTTAGTTTTTTTATGGATTGTGGAAATGTTTGAAATTATCCTTGAACCTTGTCTGGGTTTGAAAATGGCATAGTCATAGACACAGTTCGCAGTTAATACACTATATCTCCACAATCCATTTTTTTGAAAATAAAGTTGAATTTGAAATTAAGTTAGTAGAAAATTTGTTAAATTTGATGGGTTAGTTGTCTTAGAATTTATGATGCAAATTGAAAAAAGATAGATTTAAATGATAAAAATGTTTGATAAATAGAAAGAAAATGTGGTTAGTATTTTAGAAAATAATAAACAATTATTTTCTTATTATTAAAAATATATCAAATACTTTTAATATTAACCCAATATTTATTTATTAATAATTTTATGATAAAAATAAAAAAATATTTTAATGCAATATACTAGAAAGTTATATGAGATATCATATAAAATAAATAAATAAATAAAATAAAATAAAACTAATTAATTAATTAAAAATAAAAAATTATTGGATTAAATAGGGGGTGTACTTTTACTCAGGGTAGTAAAAGCAGGGAGTTTAAATAGCAAGGGCCTGAGCCTAATAGTTGTTTTTGATCCAATAGGCGGGGCGGGGGTGTATGTTTGCACTAGGGAAGTAAAGGGTGGTTGGAATAACATTGAGCTTGGCCCAAGACAGACTCTGGGCCCGTTTGGACAGCGTGAGTAAGGGCGCATGCTTTATGGTGGTCACAATGAACTTGGAACGTTTAATAGCATCAGAAGGGCACCAAAGTTCAACTCAGGGCCCTTGATATGGAGTATGTTAGACGGATGGAGGGGATGGAACCTTGACTGAAGGCATACAGTGGATTGGGATACACGGGATAGGTTAACATATGTTTATCGCGTGGCTATCGTTCAGCCATGCGTTCAACATCAACAAACAGGGGGAGTGCTATATAAAGGAAATATTAAGCTCATGGCTCATTTTTTCCTTTTCCCTCTCTCTCTTTCTTCAAAAAACAAACACAACAGATATCATTGGAGGTAAAGTGAGAAGCTATGGCTTCTCTCTAGATTTCCTCACCAGAAATCGCCTCTACCCTGGGTGCCACCGGCAAAAAATCGTTTCCGTCGGTGGCAGCTCCAGGGCACCACCAGCTCTAACAACCACCACCTTGAATCTTCAAACCTTCATCCCAATGAAACCCAGATCTTGATGATCTTCATCCAACCCCACCCAGATCTCCAAACAACCTTAGAAACCTATGCTACCTTCATCCAAAACCTAAGAACCCTAAGGGTTCCACGTGAACCCTAACCCTATTTCTTTAACCCTAACCGAATCACAAAACCCCAACCTGTTCATATCCTAACTCATCTTATCGGTTGATCAAAACCTGAGAAATGGTTGGAAGATGATCTGCAGTCGGGCTGTGATATCGGGGAGAAAAGGGGGTTGTACCTGCAAGGCACTCTGACAATCAAGTAAGAGTGGGAACAAGGAGGTACAAGGAAAGTATTAGGTAGAGAATAGTGAATATTGGATACTTGTCCCTCACAGGTGTGAGGGTTTATATAATGCCCCTGGCGCATGGCCATTGGTTCCTAATTTCACGCCTAGATATGCGGGTTCGTGAAATCAGGTAACTGCCAGGACTTGGTCAAACCGGGAAGATGTGCTCGTAAATAGTTGTTGGTTCCGAGGAGGGGGTTAGTTACAGGCGTCTCTCTAGTCGGTTCCTGGTGGCCTGCACGGCGTTGATATCGGGAAGACTGAGAGGATGCTCATTGGTCATCCTGGGCCAGTGCTGGTTTGGGAGGGAAAATGGCTGACATGCTCGATAGGTAGCGGGAATTCCAGGTCACGATCGTGTGGGTCGTACTGAAGGAGATGTCTTGGACTGGGCCCAGTCAAGCTGTCGGGCCAGTCTAGAACAGTAGCCCCTAAGTTGTTGCTTCTGGGTATAAGAGCAATGACTTTAACATCTGCTCGAGGAATAGGATGTGCCTGACAGGGAAATGAGTGTTACCTGTTACGCCTGCTTGTGGGGAGACAAGGTGTTGGTTGTTAGGACTTTTGAATTTAGAGAGGTAGCATGTTTTGGGAAGCGTGCTAGAGAAGCGGCGCAATGATGACCTAGGGCTAGGGTGAAATGATGACGACCCTAGGGTTCCCTAGACGCGTGTCTTGCACACGCGAATTATCTCAGCTATAAATACGAGAGGAATGGGGTGTTTAGTATTTTTCGCATTCTCTCTCAACTGCTCGTATCAGCTCGATAGTTGGCCACCGATATTTGTTGATTTTCTATGCTTGCAGCTGCTAACTTTCTTTTTTTCTTCTATTACTGGTAAGTTTTTGATCTTCCATTGTTGTTTGCAATTTCTCCTTTTCCGTTCTAGATATGCATGCGGTTAGGATTTAGGGTTCCGTTAGGGAGGACGTCGTTCGTAGTGAACGGTGTTTCCGTGATTTAGAATCGCTGGAGTCGTCGTGGGGTCTCCTCGGGTATTTCATAGTGCATCGTAGGTGGCTCATTAGGGATTATGGCTTTTTCTAAAATTCATGCCCGTTAGTTTGCCTCAATGAGGGTTTAGGGCTTTTTCTGCAATTCATGCCCGTTCGTGTGCCTCAATGAGGGTTCTGGTCGGGGATATAATCCTTGTTTCCCAGTGTCCTTCTCTTTTTTAGTGGTGGAAGGGTGGTTCTGGCATTGATGTCGAGCTCATCTTTTTCCTCTGCTTTTCAGATTCCATGGCTGATACTGCTTGGGTCGTTATTTCTAGCGAATCTACACAATCTTCTGAGAGTTCCTCGGACGAGACAAGTAACTCGTCAAGCATCCTTGAAATCTCTGGGGATATGCAGAACAAGATGGGACAGCAAATGGGGGATCCTGACATGGGGGCGACTTCTACGGACCAGGGTAGCTTGTTTTCTCCTGGAGACAATGAGGACCACAAGGATTGGGTCGCGAACGACCCCTGGGAGTGGCATTCGTATTTTTATGAGCACGGGGAGGATGTCTTCACGAACGTATACACTCATGAGGAGGGGGCTTTGGAGGAATGGTCGTTATATATTCTTGGGAAGGAGAGCAGGATCTTCTCGAAGTATGGCAAGAGGCGGATCCCGATGTACGACATTGTTTTTCGAGAGATGGGTCTTCGCCTCCCCTTCTCTGACTTCGAGGTGGCCATTTTCAGGCATTTGCGTGTGGCTCCCTCCTAATTGCACCCGAAAGATATCACATTCATGCGAGCATTTGAAATAGTCTATGACCATATGAAGATAGGGGCCACCATCCCACTGTTTTTATACTGCTTCCACATTCAAAGGAGTAAGGTCGAAGAAAGTAGGGATGAGTTTCCATGAAGGAAGTCAATGGGAAGTTATTCAAATTCTATTTGGAGTGTTTCCGCCATTTTAAGGACAAATACATCTTGGTGCAACCTTCCTCGACAAAGGCATTGTTGAACATTTTTAGGACTGCATCATTACTCAACGAGGATGGGACTCCTCATTTAAATGAGCTAGGGGAGCCTACCGTAAAGTTGATTTATAAGTTCCCGTTCCAACGGACGAGGAAACATTTTGACATGGAATTGGGGTCCTATGTTTGGAGAGAGGGGGACGAGGGGACGAGGGTTTGGAGAGTTTTGCTACTCTGATCGTGTTTGTGGCTCAAATCCATCGGATCCAGCGAGTTGGTCGGGGAGGTAGGCATGTGTTAGATAAGAACGGGGAGACCGTATACAAGTCGGGCCTCATAAACATCAAGGAGTTCCTCGGAAGCGGGGACTCCGTTAGATATTTGGGTATATATATTTCTTATAGTAGTAAGTGGTTGTCATTTGTTTGACTCCTCGTTTTACTGACTATGTTCCCTTTCATTTGTTTTGTAGAAAGGATGAATCCTACTTAGGAGCGTCTGGCCAAGACTCTTGTTGCCCGAGCGAGGAGGGCTTTAAAGGATGCACAGACCGGTGCTGGGCAAGCTCCTACCTCGGGGTCGGGCGGCTCATCCTCAGTTCAGGACACATACGCTCTCTCTCCCTCTTCCATTTCTAAAGACCATGAGCTGAGGGGAGTGTCGACCTGATCGGGGAAATAAGGAAAGGGATGTACGACCTGCCCCCTTGCTGGCTAGAGAAGTCTTTTTTCGTGGGTGCGACTCTCCATCTTCCCCGGGCTGAATCTCTCCTTCTCGAGGGAATGGGCCGTCCGGAGAAGAGGGTGGTGCTGGCGCAAGATGCAGGCGGTTTGATGTGGATCCTGGAGATGGCAGTTGCTTACACCAAGGGGAGTTCATCTCAGGAGGAAGAAATGAAGAATCTTCATGCCAAGATGGATGCGAGCGAGAAGGCCTTGGTTGAGAAGGACAAAGCTTTGAAGTTGTATGGGGAAGAATCGGGGAAGCTTTCCGAGGAACACATGGTTCTTCTGCTCGAGAGAGAGAGAGAGAGAGAGAGAGAGAGAGAGAGAGAGAGAGAGAGAGAGAGAGAGAGAGAGAGAGAGAGATAGGGTCTTGAGGGAAAGGTAACGACCCTAATTGCTGAGATTGCACCTGCTGAAGACGAGCCGGAGGATACTAAGGATCTTAAGACTCGGGCGGAGCTGGTTGTTTGATTCCAGTTGGCCGTGGATGACGCTCAGGCTGCTTCTGAGGGAAGCTTCGAGAATTTTGTGAATCTGATGCGTGTGTTGAACTCTGGTGTCGAGCTCAACACCTCAGGAATGGGGGTTAACTACTATGTGGCTGACGACCATATCCTGGTCCCCGATTATCTCAAGGACATCGTCGCTCAACCGACTAGGGGTCCTGCCCAACTGTCACTCATTTTCGAAGGGGAAACGGAAGGATGGTTATATGTTTATTTCGGCCTACGTATCGTATTTGTTGTATTTGTTTCTCTGGGATATTGCCTGTTTATGTAATATTTGCACATTATCGGCCCAAGCGGTCGTTTTATTTAAATTTCGGCCATTGGTCGTTTGCTCTGGATATTTGACTTGTGTTCTTTACATGTTTGTTGACAAACTAGCCTGTTTAGGATGTTTTTTATTTTGTTAAGAGTTATATTGGGGATTTCCTCGTTTTGTATGTTCGTCAATGTGGGGAAACTGATCAAACGGCCATGGTGAATATCGAGCGAGGGCCGGAACTCAGGACTCGTTTCGAGGGACCCAGGTTCAGCAGCATGAACTTCTCGTTGCGATTTGGACATTCTACCGTCGTGGCACAAAGACTATGTAGCACGGTCGAGTTATCCATGTCGGGCTAAGGGTGCGCTCGTCAACAGAGCGGATCCTCGCCCCTTCTGAATACTTTGGGTTCTATGCTTGTGCCTAGGCATGCACGCATTGTCGGGCCTGGGTGAGGTTGTCTTGTCGACCAAACTTGTCGACTGCTCAGTGTTTTTAACTGTAATATTGTTTTAGCTTTTCAACGTTCCATGATCGAACGAGCTGTTCCCCTTGTAAATTTTCCAAGTAATATGCTCTGGTCCACATTTTTACGTAGACACGATAAGGACCTTCCCAGTTCGTTGCGAGCTTGCCCTCGCGAGATTCTTTTCAATTTCTCTTTAAGACAAGGCAGCCGACCATCTTGGCATCGTGGCCCATGGCTATTTTTGTTTGAGTGAGGCCTCTCGTAGGCCGCTCCTGTTCTAATTTCTTCCATTAGATCCAGCTTTTCACGAAGGGCGACGTCGTTCATCTCCTCACCAGGAGGTGCCTCAGTTCGCCTGGAAGGTTCCTAGATCTCCACAGGAATGACAGCCTCCATCCCGTAAGCTAGTCAGAACGGAGTCTCCCCGGTGGATGAATGGGCAATTGTTTGGTATCCCCATAGCACATTGTGTAGCTCCTCGACCCATCGCTTCTTGGTTTCGTCCAACCTTAGTTGAGGCCTATGAGTATCACTTTGTTCGCAGACTCGGCTTGGCCGTTCGTCTGGGGATGCTCGACGGAGGCGAAGTGTTGGGTGGTGCCCAGTTTCATGACGAATTCTTGAAAGGTGTGGTCTATGAACTGGGTCCCATTGTCAGTGACTATCGCTTGTGGGATGCCAAAGCGAGCGAGGATATTTCTTTTGTAGAAGCGGAGGATGTTTTGGGCGGTGATTTTGGCCAATGCTTTTTCTTCTATCCATTTGGTAAAGTAGTCGACCGCTACGATTAGATATTTGTTTTGATTGGTTCCGACCATGAACGGGCCGAGGAGATCAAGTCCCCACCAAGCGAAGGGCCAATGAGAGAAGAGGGATTTAAGCTCGTTGGGAGGAGCTAAATGCATGTCTCTGTGTCGCTGGCATTTATCACATTTCTTCACATGCTCTTTTGGGCCGTGTTGCATGGTAGGACAACGGTATCTTGCATGCAAGGCTTTTCTCGTAAGGGATCTCCCGCCTAGATGTTGGTTGCTGATGCCCTCGTGGATTTCGAGCAAGACACGTTATGCCCCGTTCCGGTCAACACACTTGAGAAGTGGAATGGAAAATCCTCTTCTATAAATTTTACCTTCGACCTAGACATACGAGCAAGCTCTCCGCCTGACAACGGTCGCTTCTTTTGGGTCGTATAGGAGTTTGCCCTTAGTGAGGTAGTCGTGCACGGGGGTCATCCAACAATCACTGTCCTGGATGGGAAATACTTCTAGGGTAGAGGATGGCCTTTGGGTGCTTGGTCGAGGAAGTATCTCATGTATCACAAATTTGTTTCCTCCCTTACTCTTCATGCTCGCCAATTTGGATAAGATATCTGCACATGCATTATGCTCGCGGGGAACATGGTTTACATCCACAGATTTAAACTTCTTTTTCGTCTCCTGGACCAGGGCCCAATATTCGCCGAGTTGGTTGTTTTTGACCTGATATTCGCCTCAGACTTGAGAGGCAAGCAACTGAGAGTCGGTGAATATTTTCGATTCCTCGGCTCCCAAATCTTTGGCCAATCGTAAACCCGTGAGGAACGCCCCATATTCAGCCTGATTGTTGGAGGTTGGAAAAGATAGGGAGAGGGAGACTTCAATTAGGGTCCCTTCCTCGTTTTCCAGTATGATGCATGCACCGCTTCTGGTCAAACTGGAGGCACCATTGACAAAGATCGTCCAACGACTCAATCCATCGGGGTCTGTGGGCAAGGTCATTTCAGCTACGAAGTCGGCCAAGGCCTGAGCCTTAAGGGCTTTCCTACTCTCATATTGGATATCAAATTCAGAGAGGTCCAAGGACCATTTCAACATTCTACCGACGATGTATGGTCTTCTGAGCAGTTGTTTTATTGGTTGATCTGTCTGGACCACTATGGTGTGGGCCAAGAAATAGTGTCTGAGTCTCCTTGCTACATTGACGAGGGCTAGAGCTACTTTTTCGATTTACTGATATCTTGCTTTCGGGCCCTGCAGGGCCTTGTTCGTGAAGTAAATTGGCCTTTATCCTTCTGGGTTTTCCTTTATCAGTGTCGCGCTTATTGCCTCGAAGGCGACGACCAGATATAGGTAGAGGACCTCATCTTTCTCGGGCCAGGATAGGACGGGCGGCTGTGATAACTCTCATTTCAAATGAACGAGAGCTTGATCGCATTCGAGCGTCCACTCAAAGGTGTCTTCCTTGCGCGGGAGCTTGAACAAGGGAAGCATGTGATGGGAGGACTTTGCCACAAATCGAGAGAGAGAAGTGAGTATGTCGTTCAAGATCTAGATGGACTTCTTCGAGGTGGGCGTCAGAAATTCGAAAAATGCCCGACATTTTTCAGGGTTTTCCTCAATGCCTCATTCCATTAGATAGAATTCGAGAAACTTTCCTGCCCGTATGTCGAAGGTGCATTTTTCCGAGTTGAATCGCATCCAGCATTTTCGAGCCTTCTCAAACACTTTTTTCAAATGGGAGGCATGGTCGAGTTCTTCGGTGGACTTGACGATCATGGCGTCCATATAGCCTTTGAGCATGTCACTTATCTCGTTGCAAAAAACTTTGTTCATCATGCGCTGGTAAGTAGCGCCCGCATTTTTTAGGCCGAAGGGCATTACGTTGTAGTAATAGTTGCCCGACTCGATCATGAAAGCGGTGTATTTTTTGTTCGTTTTCGCCATGGGGATCTGGTTATAACCAGAGTATGCATCCATAAATGATAACAATTTAAAACCGACCAAGTTGCCGACCAGTTAGTCAATATTAGGGAGGGGATAAGCATCTTTCAGGAAATCTCAATTAAGATCAGTATAGTCAATACGCATGTGTCATTTTCCATTAGATTTTTTAACAAGGACTACATTTGAGAGCCAGGTTGTGTACTGGGCTTCAGAAATAAAATGTGCCTCTAGGAGGTCTTTTACAGCTAGTTCTACAGCCTTTGCTTTCTCGATCGACTGCTTTCTTTTACGCTACGTGACTGCCTTGATGGCAGGATCAATGGTCAAGTGGTGGCATGTGACCTCTGGATCTAAACCGGGTATCTCGACCGCACTCCAGGCGAATAGATCAGCATTTTCCCTTAGGCAAGCTTTGAGTTGCCTTTTCGCCAAGTCAGGGAGGTCTGCTCTGATATTTACTCCTCTTGCAGGGTCTTCTCTGAGGGGAACTAGCTCGAAGTCACCGTCCGGGATGGGCCGTGCGTGACTCGGGAGTTCGTTACAATCAGCAGAGGAGGTCGACCCTTCGTCTTCGACCATAGGCTCATTCCCTTTCCTCATTTACTCAACACGGTCTTCCATGGAGAAGCGACTGTCGAGGTCAATGGTTTCGACCCACGACGGTGGCTTGACTTCCTCGGAACTAGAGGGCAGAGTGGCTCCAGTGGTTGTTCGAGGTTGGGCGCTGATGGAACTGAGGCCTTTGGCAGAAGCTTCGAAGCACCTTCTGGTTGCTTAGATGTCCCCGTGGAGGGTGGCGACCAAGCCTTCGGCAGTGTAATACTTCATCTTGAGATGAACTGTAGATGGAACTACGATAAGTTCGGAGAGAGTTGGTCTCCCGAAGATGCACTGGTAGAGAGACAGGAAATCTACCACCAAGAATTAGGTCTTGATGGCTCTGGCCATTACCCCTCTCTCGAATGTGACGACCAACTCTACATATCCCCAGGGCTTCGTGCTGGCTCCATTGAAACCCTGGAGATTAGATCCCACGTAGGGGGTTAGGTGGCTCTCGTTCAGCTGTAAGGTGGTGAATTGCTGGGCGTACATAATGTTCACCGAACTGCCCTGGTCAACCAGAATGCGACGCACATCAAAATTAGTCATTCGATCTCTCACGAGTAGTGGGATGCTCGAATTCGGGGCCCCGCCCAGCAACTCTTCCTTGTAGAAGGCGAGGGGGATGAGAGCCTCCTCGAAATTTATCGAGTGTGGCATCCATATCTGAGTTGGCTTCAATGAGTTGGTGAAATCTCCTCTTCACCGATCCAACCATGTACCTGTTGAACCCTCCGCCGGAGATGACCATGGCTGCAGGGAAGGATTCCCAAGGACTGTGGGAGATGAATTGCAGGGGGACGCTCTCCATGTTTGGACAATAGAAGTCTTCCTGCCGTGAGATTCTCATGGCGACCAAAATATGGTCGAGGTCGGGGGACTTCTTCCCTTCCTCGACATTTTTGGTTTTTTGTGCTTCGTCACGGGCGCCCTCCTTCTTTTTATACTGCTTAAGGTGCTCGTCTCTGATCAGTATTTCGATTGCATCCTTGATATGAATGCAATCCTATGTGTTATGACAGTGACTCTTGTGGAACTTGTAATACTTGATCTTGTTGGTTCCTGGCTTAGACAGTGTTTGCCAGGGGAAGCGCACCCCGGCTTGCTTGAATTTAGAATTAGTGCATTCAGAAAGAATACGCTCCCTTGAGGTTGTCAGAGGAGTATAGTCATGGAAACGACCGAATGGCCCCTTGTAATCTTTGGAATCACGGGATTTATCCTCCTATTTCTTCTCTCCCCGACGGGATGTCGAGGGCTCGTCGCTCTTCAAGGACTTGGCACTCTCCATGTGCCTAGATTCCCTGGAATTGTTGGCCGATTCCTTCTCCCCATACTGTATGTATGCCTGGACCTTGAGGAGAAGGGAGTCGAGTGTGGTCGGCATCTCTATGCCCACAGCTTTGGCAAAGCCACTACGGGGACGGAGCCTGTGCTCAGGGAGGTACTTCTTCATGTTGTCCGTTGTTGGGACTTGGAAGGCTTCCTTGTTGAATCGTTCAATATATGCCTGCAGAACCTTGTCCCTGCCCTGTATGATTCCTTCTAGCGAAGCCTCAGATTTCAGGTGTCAACGGGAGGAAATGAAATGCCTCGGAAATATCCTCCTGAGTTGTTTCCATGAGGTGATGGATTCATCGGGGAGGCTTTTATACCACGCCATCGATAGTCGAGGAGAGGATCGATGTTCTTGATGTGCTCGTCACGGTCTGTTGTTTGATCGTAGGTTCCCAATACGGGCGGCTTCTCTAGGCCTATAAGAAGTGGAGCTTCAGTGATCTCCCTCGATAGCGAGCCACGGGGCTCGTCATCCTCGCTTTCAATGGGAGATGGAGAAGGAGAGCGATAGTTTCTTCCCCGTCGATCGTCACGGTCTCTTTGGGGGGAGGGGCTCCTTCGTTTCATCTTTGGCTCGGGAGAAGGCAGTCGAGCATGGTCGATTTTCCTGTTGTCTTTCCTCTTATTGAATGAATGGGAGTCTTGATCTCTGGAAGGAGGTGTGCAGTTTCATTTCTTGAAGAAAGAATCGTCGCGCCTCTCCTTTCTGGGTGGTGGTCCACACCGGGTGGTGAAACATTTGTGGAGTTTCGTCATTTGGTTCTCCGAGGAGGAGATCTTGATCGCCTATTCTCCCAGGCCCCTATCCTTTGATTTTGTTATAGGATGAGGGTGTTGGTCTGATTGATAGCAGCGAGTAGTGCTGCCATGTCCGGGTCGGTGTTGAGAGGGATAGGAACTGGTTGCATGACTTTTGGCAGTTCCTCGGCAAGATTCTTGGAGTGTCCCTTGTCCAAGAACTGGTTGTCGATACGCTGGGCGTCAGTGGAATCCGGAGACGCGACCTATCCGTCCCGAAAGCCCAGGTTGTCCTCAAGGTGAGGATGTTCCTGACTTCCGTCGGTTTTGTGAGTAGGGGAAAGAATGGTCTTTCCGATCATGTGAAGGTCATCATGGTCGGCCATGATTAGTGAGAAGAATCTTGAAAAAGTTGCTTTGATCTTAAGTTTCAGGGAAAGAAAGACGGGGAAAGCAGTTTCCCACAGATGGCGCCACTGATCTTACAGGTTGATCAGAACCTGAGAAGTGGCCAGAATATGATCTGCAGTCGAGTTGTGATGTCGAGGAGAAAAGGGGGTTATACCTGCAAGGCACTCCAACGATCAAGTAAGAGTGGGAACAAGGAGGTACTAGCAAAGTATTAGGTAGAGAATAGTGAATATTAGATACCTGGCCCTCACAGGTGTGAGTGTTTATATAATTCCCCTGACGCGTGGCCATTGGTTCCTGATTTCACGCCTAGGTATGCGGGTATGTGAAATCAGGTAACTTCCAAGACTTGGTCAAACCGGGCATATGTGCTCGTAACTAGCTGTTGGTCCTGAGGAGGGGGTTACTTACGGGCGTCTCTCTGGTCGGTTCATGGTGGCCTGCACGACGTTGATTTCAGGAAGGTTGAGAGGATGCTCGTTGATCATCCTGGGCCAGTGCTAGTTTGGGAGGGAAAATGGCCGACATGCTCGATAGGTAGCGGGCATTCCGGGTCACAGTCGTGCGGGTCATACTAAAGGAGATGTCTTGGATTGGGCCCAGTCAAGTTGTCGGGCCAGTCCAGAACACTAAACCTAACCCAAATCAGCCAACCCTAAGGTGTTTTACCCTAACCCAAAATCAAATCCAAAAACATAAACTGAACCACAAAATTGACAATTAACAGAGTCTAAACATCAATCACAACAATTTAATCGAGCCATAAAAGCTAAGTATTGGGGGTTACTGTCCGTGTCGTGAATCTTCTCATTTCTCTTTTCTGCTCTTTCTTATTCCTCTTCTAATTCCTTTTTATTTCTCTTTGCAGGTACGGATTGCAAGGAGGTTTATCTCAAGATATTAGGGTTCTAATGATGAACCCTAACTCTTTTGGGGATGAAGAGCCCTAGTGAGTGTTAGGGATTTAGCAGAGACAATCCAAAATTCTCCAAGGGTTTTTCAGCATCCCAAAATCAATAGTTTAGGGTTCTTTTTATAGTCTTACGAATTGTCAGTGTTAGGAAATTCTATAGTGATTTCTTTTACAAATATATGATTTGTATAATTGATTTAATCAAAATCGATTTAGGATGTGATTTGATTTTAGTTAGGGTAAATCTATTAAATCTGAACAGTTTACATTTCTGGACTCTTTTATATATATAATTCAAAACGAAATCAAATAAAATTCCATATTCAATTTGACTTGTTTGTAGATTTGATCCATAAATAAAACCACGGGCTTTTGTTTACTTAGAGAGAAAGAGACCAAAAAGGGCGCATATTTAGGGTTCAAAACCCTAATTCTGACTTGGTCAAAATCATCTCATAATTGATTAAAAAAATAAAAAATAAAAAATAATAATAATCAAATAATTATATGAAGCATTGACTCCAGGTCAACCTGCATAAACAAATATATTTTGTACTAAGATAATATTGAATAATAAGAGTTAAATAATAATAATAATAATAATAATAATAATAATAATAATAATAATAATAATAATAATAATAATAATAATAATAATAATAATAATAATAATAATAATAATAATAATAATAATAATAATAATAATAATAATAATAATAATATGTAATAGTTTTAACAATAACAATAATGATAATAATATTTTAAATAATTATGAGAAATCAGATGTTGACCTCGGTCAAACTTCTTAGATATAAACCTAATAGGCCTCTCGAACAAGAATAAGATAATGGACTCTTATTTAGATTGTTGATCATACCCCTTTAAAAATAATAAACATACACCCCTTCTTAACAAGAATTTAGCATTAACAATTAATGTGAATACAAGTTAGTAAAAGCCAAAATATAATAACACCAACAATAATAAAAAATGATTAGTTATGGTAAATTAACCATTAATATTAGTAGGGTAATTTTGGAGTATGACACCCAATACACAGGCCAGAGTTGTAAACACTTAGGAACACATAGGACTATAGTAGATGTTCATGACACATGTGGGGTGTAGGCCTTACTAGTGTGATCATGAAGTACTACGCGTAGACGAGATTCATTTGAGGGCATTATCGTCATATGTACCTCTGTTTCAATGATATGTTTTCACGTGGACTCAAGACTCTGTGACCTATTGACCTTACCCAAGCCTGAATTTACCTGTTATATAGGATGGGAATCATTTCTTACAGGTACATATGATGATCTCTGTGGTACTTGGTTTTCTTGTGTTCTGAGTTGGTGTCGAACTTTTGATTCTGTGGTATTCAGAAACAGCACAGTAGATATTCAGTTCATATGGAAACTTGATCCTATACTGTTGCATTTTTCATCATGGCATTCAGAAAATATATACTTGAAAAAAACTAATCCACATATACATATCACTTCCAAGGAATTCCAAAGTTATCGTCTTCATTCAAGAATGACAAGCCAAGAAGGTTCAAGCCGAAGGAATACCAAGGGTACATCCAGTTACAAATTTCCCAAGGTCGACCTGGCACTGTTATAGAGTTTAAGTGTGCGTGTGGTGGACAGGGATCATGATGTTTACGAAGAGACATATAGTGATCTTATATACTTGCTAAACATGAAGATTAATATAATGGCCATTGAAACCCTTCTACAGTTCTATGATAGTCAATTATGGTGCTTCATGTTACAAGATTATCAACTCGCTCCTACCTTGGAAGAGTATGCTTACTTCATAAAGGTTAAGGTTATAGATTATGTACCTTTTGTCATTATGTCGAAAGTCGTTCGGTTTGAGTATATCGCTAACGCTCTTTATTTGAGCATAGATGAGGTGAAAGAAAACTGGAAATCCAAGAATGATACATGTGGGCTCTATCTAAAGTTTCTAATAAAGAAGGCTGCAATATTGGCATGTGAGAGGGATTGGATCGCTTTTAACACATTGTTGGCTTCCATGATATACAGAACAATTCTCTTTCCCGGTGTGGAGAATCTCGTTGATTTGGCTGCTATCTGCATTTTTATGAACAAAAACCATGTACCTACTATGCTAGCAGATACTTATTACACCATCCATTCTAGGCATGGAAAAGGAAGTGTTATTGCATGTTGCCTTCCTCTGCTCTATAAGTGGTTTATTTCTAACTTACCTGTGATGGGGCCTAAAAGATTCTCTCAGATGGTCTAAAAGGCTTTCAACTCTCACTTCTAATGATTTAGTCCGGTTCAATCAATTTTTTGACAGTGCATAAGTTATTATGAGTTGCAGTGAGTTTCCTAATGTTCCTCTCATGGGAACAAAAGGAGTAATCAATTATAACCATGTCATCGCACTGTGTTATTTAGGGTATGCCATGAAAGACCAGCCAAAGGCTGAGGAGGTGGAACAAACTGTTTTCTTTGGTAAAGGGGAAAATCCCGAGTTATTGAAAAGAGTGAAAGGCGTTTGGTACAAAATTCACTAGAAGGACAGAGTTCTCTTGGGAGGAAGAGGGTTCTCAGCATAAGCACCCTATGTAGCATGGGTCAAGGAAAGAGTCAAAACAGTCTTATTGCCTTTTCTAATTGAGGCTTCTCTCTACCAATAACCTTCTGACCAGTTAACCTAACAAACTTATGTACCCATTGTACGCCTCGACGAAGCCCACACTAGGAATCAAGAACTTCAAACAGAGAAAGAAGTGATGAGCCTGAAACTCTATGATTCTTTAGAAAGTAAGAGAAGATTAACTCATATGTTTTTTAATTGAAAGAATAATTGTCTGAGAAATAGGGCATGACCAGAAACATGGAAGCTAGGAAAAGACAAAGGGGCGAAAGTTCTCATGATACCAATGATCAGAAAGAAGCTCTAGAGAAAGATATGGAAGATCTTCAAAGGAATCAACTGAAGTATGAGAAGCTCCAGAAATTCAAAGAAAAGATGAAGGCTAAGCACAAAGATGAGGTTAGAGGTTTGAAGAAAAAACTTCAAGGTCAAGAAGTCGAGAATAAAGAGGTTTGTGGTCAGAGAAAGAGGTTGGAACTTGAACTTCAAGGTCAATAGGTTCATATGGATAGAATGACTGATGAGATCGACGGGCTCCAGATCCAACTAGAAAACAAAGACAAGACTCATGTGGAAGAACCAAATGAAGAGGCTAGAGATGTTGAGTGGTGGGGACAAAGGAGTAGGTACTTAGTGAGAACGATAGGAAGGAAAGATTGTCTCATTCAGAATCTGATCCAAAGGCCTAGGTACGAGATAATGAAGAAACAATTCAAAGAGTCCAAGGCTTGGAGCGACGAGCACTTGGAGCGTGCCCCCTAACTTACGTGGAGTGGGATAACGACTCTTAGTTTTGTTCTTTTTATGACTGTTTTGTGATCACCACTAGGATTGTTGGTTGGGATCTTTATCCTTTATGATTTTATCTTTGTATGAACTCATGTTGAGAACCATTTTGTATGGATTTTATGAGATGAGCAATTTTTCCTCTGTTATGATTCCATCTTATTTACTTACTTGCCTTTATCTTATTGCTTCTTATGCTTAATGAATGATAAAAATTCAGGATCCCCTAGAAATTGTAAAACATTGCATGCATATTCCTACACTCATAACATATCATGCATGAGATTTTTCAAGTTTGGTCTTCTTACTTCTGTTGTGGTTTTCTTATTCAAAGATTGTGAATTCGAGCATTCACCGATACGCCACCCGAACTAACGAAAGACGCAGAATGGAATAGATTCAAGATGATGTGATTTCCATGGGGAATCAGATGGATTCCCATGTTGCCCAGTTAATGGATATCATTAAAAACATGGCCAGAGGTCAAGAAGAGCTTAGGGTTGTGGTTAAGAGACTTGCTGCAACTGTTAACAATGGAAATGAAGGTCTGAATGGTGATCCTAAAAATCCTACTGCCAGTGGTCTAGGTAATCTTGCTAGTAAAAATCAATGCGTTCCTACTCGTATCAACATGAACCATGTCACTAGCAATCCTCATCCACTAACTCCTCCATGTCTGACTCCTGAGAAGCTATTGGCTCAGCAACATTTGAGGAGAACTATTCAAATTCTTGTGCATAATCTTAAAGAAGACAACTATGATGATCTCTACTCCAATCATGATGAGCCCACTGGGGAGGATAGGAAGCTTCATATGCCAAAAGAGCGTATGAGGGCTATGGAGTGCCAGGGGGCTTTAGGACTAGATATGGATGATTTGGGATTGGTTCCTGGGGTTAGAATTCCACCCGAAATTCAAAACACATGACTTTCTCAAGTATAAGGGCACGACTTGTCCTAACACACACATCAAGTCTTATTACAGGAAGATGTTTGCATACTCTAATGATGAGAAATTACTGAAGAATTTCTTTCAAGACAGTTTTAGTGGTGCACCCCATGAGTGGTACATGCAGCTAGAGAGGACTCACATCCGCAGTTGGAGAGATCTGGAAGAGGATTTTGTCAAGCACTACCAATATAATAGTGATATGGCTCCCAATCGTACCCAATTGTAGAATTTAACCCAAGGGAAAATGAGTCGTTCAAGGAATACACGCAGAGATGGCAGCCAGAGTTCAACCTTTGATGATGGAGAAAGAAATGACAAATGTGTTTATGAGCACCCTACAAGGACCTTACTATGATCGCATGATGGGTAGTACTATTGTTGGTTTCTCTGATTTAGTGATGGCTGGTGAAAGGGTTGAAGTAGGAATTAAGATGGGAAAGGTACAAATTTTTACGTTAGGTAATACTTATGGTAATGGGAGGAATCCCTTTGTACCTATGGTAATGGGAGGAAGCCCTTTGGTGCGTATCAGAAAAAGAAATAAGGGAAGTCTAGTGCGTTGTATGCACGAAAAGGGAAAGGCATAGCTTATCAAGAACCATACCAACAGATTGTCGTTGTAACGATCCCCAATGCAGCACCTCAACAACAAGCTTATGATCCCTGATAAGGTAATAAGTAGTAAAGACCAAAGCGACCCCCAAGGAGGTTTAATCCCTTCCCTGTGTCATATGCTTAACTACTTCCTCATTTGCTTCAGTTGAAGTTGGTCGAATTACATACTTTGAATCCTCTCACAAAGTTGCCTCTTAACTATGATTCCAATGCTCGATGTGAGTTTCACTCAAGAGGACAAGGCCACAATATTGAGAACTGTATAGCTTTGAAACACAAAGTTCAATATTTTCTTGATGCTAAGGCTATCAATTTTGAACCAGATAACGATCATCCAACACCCATTGCCACCTTATGGAGGTGTAGCAGTCAATGTTATCCTTGAAGAGGAAGGTTTGAACTTGGTAATGGATGTTAACTTGTTGAAGACCTCCCCCCCCACCCGGGTCTCTTGTAAAAGAGAAGTTATTGAGAAAATGAGTTTATCCGGGTTGTGTTGTTGATTGTGAAGATTGTGTGGCTCAGCCTGAGGGTTGTATCTGTTTAAGAGATGAGGTCCAGAGGTTGATCAATGAAGGAACTCAATAATTTGATAGACTATATGTTGATAAGAAAGCTAATAAGGATCTAGTAGACGTGATTACCATTCCTTTTACTCCAAAAAGTATTCCTACTCCTTCAACAATTCATGTTCCCGCAAAAAATTCTCCATTAACTATAACACTACCTGGCCCACTTCCTTACAGTAGTGATAAAGCAGTAACATGGTGTTATAGAGCTGAGGTCTTTTATTAGGGAAAGAAGCATGAAATAGTTCTGTCTATAGATGAAAAAGCATATGTTAATGACATATTGGGGATAGGAAGGTTCACTCGTAGTGGACGCATCTTTTCTCCTCTGCAGAATACACCCAAGAGTAGTGTTGATGCTTCGGCTAAAGCCAAAGCTAAGAAGGTGGTAGTAGAAGGAGAGGAACATGTACAAATCACTCTTGTTTAGACTTCAAATTCAGAATTGGACAAAGATGTATATGAGCTAATAAGGTACATTAAGAAAAGTGACTACCGAATCATTGATCAGTTGAGTCAGACTCCGACAAATATCTTTATTTTATCCATACTTAAAGACTCTGAGGCGCACTGTAATGCTTTAATGAAGCTATTAAGTTCAGCTTTCGTCCCTCAAGATATTTTTTAAGCAAATTTGAGAATGTTGTGCCTAGCATTACTGCTATTAACGGTCTGGGTTTCATTGACCTCGACTTGCTCCCGTGGGGAGAAAACACAACAAGGCTCTACACATTTCCATGGAAATTATAGGAACAACTTTATCTCGTATGATGGTTGACACATGATCATTGTTGAATGTGTTACCCAAGTTTGACCTGGTGAAGCTGGATTATGAAGAGGTTGTGTCAAGACCAAGTGATTTAGTAGTGAATGCTTTTGATGGATCAAAGAAATCAGTATTTAGTGAGGTTGACCTACCTTTGAAGATAGGACCTCAGGTTTTTAGTGTAACATTCTTCATGATGGTCATACTTCTCGTTTATTGTTGTATGTTAGGATGCCCCTAGATTCATGGAGCAGGTGGCGTGACTTCCATACTGCACCAGAAACTAAAGTTTTTTATTAATGGAACGGTTGTTACCGTATGTGGTGAAGAGGATTATGTGGTGAGTCTCCTAAGCTCATTTATATATGTGGAAATTAAGGTGAAGTGCACGAGACTACATTTCAGGCATTTGAGGTTGTCCAAGTTGTTAAAACTCCTCGTCCAGAGGTGTCGATGACATATTTTAAGCAAGCTCAAGTTGTCATTGAATCAGGTCACCTCAAAGGTTAGGGCAGAGTGTTAGAACTTCCGGTAAAGAAAGACAAGTTTGGTTTGGGGTTTAAAGCAATTCAAATTCCAAATGGTTGTTCCTAGAGTTCCAGGTTCTCCTAGTCCCATCAAGTTTATAAGTGTTGGTACCAGAAAAGGAGGAGAAGTCAATGGGATAGATGAATAAGTTGACATGATTACGACATGGATAATTGGATTCACCCAACTATCCCAGGTCAAGAGCTTTCCAACTGGTCTTCTGAAGACGTCATCATGGTCACCCGCTTTCAGGATTAATTTTCCTTTGTTTTTCATCATGCAATAATTCCTACATTATGCCCAAGACGTGGTGAACATTTTGTAGGGCCACAATATTTTCATTTACAATCTTATCATAAATAAAGGACATGTTTGCATTCAAATATTGTGTTCCTCGTCTTTCTTTTTACTTTTTATTTTTACAAAAAAAAATGGCAATGTATTTTTATTTTTTATTTTTTAATCACAATCTAAAATAAAAATGAATCATCAATCATGCAGATCCAATTCCATATTTATCCAGTATTCCATTGATAATGATTTTTCTATGGTTTATTATGACTTTGATAATCCAATCTACCAAGCCGGAGAAGAAGGTAAAGAAGATTGTGAACTTCCTGAAGAGGTGGCCAGACTATTGAGGCCTGAAGAAAGGGTCATTCAACCATACCAGGTGTCATACCCTAAATTTGTCATGTCCTTTAATAAACTCATTTGGCTTATGACTCATCATGCGCGTACGCTCCATTAGGTCATCTAATAACTCATATGTTCACTAACAGCAAGGCTTGGCATTGGGGATTAATGGTCATGGTAAGCAGGGTTTCACATGATTATTAGGGCTTCATTTCTTCTGCAAGTTTATTTCAACTGAATATACAAGGCATTGAAGGTCATATTCTTGTGCTCATAATTACTACTTGATTAGGGTTTACTTCCCTAAGCATGTGGCATATAAGGGCCATTCAAAATGCAAGTTGAAAAGAAGACTACTTGGAATGTTTGGACTTTGTCATTGGAATTCAAAAGTTATCATTACATCAAAGTCATCATCACTGTTACAAAAGCATCACCATTACATCATAGCCATTACAAGGATCATTCAATTACATTAAGGCACTTTAAGACGTGATGAGTCAATTTAGTATCACTTGGTCTATTCAAAGTTCAAAGGCAAAGAAGTTTGGCGTTTCAAATTCAACAAAAAAGAGAAAATGAAAAGTACTTCACTTCATGGAAAGTCAATAATTTACATAAAAAGTCATTAAATTTCAAGAGAGGCCATTACGTGTTTTCAAGACCAATCTCCATTCATTACGAGATACTTTTCTTTCAAAATTGCAAACAAAAGGATTACAAAAATGGAAACTACAAAGGAAATATGAAGAATCCAAAAGAAATGCCATTGAATTTTCGAGCATGGAATCATTACAAATACCATTTCAAAATCATAAGTTCATTGTCATTACATCAATACATTTACATTAAAAAATAAACCCTAAGCCTAAACTCCTTCATGTCATGCTTCATGTTTATCCTCTTCAAACCATGTACAATAGTGCTTTTTATTCCATCATCATGCCAAAGCCTATGTGTTGTACCCCAAAATTTTCCCTCTCATTTCTCAAGGCATTTCCTTACAAGGATTTTCAAAAGTTCAAATTTGCACAAGTACAAGTGGGATTTCAAGCATCAAATCAAAGAAGAACATGCCTCCTTCGATTTCACATCCTTCGATTGGGTTTCTGGCCTCTTTCAATGCAAGCTTGGCTTACATCCTTCGATTGAGCATTGACCCCTGACATGCTTACTTTGATTCACAAAATAATGGCTATCTGCATGAAGCCTTCAATTGAGCAATTACCTCCTTCCTGCATGCTTCGATCCACAAAGCAAGGGGCTCCCACCATGCTAGTGTACACAAGGCAAAAGCTTCCTTATGCATTCATATTAGCTCCCACAGGGATTTGTCTATCTTCATGCTAGATATGACTGGGAAAAGTCTCCCTTTGAAACAACTTTCTTTCAATTCACAAGGGAAATGCCTATCTTTATACAAGCCTCATTTGGACAAGTAGGGGCCTCCTGCATGCAAGCTTCGATTACACCAATGACCCCTTACAAGCTGGCTTTTCGTGCACATGGAAAAAGCCTCATGTAGCCTCCTTCGATTCAAAGGGGAAGGGCCTCTTGTTGGTGTCCTTAGATTCATAAGTTGGTGGCTTCCTACTGGCCTCTTTCAATTCAGAAGACAAGTTCCTTCTTTATGCTTGCCTCTAATTCACAAGGCAGAAACTCCATCATGCCAGCAAGCACAAGGGAATGGCTTCCTGCATTTTCCTTCGACTCAGAAGCCAATGGTCTTGCATGTTTGCCAAATTCACAAGGCAGAAATTTCCCTTCATGCTAGCGCCCATAAAGCAAGGGACCTCCTACATATAAGCTTTGATTCCCTCTTGAAAACCTTCAACATGCATAGTCTCTACACTATGACATAACTAGGTGTCCCAATCGAAGGTTATACCTTGGTGTCCCATCTGAAGAATTGAAAGTGATGCACACAAGTGGTGCATGTGGTCCCTTCAAAAGAACACATACATGTTTCAAATCGAAGGACACCCATTTGGGCCCCTTCAAAGGATACACATATGAGTCATTCGAAGGACACTTTGATTTGGAAAGAAACGTTGTTGTCTGAAAAGGAGTCTGGTCAAAGGATAGGACTAGTTGGTCAAAAGAAAAAAGAGAAGTATTCCAGATGCTAGTGGTATCAAGTACAAGTCTGCTGCACTGGCCGCAACACTCCAAAACTGCTACAAAGCAGTCCTGCCACGCTGCTCCCTTACTTGCACCAAATTGGCATACAAAAACTGCACCTCGTAGACTAGGAGAACAACATACCCAATTTGTTCAAATTTATTTTGTTTTCCCTCCCAAACCTCATCCAAACTCATCTATAAATAAGAGCTTCCATTACACATCTTAGGGGCCGCTGATAGCTGGAAAAAACTCTTGTGGTGAGAAAATTATCAAATTCTCAAAACTCACAAACACTATCAAACATTCTCAAACATTCTTAAACACACAAACTCTAAAACTCAGATCCCTTCATGCATTAGTGAACCCTTTGTTTCACTCCCCAACTGCTAGATAACCAACCTTCGATTCATTCCTTAACTGTAACATGATAGTCTTTTGATTCACTCCCTAGACTGATTATATAATAACCTTCGATTCACTCACCAATATCACACACTCTCCTTTGATTCAGTGACTTCCCAAACAAAGCAGCAACTGAACTAGCTTCAGGAAGGTTCCAATGAAGCTCCATCCACCACCAAGGAAGTCACATACAGCTCCTTCGATTAGCACTTCAAGAGGTAAGTTTCCCCTAAACTCGGAACTTTTCAATTAAAATATCATTTTCACATATCAATAAAATAAAAATGTAGATATCCCATCTAGGAAGTTGACAGTGTCTTAACTTTCGATTCTCATTGCCTATATGTTGAAAATCTCAACTCTGACTAGTTATACTTTGGATTTTGGTGGCCAATAACTTGTGCTAACCCCTGGCCTGTAGCTTTCAAAAGTTACCTTTGTTAGATTCATTTTCAAACTTTAGACAGGTTTTCTATATCCTTTGATTGACTAAACACTGAAGCCTTTCGAATCTCTACTTGGGAGTTGTAATACAGTGGGAGAACTGACTTGGGTGTTTTGCGTTTTATCGCAAATGTTGTAGTTAGCAAGAGTCGCCACCGACTTTTCTTTTATCCAAAAGGAAAGGTGAAAAATCACAGGAAAGACCTTTGAGATTATTTCTTGAGTTCGGGGGGGGGGGGGGGGGTAGATTATGAAAATGGAAGGTATTAGCACCCTTTTCATCCATGGTTTTCCATGGGCTCTTAGTTACTTACTAGATCACTTGCTTTTGTTTGAAAATGTTCTTTGTATGGGTTTTGAAAGTATTTTGAAAAGGCTCCTTCGTTTAGGCAAACTTTGTAATGATTCTCGTTCGTAAGAATGTATACAAAGTGTTGATCTTTTGCAAATGTTTTCAAGTTTGAAAGATGTTTTTTGAACGTGTTGGTGTTTGTTTTGAAAATTGCAAGGATGTTTCATTTTGAAATTGAGCAAGTAACTAGGAACATTCTACCTACTCAAAAGTATTTCATGTTCATTTCCTCTTTCCTTTGACATTGTTATCTTACCATTGATTTGGTAAGTAACCCTATCTTTGGATGTAAACGGGACGAGCGTGGGTCATCGTATAACCATGATTAGAAATGTTGCAAGGTATCTTAGTATTTTTCTTTAGGGACTAAGATCATTTGAAAGGCAACATGGATAGCGTCATCGTGGGACTATGATCTTGTATTTGTTTGTTTTTGCTAAGATACCTCACATGCGTAATATGGCCATTTTTGTAAGGCAACCAAGTGGATTTACCCTAAGGGTACTTGTGTGCAAATGTATTAATTTTCATGCTTGGTTTGTCTTTAATTAGGGTTTGCTACTTGTTGATTTTATCTTCTCATACAAACCCTAATTACTAGCATTTATATAAAACGATAAATTGTGAAAAGTAAAATTACTACGCTATTACATCATAAGGGGAGGGGTGTACAAATTTACAAATGGGGATTGCAATAAAATTAAACTTAATTATCTATTACAACCATATTGAATATTGTACAAAATTGAAAATAAAAATGCAATAATATAAATGGAAAAGGAAATGGTTTTTGTTGTTTTTATGAAAGGGTTTTGTCTTGACCTAAATAAAGGAAATGATTAATTAAAATTAAATAAAATTAAATTAAACTAATTAAGAAAAGAAATTATTTTGAAAAGGATTTTGAGGGTTTTTTTATGAAAAGGTTTTAAATTAAAGAAGATAAAATGAAGATTAATTAATTAAAATAATCTAAGTTCTAAATTAATTTTAACTAAGAAAATAAAATAATATACTAATTTATCCTAAGTCTAAAAATTATTTATTTAAGAAAAAAAAGAAAAAAGAAAAAAAAAAGAAATTAATTTGTTTTAGAAAAATGTTTTTTAGTTATTTTTGTTTTATGGGAAAAATAAAATATATAAGTATGATTAATAAATAAAAATATTTTTTTGGATTTTTTTATGATTTATGAAAATAATAATAGTAATAATAATAATAATAATAATAATAATAATAATAATAATAATAATAATAATAATAATAATAATAATAATAATAATAATAATAATAATAATAATGAAGAAGAATAAAATAAAAATAAAAATATAAAAATAAAAATAAGTCAGGGGGTGGATCAGTAACGCAAGTAGTATTGTGAGAAAAAAATGGCTAGGCCCACATGAAAAGCCCAAGCGCTAAAAAAAAAACACAAAAAAGTCAGAAAATTGTGAAAAAAATGGCAAAAGGTCATGATGGGGCTTGAACCCAGGACCTAAGGGTGAACAGGTGAGCGCTTTAACCACTGGGGTGGTGATACATCTGTTAACTTGTGTGAAAGGATAAATATATAACACAAAATGTGCCCTGATTACACTTCATCTTCAACCTCCAGCCAAAGGACATGTATCTTCTTCATCTCTCAACAAAAATGAAAAGTTCAAACATGAAAGTTGTGGCATGTCTTCCCACGAATCCAACCATGTAAATAACTTAAGCTAACAGTCAAAGATGAAAGAGAATTTTTATGGCCCTAATTCAAAACCTAAAAATTTCAGAAAACTTCAACTCTAAAATTCTCTAAGCACGAGACATATAAATGCAAACTATGGATATGCACAGCTTCGTGGCAATGTTATCTACATTTTATCTTCACAAATCAAAGTCAAATAATTCCTTAATATGAAGATAGAAGTTCAAGAAAAATACCTCAAAACTGCAAATTGTGAAATGGATTTGAGCTTGTTTCAGGCAGAGGTGATGATCAGGTTAGCTTCCTTGGACCTCTAGGAAGCTAATGTAATGCTTAGCTTGAGTTGAGAGTGGTTGAATGGCATGGAGAAGTCCAACTGTAATGCTCTGTTTTTTACTATGGAAGTTGATGAAGATGATGTTACAGTGTGCAAACAGGGACATGGATGGTTTGTATTTGATATGAGGAAGCTTTTGAAACTAAAAGGACAAGAAATGCACGAGTAGTTTTGGAGATTGAATTTCAAAGTCAGAAATGACACAAAAATGGAGGTTTTGTGCAATCTGAGTTTTCAGGGAGTTTTGGAGCTTTTCAATCGTCTGTTGGCTTGCAAATAACTTGTATGGTTATATGAAAAAGGTTAGTGGATTTGAAGTTGACAGAATTGTGAGATATAGAGTTATGGCTATGTTACTTGATTTTGAAGAAAAGTGGGAAAACAAGTTTCAATGTGTAGTACAAGCATGGCCTAAGTTTATGGGAGGCTCTAGACATGTTGCTTTTGCCTTTGAAATTGCTTGTGTTCAGATGAAACAAGTTAGGAGCTTTATGCATTGACTTTGTGATTAAAGTCACTTTTCCAAAATGGAAGTGTGAACTTTGTTCCATTAATGGAATAATCACTTGGACAAAGACTCAAACACTTGGATAATAGCTCAAATAGTTGTGTAATCTTCTGATTATGGATAGATTTAGAGGTTAGAAGCCCGAAAAGTAAGATTCATGCAACATAGGCTTGGATTTGAATTCTTGTTCATCATGAAATGGCTTGTAATTCAAGTTTGAAAACCCTGACTTTATCTCTTCGATTATCCTTGCTCACAAATGATCTCAAGGAGTTCTAGGACATTTTGGAAATCTTACAATGTTCTCTACAACCCCTCTTTGAACCACTTTTAAAAATTCCCTTTGTAACTATATGAAAAAGTGCCATGAAGTTAGGTTAAAATCCTGACCAAAACTAGGGCAAAATTTCACTAAGTGTTGAATTTCTAGACCATGACTATATGAATTAATAACTTGAGATCCAAGCATTTTTAGAAGAATTTGTGTAAATAAATATTGTGGATATAATGGAGATCTACAACTTTCATGTTGAAAGTTTCTTTTGAATCATCTTGCATCATGGTGAAAAATTGGCTCAAAGTTATGAAAAAACATGAAGTTTTAAACACTTAGAAAAATTTCTAAGTTAGAAAACTTTGACTTTTTAAAATGAAATCTTGAATTTTTGATTTCTTGAAGAATAAATTTCATATTTTGACATGTTTTTATGAATTGTGATCTTTGACATTGAATTTTGACCAAAAAGTCAAAGTTTGACTTTTCAGTGTATAGTTGACTTTTGATCAGTTTACTGAAAATTCACTATCAATCCAATTGATCTTGAGAAATGTTTTAGGTCATGCCATTAGGTCAAAATTATTAAATTGAACTCTTGAAATCATGCTTCAAACCAATTGACCATTTGCTAGGTCAAAATCAGAAATTGCCCTTTCTCAGTCAAAACCCTAATTTTGACCATTTTGCCCTTTTGATGATTTGATCAAATTTCTTGAGGAAATATGGTCCAAACTTGATTAAATGATACATATGAGTTTATAATGTTGATGTGGAACAAAAATTATGAAGTTTGACTGTAAATTGCCCATAGTTGACTTTTTCCCTAATACAGTTGATTTTTAGGTCAACTGCTCAATTGACTGAGCAAAAGTGTGATCCAAGGCTTGAAACTTGACATGAGTAATCTTGGGGGTCCATAATGATCCATGAAAGTCATATGAAGCATTGAAAGTTCAATTATACTTGTGCAATCTCAAACCTTAATTTTGGTCATCAGTGCTTAGGGAGGTGTCTTGAGCTGATCAACCCTAGTGCAGTCTTGAACCAAGAGAGATCTTTGTGAGAAAATGTTTGATGAATTAGAGGGAAAATTTTGGGGTAAAACAGCTGACCCTGTTCAATCTTCTTAAACCTTAAGAGTTAGATTGGCGGATTCGCCATTCGTGACTTGAAGGTGAAAGATGATTGAACACTAGAGTGCCCAAAAATTTGCACTCGAAGATGGATGGTGAATGGGCTTATAGATGCCATTTGGAGGAATGTTGGTAAACACTGGAAGAAGTATCAGCATTAATCTCTTGTTGATTTGTACTAAAACTTGATGTTTTACCTGTAAGAAAAAGAGTTAGTAAAATGCAGATGCCTGCATGATGTTTATCAGATGTGGTAATATGTTAAATGCATATGGTATGTACATGCTATGATGTATGAATGTGAGATGTATGTTTTTGTTTGGGAAAATAAATCCATGGCTGCTGCTGAGGAAATTCTGGAGGGTTGAATCCCTGATTGTCGTTGGGGATGAAGAATATGCATATCTTCAAACTATGTTGAAAGAATGTTTTAACTGGAGAATATCTCTTGAATGTTAGTTGTTATCTGGTCGGATCCTGGCTTCACAATTTGCTGAGGATGAAGTATTCAACTGCTATCTGGTTAGATCCAGTCTTCACGATAACTTACTGGGGGAAGAGATGAATTAACTGTTATTTGGTCGAATTCCAGGCTTTGTAGAAAATTTTCTTGAAATTGAATGGTTATCTGGTCGGATCCAGGCTTCACAATAACTTGTTGGGGATACGGAAGTTAACTGTTATCTGGTCGGATCCAGGCTTCGCAGTAATTTGGAGTGGTAACTATTATCTAGTCGGGTCCAGGTTTCATGGTTTTTGGAAAGTTGTACTATTATCTGGTCGAGTCCAGGCTTCATAGTATCTCTCTGGGGATCATAATTAATTATTATCTGGTCGGGTCCAGGCTTTGTAGATTTCTGAGGTTGATGAGGTCAATTGCTATCTGGTCGGGTCCAGGCTTCACCGCAACTGTTTGGGGGATTTAGTTGTTATCTGGTCAGTTTCCAGGTTTTACTACGAATCTCTAAGGGTAACCTCTATCTGGTCGGATCCAGGCTTCACAGCAACTTGCTTGGAAAGATGAAATTGAAAACTGATATCTGGTCGGATCCAGATTTCACAGTAATTTGTTGGGGCAGAGGCAAACTCTATTGGGGAAAAGAAATTAAACCTTGGTCAGGTTGAGTCTAGGTTCTTCTATATCTTTGAAGAGTTAGACTATTATCTGGTCGGGTCCAGGTTTTATAGCATCTTGAAATTAAGATCAACTATTATCTGGTCGGGTCCAGGTTTCGGATACTCAAACTGTTATCTGGTCGGGTCCAGGTTTCAATAATTCACTAGGGATAGTGGAAAACTCTACTGGAGAAGAGGATTTTTGCTAATGACTTTGTAGGAATTAAATTGCTATCTGGTCGGGCCCAGGCTTTGGCAATTGAGGAAGTCAAACTATTATCTGGTCGGGTCCAGGCTTCAATAATAACTTGAAAATTGTGCTAATATCTGGTCGGGTCCAGGCTTCATAGTATTTTTTTTGGAAATAATAAAGGCTTTGCTGACGGATTTACTGGGGATCAGGGGGTTGTGGCCCTATGATTCGTGATTAGTCTGAAAGGCAAATTCAAACTGGAGAGTGTAGACTCAGTCGAGTAGGACAGACTCAGCTTGGGGAGGATACACTCAACTGGGGAAAACAGGCTCAGCTGGGGAACTCCGTGGTGTCTCGATTGTTGTATGTTGGGGAAATTTGAACTCGACTGGGGAGTTATGCTATCTCTTCATTTTTTGTAGAAGATAGACTATGTCGGGGGAATACAGACTCGATTGGGGAGGATGTACTCAGCTGGGGAATTTTGTGGTTCTTCAATTGTTGTTGGGGAAATAAACCATGTTGAGGAGGTGAATTTCCTTTAGAAAGAGATCCACGAGGCTTCAACTTGTAACAATTGACTTAGCTAGAGAGAGAGTTGCCAGGAGATTGAGACTCTGGTCGGGGATTATCCAATGCAAAGATACTTTATGGGCAACTCCGTTGGGGAAAGGTTTATTGTAGTCGTCCTTATGGGGATAATGATAATGAGATAACTTTGTGGGGATATTTCATATACATTAAAGAGATGCTTGTTTCTTCTTAGCAGGACACATGTATCAAATAGTTTTAATTATGTTCATATGCATATGTTCATTCAATTTTAGTCATTGGACAAATTTGCATTCAAAACAAAGACAGAAATTTTGCACTTCAAAGTATATTTGTATTGATATTTTGCCCATGAATAGGCGTTTTTTGTACAAAGAGACAGAGATCCTAGTAAGAGGAAATCGTCTAAAGGAAAATAAAATTGAAAACAAATTGCCATGTGAAATGATTTCATTGCCTTCCAACTCTACTATTGCCGCAATGTCTTCGAATGTCCCTTGTCGTTGATAGAAGTTAATTGGATTGACCTTGGACCGTTTGAACTTGGACCTTGGTGATAAAATTGACTGTGTTGATTCCACGGGACATAGTCATACGCTTTTAATCCTTAACTTTTTCCTGGACCGCCCTTTCGGGTTTTCAGCCCACCAGGATACCCTTTTTTGCCCAAGTTGCCCTTTCGGATTTTCAACTTGTCGGGTGTACAATCTTTTGCATATATCCCTAATTTTTGCCCAAACCTTTTGGTTTGCTGGGATGCCCTTATTTTGCCTAGGTGTGTCAACCTAACGGGTCTCTTATGCGTAGTATTTTTTAACTATGTTTGCGTTTATAGGATGTGTGAAATCTTCACCATCCATGGTAGTCAGCATCATGGCACCGCCGGAGAAAACTCTCTTGACAACAAATGGTCCTTCATATGTGGGAGTCCATTTGCCTCTGGGGTCGCCTTGTGGTAGAATGATGCGTTTTATCACCAAGTCACCAACTTGATATACTCGAGGCTTGATCTTTTTGTTGAAAGCCTTGATCATCTATTTTTGGTACGTCTGACCATGGCAAATAGCAGCTAACTGTTTTTCGTCAATCAAGTTCATCTGATCCAATCTCATTTGAATCCACTCGTCTTTGCCTAGGCCTGCCTCATTCATAATTCTCAGCGAGGTAATCTGAACTTCTATTGGAAAAACAGCTTCCATGCCATAGGCTAGAGAAAAGGGAGTTGCCCCAGTTGATGTTCTAGCTGAAGTATGGTAGCCATGTAGAGAAAACGGAAACATCTCATGCCAATCCTTATAGGTTACTACCATTTTCTGCACAATCTTCTTGATATTTTTGCTGGTCGCTTCGACTGCGCCATTCATTTTCGGTCTATACGGAGAAGAATTGTGATGCTTGATCTTAAATTGAGTGTGAAGCTCAGTGATCATAGCATTGTTGAGGTTAGTTCCTTTGTCGGTGATGATCCTTTCTAGGATACCATAATGGCAGATAAGGTTGTGTCTGATGAATCTAGCTACCACATTCTTGGTGACCGAGGAAAATGAGGCGGCTTCGACCCATTTGGTAAAATAGTCGATAGCAACAAGAATGAAGTGATGTCCGTTGGAAGCGGTGGGCTTGATCTCTTCAATCATGTCAATGCCCCACATTGCAAATGGCCACGAAGCGGTCATGACATTCAGAGGGGTAGGAGGCACATGGACCTTGTCAGCGTAGATTTGGCATTTGTGACAAGTCCTTGAATGTTGATGGCAATCAGTCTCCATCGTTGACCAATAGTAACCGACTCTTAAGATTTTCTTAGCCATTGTATGTCCACTTGAATGAGTACCGAAGAGACCATCGTGCATGTCTTCCATGATTTTCTCCGCCTCCTTCTTGTCCACACATCGGAGTAGAGTTGAATCTTGGTTGCGCTTGTACAATATCTCGTTACTTAGGAAGAATTTGGATGCAAATCTTTGCAAGAACTTTCTGTCATTGATAGATGCCCCCTATGGAAACTCTTGTGCTTCAAGGTATCTCATCACCTCATGGTACCATGGCTTTTCCACATCGGTGTCAAGCTCATATAAATGTGTAGGTTCATCGAATCTTTCAATTGTTATCATAGGGGCTTCGTTGTCCCATCTGACCTTGAACATTGAAGACATGGTTGCCAAAACGTCAGCCAACTGGTTTTCTTCCCTAGGGAAGTGCTCAAAAGTGACCTCTTTGAAATAAGGAATTAGGGATAGCACAAGTTCCTTGTAAGGGATAAGATTAGGGCGTTTAGTATCCCAATCTCCTTTTACTTGGCTGATCACTAGAGCGGAATCCTAAAACCTATCCAAATGCTTGATCCTTAAGTCAATAGCAGCTTTCAGACCTAAGATGCATGCTTCATACTCGGCCATATTGTTTGTGCAATCGAAGCATAGTCTGGCAGTGAAAGGAGTGTGGCAACCTTCAGGAGAGATGATCACAACACCAATTCCGTTACCTAAGGAGTTGGAAGCCCCATCGAATACCATAGTCCATCAGGATCCTTGTTTAGGTCTGTCATATGGTCCAGGTTTCGCACAGTCGGTTACCAGCACGATGTTCTCATCAGGGAATTCGAAGTTCATTGACTGATAATCATCCACAACTTGATGGGCCAAATGATCTGCTAGTACACTTCCTTTGATGGCCTTTTGAGTCATGTATTGAATGTCGTACTCAGTCAAGATCATTTGCCATATGGCTATCCGTCCGGAAAGGGAAGGTTTCTCGAAGATGTACTTGATTGGGTCCATCTTAGAAATCAACAGAGTGGTATGAGTCAACATATACTGTCTTATCCGGAGAGCAGACCATGCCAGAGCGTAGCAAGTTTTCTCGAGCAGTGAATATCTGGTTTCAGTCGGTAAACTTTTTGCTCAAGTAATAAATAGCATGCTCTTTTCGGCCAGACTCGTCATGTTGGCCCAAAACACACCCCATAGAGTTCTCTAATACTGTCAAGTACATGATCAAGGGTCTTCCTTCAACTAGAGGCATGAGAATAGCAGGTTCTTGTAGGTATTCTTTGATTTTGTCAAAGGCAATCTGTCATTCATCATTCCATCTGACTACCTGATCTTTCTTCAAAAGTTTGAAGATTGGATCACAAGTAGCAGTCAAGTGTGATATGAAGCGAGCAATGTAATTGAGACGACCCAGGATTCCTCTGACTTCTTTTTCAGAATGAGGGACTGGCATTTCTTGGATGGCCTTTACCTTGGCAGGATCAACTTCAATGCCTTTATTGCTGACAACAAAACCTAGAAGCTTTCCAGATCGTACTCCAAACGTGCACTTGTAAGGGTTTAACCTCAACTTATACTTCTTCAGCCTCTCGAATAATTTGTACATGTGACTGAGATGTTCTTCTTCAGTTTATGATCTGGCAATCATATCATCCACATATACCTCTATCTCATTATGAATCATGTCATGAAATAAATCTACCATAGCCCTTTGATATGTTGCCCCTGCATTCTTCAATCCGAATGGCATGACCTTGTAACAAAAGGTGCCCCATTGCGTAACGAAAGTAGTCTTCTCCATGTCTTCAGGAGCCATCCTTATTTGATTATAGCCTGAGAAGCCATCCATGAAAGAGAAAACTTTATGATGAGCAGTATTATGAACTAAGACGTCAATGTGTGGTAGAGGGAAGTCATCTTTGGGGCTTGCCCTATTCAGATCCCTATAGTCTACACACATGCGGACTTTCCCGTCTTTCTTTGGCACTGGCACCACATTGGCAACCCATTGAGGATAGGATGTCGCAGCTAGGAACCGTGCATCAAATTGTTTCATCACTTCAGTTTTGATCTTTTCAGACATATCAGGCCTCATGTGACGAACCTTTTGTTTAACAGGAGGGCAGTCTTCTCTTGTCGATAGACGATGAACTACGATGTCGGTATCCAACCCAGGAATATCTTCATAAGACCAAGCAAATACTTCCACATAATCATGAAACATCTGAACCAACCTTCTCTTGACACTGCTTTCCAAATTAGCGCCGATTCTGATTTCCTTCTTATCTGACTCAGTACCCAGGTTGATAACTTCAACCGACTCTTCATGCAGTTGAATAGCTTTTTCCTATTGTAATAGAAGTCTGGCTAGTTCTCCCGGTATGTCACAATCTTCCTCACCTTCGTCTTCGGCTTGGTTGATAGGACATTCAAATTCATAGTCGGCAATAGTAGAGTCATTGGCAATAGGAACCAGAGTGGTTGTGGACCTGCAAGTGTGTGTGTGTGTGTGTGTGTGTGTGTGTGTGTGTGTGTGTGTGTGTGCATGTAAGATACACGACTATTTTTTTTGAAAATGTATTTGAAAGAAAGGAAAGACAATGAACACAAATATTTGAATGCAAAAGAGTCCAATGTACTGAATGATCATATGATTAGATGAACATAAATAAAAACCCTTGACAAATGGACCAAAATGCCCTGGGCCAAGCACATGGCTGAAAAGTCATTGTTAAAATATTACAGACAACAAGTTCTTGAATTAAAAGAAAAGAAATAACAATTAGATTACTCCTCAATGAAGGAGATGTTGAAAATGTATTTGAAAGAAAGGAAAGACAATGAACACAAATATTTGAATGCAAAAGAGTCCAATGTACTGAATGATCATATGATTAGATGAACATAAATAAAAACCCTTGACAAATGGACCAAAATGCCCTGGGCCAAGCACATGGCTGAAAAGTCATTGTTAAAATATTACAGACAACAAGTTCTTGAATTAAAAGAAAAGAAATAACAATTAGATTACTCCTCAATGAAGGAGATGGGCGCGAAGTCCTTTGTGTGCCAATTCTTCAGCTTCATTGTAGTTGGATACACCCACTCTTCAAATGCAGCTTCTTCATCAGAATCACCCATGGCGTTGACTTCATGGCTTCCAATGCGAAGAGGTGGCTTTCCAGCATGAGCATGCCTCACTTCCTTCTGAGCTTTGACGGTGAAGCCCAATCCAAACTTGTCCTCTTTAAATGGGATATCGAGGAGTTGCCCCCAAGTATCACAGTTTCCTTCTTCAATTGTCGCACGGACATCCTTGACTGAAACTATCTTTGGTGTGGCCTTAACAGCTTTAGACTCATCAGAAGAACATTTGGTGGCAGAAATCATCGGTGGTACAACCTCAAAGGCTTGACATGGTGTCTCAATGAATTCTCCATCCATCTCTACGTACTTGAAAGAGTTAAGATGGCTTACCATAAACTCTTCTTCTCCACGGATGGTGACTATTATTCCCTTGACTGGATATTTGAGTTTCTGATGGAGAGTTGAGGTTACTGCCACAGCTTTATGGATCCACGGATGACCTAACATACAAGAATAGGCAGGACGAATATCCATAATATAGAAGGCGGAGTTGAATATTTGGGAGCCCACTTTTATTGTAAGATCTACCTCCCCATGAAGAATCCTTTTTGATCCATCAAACGCGCTTACAATGATATCACTTGGCTTCAAGACTAAATCCTCACAGTCAAGACGGTCTAACGACCCCTTGGGTAATACATTCAGAGAAGAACCAGTGTCGACTAGCACATGTGCTAAGGTAGTCCCTTTGCACTCGATAGAAACATGTAAAGCTTTATTGTGATTCTTCCCGAGAGGTGTTAAGTCAGCATCTGAAAATCCCAAGCCATTATCAGTTGTCAGGCTAGCCACGCAATTCTCAAATTGGTCTATTGTTGTCTCATAGGGGACATGAGCCTTTTTCAGGAACTTGATTAATGTTCGTGCATGGGCATCGGAGCAAAGCAGCAATGACAACATTGAAATCTTAGAAGGGGTTTGCCCCGACTGTTCTACAATCTTGAAGTCGCTTCTTTTTATGATCTTTAAAATATCGTCCATCTCACGAGCGGAGGGTTCTTCATCATCTATGTCCTTGGAGGGTACTTCAATCACATCAGGCTCAACAACCTTCTCCTTCCCTCTTATATCAGTGCTTGGCTTGGCAGCAGTAATGCGGATGGGCGTCTTTGTAATCACTGGTGGTGAGATATTGGGTGAAAATATTCTCCCATTTCTAGTTACTTTTCTTGAACCGGCTATGTTGCCAACATTGTCATCTTTTTCTTCTTCTATCTAGGCATCTTGTTTAATTCCATGATAGAACACTTCAGCACCGTAATTTCATGGTACTTCCTTATTTGAAGAGTAGGGAATTGGTCCGGGATTGGTAATTATTAGAGGCGCAACAGTGGGTTCATTTGAAATCATAATAGGACCTTTGGAGGTAATTCTAAGAGGCTTATTTGAGATGGTAATAATGGAGAGGTCTTCACATTTGTTAGTCAAAATTTTGGCAAGTGAGGTCTTTTCGAATAGAATTTCATGGTTATCCATCAGGCATTGTATGCCTTTCTTCAGCCCTTTACAACCATTGTGTTGTCTTGTACAACACATACAGTCTTTTTCACAGCCAGGGAAGATCCCAGCTTTCAAAAAATTATTTTTTATTATATTCAGCGGAGTAGTCAATTCTTCAACACAGGCAACAAAAATTGTATCTTCAACAGCTTTAACACCTTTGTCATGCTTCGGCATTGGAGCAATGATTACATTCAGCATTGGAGGAGGATCAAATTCAATAGTTTTGTTATCAATCAAATCCTGGTTTTTGTTCTTCAAGGCCCAGCACTGTTCAGTCTCGTGCTCGGGGTTGCTTGAATGGAAAGCACACTTAGCGTTCGGATTATACTTTGGTGATGAGGTGTCAGGGTTGGCGGGAGGATCGCGCAATATCACTAAATTAGCCTTGAGAAAATGTTGAAGGGTTTGAGACAGTGACATGTCTAACCTCATAAGTTGTCTTCTTGCAGTTTCAAAATGTTGATGATTTGCATATGGTCTTGGAGTATGAGTAGGATTGGAGATTCAGACAGCATTGACAGACGGGTGATCATTCTTCTTGGTATGGGCCCTTGCCCCATACACAACACTGACTTCCTTCTTTGCAGCAAAAGGTTTCTTGATAGTATTCAGAGTGGAGGTAGGTGCCACAGAGATCTTCCCACTTTTGATGCCACTTTCAACTCTTTCTCCGGTTAAGATCAATTCGGTGAAACCAGAAGAAGAGCAGCCAACCAACAGATTAAAGAAAGGACCAGATAAAGTGCCCATGAACATGTCGATGTGCTCCCTATCAGTCAAGGGAGGTTGGACCCTACTAGCAAGGTCTCTCCACTTTTGCGTATATTCCTTAAATCCTTCATTCTTCCCCATGGTCATATCTTGAAACTGAACCCTCGTTGGCGCCAAGTCGGCATTGTACTGATACTGATGGTAGAAGCCACTAGCTAAATCCTCCCAAGTATTGATACAAGAACCATCTAACTGATAAAACCATTCAAGTTGCGTTCCAGCCAAGCTCTCTTGCAAAAAGTGAACCCAGAGCTTCTTATCAGTAGTGTGCGGCTGTATCTTGCGCACATAAGATTTCAAATGGAGTTTTGAACAAGAAACCCCATCGTACTTTGCAAAGATTGGTATTTTGAATTTATGGGGAATGACTACCCCAGATATCAAACCCAAATCATCAAAATCTAAACTAGTGACGTCTTGGATTTCAACAGCTTTCAATATGTCCTTGTATTTGATATTAGCGAGTGGATACTGCTCGTTGTAATAATCATCATCGGATACTTGATCATTGATACAGTTAGCCTGAGTACTCTTGACCTCACCAATCTGGTTTTCATTCTCTTCAGATGAATCTTCTCCTACTAGGATTTGACAGACTGTCTCCTTGAACCTTCTACCCATGTTGAATAGAGCTTTCTTCTTTGGCTTCTTCTTAACGGCCAGCAAAGCCATCATATCTTGCTGTCCCTTGGCTAGGGCTAGTAGAGTCTCCTGAAACTGAGAATTTTGGGTTTGGAGATCCTTCACAGTTTGCTCTAGATCCATCTTGCTGAAATAAACAGCAGAAAGATAAGGAAACCTGTTATGCGAAAACCTATCATGTTATGATGCATGGAATATGTACATGCAAATGATTTCAAGGATTAATGAAATTTAAATTTGTATAGACAAAAGAATGAACAAACGTTAATTTTCATTAGACAAAACAAGAAATATTACATCATGCCTCTTGGCCTTACAAAATAAGTTTCTAAGATAAAAAGACTGAACGCATCCTCTTCGGTGCAAGATAGGCGTTCACACTTTGCTCTTCTTGTAACTGCTTCGTAAGCTCCAAGACCCTCTGTGATACGGTGGGAGAACTGACTAGAGGTTTTGCGTTTGTGTTCGCAATTGTTCGGTTTAGCAAGAGTCTCCACCGACTTTTTATTTTATCCAAAGGAAAGGTCAAAAAGCACAGGAAAGACCTTTGAGATGTTTTCTCGGGTTCGAGGGGTAGATTATGAAAAGGGAAGGTGCTAGCACCCTTTTCATCCATGGTTATCCATGGGATCTTAGTTACTTGTTTAGATCACTTGATTTTGCTTTTCAAATTGTTTGAAATGGTGCTTGGTGTGTGCGGTTTTGAAAATGTTTTGAAAAAGAAGCCTTGTCTAGGAAACCTTTGTAATAATTCTTGTTTGAATATATACAAAGGTGTGTGTCTTTTTGAAAAGATATTTCAATGTTTTGAAAGTTTTTTTTGAAATTGTGTTGTGAGGTGTGTTTGAAAATGGCAAGGATGTTTTGCAAGCTTTTGATCAAGTAACTAAGAGTTGTCTACCCTATTTTTACTCAAAGATCATTCTTATGTTTTCAATCCTTTTGACAGTTTTATTTCACCATTGTATTTGGTGAATAACCTTGTGTTAGGATGTTAAATGGGACAGGCGCGAGTAATCGTATACAATCATTGAAAGCAACTTGTGAGACGCTCTAGCAATTTTGTAAGGGACGAGATCGTTGTATGAAAGGCAACGTCGTGGGTCATCGAGGGACTACGATCTTTGTTTATCGAAGGGGCATTTGCTAGAGTGTCTCATATTCGAGGGACATGATTGCATTTTCCGAGGCAACAAGCGAGGTTACCCTAGAGGTGCAAGTGTGAATTGTGTATTGATTTTCATGCATTTATTCTTGTATTAGGTCATCTAGCGATTGATTTTAGATTGTTCTCACACAAACCCTAGTTACTATACAGTATATTTAAAGCAATAAATTGCGGGAATTTAAAGTCTAAGTTATTACAAAAAAAAAGTATCCGGGGATGGGGGTACAATTATTTACAAATGGGGATGAGTCTCACATGAATAATAATGTCCAAATATGTGTTACAACCAAATCGAACTGTCGCAATTCAATGTAAAAATTATAACAAATTATGAAATAAGGAAAATCAAATAATTATGAGATGTATGCATTTATTTACAAATGAACAAAGAAGATTTTAACCTAATAAAGATTAAGTATTATTATTATTTTGTGTTTTTTTATGAATTATGTAAATAAAAAGTTTTAAAAGAAAAATTTACTTTGAACTAAATCCCTATTATTTATGTATTTTATTAAATGTAACAAATATTAAAGAAAACTATATTAAGAAAATTTAAACAAAATTTAATATATTTTTAGTTTTATTATTTAAAAAAATAAAAAAAGGATCAAATTATTAAAAATGAAGATAAAGAGAAGCATTAGTTTAAAAATTAAAAAGAAAAAGATGAGGGGCCTAGGATTTGTGGCCCAAATAAAAATGAAGAAGTACAAATGGCAAGTCAGAATGAGCAAAAGGGGGGGGGGTATGCGTGCTTAGCAAAAGCGTTGGGCCTAAGCGTTTTGGGGCGAACATGCCCAGAGTGAATGTTGTAACATTTTTGTTAGGGTTGGTTCATTCTGAACTAGGGTTTGCAAGTTTGGCTTCAGCGGCGCCGCTTCTCTCATCTCTTCTTCTTCTCCATTTCATCTTTCTCTTCTCAGGCCATAACACTGATCCTTCCTCAAACCTCCAGGTTGCCAGAGCGCCACCCTAGCCCTCTCCTCTTCACGACGGTCCAAGGCAATTGTTTTGAACGGTACAGTTTCATTTCAAACGCGTTTTAGGGTTTTTTTTACAGTTTCGTTCATTTGTTTGCATGTTTGATTCTCTTGATTTTGTTTAGATTCGTTCTTTAACCCATGGTTGTTATGAATATGATGCAGTAAAGTTTGGAAAAAGAAATTATACCTTGAGATATCTTTCTGGAAAATGGAGGGAGAGGAGAAATGGGTTGGACCGGCGGCGCTCTTGGTGGCCAGAGGCGGAAGAAGACGAGATGAACGCGTTTTTGGTATTTTTTGTTGTTCTTTTGATCATGTTGTTTGATGATGCTGATTCTGAAAACTGCTTATGTTGTTTTTCTTTGAGTTTGTTGCTTTTTTTTGTTAATGATGATAAAAAGGAAATCTAAAACTTGTTGTTGGCTTCTGAATCTCTTCCTTTCTTGGTTTTGGTATTGATGATGAAAGTATCTTTGAGATTATTATTATTTGTTGTTAGTGATGAAGAAAAATCTGAAACTTCCTTTTGTTGGTTTGAACTTGTTGGTGATAGTTTTGGTTTAACAGTTTGGTTTGCAGTTGGAACTGCAGGTTTTCTGTTTGTTGTTTGATTTGCAGTTGGTATTTCAGGCTTGTTGATCTTGTTTGTTACTGTGAGTTTGCAGCTTGTTGCTAGCAGTCTTGTTGACTTGAGCAAGCAGGTTTGGCCAGTTGCAGTTATGCAGTTTTTGCAAGTTTTGTGCTAGCAAGCTTACAGGCTTGAGCAAGCAGGTTTGTTGTTTTTTCCAGCAGGTTTGCAAGCTTGCTGTTGTTATGCAGGTTGCTTGAGCTTGCAAGTTTTTGACTTGCAGTTTGGGTCAGTTGCAGTTATGCAGGTTTTGAGCTTTGATAGCAGTTTATGCAGATTTTGCTCAATGTTTTCTCCTTCTCCCCCTTGTACTGTTATACAATTTTCTCTCTTTTATATCTTTTTGTTATCTTTACTGCCTTTTACAGCTTACCTTAGCCAAAACTGCAAACCTCTTCACTAGGTCTTCTCTTTCTCTCTCTCTCTCTCATAAGCATTTTTGCTTATTATTTTAATTCTGAAAAGTTTGTCTAGGCTGGAAAGTGATAATGGCCTTGACAAGTTTTCTTGCTTGTAATTTGGTTTATCTCTCTGCATTGTGTACTTTCTGTACTTGTTTGCCTTGACAGTTTGCATACTTTCTGCATTGTACTTTGCCTTGACAGTTTTGTAACTCAGTTTGACATGCTTGGTTACTGATCGCGACTTTGTATGTCTATAAATCTGGAGACTGCAAGTGCACAGTCCTATCGCGTAGTCTTAAAAGATATCGAATCCACAGGGACTATGAATCGATCTACCGTAATTTTGGTCACTAGGTAAAGCTAAGGCTAATATTAATTTAATTAACGAAAGGGATCTAATTACTAAATTTAGTTATAAAAATTTTTAATTATAAATACCGGTATGTATTTCACCTAAATTTTGGGTTCCGAACTTCCACTGGCCTTTACTTAAATTGGTCAAAAATTATCTTTACGCAAACTTTATTTGTCTAAAAACCTTCCCCTCACACTTCCGTTCTATTAGTTCAGGTTATACGATTAATACCCTAACGTGTGCTTCCGTCACTCCGCCGGATTCAAAAGTAATTTTTGAAAACAGAATAAAATTTAATTGTTTTTAAAATGCTTCCGCCTCTTCAAAAACAATGCCTAATAATCACTATCTGGTTTTAGCCTCAAACTTCCGTTTTATTAGTAAAAACCTTAATCAATTTTAAAACCTCAAACTTCCGTTCTATTGATTTATAAAATCTTAAACAATTCAATTGAATATTAAAACCATGAAAGGTATTTCTTTTACAAAATAATATTAAGCCAATTTATCTCGGATCCCGTTATTTGGTTAATTTACATACCGATATTTAATCGGTTTAGCCGGACATGTTTATTAAATTAAATACGCATAGATAATTAAATTGCGAACAATTATATAAATTCATATCCATAATAACAAACATGTAATAATAATAAATAAAAGCGATTAAATTGAAAACCTGGAAATGTAGAAAACTTCAATAACTTCAATTAAATGCGTTCTTCAAAAACCTTGGAGTATTCCACCACAAGCCGGTTGGATCTACTCGTCGAATCTTGAATTTAATAATAACAAGAAAGTAAAAATACCGGATCTAACGTAAGGTTAAACCGGATAAAATTGCACAACAATTTCCGGTGTAGAAATTGTTGTACGAAAAATAAAGGCAGAAAACTTGGAGAAGAAAAAGAAAATAAAAGCAGTGCGATGAAATAAAAATAAAGGAAAAGGCAGAACAAAAAATTAAACTGAAAGGAAATTTGCTCTGCTGAAAATAATACGATCTTGCAAAAATTCTCCGACCCTTGGGATTCTTCTTTCACTTCTATTTATAATGCTTGTAAAATGATGTATCCCAAAAAGTCAATCCACGTAAAACTCAACATCCAAAGAATATTGAAAGTGGACTGTGTTGCATAACGTGCACGAAAAAATAGCAAAAGTAGGTCTTGACTTGGGACCGGTCGTTCCATGTGAGAAAGAAAAGGCGTGAGAATAGGCTAGGGCAGGAACGGTCGGTCCACTCAGCTTAAGTGGTCCGGACCGGTCGTTCCCCTTAGTGGGCCGGTCGGTCCCTTCATGCTGAAGTGGGAACGTGGGTTCCCTTGGGCCTTTGCACGTACAATCGTCTTTTGGGCCTTGTAATTTCATTCTTTTCACCCCCTTTTACTAATCTGCACCACTTTGCTCAATTATCTTCATTTTTGTACTAAATTGCATATATTTCTTCATATTTCTTCACATAAGCTTATTTAAGGCAAAATACCTGAAACAAAGAAATACCAGCGTAATATGGAAATAAAATAAAATAAATTAAATAAAAACATGAATTATTTGCATTAATTAAGTCGATTTATACGATATAAAATCGTGTTATCAGTTACTGCAGTTTGAAATTCAGTTTGGTTAATGCATTGTAGTTAGCTTTCCATGCTTGCTCATGTTTGCCTTGCTGACTTGTTTATGTTTTTGTATTTGAACCAAATGTATGCTTATATTTTATATCTTTTATTTTTTTTCTCTGTGAACCGAGAAGAGCGATCTTCTTGTTATTTGCAGAGAGGAAAATAAAATATGATGAACATAGCATTCTGATTCCGGCCGACAAAATTTAATGATGATTTCTTTCTTTTTCTATTTAAAAATCTTTTTCAATTAACTGTGCTGATTTCTTTTCTTTCTTCTTTTTCAGGTGAATGCATCTTGGGCAATAGAGGAAGCAGTAGAAGCCAAAGATCTTGAGAGCATGGGAGCACTTGAAGCTTTTAGGCTTAGAAATAGATAGATTTTTTCATTTGTTATAAACAATCATTATTGTAAATACTATAAGTTGTAAGCTTACAATATTCAAATAAATTTTGTAACAACACTTGAAATGAATAAACAGTCTTTTATCCAAAAGAAAAATCTACTGTCCAATATCTTTTCAATTCTTCCTTGCATGTTTATTTAATTATTTAAGACTCTTAAATCAAAATAATTGAAACTATGTATCAATAATTCTAATCCAGATGAAATAAATAATCAATAAACTTTGCAGTCTCGCAACCTTGCATCAATCACAATACGTATGGTATTCCAATTAACATATGCATTGTACAGTTAAACAAACAAGCATTCCATTAAACGGTAAACCTTTCACTCCACTAACCAAGCAGATGCCTTAATGTTCCAAACAAAAAGCCTTACCTCTTATCCCAGATAATCAAGCTTTGAGAACAATCAGTAAATTTGAACAAGCAATTTCTGAGGATTCAATCTTTTCTGAGAGATGTGAGAGAAAACCCTAATCCTGGATTACTGCCAAAGAAAGATTTGTCTGATCGATTCCTGAGTCAATCTTAACAAATCAGAGAAAACCCTAATTCTGGATTGACTGATAAAGAAAAGTCTGTTTGACTGATTCTTGAGCCAATCTTAAAAATCAGAGAAAAAACCCTAGGGTTGTGATTTTCTTGTGAAAAAGGGAGGGAAAATTTTGGGGTACAACAGTTTCCCCTGTTCAATCTTCTTGAACCTGAAGAGTTAGATTGGCAATTTTTCCATTCGCTACTAGAAGGTAAAAGATGATTGGACACTAGAGTGCCCATAAATTTGCACTCGTTAAATCATAGTTGAGGGAATGGGCTTAAAGATGCCATTTGGAGATGTGACCGAATCTTGTCGGAGATGGGCTTAAAGATTCCATCCAAGAATGTTTGGTTAACTGTATGTTGTAGGTGAAAGAATGAGTATCAGAAAGGTATCCGTGTTTGGAACATCTCTTAGCTGGGGGTCTGAATAAGCAATAGATTAGCATCCGTGTCGGGAGGCATCCGTAAACTGTTTTCAGAAATCCTTGAAGTTTGAAACTTGCTAAACTTATCCTGCGACGGGTAAAATATTAGTTAAAACACAAAGTTATGATGTATGATGCAATGTATGTGTTATATCAATTCTTATGATATATGAATGTAATGAATGCGCATGTAAGCTGATTAGCCGTCTTGCTGAGGAAGATAAATCCTGGATAGCTGGAGATAATAAAATCTTTGGCCGCTGTCGGGGAAAATAAATCCTTGACTGTTGCTGGGGATTGAAAACCTTTGACCATTGAGAATGAGAAGTCTTGGGACCACTGTTGAAGAATATGTGTGTCTTCAAGATTTTTGACAACCTCTGTGGGGAGAAGTTATACTGCTGGGGAAAGTCAGGAGTTTGGGTTGTATGCCAATCTACTGGGGAAGCAAAAATGAGAATCTTCATTCAGGCGTTTCGGTCAGAAGGTTGGGTGTATGCCAATCTATTGGGGTTTCAGGGATGAGAATCTTCATTCTGTTAACGGTATCAGGAGCTTGGGAGTATACCAATCTTCTGAGGTTTCAAGGATGAGAATCTTCATTCTGTTAACGGTATCAGGAGCTTGGGAGTATACCAATCTTCTGAGGTTTCAAGGATTAGAATCTTCATTATGTTAACGGTATTAGGAGCTTGGGAGTATACCAATCTTCTGAGGTTTCAAGGATGAGAATCTTCATTCTATTAAGGGTATCAGGAGCTTGGGAGTATACAAATCTCTTGAGGTTTCAAGGATGAGAATCTTCATTCTGTTAAGGGTATCAGGAGCTTGGGAGTATACCAATCTCTTTAGGTTTCAAGGATGAGAATCTTCATTCTATTAAGGGTATCAGGAGCTTGGGAGTATACCAATCTCTTGAGGTTTCAAGGATGAGAATATTCATTCTATTAAGGGTATCAGGAGCTTGGGAGTATACCAATCTCTTGAGGTTTCAAGGATGAGAATATTCATTCTATTAAGGGTATCATGAGCTTGGGAGCATACCAATCTCTTGAGGTTTCAAGGATGAGAATCTTCATTCTGTTAAGGGTATCAGGAGCTTGGGAGTATACCAATCTCTTGAGGTTTCAAGGATGAGAATCTTCATTCTGTTAAGGGTATCAGGAGCTTGGGAGTATACCAATCTCTTGAGGTTTCAAGGATGAGAATCTTCATTCTATTAAGGGTATCAGGAGCTTGGGAGTATACCAATCTCTTGAGGTTTCAAGGATGAGAATCTTCATTCTATTAAGGGTATCAGGAGCTTGGGAGTATACCAATCTCTTGAGGTTTCAAGGATGAGAATCTTCATTCTGTTAAGGGTATCAGGAGCTTGGGAGTATACCCATCTCTTGAGGTTTCAAGGATGAGAATCTTCATTCTGTTAAGGGTATCAGGAGCTTGGGAGTATACCAATCTCTTGAGGTTTCAAGGATGAGAATCTTTATTCTGTTAAGAGAAACGGAATTTTAGGGGCTTCATTTGTCCATTATTCTGTTGGTGGGTTGTTTCTGTTGAGATTTAGGAATTCGTCCGTAATTCAACTAAAGTAAAAACTTTATCGCTTGAATTTGATTGTACCTTCCCTGAAAGGCAAAGGTTAGTGGCATATATCAAACAATGATGTTCTCAAAATAAATTAGATTGGGTCATATGACGGCCTGATGTACGGAGGTGTAATATTTTTCAAGACGACCTTTCGCTGGGGAAAATAAATCCCAAACTGGTGAAGGAGAAAGGAGTTGGATTCTTCATCAGAATAACTCGCTGAGAGATTTATCTGAAATATCAAAACCCAGAATAACTTCCACTGGCATAAGAATCAGGGAGATCTTAGTGTCAATCTGACTGAACCAGAGAGGGTCTTGGGTTAACTCTGATTCAATCGGATGATGGAGGAATCTCTGACGACTGTAACTTTCAACAGGTGATGAAGGAATCTTCGACAACCGTAACTTCCAACAGGTGATGAAGGAATCTTTGACGACCGTAATTCCAACAGGTGATGGAGGAATCTTTACCGACCGTAACTCCAATAGATGATGAAGGAGTCTTTACCTACCAATCAATCTGTGTATGTTATGAATGTTATTGAAATGTAATTTTGTTTTGGAGAATAAATCCTTGACAAGTGTTGGGGAAATAAACCCATGACAGCTGGTCCGCTAGAGAGGTGATAAACTTCTCGAGGATGCTTGAATTCCTTTTCAGAAGGACTTTGGAGAGATTCGTCACTACCCCTAGTATCAAATGTTTGTGGCATTGCCAGGAAACTTGGATTGTACGTAACCCTTTGATGAGATTGACGTTTTAAATGCCCCAAGTGATGGTGAGGGAGGCTTGCCCCAGGTTAATCTGCAATTGAGAGATTTCTTGAAATCTTGACTGGACTGCCCCAGGTTTACTGAACTTGAGTGATTTGTTAAAATCTTGACTGGACTGCCCCATGTTTACTGGATAATATCATATCAGACCCCCTTTTGTTGATGGGAGATTTTTGCAACGGGAGTGTCATCCCATTTGAAGTGATTTTATTCACTGAGAGAGCTTTCGTTCCTCCGAACATTCACTGTATGAATTTCTTCGCTGTCAAACAAATAACCATGTGCAAACAACGATATTCAAATAATGCAAAGTTTATGCTTGTCTCGAAGTTTTGAAAAATGCATTTTTTAGCAGAAAACTTTTTATAAGAAAAATTCAACACAAGATTTAGAGCAAAGCCTTACAGGAGTCAGGATACCTTTTGTAACAGTGTGCTTTCGAACTAACCCATGCTTCAATTAGGACTTTTAAAGGGTTGTAACATGGCTTGGTTCACGGTTTAAGAAACAAAGGATAAAGGCTCAAAGTATATTTGTACCCACCCGCTCTTCGTAATGTTCTTCAATCCTAACTCAGCTAATTGTGCGTCGAACTCTATTCGAGTTTGGAACAACGTTTTGGTGATGGTTCACACAAGTTGGATTTTGGAAGGAAGTCATCATTTTTGCAACATTTTTCATGTTGTTGAGGATTTATAACGACCTCTTTCCTTTGATTCATTATCCCTAACTTTTGCATGACTATTCTTGTTTTCAAGATTACAGTCAGCGGGATGCCCCAGCTTCCTTAAGCCTCCTTTGTAGGTTTTGGCTCAGTGGGATTTTCTATTTTGAGAGATAATGACTGCCTATGAGATAGGGAACCGTCACTGTCTTTTGGTTCCAAAGGAATGTTTTTGATGCCATTCGTTGTATTACGAACTGAGAGTTTGCGACTTTAATGCGCGTCTTTTGAATTAACTGAGAGACTACCCTGCCCCAGGTTTGATTAAAGGTTTCAATTTGTGTTTAAAATAGAAAACTTCTACTTCTTTGGCTTGAAGGGGTTGACTAGGGATTATCTTCCTTATAACTCCAGTGTTTAGGATTTGAAAGAAACGCCTGTACATCGTCAGCAAGTTCTATTCAAAAGCATACTGTATGAGATTATGGCATTGTTTTCGTCATCCTCCCTCTAAAGGCTTGTAGCTTTTTGCAAGAGTTAAATGTCATAAAGAAAGTAGAAAGCATAGTTCAAGAATAGTGAAAACGAATGGATGAATTCAAGACAAACATATGCAATGCATTAATGAAACAGAGTTTGACATCAACAGATAATTGTTTGAATAACAAAAGAAATTACAACTTGAAAATTCAAATAAAACAAAAGTCTCTTAGTTCGAACTTTGTCATTTCAGGTGGAGAACCCTCAGCGGAAGATTTTCATCTCGCCATCTGGCATGAATTTCAGCACTCCTCTGTCAATCAAATCTTGAATTTTGTTTTTCAAAGCCCAACAATTGTCGGTGTCATGTCCAGGACTATAGGAGTGGTATACACAAAATGCATCGGGGTGATAGCCAGGAGCGGGGGTATTGGGATTCCTAAGAGGATCCTTTAAAGCAAGCAGATTGACCTCCAACAAGCATTTCAGTATTAGAGATGATGGCATGTCAGTCTCAGTGAAATGTCTTCCAGATGTATTTTGCTTACGCTGATTACCCCGTTGACGCTGGCGAGGTTGTTGTTGGGCTTGTGACCCTGAAGCAAGCTGGGGAGCCTTTCCCTTGTCTTCTTGTCTCAAAGGAGGTTGAATGATGACTTGATCTTCAACCCTAGTTGTTTTCCCCACTTGGTTATCTTGAATCATTTTGTTGACGAGGACTCTGAGCTCCTCTTGTCTTTGAGCCAGGTCTTGAATGAGAGCCATCTGACCCACCAATTGTCCCATCATCTGGATTTTCATTGTTTCCAGCTCAATCTGTAGCCCTTCCAACTGATCATTCCTGATGCCGCCTGGATTCCCTAGGACCATGCCCCTTGTGAGGAGAGCTTTCACTTCTTCTTGTCCCTGGGACAGGTTCAAGAACATTTCTTGAAGTTGAGCGTTTTGAGCATGGATATCTTCGACAGTCCTCTCTAGAGCCATCTCTACTGAAATAAACAGTAGGAGAATAAGGAAACCTGAAAAGGAAAACCTGTTATGATACAATGCATGATATGTGGATGCATGTTTTCAAGGATCTCGCGAGGTAAACACAAAACAATGTTAGAGGTTGAACTTTGATCAACATTTTTTACTGGAGAACTTTGTATCGATGGATGTCTTTGCACGAGAATCAAGCTCACCATGCCGAGTGGGTCATAGCCCTCGATTCAAGTTGTTATACTTGATCTTTGATGGCGTCTGGTTCAACGTGATCCTGCATCAAAGACCCTCGAGATCCTTGAAATGGTTATTGAAAATGATATGGTATGATGTTAGGATGTTATGTATAGGTATGCAAAAGTAAGAAAATGTATATACAGGTAATCATATTCACACAAAGCAGACAAGTCCTTAGGTTTAGGATTGCATGGAGTTTGTAGGTAAGTACCCTCTTGAAGTTAGCTGGCTCAACCTGTCCTATAAATAGTAACCGGGTTCTAAGGAGCTCAATATCACTGGATTATTTTCTGTGTTCATGGTTTCAGTTTAGCCACTTTACTGGCGACCGAAATATTCCAAGAAAATAACCCTCAATGAGTGTAGTATCGAGTGTCTACCAACTTTGGACTGTACCAAAGCCGGTCACCTCACTACCCCTAAAAAGGACAAGATGGTCAAGTAAGGTTCTAAGAGTTCATTAGTGCTTCATGACATCACTCAGCGGCCATGTATTCTCTTTGATTGACTCAAAGGCTACCGGTACCCACAAATATGTCGCACTAACGTAGCCACTGCTTCAACCATGTCGGTATAACCCGCACAGTTCCCTCATAGTTTATTGCTACTTACCTAAAAGGTGCCCCAAATCCGGGTGTAGGATTTAAAACAAACCCAAACAAGGAACCAAAAAGTAAACCAATCAAGTCAAACAAGATAAACATGCAAAGGTGATCTAAAAACCCTAAGGTAACCCCACTTTCAGAGTTATTCCCCAGCAGAGTCGCCAGTTCTGTGATACGGTGGGAGAACTGACTAGAGGTTTTGCGTTTGTGTTCACAATTATTTGGTTTAACAAGAGTCGCCACCGACTTTTTATTTTATCCAAAGGAAAGGTCAAAAAGCACAGGAAAGACCTTTGAGATGTTTTCTCGGGTTCCGGGGGTAGATTATGAAAAGGGAAGGTGCTAGCACCCTTTTCATCCATGGTTATCCATGGGCTCTTAGTTACTTGTTTAGATCACTTGCTTTTGCTTTTCAAATTGTTTAAAATGGTGCTTGGTGTGTTCGGTTTTGAAAATGTTTTAAAAAAGAATCCTTGTCTAGGCAACCTTTGTAATAATTCTTGTTTGAATATATACAAAGGTGTGTGTCTTTTTGAAAAGATATTTCAATGTTTTGAAAGTTTGTTTTGAAATTGTGTTGTGAGGTGTGTTTGAAAATGGCAAGGATGTTTTGCAAGCTTTTGATCAAGTAAATAAGAGTTGTATACCCTATTTTTACTCAAATATCTTTCTTATGTTTTCAAACCTTTTGACAGTGTTATTTCACCATTGTATTTGGTGAATAACCTTGTGTTAGGATGTTAAACGGGACAGGCTCGGGTCATCGTATGCAATCATTGAAAGCAACTTGTGAGACGCTCTAGCAATTTTGTAAGGGACGAGATCGTTGTATGAAAGGCAACGTCGTGGGTCATCGAGGGACTACGATTTTTGTTTATCGAAGGGGCATTTGCTAGAGTGTCTCATATTCGAGGGACATGATTGCATTTTCCGAGGCAACAAGCGAGGTTACCCTAGAGGTGCAAGTGTGAATTGTGTATTGATTTTCATGCATTTATTCTTGTATTAGGTCATCTAGCGATTGATTTTAGATTGTTCGCACACAAACCCTAGTTACTATACAATATATTGAAAGCAATAAATTGAGGGAATTTAAAGTCTAAGTTATTACAAAAAAAAAAGTATTCGGGGATGGGGGTACAATTATTTACAAATGGGGATGAGTCTCACATGAATAATAATGTCCAAATATGTGTTACAACCAAATCGAACTGTCGCAATTCAATGTAAAAATTATAACAAATTATGAAATAAGGAAAATCAAAGAATTATGAGATGTATGCATTTATTTACAAATGAACAAATAAAATTTTAACCTAATAAAGATTAAGTATTATTATTATTTTGTGTTGTTTTATGAATTATGTAAACAAAAAGTTTTAAAAGAAAAATTTACTTTGAACTAAATCCCTATTATTTATGTATTTTATTAAATGTAACAAATATTAAAGAAAACTATATTAAGAAAATTTAAACAAAATTTAATATATTTTTAGTTTTATTATTTAACAAAATAAAAAAAGGATCAGATTATTAAAAATGAAGATAAAGAGAAGCATTAGTTTAAACATTAAAAAGAAAAAGATGATGGGCCTAGGATTTGTGGCCCAAATAAAAAAGAAGAAGAACAAATGGCAAGTCAGAATGAGCATAAGGGGGGGGGGGTATGCGTGCTTAGAAAAAGCGTTGGGCCTAAGCGTTTTGGGGCGAACAGGCCCAGAGTGAATGTTGTAACATTTTTGTTAGGGTTGGTTCATTCTGAACTAGGGTTTGCAAGTTTGGCTTCAGCGGCGCCGCTTCTCTCATATCTTCTTCTTCTCCGTTTCATCTTTCTCTTCTCAGGCCATAACGCTTATCTTTCCTCAAACCTCCAGGTTGCCATAGTGCCACCCTAGCCCTCTCCTCTTCACGACGGTCCAAGGCAATTGTTTTGAATGGTACAGTTTCGTTTCAAATGCGTTTTAGGGTTTTTTTTACAATTTTGTTCATTTGTTTCCATGTTTGATTCTCTTGATTTTGTTTAGATTCGTTCTTTAACCCATGGTTGTTATGAATATGATGCATTAAGATTGGAAAAAGAAATTATACCTTGAGAGATCTTTCTGGAAAATGGAGGGAGAGGAGAAATGGGTTGGACCAGCGGCGCTCTTGGTGGCCAGAGGCGGAAGAAGACGAGATGAACGAGTTTCTGGTATTTTTTGTTGTTCTTTTGATTATGTTGTTTGATGATGATGATGATTCTGAAAACTGCTTATGTTGTTTTTCTTTGAGTTTGTTGCTTTTTTCTGTTAATGATGATAAAAAGGAAATCTGAAACTTGTTGTTGGCTTCTGAATCTCTTCCTTTCTTGGTTTTGGTATTGATGATGAAAGTATCTCTGAGATTGTTATTGTTTGTTGTTAGTGATGAAGAAAAATCGGAAACTTCCTTTTGTTGCTTTGAACTTGTTGGTGATAGTTTTGGTTTAACAGTTTGGTTTGCAGTTGGAACTGCAGGTTTGGAGTTTGTTGTTTGATTTGCAGTTGGTATTTCAGGCTTGTTGAGCTTGTTTGTAGCTTGTTGCTAGCAGGCTTGTTGACTTGAGCAAGCAGGTTTGGCCAGTTGCAGTTATGCAGTTTTTGCAAGTTTTGTTCTAGCAGGCTTACAGGCTTGAGCAAGCAGGTTTGTTGTTTTTCTAGCAGGTTTGCAAGCTTGCTGTTGTTATGCAGGTTGCTTGAGCTTGCAAGTTTTTGACTTGCAGTTTGGGTCAGTTGCAGTTATGCAGGTTTTGAGCTTTGATAGCAGTTTATGCAGATTTTGCTCAATGTTTTCTCCTTCTCCCCCTTGTACTGTTATACAATTTTCTCTCTTTTATATCTTTTTGTTATCTTTACTGCCTTTTACAGCCTGCCTTATCCAAAACTGCAAACCTCTTCACTAGGTCTTCTCTTTCTCTCTCTCTCTCTCATAAGCATTTTTGCTTATTATTTTAATTCCGAAAAGTTTGTCTAGGCTGGAAAGTGATGATGGCTTTGACAAGTCTTCTTGCTTGTAATTTGGTTTATCTCTCTGCATTGTGTACTTTCTGTACTTGTTTGCCTTGACAGTTTGCATACTTTCTGCATTGTACTTTGCCTTGACAGTTTTGTAACTCAGTTTGACATGCTTGGTTACTGCAGTTTGAAATTCAGTTTGGTTAATGCATTGTAGTTAGCTTGCCATGCTTGCTCATGTTTGCCTTGCTGACTTGTTTATGTTTTTGTATTTGAACCAAATGTATGCTTATATTTTAAATCTTTTATTTTTTTTCTCTGTGAACCGAGAAGAGCGATCTTCTTGTGATTTGCAGAGAGGAAAATAAAATATGATGAACATAGCATTCTGATTCCAGCCGACAAACTTTAATGATGATTTCTTTCTTTTTCTATTTAAAAATCTTTTTCAATTAACGGTGTTGATTTCTTTTCTTTCTTCTTTTTCAGGTGAATGCATCTTGGGCAATAGAGGAAGCAGTAGAAGCCAAAGATCTTGAGAGCATGGGAGCACTTGAAGCTTTTAGGCTTAGAAAAGATAGATTTTTTCATTTGTTGTAAACAATCATTATTGTAAATACTATAAGTTGTAAGCTTACAATATTCAAATAAATTTTGTAACAACACTTGAAATGAATAAACAGTCTTTTATCCAAAAGAAAAATCTACTGTCCAATATCTTTTCAATTCTTCCTTGCATGTTTATTTAATTATTTAAGACTCTTAAATCAAAATAATTGAAATTGTGTCTCAATAATTCTAATCCAGATGAAATAAATAATCAACAAACTTTGCAGTCTCGCAACCTTGCATCAATCACAATATGCATGGTATTCCAATTAACATATGCATTGTACAGTTAAACAAACAAGCATTCCATTAAACGGTAAACCTTTCACTCCACTAACCAAGAAGATGCCTTAATGTTCCAAACAAAAAGCCTTACCTCTTATCCCAGATAATCAAGCTTTGAGAATAATCAGTAAATTTGAACAAGCAATTTCTGAGGATTCAATCTTTTCTGAGAGATGTGAGAGAAAACCCTAATCATGGATTACTGCCAAAGAAAGATTTGTCTGTTCGATTCTTGAGTCAATCTTAACAAATCAGAGAAAACCCTAATTCTGGATTGACTGATAAAGAAAAGTCTGTTTGACTGATTCTTGAGCCAATCTTAAAAATCATAGAAAAAACCCTACGGTTGTGATTTTCTTGTGAAAAAGAGAGGGCAAATTTTGGGGTACAACACCCTCTTTTCACTAGCATAGAATTGAGCCTCGAAATTATCTCGTTCTTCCTTCAGCTGGATCCAACCATTTTATAAGTATTCGAGAGAGATAGGCATGTCAGGATGGAGGATAGTGTAGAGAACATCTCCTTCGACCACAGGCTCCATGATGATTGGTAATATGGAGGGATAAGGCATCACAAGTTTTTGAGCACGAGCTCGTACCCATTTAAGGTAAGGCTCGAGGGGAATTGAATTCTTGTATCCTAGTGTCTTGTTATCCACCTTGTTCAACCTCCTCCATGCTAGGATAAATATCTGGCGATGACCTTTATCGTCGCTCTCTTAGTGAAATACCAAACCTTGAATAAGCATCTCGTGTGGACCATCCCTTTGGGCGTAACCAAACTGTCTTAAGGCTAAGCAAAGGTTGTAAGTGATACCTCCTCAAATGCCTAGGAAATGGACATTAGGGAATTCTCCACAACATTCGACAATAGTAACATTCTCTATAAATCGGGAACACCAATGAATATCTAAATGTCTGAGCGTCATCAACCTATGGGACCATCTTGATCCTTGCTCATTTTTCAACACAGATTGGGGAAGATGTGAAATAAACCATTTTGCCAAGAGAGGATTACAACACATAAGGATACCTTTTTTCCTTATAGTACGAGTGTGAAAGGAATGTAGGATGTCCCCTAGCAAAGTAGGCACTGGGTTACGAGACATGAAGATTTTGACGGTGTTCACATCTATGAGTTGGTTAGGATTTGGAAATAAAACCATCCCATAGATGAGGAGAGCCACAATTTCCTCAAAGGCTTGCAAATCCAAAGAGTTCCAACAATTTTGGGCTTTCTCAAACAAGAAATTTGCTAGGAAACCTTTGACACCACTCCTTGCTTCCCAATTAGTTGTGATATCAGATGGTTGCAAGTGTAGAGCTTGAGCAATATCTTTTGGCTTTGGATTTTTTTCCGTACCGTTGAAAGGTAGTTGATTGAGAATGGGAATCCTCAAGAGTTGGGATAATTCTTCCAAAGTTAGCACAAGTTGATAATCGGGAAATGTGAAGCAATGGTGTAAGGGATCAAAGAACTGAAAGAGCACCTTCATCATGTCTTCATCAGTGTTAGAGGTAACCAAGTTTAGTAAGCGACCATGTCTTTCGGTAAATGGAGAATTTTCAAGAATACTTGATGCTAACTCTTTAAGTTGAGGAGGGATCCTTACAAGATTGACTTGAATGGTTTTCCTGTGAATAGAATCCATGTCCTACAAAACAGAACAAAGATGAATCCCAAAAATCCTTGAAATGGTTAGTGAGTATGAGTATGATGTTATGATGTTTATGATGTTATGTACAAGTAAGTATATACAAACAAAGAAAACAAGTCCTTAGGTTTAGGCTTGCATGGAGTCTCATAGGTAAGTACCCTCTTAAAGTTTAGTTGGCTTAAACATATCCTAGAAATAGTAATCGGGTTCTAAGGAGCTCAATATCACTGGTTTGTTCCCTTGGGCATTGTTTCAGTGCAAGCCTCTTTAATGGCGACCGAAATATCCCAAAAAACCAAACCTCAATGAGTGTAGTATCGAGTATCTACCAACTTCGGACTGCACCAAAGTCGGTCATATCACTACGTCCTAAAGGCCAAGTTGGTCAAGTAAAGGTTCTAAAAGTTCATCAGTGCTTCATGACATCACTCAGCGGCCCCGTATCCTTGACTACTCAAGGGCTACCGGTACCCACAAATATGCCGCACTAACATAGCTATTTCTTAGACAGTGTCGGTATACCCTGCACAGTTCCCACAACGTATTGCTACTTACCTATAAGGTATCCCAAGTCCGGGTAGAGGATTTAAACCTAAACAAAGAACCAAAATGTAAAGCATACAAATCAAACAATGAAAGCAAGTAAATGTGATATAACCCTATGGTAACCCCACTTTTAGAATTGTCCCCAACAGAGTCGCCAGTTATGAGATACTGTGGGAGAACTGACTTGGGTGTTTTGCGTTTTATCGCAAATGTTACAGTTAGCAAGAGTCGCCACCGACTTTTCTTTTATCGAAAAGGAAAGGTGAAAAAGCACAGTAAAGACCTTTGAGATTGTTTCTTGAGTTTGGGGGTAGATTATGAAAATGGAAGGTATTATCACCCTTTTCATCCATGGTTTTCCATGGGCTCTTAGTTACTTGCTAGATCACTTGCTTTTGTTTGAAAAAGTACTTTGTGTGGTTTTTGAAAGTATTTTGAAAAGGCTCCTTCGTTTAGGAAAACTTTGTAATGATTCTCATTCGTAAGAATGTATACAAAGTGTTGATCTTTTACAAATTTTTTCAAGTTTGAAAGATGATTTTTGAAAGTGTTGGTTTTGTTTTGAAAATAGCAAGGATGTTTTGTTTTGAAATTGAGCAAGTAACTAGGAACATTTTACCTACTCAAAAGTCTTTCATGTTCATTTCATCTTTCCTTTGACATTGTTATCTTACCATTGATTTGGTAAATAACCTTATCTTTGGATGTAAACGGGACGAGTGTGGGTCATCATATCACCATGATTAGCAATGTTGCAAGGTATCTTAGCATTTTTCTTTAGGGACTAAGATCATTTGAAAGGCAACATGGATAGCGTCATCGGGGGACTATGATCTTGTATTTGTTTGTTTTTGCTAAGATACCTCACATGCGTAATATGGCCATTTTTGTAAGGAAACCAAGTGGATTTACCCTAAGCGTGTTTGTGTGCAAGTGTATTGATTTTCATGCTTGATTTGTCTTTAATTAGGGTTTGCTACTTGTTGATTTTATCTTCTCATACAAACCCTAATTAATAGCGTTTATATAAAGCGATAAATTGAGAAAAGTAAAATTACTACGCTATTACATCATTAGGGGAGGGGGTGTACAAATTTACAAATGGGGATTGCAAGAAAATTAAACTTAATTATCTATTACAACCATATTGAATATTGTACAAAATTGAAAATAAAAATGCAATAATATAAATGGAAAAGGAAATTTGTTGTTTTTATGAAAGGGTTTTGTCTTGACCTAAATAAAGGAAATGATTAATTAAAATTAAACAAAATTAAATTAAACTAATTAAGAAAAGAAATTAATTTGAAAAGGATTTTGAGGGTTTTTTTATGAAAAGGTTTTAAATTAAAGAAGATAAAATGAAGATTAATTAATTAAAATAACCTAAGTTCTAAATTAATTTTAACTAAGAAAATAAAATAATATACTAATTTATCCTAAGTCTAAAAATTATTTATTTAAGAAAAAAAAAGAAATTAATTTATTTTAGAAAAATGTTTTTTAGTTTTTTTTTGTTTTATGTGAAAAATAAAATATATAAGTATGATTAATAAATAAAAATATTTTTTTGGATTTTTTTATGATTTATGAAAATAATAATAGTAATAATAATAATAATAATAATAATAATAATGAAGAATAAAATAAAAATAAAAATATAAAAATAAGTCAGGGGGTGGATCAGTAACACAAGGAGTATTGTGAGGGGAAAAAATGGCTAGGCCCACATGAAAAAACCCAAGCGCTCAAAAAAAACACAAAAGAAGTTAGAAATTTGTGAAAAAATAGCAAAAGGTCACACTGAGGCTTGAACCCAGGACCTAAGGATGAACAGGCGCGCGCTTTAACCACTGGGCTGGTGATACATCTGTTAACTTGTGTGAAAGGATAAATATAAAACACAAAACGCGCCCTGATTACACTTCATCTTCAACCTCCAGCCAAAGGACCTGTATCTTCTTCATCTCTCAACAAAAATGAAAAGTTCAAACATGAAACTTGTGGCATTTCTTCCCACAAATCCAACCATGTAAATAACTTAAGCTAATAGTCAAGGATGAAATAGAATTTTTCTGGCCCTAATTCAAAACCTAAAAATTTCAGAAAACTTCAACTCTAAAATTCTCTAAGCTCAGGCCATATAAATGCTAACTATGGATATGTACAGCTTCGTGGCAATGTTATCTACATTTTATCTTCACAAATCAAAGTCAAGTAATTCCTGAATATGAAGATAGAAGTTCAAGAAAAATACCTTAAAATTGGAAATCGTGAAATGGATTTGAGCTTGTTTCAGGCAGTGGTGATGATCAGGTTAGCTTCCTTGGACCTCTAGGAAGCTAATGCAATGCTTAGCTTGAGTTGAGAGTGGTTGAATGGCCTGGAGAAGTCCAACTTCAATGCTCTGTTTTTGGCTATGGAAGTTGATGAAGATGATGTTACAGTCTGCAAACAGGGACAGGGATGGTTTGTATTTGATATGAGGAAGCTTTTGAAACTAAAAGGCTAAGAAATGCACAAGTAGTTTTGAAGATTGAATTTCAAAGTCAGAAATGACACAAAAATGGAGGTTTTGTGCAATCTGAGTTTTCAGGGAGTTTTGGAGCTTTTCAATCGTCTGTTGGCTTGCAAATAACTTATATGGTTATATGAAAAAGGTTAGTGGGTTTGAAGTTGACAGAACTTGTAGATATAGAGTTATGGCTATGTTACTTGATTTTGAAGAAAATTGGAAAACAAGTTTCAATGTGTAGTACAAGCATGGCCTGATTTTATGGGAGGCTCTAGACATGTTGCTTTTGCCTTTGACATTGCTTGTGTTCAGATGAAACAAGTTAGGAGCTCCATGAATTGACTTTGTGATTAAAGTCACTTTTCCAAAATGGAAGTGTGAACTTTGTTCCATTAATGGAATAATCACTTGGACAAAGACTCAAACACTTGGATCATAGCTCAAATAGTTGTGTAATCTTCTGATTATGGGTAGATTGAGAGGTTAGAAGCCTGCAAAGTAAGATTCATGCAGCATAGGCTTGGATTTGAATTCTTGTTCATCATAAAATGGCTTGTAATTCAAGTTTGAAAACCCTGACTTTATCTCTTCGATTCTCCTTGCTCACAAATGATCTCAAGGAGTTATTGGACATTTTGGAAAGCTTGAAATGTTCTCTACAACCCCTATTTGAACCACTTTTGAAAATTCCCTTTGGAACTATATGAAAAAGTGCCATGAAGTTAGGTGTAAATCCTGACCAAAACTAGGGCAAAATTTCACTAAGTGTTCAATTTCAAGACCATGACTTTATGAAATAATAACTTGAGATCTAAGCATTTTTAGAAGAATTTGTGTAAGGAAATGTTGTATATATCATGGATATCTACAACTTTCATGTTGAAAGTTTCTTTTGAATCATCTTGCATCATGGTGAAAAATTGGCTCAAAGTTATGAAAAAACATGAAGTTTTAAACACTTAGAAAAATTTCTAAGTTAGAAAACTTTGACTTTTCAAAATGAAATCTTGACTTTTTGATTTCTTGATGAATAAGTTTCATATTTTGACCTGTTTTGATGAATTGTGATCTTTGACATTGAATTTTGACCAAAAAGTCAAAGTTTGACTTTTCAGTGTACAGTTGACTTTTGATCAGTTAACTGAAAATTCACTATCAATCCAATTGATATTGAGCAATGTTTTAGGTCATGCCATTAGGTAAAAATGATGCAATTGAACTCTTGAAATCATGCTTCAAACCAATTGAACATTTGCTAGGTCAAAAATCAGAAATTGCCCTTTCTCAATCAAAACCCTAATTTTGACCATTTTTCCCTTTTGATGATTTGATCAAATTTCTTGAGGAATTGTGGTACAAACTTGATCAAATGATACATATGAGTTTATAATGTTGATGTGGATCAAAAATTATGAATTTTGACTGTAAATTGGCCATAGTTGACTTTTTCCCCAATACAGCTGATTTTTAGGTCAACTGCTCAATTGACTGAGCAAAAGTGTGATCCAAGGCTTGAAACTTGACATGAGTAATCTTGGGGGTCCATAATGATCCATGAAAGTCATATGAAGCATTGAAAGTTCAATTATCCTTGTGCAATCTCAAACCTTAATTTTGGTCATCAGTGCTTAGGGAGGTGTCTTGAGCTGATCAACCCTAGTGCAGTCTTGAACCAAGAGAGATCTTTGTGAGAAAATATTTGATGAATGAGAGGGATAATTTTGGGGTACAACAGGAGCTTTGCACTCTTGTAATCGAAGGAAGGAGCTGGGTACTTCAAATATTCAGAAACAAGCTCATCTCGTACCCAATCGAATGGAGCAAGAAGGGAGAAGCGAAGGGTGTTCACATTGACTTCTAGGCCCCAATCGAAAGAAGGACAAATGGTGTAATCGAACGGTGCTCACACTGATTCCCAACCCCAATAGAAAGAAGCAAAAGAAGGGTGAATCGAAGGAGCCTATTGCCTGGATTGAAGGACTCACTTTTTCCCTCTTTTTATGTTATTTATGCTTTTCTTTATATTTCCTTGCTATTCAATATGGTTGTAATAGTGTAGGATATTTATTTTCTGTATTTTTATTGCTTTATACTAATGTTAGTAATTAGGATTTATGGTAAGATAAAACCAACAAGTAGACAACCCTAATCAAAGACTAAGTGCATGAAATCAAACACACTTTGCACACATGCACCTCTAGGGTAATCTCACTTGTTGCCTCGGAAAATAGTCATGTCCCTCGAATATGGGCGTTTTAGAAAAGACCCTCGATAAAAGATCATAGTCCCTCAATGACCCTCGATGTTGCCTTCGGTAAACAATCTATTCCCTAACAAAATTACTAAAACGTCACATAGGTTGCCTTCTATGACTATACAAACGACCCACGCCCGTCCCTTCACATCCAACGGTGGGGCTTCTTACCAAATCAATGGTAAGATAGCAACATATAAAGGAGGAGGAAAAGAACATTATACCTTTTGAGTAGGTAGGATGCTCATAATGTCTTGCTTCCTCACAACTAAAAAACATTTTCACACTAACACTCTCAATTGAAACATTTTCAAAAGTCGGAGCTCTTTGTACGCATTCTTATAGAGACGAGAGTCATCACAAAGGCACTTTTCAAAATCACTTTCAAAAAAATCTTCCATAACACCTATTTGAACTATTTTTTAAAACTAATACTTTGTACGCATTCTTATAGAGACGAGAGTTATTACAAAGGCGTTTTTAAAATATTTTCAAACCCACACCACAAGCACATTTTCAAACAAAGCAAGTGATCTAGCAAGCAACTAAGAGCCCGTAGAAAACTACGGATGAAAAGGGTGCTAATACCTTCCCTTTTTATAGCCTACCCCCCGAACTCAAGAAAACATCTCTAAGGGTCTTTCCTGTTCTTTTCACCCTTTCCTTTATTGGATAAAAGAAAAGTCGGTGGCGACTCTTGCTACCCGCAACAATTGCAATCAAATGTGAAACACCCTAGTCAGTTCTCCCACCATATTACAGAACTGGCGACTCTGCTGGGGAATTACTTAAAAGTGGGGTTACCTTAGGGCTAGATCACCTTTACTTGCTTTCCTTGTTTGATTTACTTGCTTTACATTTTTTGGGTCTTTGCTTGGGCTTTTGTTAAAGATCCTATACTCGGATTTGGGGCACCTTTCTAGGTAAGTAGAAATAAATCATGGAGGTTGTACGGTGTAGACCGATATGGAAAAAGTGATAGCTATGTTAGCGTGATACTTTGGCTTGTACTAATGTTCCTTGGGTCAGTCAAGGATAACATTAGGCTTCCTTATAGTGTCATTAAGTGCTAACTGGCCTTTAGAACCTTTAATTGACTCATCATAAGCCATTAGAAAGTAGTGAGATGGCCGGCTTTGGTTCCGACCGAAGATTGGTTGATACTCGATGCTAAACTCATTGAGATTGGACTTTTTGGATATTATGGCCGCAATACTTCGGTGGTTGAGCTAGAACAATGCCTAAAAGAAAGTTCAGTGATATGAGACTCCTTAGAACCCGATTATTATTAATAGGACAGGTTGAGCCAACTAAACTTCAAGAGGGTACTGACCTTTAAAAACTCGCGCATGCCGTTAAACCTAGGGTCTTTGTGTGACTTGCTTGATATATCTGTGATTTTAAAGCATAACTATAACATCATAAACATCATGACATACACGCTAACCATTTCAATGGCCTGGAGATTTTTCTTTTCTTTTCTTTTGTAGGGCATGGATTCAATTCGCAGAAAGACCATCCGAATCAATTTTATAGAGGTCCCTCCCAAGCTAAAAGAAATTATCCTAAGAGTTCCTGAGAGCTCATCATTCAACAAGAGATGTGGTCACTTGCTCAGTTTGGTTACTACCGGGTTTGACAAAGGTCTGATGAGTGTCCTATTCCAGTTCTTCAACCCTAAACACCATTGCTTCACATTTCTAGACTATCAGTTGGTGCCCACGTTGGAAGAATTCTCCAAAATACTTGGTTCACCTATATTGGAGCAAGTACCTTTCAATGGTTTAGAACAAGATTCAGTTTCTGAAAGTGTTGACATAGCTTTGTATTTGAAACCATCTGACATTGAGTCCAATTGGGAAAGAAGAATTGGAGTTAAGGGTCTTCTTACAAATTTTCTAATGAAGAGAGCTCATATATTCTTAGATGCTATGAGTTACCATGCCTTTGAATATGTCTTAGCTCTCTTGATTTATGGATTGGTTCTGTTCCCCAATTCAGACCAGTTTATAGATGTCAGTGCCATCAATATCTTCCTTGCTTGCAATCCAGTGCCTACATTTCTCAGAGATATGCTGCATTCCCTCCATACTCGTACTATGAAGAAACGAGGGACTCTTATGTGTTGTACGCCTTTGCTCTATCGGTGGTTTATTTCGCACCTCCCCCGGTCAGTAATGAAGAATGGCTTAGGCTTAAGGTGGAATCAAAGGTTAATGTATCTTTCTCACTCTGATATCTATTGGTGCCCTCACTCTCAAGAAGATATCTCTTTTATTGATCGCTGTAGAGAGTTCCCTAATGTTCCACTCCTTGGCATTAGAGGAGGCATCACCTATAACCCTTCTTTGGCCCTGCGTCAGTTGGGTTACGCCTGGAGGGATGGTCCCCACGATATGCTCATCCAGGTATTGTGTTCAACTATTCAAATGATCTACAAGGTTATCACCAGAGGTTCATCCGTTCTTGGGGCATGGTGAAGAAGACTGATAGCACCACCTTGGGATGCAAGAACTCCATCCCTTTGGAGCCTTACCTCATATGGGTGCGAGCTCGTGCTCAAAGTCTTATGATGCCATACGCTGCTATCTTGCCAGTGATCTCAGAGTCTGTTATTCAAGAGGACGAGTCTCACATCATTTTTCATCCTTTGAGAAACAACGAGACACCTTTGAGAACCAATTCTATGCCAGTGAGAAGAAGGTTCTGGAGCTCACAAAGCAGCTTCATGAAGAGCGAAATTTGAACGCCTATATTGCGTCGAAGAGGATACGTTCGACCTTTTTGTCTTAGAAGTTTATTTTGTAGTCATTTCCTTCGTTGTAAGCCCAAGAGGCATGGTTTTACTCAATTTGAACTTATTAATGAAATTGATGTTTGTTCCTTTTGTCTAAAAAAATCTTATGGGTCTTTGAAATCATTTACATACACATGTTCATGCATCATAACACAAACAGGTTTTTCATAACAGGTTTCCTTATCTTTATACTATTTATTTCAGTGAGATGGATATTGAACAGACAGTAAAGGATCTTCAAGCACAGAATGCTCAATTCCAACAGATGTTCCTGGCTCTGGCTAAAGGACAAGAGGACCTGAAGGCTCTCATGATCAAAGACAAGAAGAAGAAGACAAATAAAATGGTGGGTGTCCTAAACATGGGAAGGAGGTGCAGAGAACCAGCAAAGAGAGCTTTAGAATTCGCAACTCCGTAAAATGAGGGAGACAATCAAGAGGAGAAGGCAAAGGAAGGAGACCACAATCTGGGGTCTGATGAAGAGGAGACTGACTATGCTGAAGAACAATATCCTCCAGCTAATGACAAATTTAAACAATTGGAGGACCATCTCAATGCTGTGGAAATTCAGAAAGTACTTGGTCTGGATTTTGAATAACTAAGTTTGGTCCCTGGTGTGGTCATTCCACTAAAGTTCAAAGTTCCCACATTTTCTAGATATGACGGTGTCTCTTGTCCTAAGCTGCACTTAAGGTCGTATGTTAGGAAGATTCAACCCGATACTGCTGATAGGAACCTATGGGTACATTTCTTCTAAGAAAGTTTGTCAGGGACGCAGTTGGATTGGCTATATCAGTTGGAAGGAACCAACATTCATAATTGGGAAGATATGGCTGCTACTTCTTACAAGCAATACTAGTATAATGCTGACCTAGATCCAACTCGTACACAACTGCAAAATATGTCTATGGGTTCTGGTGAAGGTTTCAAAAATTATGCCCAGAAATTAAGGGATCTTGTGGGAAGAGTCCAGCCCCCTCTATCTGATATAGAGCTAGTGGATATGTTCTTGGGCATGTTTTCTGGTCCATTCTTTAACCATCTGATTGGAAGCTCTTCAACTGGGTTTACTGAGCTAATCTTAACTGGTGAGCGGGTAGAAGCTGGTATTAAGAGTGGAAAAAATCAGAGGGATGCATCCTCAAGTACGATGAAGAAACCCTTCACTGGAAAGAATGAGGCCATTGCTGCTTATGGCCAGAGAAATCAGAATAAAATTGAACATCATCCGACGGTAGGGGATATTATGATCTCCAATCTTGTATTAAATCAACAATGAAACCATCAGCGTAGGCCAGATGCGCCCATAAGACGATTCACTCGGATCAACATGACCTTGTCCCAGGTTTTTCCGCATCTGTTGAAGTCCAATCTGGTGACTCTAAAGGAAGCTCCCAAGAATCCCAATACTGCTTCTCCCTGCTACAACCCAAACGCTCGATGTGTCTAGCATTCTGAGAGTCCATGGCATGATATAAACAATTGTTGGGCTCTGAAAAATAAGGTGCAAGACCTTATCGAGGCGAAAGAGATTGAGTTTGACCTGCCAGAGACACCTAATGTAATAACCACGCCAATGCCAAAACATGGCCAGGGTGTCAATGTCTTTGAAGATGACCTATTTGTTTCCTCTATGGATGAATTAGCCACTCCTCTTATAATCGTTAAAGAAAATCTGTTGCGAGCCGGTTTATTTTCAGGCTGTGCTGAAGGTTGCCACTTGTGTATGTTTCTACCAGATGGTTGTTTGTTGTTAAAAATGGGTGTCCAGCGCCTGATGATTAATAAAGAAATTATGTTTGAGAAAGTTCCCCTTGCAAGAAATTTGTGTGAAGATGTCTCAATAATTACCATTTTTGACAATCTTCCCAGGGTCTCCACCAAAAGACCCGTCAGGATTACACGAGTTCCAAAGTTTGCTCCTCTGATTATCACTCTTCCAGGGCCGATACCATATTCCTCTGATAAAGTTATTCCCTGGAATTATAGGGCTAACGTCTATTACCATGGCGTCAAGCAAGACTTGTTGGTTGTTGAAAATAAAGTTGCCAAAGACATTGATCCTAACGTCGACAACATTGTCGGGACTAGTAAAATTACGAGAAGCGGAAGGGTTTTCTCTCCTGAAATCTCTTCGAAGATTGTTTCTACTCCTTTGATTATTCCCGCTACTACTCCTATTAGTACTCCCATTGCTACTCCTGATGTTATCCCTGCTACTGAGCCAGCCAAGACTCGGGGCAAAGAGATACTGGTTGAGCCTGTCCAGACGAAGGCACATAAAGAAGTCATTCCTGAGGCTTCTAAAAAGGAAATGGAAGAAATACTAAAGATCAGGAATGACTTCTTTATGTGCCTTCGTCTGGACAGGCTCAACCATGTATTTATGTGATTATAAAGACCCCTTCAAAAATATCAATGTTAGCCTTACTTTTATGCTCTGAAGCCCATACTAAGGCTTTAGTAAAATTCCTGAAGTTTGCCCACGTGCCTCAAGAGACCTCCGCTAATCAATTCGAGAATTGCGTGGCCAGCCTGACTGTTGATAATGGATTAGGTTTTTCGACGCTGATTTAACTCCCAAGGGAAGGAAACAAAACGATGCCCTGCATGTCTCCATTGAGTGCAGGGGCACTACCCTAGCTCATGTTCTGGTGGATACAGGTTCGTCGTTGAATGTCTTACCCAAGAATGCTCTGGACAGGTTAGATTGTGAAGGACTCACGTTGAAGCCCAATAACATTATGGTGAGGGCCTTCGATGGTTCCAAAAGAATGGTGCACAGGGAGGTGGACATCCGTATGAAAGTTGGTACTCAGACTTTTGACTCAACTTTCTACGTGATGGACATATGCCCGTCTTATTCCTGTTTATTGGGACGACCCTGGATCCATGGAGTTGGTTCTGTTACTTCTACCCTGCATCAGATGTTAAAGTATTCGATCAATGGAAAGATTATCACCGTCCACGGTGAGGAGGAATACATGGTGAGCCACCTGAACTCTTTCAAGTATGTTGAAATGGGCGGCGAGTTCATTGAGACCCCCTGTCAGAACTTTGAGGAGGTTCCACAAACAGTTTCTATAACCAAGACTGCTACTAAGATTCTGAAGATTACCAGACCTCTGTTGAAGATGGCTTCTCTGAAGGATGCTAGAGCAGTAGTTGAAGAAGGTGGATGTACCATTTGGGGACAACTTCCGGATATTCCCTACAAATCTGACAAGTTTGGTTTGGGTTTTACTTCGGAAGCCCAAAGAGTTGTTCTTCGTGCTCGCGCTAGGGGGCTGCCACTATGTATCCACAACCATGGAGTCAATGCATTGGAGGATAGTGATAGCGACTGTGACATGGACAACTGGATCTTCCCAACTATCAGCGATGGACTCAACAATTGGGAGGCCAAAGATTTTGTTCCTATTACTTTTATTCAAGAGTAATTGTCTTTTAGTTTTTGATATGTAATATTTAAACAATTGAAACTATAAAACCTTGTGTCTTACCCGAGGCACAATGGTCTACCTGTGAGGGTTATTACTTCATCTTCATATGTCATTATTGTACCCCAAAATTTTCCCTCCCATTTTCATACAACACATACTCTTAGAGGTTCTCAATCGCTCAAGGTTGACCAAGAATTGACCAGACAATTCTCCTCCTAAGGCCATGAACCCCCAACTAGGGTTTCAATTTTCATCAAGATGGTTGAGCTCTAAGGATCCCAAATTTTCTCCATTGTCCTAATATTCCCTCGAGGTCATCCATGCCAAGTTTCATGCCTTGCTCAATAAGTTTGCTCAGTCAATTGCTCAAGTATTGGAAAATCAACTGTGCTAAGTCAAAAGTCAATTGTGGCCGAGGTACAGTCAAACTTCAAGATTTTTGGTCAACATCAACATTTTGAAGTGATATCCATCATTTGATCAAGGGTTGATCATGATTCCTCAAGAAATGCTCTTAACCCATCAAAAGTCAAAAATGGCAAATTAGGGTTTCTATAGGAAAAGTCAACCAAAATTTGATCAAGCATAACTTTCTCATACTTTATCAGAAATTTTCCAACCAAAGCTCATTTTTAAGATAATCCAATTCCCTACAACTTCTCTTCAGTCCCCAAGTTCAAGAAATGCACCATTTGAAAGATACAAGTTCATACATTACAGGTCATTTTTAGAAAGTCAACAAAAGCAACTTTTTTCCAAGACCTTTTACATCAAGATAACATCTTCAAATGCAAAATTGATAAAATAAAAAAGAGGGATTGAAGTAGACATCTTGGGATTTCCAAAAAGTACAAGATCATCATCATGAGATAAGAATTGAGCAAGTTATGGCTTTCCCAAGTTGGGAAAATTTCGGAAATTTTAAGAATGGTGCATTGAGCAAATTTGGATTGTTGAGTCAATGGCCTAACTTTTTAAGATTCAAATATCTTCCTAAAGTCATAGAGGACCTCTAATCTTATTTTTGCATGGCCTTGTATTTTCTACCTATTTTTTACATATTTATTTTAATTTATTTCAAGTAAATATAAAATAAATTGTATAAAATATTTGGAATTGGGCTTAGGCATTTGGGATATTGTTTTGACTCATCTTGAAGCCCACAATCACGTGAAAATAGTGTCCAGTTTCAGTCATCATCAAAATTGGCAAGAATCTTCACTTATGGCATTTTTTTCAAATATGTGATCATGGCTTTAAAACATAGCCTTAATGCCATGATTCTTTCCTTGTTTTCCCCTTACCTTCACTTCCTCTATTTAAGCAATGTATCTGCAAGCATTCCAGGGGAAGACAGTACCTCAAATCACCACACCAAAATTGCAACAAAAAAATCCAAAAAACTTGTGAAATTCGAAACACATAGTGAAAGCTTTCTCGTGCCAAACAAACCTCACCACTCCATCCCTGGAGTTCCCAGGAAGCCATACCATCCCTTATCCATGCCTGTAGCTGCCTGAAATCGGCCAACCAAATTGTCTCCGTTTGGTAAAATTCAAATAATTGAATCTTTCAATACATGCAATATAAATGATTTTAATTCACATTTTCATGTTCATGTCATCTTTCTGCTTGTTTCTAACGTATTACATGAAAGGATAGGTGCTCAAACAAGGATTTTCCATGTTTAGGGCATAATCCATATCTTGGTGTGAACTGAATGATTAAGGCATGATCTATTAAAATTAAGGCCAGATTCGGATTCAGGAGGCGATTTTGTGTGGAATAGGCCTTTGATTCTGGACTTAAAGCCTTTAAAATGGTGGATCCCATTTTCGTATGCCCAGAGAAGACGATCGGAGATCTGCTCCGGCGTCTTTGACTTGTTGACTCCGTTGGGAGCAGGCGTGGCAACATCACGTGATCTGATTGGCTCATTCAAATGTAACAATGTGCACGTGTTTGCTGACTCAACTTTTGGTTGTTTTCCATTATATTGTTTTTTTTTTAATATAATAACAGTTGAGTTAAATGGTTTGGTGGTGAAAGGCGTGTGTGTTAGGCTAGAGGACCTAGGTTCGATCCCAGGCTTCAGCGTTTCCATTTTTCTCATGTTATATTTGAAGATCAGGTACTTCAAAGCCAAACGTACTCACCATGTACCATCAGGTCATCACCATATGATCCAAATCAAACTGCCTCCACATGCAGCTTCATGGTAGACTTGCAAAGGCTGGCAACACAGAATCCAAAGCCAACCTGGGCTATCTACTGGGCCCAATGTTTTTTAGAACAACACCCCCATGTTTATTATTTAACCCCAGGCCCATTTTTTTGTGTTTTAATTTTTTTTCTTTTTTTATTTTTGCTTTCATTTATTTAATTAACCATAAAAACCAGGAAAAAAAATCACCAAAAATATTAGGTTAGTATTTTTTTAATTAAACTAATTTTGTAAATAATTTAGATAAATATTTTAACTTTTTCTTTAATTAAAAATGAAGTAGAACTTAGGATTTAATTAGATTTAATTATTTTCTTTTCATAATAAAAAAAATAAAAAAAGCTTAGACTATTTTTCTTAATTAATTTTTTTTAAATTGACTTTAGGATATTTAATTTAATCATTTTATTAAAAATCAAACAAATAAGTGCTTCTTTACTTAGTATACCTTTTTAGGTTGTTAGACGTTTCTTTCCATTTTCAGGCGCGTTTATCTCATTTTCGCACATTTTTTAATATTGTAACTGATCATGGATGTAATAGTGTTAGATTTATAATTCTGTACTTTATTTTCTTGCCCCTCTTTTTATGTAACTTCCCAGAGCGTTGTAATAGTTTAGGGTTTATGTTTGTGCTTTTATTTTCCGCACTTTACATTTCCTGTACAATATTACTGTTAGTAACTAGCATTGCATGGAAAGATTGAAAATAAGCGTTAGCAAACCATAATGCAAAAGATAAATAACTGAAAAAACACACTTCTCACACTTGCATCCTTAGGGTATTCCTCACTCGGTTGCCTCGGAAATGGTCATGTCCCTCGAGCGTAGGGATATCTTAGCAAAGACCCCCGGTATAAAAGTCATCATAAAAGATCATGGTCCCTAAACGTCTCTCGAGTTGTCTTTCGGTAAATGATCTTGTCCCAAGATGTTGCCTATATGATGGCAGTCCCTTCGAAATGCTAAGATATCTTTACATGTTGCCTTCAATGACCATAGCGTCCCTTTCGATAGTCCCTCAACATCCAACGATAGGGCTACCTACTCACTAATAGTAGGATAGCACTATCTAAAGGGTAGGAGGAAAAGAATGTTTTTTTTCGAGTAGGTAGATAACTGTTAGGTACTTGCTCAAAGAACAACTTTTTCACACTTTCACTTTTCAAAAACGCTTTATCACACTCTTGAGGACTGATATAAGAGTTACCATAAAGCAACCAAAAACTTTCAAAACACACAAACACAAACAGTTTTCAAAAATGAGCAAGTACCTAAGAGCCCGTGGAAAACCACGGATGGAAAGGGTGCTAACACCTCCCCTTTCCATAATCTACCCCCCTTACTCAAAAAATCTCAAAAAAGGTCTTTTTCTGTTCTTTTCACCCTTTCCTTTTTTGGATAAAAGAAAAGTCAGTGGCGACTCTTGCTTACCGCCACATTTGCAAACAAAAAATGCAAACCAGTATTAACAGTCGGTTCTGCCACCATTTCACAGTCATTAATAAATCATTGGATGTTTTGCATGCAAATTTTACGCTCCTTGCTTTTCTATTCTATTTTTTTTATCAAAAATAGTTATGCTCTTACACACACTCACATATCAAAATGCAGATCCATATCCACTTTGGATCCCCTTGGTAACGGTTCTGCTATTGCCAATTATGACTTTGAAAATCCAATCTACCAAGCCGAGGGCGAAGGTGAGGAAGATTGTGAGGTACCAGGGGAACTTTCCAGACTGTTACAACAGGAAGAAAGGGAAATACAGCCCCATGAAGAGCCAGTTGATACAGTAAACTTGGGTACTGAAGAGGACAAGAAGGAAGTCAAGATAGGTACCAATCTAGAGCATAGCGTTAAGGAGAATTTAATTCATATGCTACATGACTAATTTAAAGTCTTTTCCTAGTCATACAAAGACACGCTAGGACTCAACACTGATATTGTGGTCCATCGTCTGCCGATGAAAGCAGACTTCCCTCCAGTGAAACAGAAGGTTCGTCGTATGCGGCCAGAGATGTCAGAAAAGATCAAGGCTGAAGTCATGAAGAAGTTTAACACCGGTTTCTTAGCTATGACGTCCTATCTATAATGGGTTGCTAATGTTGTTACGGTACCTAAGAAGGACGGTAAGGTACGTATGTGTGTGGATTACATAGACTTGAATAGGGCAAGCCCCAAGGATGACTTCCTGCTTCCCCATATTAATGTTATGGTTGACAACACCGTACAACACAAGGTATTCTCCTTCATGGATGGCTTCTCCTGGTACAATCAGATCAAAATGGCACATGAGGACATGGAGAAAATGACCTTTGCCACGCAGTGGGGCACTTTTTGCTAAAAAGTTATGCCATTTGGGTTAAATAACGTCGGAGGAACCAATCAGCGTGCCATGGTAGCTTTATTTCATGATATGATCCATCACGACATAGAGGTCTACGTTGATGATATGATAGCCAAATCTCAAACTAAAGAGGAACACCTTGTCCACCTGCAGAAGCTATTTGAAAGACTGAAGAAATACAAACTAAGGATGAACCCAAATAAATGCACCTTTGGAGTAAGATCTGGTAAGCTCTTAGGTTTCATTGTTAGCGGAAAAGGTATTGAAGTAGACCTTGCAAAGGTAAAATCCATACAAGAAATGCCAACTCCTCGCATTGAAAAGGAGGTTAGGGCATTCTTGGGACGTCTAAACTACATTGCCAGATTCATTTCCCATCTAACCGCTACTTGTGAGCCAATCTTCAAATTACTGAAGAAAGATCAAGTGGTGAAGTGGAATGACGACTGCCAGGTTGCCTTTGACAGAATCAAGGAGCACCTTCAAGAGCCTTCAATTTTGATGCGGCCAGTTGAAGGAAGACATTTGATCATGTACTTAACAGTATTGGAAAATTCAATGGGGTGTGTGTTGGGGCAGCATGACGAGTCTGGCCGAAAATAGCATGCAATATACTACCTGAGCAAAAAGTTTACCGACTGTGAAACCAGATATTCACTGCTCGAGAAAACTTGTTGTACTCTGGCATGGGCTGCTCGCCGGCTAAGACAATATATGCTGACTAACACCACCTTATTGATATCTAAGATGGATCCTATCAAATACATATTCGAGAAGCCCGCCCTCTCTGGAAGAATAGCAAGATGGAAAATGGTCCTGGCCGAATACGACATTCAGTACACTACCCAAAAAGTAATAAAAGGAAGTGTACTAGTTGATCATTTGGCTCATCAGGCTGTGGATGACTATCAATCCATGAATTTTGAATTCCTGGACGAGGACATCATGTTGGTAAATGATTGTGAAGAACTTAGACCATATGACGGACCTGAACAAGGATCCCGATGGGCTATGGTTTTTGATGGAGCTTCCAATGCACTCGACAATGGCATCGATATTATGATCATATCTCCTGAAGGTTGTCATACTCCTTTCACTGCCAGGCTGTGTTTCAATGGTACCAACAATATGGCTGAATATGAAGCATGCATTATGGGTCTCAAAGCTGCTATAGATTTAGGGATCAAATCCTTGATTGTATTTGGAGACTCAGCCTTAGTAATCAGTCAAATCATAGGAGAATGGGACACAAAACATCCTAATCTCATCCCTTACAAAGAGCATGTGTTGACATTGATCCCACAATTTGAAGAAATTACCTTTGAGAATTTTCCACGAGAGGAAAATCAACTAGCGGACGTGCTAGCTACTATGTCATCCATGGTCAAAATAAGGTGGGATAAAGAGGCTCCTCATATCACTATTGAGAGGATGGACGAACCAGCATACTGTCATGAGATTGATATGGAAGAAGTAGTGGACAAGACTTGGTTCCATGAAGTTAAAAGATATCTTGAAGCCCAAGAATATCCAGAGGGAGATTTAGTCAACTATAAGAAGTTCTTAAGAAGGTTCTCTGCCAAGTTCTTCCTCAGTAACAGAATCCTCTACAAACGCAACCACGACTCTACCTTGCTTCAGTGCATAGACAAGAGTGAGGCGGAATAGATTATGGTTGATTTGCACGAAGGTACCTTTGGCACCCATTCTAGTGGGCACACAATGGCTAAAAAAATCCAACGGGCAGGATACTATTGGTCCACTATGGAAGCAGCTTGTTATCAGCATTCACGAACTTGTCACAAATGCCAGATCTATGCTAATAAAGTACATGTGCCTCTGGTTCCTCTAAACATATTGACTGCTCTCTGGCCATTCGCAATGTGGGGCATCGGTATGATTGGGGAGATCAGGCCTACAACTTCTAATGGACAATGTTTCATCCTCGTCGCCATCGATTACTTCACAAAATGGGTCGAGGCGGATTCATTTGCTTCTGTTACCAAGAACATTATGGCCCAATTCATCAGACATAACCTTATCTTTCGGCATGGTATTCCAGAAAGAATCATTACAGATAATAGTACCAATCTCAATAATACTATGATCACCGGACCATGCGCGCAATTCAAAATTCAGCATCATAACTCTTCTCCTTACTGACATAAGATGAATGGCGTTGTGGAGGCTGCCAATAAGAACATCAAAAAGATCATACAAAAGATGACATTGACCTACAAAGACTGGAATGAGATGTTACCATTTGCTCTTCATGGTTACCGTACCATAGTGCGCACATCAATAAAGGCAACTCCTATCTCTTTGGTATACAGCATGGAAACTATCCTACCGATTAAAGTCCAGATACCTTCATTAAGAATCATGAAGGAGGCAGGTTTGAATGAAGATGAACAGATTCAGACTCGATTTGACCAATTGAACCTGATTGATGAGAAGAAGCTCGCAGCTGTCTGCCATGGTCAGATGTACCAAAAATGCATGATTAAAGCTTTTGACAAGAAGGTCAGATGCCAGGTATATCGGGTTGGCGACACAGTAATCAAGTGTATCATACTGCTGCAAGGCGATCCCAGGGGAAAATGGACTCCTACATACGAAGGACCATTTATGATCAAGAACATATTTTTTGGTGGAGCCATGATCTTAACCACTATCGACGGTGACGACCTTCCGCACCCTATAAACGCGAACATAGTTATAAGATACTACGCATGAACAAAGACCCGCTAGGTTGACTGGCCTAGGAAAAAATAAGGGCATCCCGACGAACCGAAAAAGGTTCGGGCAAAAATTATGCATATACATATGAAAAATCTGTACACCTGGCAAGTCGAAAACTTGAAAGGGCATCTTGGGAAAAAAGGGTATCTCGGTGGACTGAAAACCCAAAAGGACGGTCCAGGAAAAAATTATGGATCGAAAGCGTTTAACTATGTCCTGTTGGATCACCTTACAGCCAATATTTAGTAACAACTATCAAGCTCAAGTGGTACTAATCAATCCAGTCAACTTCGGACAAGCAGCAAAGAGATGAGACGCCTGAAGACATAAAGGCAATAGCAGAATGGGAAATCAACGGGATTATTTCACATATATGTTTTTCTTTGTATTAGTTTTCATTCTTATGACGACATTCTCTTACTAGGATGTTCATCTTCTTGTACAAGAAACGCTTATTCAAATTAATACAAAATTATCTCTTGGAAAGTATAAAACCATTTGTTTTGTTATTTTTCTGTTTTGTTTGCAAAAACGTCCAGTGATTATTTTTGAACATATGCATTTGGATGTGATTACCGTTTATAAAAACATGCATAAAAAACAGAAAGACGGTTATTAATGACTTTAAGAAATAGGGCAATGTTTAAAGGCCATCCACAAAACCCCCGCAGGTACTTTCTATAGCAGGTATAGAGGCAGGGGAATTCTACTATAAAATCACTTCCATATCCTTCGCATACATCCCAGTGATGTCAGAATTCCCTGGCAGGACTTCATAAAAATCCCCAAGCAAGTTCATAAAGTTTCACTTCCTCAACAGAGTTCATTTCTCTAAATAACGAAAACCCGTCTCTCAGCACTTCAACTTCAACAAAATATGAAGACTTACGCTCCTCGTCCCCAGCAGCAGTCAAGGATTCATTTTGCCCAGTCCAGCAGCACCGCAGTAGAATAAACGGATACGTTCAGACATTGCATTCATACATCATTTTACAAACACCATAGCATCGACAACACAAACACATATACTGCAATTTCATTTATTTTGAGAACATCATTACTCGATACATCTTGTTGTACCCCAAAATTTACCCTCGTATTTTTCCATAAGAAATCACGACTTCAGGCTTTTCCTGATTTTTCAGATTGGCTCAAGAATCGGTCAAACAGACTTTTCTCGTCAGTCAGACACAATTAGGCTTTTATTGATTTTCATGGCTCCAGAATAGTTCATACAGTTTGCTTAGGGTTTTGGTTGATTTTGACTCAACTTCGATCAGGCGAACGCTTCTTTGGCATTTAATTAGGAATTAGGTTTTTGTGCGCAGATTTTAGAAAGACTAACTCTACAGTGCTTGTCAAGTTATTCTGAGATGTGGATTGAGGCATTTGGATTCGAATTCGCATTGTTTGACTTAATCAGTAAAAAATTGCACTTGAATGGAATTCGCATTGTGTGATTAAATCAGTGAAAGGATGCATTGGGTTTGAATTTGCAATGTTTGATTAAAGTCAGTAAAGAAAAAAAGCGTCTGGGCAATTGCTGTGATTGACTGTTGTTTTGCTTTGGATGTTGGAAACGCCAGGTTTAATTGATCAATACTGAAGCAATGTTTATTTAATTATTTATTATTCTAAGATTAAATGATTGGAATTTATTTTCAATTATTATAATTAAAGAATTATAAATAATAAAACGAACAATTAAAAAGAGGAAAAGAATTAATTGGATAAAAAAACTTTTATTTATTTTTAAATTATTCGTACAATTGTTTTGTTTACAAATTGTTTACAACAATGATTTTACAGTAATTTAAACCTAAATAAGACTATCCTAATTTTTTCTAAATCTTCATTTCTTCATCTTTTGCTATTCCTCTCCATTTAATTATTTATCTGCAAAGAAAAGAAGGAAAAAGTCAGTTAGAAGCGGATAAACAATTAAAGAGACAGATAAAAATAAAGGTCATCATTAAGGGCAACTGACTGGAATCAGTTAGCCCTCTCTGCAAATCACGGGATTTCTCCCGGTTCACAAAGAGGGATGAATATTTGCTTGCTAAACTTTGAATGCACAAATATAAAGAATGCACAAGTCAAAATTGTCAAACCACTGCACAGTTCAAAACAAACAGAATGGCCTAACCACAAAGTCCAAACTGAATCACAAATTCCAAACTGTCCACAAACTGTCAAAGATGTCAAACAAGTACAAGGCTACTCAAAGCTGTCAAAAAGAAGATATGGAAAGATAACAAGAAGCACAAAATCTGGAAGAAAAGAGACAAATATGCAGAGTAAGCATGTTATGCAAGCAAGCTATTCATTTCATCATTTCCCAAGTGCTGCCCTTTCAGAAAAGTACAAACATAAACATATAATATGCTTAAAAAAAATTGTACTGGAGAGAGAAAAGAAGAGAGAAAAGTGGTTAGGCTTACAGGTTTGGCTTTAGGCATAAAAGATATAAAACTGCTAACCCATATCAGAAAAAAAGAAGACAAAACAAATATACAAAACTGCAACAGCATGTCCAAGCCATAAGATAGCCTGAAGCAAAGCTCCCAAGCCATAACCAGGATACTCACAATAAACCAGAAAACCAGTATACCCTGTCAAACAAAAACAAAACTTGCCAAGGCCAAAGCTAACAGCCACAACCTGTACTAGCTATCAAACCAAAGCCTCACCAAGGCCATAACATGAATCAAGCCTTAAACCAGCAAGGCCATAAACCAGTAAACACCATCAACCTGCAAAACCCAATAACATAAACCATAAAACCAAGCCTGAAACTAGCAAGGCCATAAACCAGTAAACACCATCAACCATACAAGCCCCAAACTGAGGCAACCCACAAAAGGCCCTCAGAAAATATCATCACTGGGCTAACTAGCAACAACAACACAATAGCATTCAACTCACAATCAGGAACGAGGAAAAGAAGCGCTTCAAGGTATCAACCATCACCAACTCACTAATCATAGAAGGCAACCAAACATATCAACATTCAGGGCCCTAAGAACTCAGGGAGCTCATCATTGGGTTAGCGTACAAGGCAACTCAATAAGGCAAAGCAGGCACCAAGACAATCAAACAAAAAGAAGTGTTTCAAGGCAATCTAGGGTAAGGCCACAAAGCCTCAGAAAAGATTTCTTCATTGGCAAATCAAAAGGCATCCAAACATAGCAACAGAAGAGGCAACACAAGCATACAACCAGGGAAAGAAGAGAAGAAGAAAGAAGAGATATCACAAAAGGTTCAGTTCATCATCATCACCAAACAAAAGAAGTAAGACACAAATACAGAGTACCAGGTCTCCCTGCAAAGCTAGCTCCCTAACTCTTTCCCCTCGCCTCTGGCCACCACAGCACCTCCAAGGCCGCCTCCTCCTCCGTCTCCAAGGGTTAAGGTAGTGTCTCTCTCTTTTTTCCCTTCACGCACATCTCACAGAAACAAACAACATCAAGTATTAATCTAAGGGCCAGAATAAAGAAAGAACTAATCATGCAAGTATAAAAACCTAAAAAAATCAAGATTACCTTTGCTTGTCACGAATCGAGCATTCCATGGAGGGAGAAGGATTGGTGATGGCGCTTGGCAACGGGGAGAGGGGTCAGGAGCATTGGTTCAGAGATGAGACGGAGAAGACGAAGTAACCACAAGCGGCGCCTCTGTGTTCCACAAACTCACAAACCCTAATCTAATCCAAATGACACAAACGTTTTCAACCCTAAAAAACATTTTGTGTTAAACGTTGGGCCTCGCCCTTTCTCAGCCTAAGCCCATGCCATTTTCCTTGATCACACCCCCCACGATTGGCATTCTGTTTGGGCCAGTATAAACCCTTGGCCCATTCATTTAACACCTATTTGCTTTTTTTATCATTTTAATTTTTTACATAACTTAACCATTTCTTTTTTTTTCTCTCTAATCAAATTAATTTTATTTGTAAATAAACATTAATACATAAAAATAATACTTTGCATCAAATACTGAAAAATACATAAGAATTGGAATTAGTTAAAATACTTTTTTTTTCATTAAACTTATTTGACTTATATGTAAATTCTCTTTAAGATAAATACAATTTCTTTTAATTAAAATAATTTGTACATTAATACAAAAATACACAATATAATTAAAATTGAAAACATTTTTCCTTCTTTTAAGTAAAATACTTTTTTGTACATAATAAATGAAAATACATCATTTATACATAATATAATTAAAATTGAAAACATTTTTTTCTTTCTTTTAATTAAAATACCTCTTTTGTATATATTAAACAAAAATATGAAGATACAAATTTATATCAAATGTAAATAGTAATTTTCAACTTAGAACATTTTCTTTTCTTTTAGTAAATTTCCTTTTTGTACATATTGAAGAAATATACAAGACTACAAAAGACTAAATAAATAAACATTTAATTCTTTTCATTAGGTTAACAATACTTAATAATATCTTTAAAATTCATATTTTCTTAACCTGTAAATAAATTACATACACCTACACACTTACACGTTCACCTACACAATACACTTTACATTTGACAATATACATTTGCTATTCTTATACGCTACTATACATCATTTACACTTTTATCGCAATTCGATTTGGTTGTAAATTATTGGACACTACATTCCTAAAGTCTCATCCCCATTTGTGAATTTGTACCCCCACTCCCGGATACTATTTGTAATAGCGTAGACTTTAAATTCTTGCAATTTACCGCTTTCAAATTATACCATGGTTAGACCTAGGGTTTGCATGTACATAAAATCAAACACTAGATAACCTAATACAAGACAAATACATGAAATCAATACACAATCACACTTGCACCCTTTAGGGTAATCCCATATGTTGCCTTCCAAAATGGGCCATGCTTGCACGTCGAGTTTCTTTGGCAAAACAAATTCAAATGATCATAAGTCCCTCGATGACGCTTTTGAAAGTTGCCTAAAAATGGAATGATCATAGTCCCTTTAAGCAAATTGCCAAAGACACTTGGCACCATTGCATTCATGGTCCATACGATGACCCGCGCCCGTCCCGTTAAACATCCTAAACGCAAGATTGTCCATCAAATTCAATGTTGGAACAAAATTGTCAAAAAGGGGTTGAAAACATAGAGAAAACCTTTGAGTACAATAGGGGTAGACAAAACTCTTAGTTACTTGAGATCAATTTGCAAAAACACTTGCCTTCTTTTCAAAAACCACACTTCATGCACACTTTCAAAACAAACTCTCAAAAACATTTGAAACATCTTTTCGAAAAGATACACACTTTTGTAAAACACTCAAATACGAGTCAAATACATTGGTTGCCTAAGACAAGGCATCTCTTCAAAAACATTTTTCAAAACACACACACACACCACAATTTCAAAGCAATCGAAAATCAAGGCAAGTGATCTAAAAACCAAGTAACTAAGAGCCCATGGATAACCATGGATGAAAAGGGTGCTAATACCTTCCCTTTTCATAATCTACCCCCCGAACCCACGAAATATCTCAAAAGGTTTTTCCTGTGCTTTTTAACCTTTCCTTTAGGATAAAATAAAAAGTCGGTGGCGACTCTTGCTCAACCGAACAAGTGCGAATACAAACGCAAAACTCAAGTCAGTTCTCCCACCATATCACACATCTCATACATCATGAAATTGCATACAGCTGACTCGTTACCTTTTCAGGAAAGCTAGCAAGCAAACAAATGTCATTGCCAATTTTCAACAAAGTTTCAGATTAATGCCTGAAACGAGACAGGACAGCTATCTGTGAACAAATCAATTGTAGATTAATTCCTGAAATAGGACAGGGTGACTATCTACATGACGAACACTTCCTTCAGACATCTCCCTGTTTCCATTCTGGTTGACACTTTCTCTGGTTCAAATAAATCGCTCCAAAGATTTATTCTTATTCTTTTCCAGTTAAAGATTATCTAGACCTCTGTTGGTTTAGTTTAAATAGATCAATGGTTTATCCTGATTTCGCTCCGGTAGACACTTTCTCTGGTTCAAATAAATCGCTCCAAAGATTTATTCTGATTCTTTTCTAGTTAAAGATTATTCAAGACCTCTGCTGGTTTAGTTTAAATCGATCAATGGTTTATCCTGATTCTGTTTCGGTGGACACTTTCTCTGGTTCAAATAAATCGCTCCAAAGATTTATTCTGATTCTTTTCCAGTTAAAGATTATTCAAGACCTCTACTGGTTCAGTTTAAATCAATCAATGGTTTATCCTGATTTCGTTCCGGTGGACACTTTCTCTGGTTCAAATAAATCTCTCCAAATATTTATTCTAATTCATTTCTAGTTAAATATTATTCAAGACCTCTGCTAGTTCAATTTAAATCGATCAGTGGTTTATCCTGATTCCATTCCGGTGGACACTTTCTCTGGTTCAAATAAATCGCTCCAGAGATTTATTTTGATTCTTTTCCAGTTAAAGATTATTCAAGACCTTTGTTGGTTCAGTTTAAATCGATCAATGGTTTATCATGATTCCGTACTGTTGGACACTTTCTCTGGGTTCAAATAAACCGCTCCAAAGATTTGTTCTGATTCTTTTCCAGTCAAAGATTATTCAGACCTCTGCTGGTTCAGTTTAAATAGATAAATGGTTTATCCTGATTCCATTCCGGTAGACACTTCCTCTGGTTCAGTTTAAATCAACCATAGATTTATTCTGATTCTTTTCCAATTGAGGTCAAGCTTAGACTTAGTCTAATTTTTGTCAACAATCACTTTTGGGTGGCATCTATAAGCCCATCTCTGACAATTCTCCAAATTGCATCTTTAAGCCCATTCCCTATACAATCAACCTCCACATCATCGAGTATAAATTTATGGGCACTCTAGTGTTCAATCATCTTCCACATTCAAGTCACGAATGGCGGACCCGCCAATCTAACTCTTTAGGTTTAAGAAGATTGAACAGGGGCAGTTGTTGTACCCCAAAATTTTCCCTCTCATTTCTCAAGGAATTTCCTTACAAGGATTTTCAAAAGTTCAAATTTGCACAAGTACAAGTGGGCTTTCAAGCATCAAATCAAATAAGAACATGCCTCATTCGATTTCACATCCTTAGATTGGTTTTTTGGCCTTTTTCGATGCAAGCTTGGCTTACATCCTTTGATGGAGCATTGAACCCTGACATGCTTGCTTTGACTCATAAAACAATGGCTATCTACATGTAGCCTTCGATTGAGCAATTACCTCCTTCCTGCAGGCTTCAATCCACAAAGAAAGGGGCTCCCAGCATGCTAGCGTACACAAGGCAAAAGCTTTCCTATGCATTCATAATAGCACCCACGGGGCTTTGTCTATCTTCATTCTAGCTCTGACTGGGAAAAGTATCCCTTTGAAACAACTTGCTTTCGATTCACAAGGGCAACGCCTATATTTATACAAGCCTCTTTTAGACAAATAGGGGACTCCTGCATGCAAGCTTCGATTACACCAATGACCCTTTACAAGCTGGCTTTTGGTGCACATGGAAAAAGCCACTTGTAGCCTCCTTCGATTCAAAGGGGAAAGGCCTCTTGTTGGTGTCCTTAGATTCAGAAGTTGGTGGCTTCCTACTGGCCTCCTTCGATTCAGAAGATAAGTGTCTTCTCTACGCTTGCCTCCAATTCACAAGGCAGAAACTCCCTTCATGCCAGCAGGCACAAGGCAATGGCTTCCTGCAGCTTTCCTTCAACTCGGAAGCCAATGGTCTTGCATGTTTGCCAAATTCATAAGGCAGAAATATCCCTTCATGCTAGCTCCCACAAAGCAAGGGACCTCCTGCATATAAGCTTTGATTCCCTCTTGAAAACCTTCAACACGCATAGTCTTTACACGATGACATATCTAGGTGTCCCAATCAAGGTTATACCTTGGTGGCCCATCTGAAGAATTGCAAGTGATGCACATAAGTGGTGCATGTGGTCCCTTCAAAAGAACACATACATGTTTCAAATCGAGGGACACCCATTCGGGCCCCTTCAAAGGATACACATATGAGCCATTCGAAGAACACTTTGATTTGGAAAGAAACGTTGTTGTCTGAAAAGGAGTCTGGTCGAAGGATAGGGCTAGTTGGTCAAAACAAAAGAGAAGTATTCCAGATGCTAGTAGTATCAAGTACAAGTCTACTGCACTGGCCACAACACTCCAAAACTTCTACAAAGCAATCCTGCCATGCTGCTTCCATACTTGCACCAAATTGGCATACAAAAACTGTACCTCAAAGACTACAAGAATAGCATACCCAATTTGTTCAAATTTATTTTTTTCCCTCCTAAACCTCATCCAAACTCATCTATAAATAAGAGCTTCCATCACACATCTTAGGGGCCGCTGGTAGCTGAAAAAAACTCATGTGGTGAGAAAATTATCAAATTCTCAAAACTCTCAAACACTATCAAACATTCTCAAACACTCAAACTCTAAAAATCATATCCATTCATGCATTAGTGAACCCTTCGATTCACTCCCCAACTTCCAGATAACCAAACTTTGATTCATTCCCTAACTGTAACATAATAGTCTTTGGATTCACTCCCTAGACTGATTATATAATAACCTTCGATTCACTCACCACTATCACACACTCTCCTTCGATTCATTGACTACCCAAACAAAGCAGCAACTGAACTAGCTTCAGGAAGGTTCCAGCGAAGCTCCATCCACCACCAAGGAAGTCACATACAGCTCCTTCGATTAGCACTTCAAGAGGTAAGTTTCCCCTAAACTTGGAACTTTTCAGTTAAATGTCATTTTCACATATCAATAAAAGAAAAATGTAGATATCCCATCTAGGAAGTTGACAGTGTCTTAACTTTCGATTCTCACTGCCTATATGTTGAAAATCTCAACTCTGACTAGTTAGACTTTGGATTTTGGTGCCCAATAAACTTGTGCTAACCTCTGGTCTGTAGCTTTCGAAAGTTACCTTTGTTAGATTCACTTTCAAACTTTAGACAGGTTTTCTATATCCTTCGATTGACTAAACATTGAATCCTTTCGAATCTCCACTTGGGAGCTTTGCACTCTTGTAATCGAAGGAAGGAGCTGGGTACTTTAAATATTCAGAAATAAGCTCATCGTGTACCCAATCGAAAGGAGCAAGAAGGGAGAAACGAAGGGTTTTCACACTGACTTCCAGGCCTCAATCAAAAGAAGGACAAACGGTGTACTCGAAGGGTGCTCACACTGATTCCCAGCACCAATTGAAAGAAGCAAAAGAAGGGTGAATCGAAGGAGCCTACTTCCTGGATCGAAGGACTCACTTTTCCCTCTTTTTATGTTATTTATGCTTTTCTTTATATTTTATTGCTATTCAATATGGTTGTAATAGTGTAGGATATTTATTTTCTGCATTTTTATTGCTTTATACTAATGTTTGTAATTAGGATGTATGGAAAGATAAAACCAACAAGTAGACAACCCTAATCAAAGACTAAATGCATGCAATCAAACACACTTTGCACACATACACCTCTAGGGTAATCTCACTTGTTGCCTCGGAAAATAGTCATTTCCCTCGAATATGGGCGTTTTAGCAAAGACCCTTGATAAAAGATCATAGTCCCTCGATGACCCTCGACGTTGCCTTCGGTAAACGATCTAGTCCCTAACAAAGTTTCTAAAACGTCCCATAGGTTGCCTTCTATGACTATAGAAACGACCCACGCCCGTCCCTTCACATCCAACGATGGGGTTTCTTACCAAATCAATGGTAAGATAGAAACATCTAAAGGGAGGAAAAGAACATTAGACATTTTGAGTAGGTAGGATGCTCATAATTGATTGCTTTCTCACAACTAAAAAACATTTTCACACTAACACTCTCAATTGAAACATTTTCAAAATTTGAAGCTCTTTGTACGCAGTCTAATAGAGACGAGAGTCATTACAAAGGCACTTTCCAAAATCACTTTCAAAAACATCTTCCACAACACCTCTTTGAACTATTTTTTAAAACCAATACTTTGTACGCATTCTTATAGAGAGGAGAGTCATTACAAAGGCGTTTTTAAAATATTTTCAAACCTACACCACAAGCACATTTTCAAACAAAGAAAGTGATCTAGAAAGTAACTAAGAGCCCGTAGAAAACTACGGATGAAAAGGGTGCTAATATCTTCCTTTTTCATAACCTACCCCCCGAACTCAAGAAAACATCGCTAAGGGTCTTTCCTGTTCTTTTCACCCTTTCCTTTATTGGATAAAAAAAATTCGATGGTGAATCTTGTTATCCGCAACAGTTGCGATCAAACATGAAACATCCAACTCAGTTCTCCCACCGTATTACACTATGCCTTCATTATGTCCTAGCTAATCCTCAATCCTTCTCCATTCATGAACTTCCTAAAACTGTGCTTTGAATTGACTCGTACTCGCGCCTTTGCCACCATTCAAACATATTAAAGCCTGGCTCTGCAACTAATTCAATTCAAAAGCCACAAACTAGATGAAGCAATTCATAATGGTCTCTTCTTATTTCACCATGTCCCTACTTCTTTTTCATTGCTTGATAGTAATTCTTGATTAGAGGACTAATTTCCAATTAAGGATGTTTGTGACCACGTGCTTGTGTGATTTTGTTGTGCCTCTTCCCCAAGCATGAATGTATGATGATTATGAGTTCTTTATTCCTTAGTTTCCAAATTTTATGTTCCTTCATCTCTTTCACTTCACCTCACCTTCTTATGCCATGATTGGTTAGGCAATTGACACATAGAGCTTCACATGCTAGTGTGCTTGTTTTTTTTTACTTCTCATGTGTTCCTAATGCCCTTACCTCTTATGAGTGATCCTTAGGTTTTTTTAAAATGTTTTGGTGTTTACTTTGATGTGAAGTTACTACATTATAAGTGTTTGATATATGCTTAGGATTTGAGCTAATATTTGCAGCTTGTTTGAGTTGTGTCTCTTCTTACCATGTATAGTTGTTTTGATTAGGTAATGTTTGATAACATGAGACCTTTTGTGATGTGATGAGATATCTTAAAGCATTTTAAGACTTAGGTATTTACCTATTATCTACTCTTTCTTGTGGCTTTGTTCAAAGTAGCATTATTGAAGAGTTTGCTTCTAATTGTTTAGTAGTCAACTCTACTTGCCTAGTTAGGATGGTTTCTTTTCTATTTGACTCATAATGCTTTGTTTAGAGTGTGGTAACCCAATAACATGTTAGAGGAAGTAACTTTTAGGTGTTTGGTATGATCTCATGACATGTCCATTTGATTTCTTAATCATTTCTTGTTTGCCTTGTTTCCTTACTTGTTCAAGTAGGACAACTCATAGGGCTAGGAGAATTTTTCTCTTGCATCTTTTGGCTTCCTTCCTTATGAATTGGTGTAGGATTTTTCATTTGACACTTTATTTTGTGGTTTGCTATAATTACATGAGTGCTACTTGTTTGAGTGATACCTTGTGTTATCCTTGACCATTGGTTTGTTAGTGCTAAGGTGATCACTTAATTGCGTGAGTTTGAACTTTGTAACTTGTTTGGTTAAGTAGATTTCTATTAGGCATCTTAATTTGAAGTTCTGGCTATCAGATCCTGGATGTCCTAAGAGATGTCGAGACACTAGATCCGACTTCACACACAACAGCAAGATGGATAAAAAAATTGTTGAAAGTAAATAACACAAGATATGCTTACCTTGTTCGGAACAACCTTCCTACTCTGGAGGATACCAAGCCAGGGATGAAATCAACTAGATAGCGTTAATTTGTAAACCTTACAGCAAATCTCCAGTTTACAGTCTACTCTTAAAAGCTAAGACACACCTAGGTATGAGACCCTCCTCAAATCCATCTTCAATTACACTCAGGAATTGGAGCAAACTCTAAACACAAGTAGTGAACAAAGACAACTAGAAGCTATATTTCCAAAACAGGCAAGACTCAATGCTTCAAATATTATGAGAATTGACACATAATATGTTTAATGCTTAAAATCTTTTGAACATCTAACAGGAAACTTACAACCCAACAATAAGGATTCTAAAAATCCTAACAAAAATACATCTGTAAGTTCCACCTAATACTAGGTATACACCAATCTATTTATAACTTTATTCTAGACTTGGTTGGGCTTCAAAACCGCGGCAGTGAGGCTGCTCAAAGTCTGTAAAAAGTCCTCCAAGAAAATAGGTCTTCAACCATTAGTTTCCTAATAAATCTCCAAATTTAGAAATTAATCAAATCTTTGAAAACCAATCAAATAATATTCTGATTTGTCAATCTTGGATGCTACATAAGCTAACCGAATATTCCATGAATATCCAATAGCCAAAAAACAAATGATCCATAGTGTCAGCTTGCTGCAAAAGCAATGTCCTAACTCCTTGTTGGGACATCCTTCTCGACATGTTGAAAACATAAATTTGGAACCTCTTCTTCAACATGTTTCTGCTAAAATAGTTTTACCAAAATGTAAGCCAAACATTATTTTAGAGAAATAACAATCTCCCGACTTGGCACATTTTGGCTAAAACACTTAAACAACCCTTGCACAAAAATATGCTTGAAAATAAATCAAACATACACATCAGAGGTACAACATCAGCGGAAAACCACATATGCAAGGTTAGCAGCACATAAATTAGCAGCAGTACACACATAGTTAGTAGTTAGTTGATATACTAACATAGCTACACCAAAAATAGAGAACACCTAAGTTCTCACACCATGATGTCAAGACATCATGTCTGACATCTCTTCAAAATAGCATAAACTCCCCCCTTAAGTCAATACCTGTTATCACAAAATACATAATCAATAATTCTCCCCCTCGGCAAGTGCTAGCTTAGCAAGTTCCAGCTCCATCACCCTCAATATCATGCTACTCCCCCTTTGTAGCCAGAATGCGACAAAGGTAAATAGACAATATTAAAAAAATTAAGCACCTAAGGTTATTGTAGCAGGGTGAAAAAACTCAAAAATATCCTGAGCACTTAGCCTGTATATATTCATAAACCAAAATAAACAGGATCATAAGATAGATCCAAGAAAAATCCCATGACCAGCTGTCATGTAGTAGCATCTACTCTTCCCTCGAAAGAACTGGCAGAATGTTCATTAGGTGCAACACCATACTTAGCATCCTCAACACAAGATTCAGCACCAACAGTAGTTGTTATTGCTCTTCAAAGATGCAGATCCCAAGTTTCCTCCTTAGGTTCTCGAATTGAGCAGCATCAAGAGCTTTTGTAAAGATATCAGCAAGCTTATTATCAGTTTTGACATGCTCAGTTTTAATGATTTTGTCCTCCACAAGTTCTCTAATGAAGTGATGTCTAATTTTAATGTGCTTGGTCCCACTATGCTGAATAGGATTTTTGGAAATATTTATTGAACTCAAATTTTCGTAAAACAATATCATAGCATCTTGTGTGACATTATATTCAGATAGAATTTACTTCATCCATACCAGTTGAGAGCAACTACTTCCTGTTGCAATGTACTCAGATTCAGTAGTAGATAGAGAGACACAATTTTGCTTCTTATTGAACCACGAGATTAAGTTGTTTCCCATAAAGAATCATCCTCCAGAGGTACTCTTCCTATCATCAGCACTTTTGTCCCAATCAACATCACAAAATCCTACCAACGAGGAATTTGTATCATGGGAGTACAACATACCATAGTCACATGTTCCATTCACATACTTCAGAATCCTTTTTACTTGATTAATGTGACTTACCTTAGGTTCTTCTTGATATCTTGCACATACTCCAACAACAAATGTGATGTCTGGTTTGCTAGAAGTAAGATATAGAAGGCTTCCAATCATGCTTCTATACAAACTTTGATCAACACTAACCCCTTTTCAATATTTAGATAACTTTAGATGTGTAGGAGCTAGAGTCCTTGTATGGCTGGAATTTTCCAACCCAAACTTCTTCACAATATTTCTTGCATATTTTTTTTGACAAAGAAAAATGGAGTTTTTCGTCTGCTTGACTTGCAATCCAAGGAAGTAAGTCAGTTCACCTACCAAACTCATCTCAAATTCATATTGCATTTGTCTGACAAAATTTTGGACCATGTCATCTGACATTCCTCTAAAACCAATGTCATCTACATATATTTGAGCTATCAATAACTTTCTAGCTTCATCTTTGATAAAGAGAGTCATGTCAATTCCACCCTTTCTGTATCCATGACTGACTAGAAATTCAGTCAATCTTTCATACCAAGCTCTTGGAGCTTGTTCCAGTCCATATACGGCCTTCTTCAGTCTGAACACATGATCCAGAAAAGAAGGATCAAAAAATACTTTCGATTGCTCAACATAAACTTCTTCATTCAAGTACCCGTTTAGAAAGGCACTATTGACATCCATTTGATATTGCTTGAACTTGAGGTGACAAGATACACCAAGTAGCAATCCAATATACTCCAAGCGAGCCACAGGAGCAAATGTTTTACAAAAGTCTATTCCCTCAATTTGAGTGTACGCCTGAGCAACCAGTCTGGATTTATTTCTGATGACACCACCATGTTCATAACTCTTGTTCTTGTACACCCATTTTGTACCAACGATATTCACCCCTTCAGGTCTTGGTACCAAGTCCCAGACTTTATTTATTTTGAACTGACCAAGCTCATCTTGCATAGCATTGATCAAGAATTCACCAGTCAAAGCTTCCTTCATATTTTTAGGCTCAACCTTTGACACAAAACAAGCATTCGATACAGGTTCCCTTGATCTGGTAACTACTCCTTGTCTAGGATTTCCTATTATCAATTCCTTAGGATGATCCTTTTGAATTATGAGAGAGGGTCCTTTGTCAGTTACCTGAGTTTCTTCAACTTCAGAATCAACACTTGGACTTGCAACATCTGTGGAAGATGTTGTGACATTTTCTTCAACAATCACACCTCCTGTAGGAATAGTTGTCTCAACTTATTCTTGGACATCATCTTCTTTAGTTGAGTCATCAACAATAACATTTGAAGACTCCATCATTACCTTGGTTCTGGAGTTGAACATTCTATTTGCTTTACTATTAGTAGAGTATCCTAGAAAAATTCATTCATCGCTCTTGGCATCCAACTTCCTTCTTGGCTCACAGTCATCCAGAATATAACATTTACTTCCAAAGACATGGAAATACTTGACAGTTTGCTTTCTTCCTCTCCATAATTCATACAAAGTAACTGAAGTTCCAATTTTGATTGTCACTCTATTGTGAATATAGAAAGCAGTGTTCATGGCTTCAGCCTAAAAGAAAATGGGTAATTTCTTCGCGAAATACAACTCTTGCACACTCTTGAATAGTCATGTTCTTTCGCTCAACCACACCATTTTGTTGAGGAGTGATGGGTGAGGAAAACTTATGACTAATCCCCTCAGATGCATAGAATTCCTCAAATTTACTTTTCTCAAATTCCTTCTCGTGGTCACTTCTGACTTTGACGACACCAGAGCCTTTTTTGCTTTGAATCTTGTAACACAGTTCCTTGAACACTTCAAACGCCTTTGATTTCTCTTTGATGAACTTCACCGAAGTGAATCTCGAGTAGTCATCAACAACGACATAGGCATACCTTTTCCCTCCAAGATTTTCCACCTGCATAGGCCCCATCATGTCCACGTGAAGAAGTTCTGGAAGTCTTGAGGTAGCAATATGTTGAATCTTCTTATGGGACATCCTTGTCTGCTTCCCAATTTGTCATTCACCATAAATTTTCCCTTCATCAATCTTTAGTTTGGGAATATCTCTAATAGCTTCCTTTGACAGGGTCTTCTTCATACCCTTTAGATGTAGATGTCTGAGCTTTTGATGACATATGCTTACTTCATCATCTTTTTACAATAGGCATGTTGAGAGGCAATCTGGATAATTCCAAAGGTAGTATTTGTCTTTTAATATGGTTCATCTCATAACCACTTCCTTCTTATCATTTGTAATCAGGCATTCAGATTGAGTAAAGTTAACTTTGAGTCCTTGATCTCAGAGTTGAGTGATACTTATTAGATTTGCTACTAGCCCTTTCACAAACAACATATTTTCTAGACTCGGTTGTCCAGCATAATTCACCTTTCCCACACCTTTGATTTCACTCTTTGACCCATCTCCAAAGGTGACATAGCTAGTGGCGTGTGGTTTGATTTCCACTAGGAATCTCTTAACTCCAATCATGTGTCTAGAGAAGCCACTATCAAAATACCAATATTCTCTAGTAGATGCTTTGAGATAAGTGTAAGTTATGAGTCCATATGACTCATGGTGAAAAGCTCCTCTTGACTTCGCCTTATAGTTATCATCTTTTCTTCTGTAAGGAAGTCTATGGATGGGATATCCATAAAATTTGTAGCACGAGGACTTTAAATGTCCAAACCCTCCATGGTAGTGACACCTCCATGGTTGATACATGGGACTATGATATCTTCCTTGATGTCTTGAATGATGTTGGGACATATGCCTTGACATATTCAGATCATGCTTCATCTTTTGAGGAGCAAATTCCACTATTTGTTTGTTGTTCTTCACAATTTGGTTATTAAAACCAAGTCCCTCTACATTCATAGCATTATTCTCTTTAAGTTTAGCAATGATAGATATATGTTCTTCTTTCTCAACCTCCAGTTTGGTAATGACAGACTTTTGTGTCAATACTTTCTGACACAGTCTTTCATTCTTAAGGCAGAACTCTGAGTACTCAGCATCCAGATCACTAATGGTGAGTTATCCTACATTTGATTATTTATCAGAAGTGCATGATTCTCGATCATATCCATAAACTCTAGTCAAGGAAGTCACCTGCTTGGCTGAACCTTCCTCATGATCACTTTCTGATTCCCCGTCATACCATGACACAGACAAATTCTTTCCTTGCTTTTTGAGATAGGTGGCACATTCAGTTCTTATGTGTCCATATCCCTCACATTCATGACACTGAACACCTTTCTGTTAGTTTGGATTTTCTTCAAATCTTAACTTTCTTCCCAGGTCCTGGTTCTTGTTGATGTCGTATGATATGTTCTTAGCACCCTGTGACTTTATAAAGGTTTCCATACGAGGTTTCCAGCTGTCATATTTGGTACCATCCAAAATCTGTATTTTAAACACAGTTCTACCATCCTCATCCATTGCACCAAAAAGTAAATTCCCTGAACCTCACCCAAAGTCAGAGCAGGATGCCTGCTCTGATACCAATTGAAATTCTGGCTATTAGATCTCGAATGTCCTAAGATATGTCGAGACACCGGATCTGACTTCACACACAATAGCAAGATGGATAAACAAAAATAATAGTGTTGAAAGTAAATAACACAGGATATGTTTACCCATCTCAGAACAACCTTCATACTCTGGGGGCTAATAAGTCAGAGATGAAATCAACTAGATAGTATCAATTTTCAGACCTTACAGCAAACCTCCAGTTTTCAGTCTGCGCAATTAATCATTACCCTTTGCTTAACTTCTACCTAAGACACACCTAGGTATGAGGCCCTCCTCAAATCCTTCTTCGATTACACTCAGAAATTGGAGAAAACTCTAAACACAAGTAGAGAACAAAAACAACCGGAAGCTATACTTCAAAAACACGTAAGACTCAATGCTTAAAAGCTTATAAGAATTGACACACAATATGTTCAAGGCTTAAAAGCTTCTGAACATCTAACATGAAACTTACAACCCAGTAATAAGGATTCTAAAAATCCTAACACAGATACATCCATAAGTTCCACCTAATACTAGGTATACACCATTCTATTTATAACTTTATTCTTGACTGGGTTGGGTTTCAAAACCGCAACAGTGAGGCTGCACAAAGTCTACAAAAAGTCCTCCAAAAAAATAGGTCTTCAATCATTAGTTTCCTAATAAATCTCCATATTTAGAAACTAATCAGATCTTCAAAACCAACCAAAGAATATTCTGACTTGTCAATCTTGGACGCCACATAAGCTAACTAAATATTCCCTAAATATCCAATAGCCAAAAAAAAAGTTGATCCACACTATCAGCTTGTTGCAAATGCGATGTCCTAACTCCTTGTTGGGACATCCTTATCAACATGTTGAAAATAGAAATTTGGAACATCTTGTTCAACATATTGCTGCTAAAATGGTTTTACCAAAATGTAAGCCACTCATAATTTCAGAGAAATAACATACTTAAATGCTTAAAAGGTGAGTAAGTGTTTACTTCTCATGTGTGGTAGCTTGTTTTCAAATCTTGGTTAAGTGTTTGATGCTTGCTTTCTTCTCCTTGTTCCTTTCTTATGAAATGACACGTTCCCCGTAGGATTTATTTGGTTCATTCTTATTCAAGAATGAACTAAAGTAGACCTTAGGATGTAAATCATGCATGATAACTTTAAGTAGTTCCCTTCATCCTAACCTTAGGATAATTTTGTATGCTAACATTAGGTAGTTCTCCCTTCATCCTAACTTTATGTCCATTTTGCATGACAACATTAGGACTTAGTCTCCCTTAGAATTTTTATTTCCCTTTTTGCATCTTTAAAACTAAAACTTCTTTTTCTTAATCAAAATCTCAAAAATACTTAATAATAAAGAGGAGAACCATGTGTCAGGAGCCTTAAGTGTTGGGAGGAGTATGAGGGGGTTTATTCCTAACCATGTACTTCCTTTCAGTCATAGTCTTTAATGTGGTTCAAATCACCAAATCATTTTCCAAGGTAAAAAATACTCAACCAATTCAAACATTTTTGCCTTCGGGATTTTTATTTTGAAAACCTTTTCAGGTAAGAACATTTCATTCCTTTCTATGAAAATGTGTGAGTCTCCAAAGGTTGAGCTGCAATAGAATGCGAAATTAACATTGTTCATAAAAAAAACACAAACAAACCAAAAATTTTGAGAAGAACTATGATGCTCTAATTTCTCTATTTCACGATAGGGATACGTAGGCACGAGGTTTTGAAACCGAAGTGAGCTCAATAATAAAAAAAAACTATTTTGTATATAATTATTTTCATTCATGCATTCCTTTAGCTTGTAAGCTTTAAATTTAAACACGTCCTTTGATTATAACAACAAGAGTGGATCCTGTGGAGTACGACAGATGTGAGGGGTGCTAATACTTTCCCCTTGCATAATCGACTCATTTACCCTTTCTCTTGGTCGTGAGACCTTGATGATTTCCTTTCCCAAGTATACTCGATGTTTTCCTTTCCCTTTCTTGGGATAAATAACATTCGATGGCGATTATTTATCATTATTTTCCAAGTTGCTTCAGTTGACGACTTCAGTGGGGACTCTTTCCTTAGTGGGTCATGAAATTCTGGTATGACAGAACTCATATGTCCTATGACATGTTGGGACATCTAATTTGACATAAATAAACAGGCTAGGTATCAATAATAAAAATAGTATTAAAAAGCATAAACAACACACCAGAATTGTTTCAGAGCAACTTTCCTACTCTGGGGGCATACCAAGCCAGGGACAAATCCACTATGATAGTACCAATTCGAAGCTAAACTCCCTCGTTTACAACTTCTCACTTAATCACTACCCGTGCTATATTTTCATCTAAGACTCACCGAGATATGAGGCCCTCCTCAATCCATCTTCAATCACAAACAGCAATTGGACAACAACAATTCTGAACAAATGGGAAGACACATTTCCATGATAATCTCTAGCCAAGACTCTTGACTAAGAACACAACTTGGAGTTGCTTCAAAGCTTCCTCCAAGAACAATATTCAACTCATTACTTCACAGCTTCTGAGTGAGAACATAGTGACCATCTTACAACCGATTGGTTCACTTACACCAACTCTCCTAGAGAGCGGAAAAAAGACAAAGTTCTAGACTTCTACATCTTGAACTCGCATCTTTCCTAGTTTACAAAGAATTCTATTTATAACCTATACCTAACTGGATTTAGGCCTTCAAATCACAGCATATCATTTGTTACAATTAGTAGTAACTTCTACTACAAACAAGGTCTTCAATCATTAGGTTTATAAAATATCTCCATATTTAGAAATTGCATATTCTTCAATATTCTGACTTGATTCTTCTAGACCTTTAAACTAGTGCCACATAGGATTGCATAATGTTTTGCATCAGTTAAATCAACAAAATTTAATTTTCCACTTCATCTCAGGCACGATGTCGTATGCTCCTTAATAGGACCTCTTATTTGACATGTTGTTCTAGATGTTGAAATACTTAAACTTAACATGTCCTAACATAAGATAGGACTTCTTGCTCAACCTGTTCTTGTTAGCAAGTTAACATCTGATATCTAACACATTGCTGCTATATTTGTTTTACAAAAATTAATTCCAATCCTTAAAACTAAGGAACTTACAATCTCCCCCTTTGGCAAATTTTGGCTAAAATAAATGATAAAAATTACAACCCAAATTACAGCAATAAATCAAAACAATTCTTCAACAATAGTCTTCAGCAACTACTGAACTCAGCAGTACATCACCATAGAGTCAGTCTTCATATAATATGTCAGGACATCTTGTTCGACATCTTCTTTCCAGCATTTTGAATGAGCTCCATTACAGTGCAAACTTCAACATTAAAGAACAGCAACCTCGGGATAAAAGGAAGGAAAGTCCTGAAGATATTTGATGCAACCAATCCAGACGAGGAAGATGATAAGTCTACACCCCCCCCCCCTCAACCTAGGAACCTTTTCTTGTCACAGAGGAATATATCTTCCTTTCAACGGGTGGAAAATAGGACCATGAAGCATCCAACCGCCACCCTGGGTAACTCAGAACACAAGTCACAACTGTGTTCATAACTCAGGTCACAAGTCACAAAATAATGCACTAGACACGGGATACAAATTTTTATACAACATCTTTGAAAGATACTTGTAAGAACATACTCCAAACTATCCATCTGAGTAAACCGTTTCTCCCCATTTTTAGCCAAAAATTGACAAAGAAGGCCTCCACAAAACCAGACCCAAGCACAACTCACCCAAACACGAATAAAATCCACAAGAATTATGGACATAACAATTACACACGAGGTGAAAGAGGAAAAGAGAAACCTTTATAAATAGCTGGACAATTGCTTGGGAAATAACGATCCTTAAATGTAGCACTAATCTTGGTCAAAAGGAAATGTTATTTGAGGAGAAACTGCCACCAAATACAATGTGCCCCGTCCAACGCAGCTTTGAACATATTTAATAACTCTAAATTGATTCTTCTGAGCAAAACAGGTCTCAATACATGCATATTCTCAATCAAACACGCTTACTGACACGGGTTTAAACAAACTGTCCTAAAAAACTCCTTTATTGATCATGCAAGAAACATGTCCTGAATAATTTCCTACACCCAGTTAGACATTGTGTTCTTCTTCTAGCACATTGACCAAAAATCTTCAACCACACTATCTTCCACTGGATTCTATGTGTTCTCCTTTCACTTAGACTTAGTGAAACACACCAAGACATCGTAATATCACATTTGTGACACCTCTAAATAACAAAGACCCTTAGAGAGTCCTTCACAAAATCTGTAGAGAAAAATAAATTCTCCCACACTCGACAATTAAACACTCAAGAGATATGTGAACTTCTGATAGTTCATCCAACTTCACATGGCTAGAACCAATCATGCCTTGTCAAGATCACCAAAGACTTTTACAATGTCACAACATGTTATCTGACATCACATACTCATAAGAGGAATAAGATCTCCACAAGTTTGAACAACACACAAACAATATTTGTACCATTCTAGCAATAATCCACAGACAAATACATGACTCCCCCTGTCATGAATAACCAATGCTCCAGCTAAAGATGAAAAATTGAGAACTAGATGAAAATGCATGAAAGACTTAATTCTTTCATGTTAAAGAACATCACTTCCCGCATATGTTAAACCCCGATTCCCTCAGTAGAGTCAAACCAGATTCAGATATTCTCACTCCTTTAGAATACAAACAAGCACTCTGACTTCTTCACAAGACAAGGACACATATGACTGTTGTCCTTTCATAACCACACTATGTATCATGACCTTTTGAATAGAAAAGATGCCATGCATACTAGGTGTGAAGTCACTTACCAACTCCAAAAGAAACTCTTAGTTTGCTTAAAAGCTTTACTAAGATCCAGATCACCAAACCTTTTCTGGACTGACTTGCAACAGAAGAAAAACACCTTATCAAAACACTCTGCTCAGACCTCAGTATCTGTCAGCAGTCTTCTGCCCTTTCATCCACTAGTAGTTGCTAATACTAGTCGAGTCTTCAACAAAGTAGTTATGCATTCATCAAGCATACTACTATAGATAGGATTAGATTTTCCACATTGTAATCCACATAGTCAAAAATGCCACTTCTGACAATAATGCTTGAGCATCCAACTTCACATGCACAACCCCAAGAAGAAGAAAAAGTACCCATCCACAATTATGATGTTACAACATCATTTGGGACATCAGTTTCTTAATACATAACCCAATCAATTCAAAGGACTCTTTATGCATAAAAATCCTTTATGAAGTTCCCAATAAAACACACAGTCGGTGCAGTCTACTTAAGTTATACCAAACACCTGAATGCTATGGAGAGAAATAAACTCTCACATACTCTCTGAAACACAATGTTCAAAATGCATAATTGCATTATTCTTCAGACAAATACTTAGTCTCCCGTCAAAGTATTTACCATCAGTCTCATGCACAACCTCCTTAGAGGATAAACAAATACTCATCTCCCGTCAAAGTATTTATCATAGGTTAGATAAGATTACCTTCTCACATAAGAGATGACAATTTGGTCTGACATCCTTCTTCTGCATACGTCTGGAACCGGCTGATGACATTCACTCACACCATAATATATTCCAGATTAGGTCAGTGGCTTGACCTTAACCTCCACTCTGGACAATAATAACTTCCTTGGCTGAAAAAATAGAACACACTTTGAGACGATGTTCCAGCATCAGATCCGACATAATCCTCAACCACGTGGATTCCACAATCAACTATGGTCTAGAGACATCATAGTAATCCATAACTCTTGCAAGGGATATAAGAGGATCAGCCATCAGTAGTTTATCAACCTTCAAACTCAAACCAATACATGTAGAGCATGCACACCTCAAGAAGATTCCTTCTTATAAGCATAATGTTCAGACCTCATGTCTGACTTTGAAGTGTTGGATGCCATCCTTCTGCACCTAAAGAGGAGATCCCCTCTAACATGTATCTAGAGCAGACTTGAATAATAATGGCATTTAATGGTCATTATGAAATATACTGCTCAGAATAAGTTTGCTTCTCCAATACACAAAGATTCCCTTCAATCCTTCCAAAACATCTATTCCAATATGTGAGGACACCATATAACTGAACCTTAGCAGAGAGAGGAACTTCTCATAGATACCAGGGAACCATAATCATTTGGTCCCAAAACTAATAACTCCTCCTTGTTTTAAACAACCTGAAATGCCCATCCTAGGTGAATTAGATGACATTTCAACAGTGCAGACACCAATCAACCACAGAATTCCTATTGACATAACTCCAATGCAGACAATCCTTGAAATACCTTTCCACAACAACAGAACAAGGGTTCCATGCTCCCATAGACTTGATAATAATACCAAGTTAGAGTAAACAACCTCCATCATAATTATGAAAAGTACCACCAAACATATTGAGAAAATAATTCTCAATAGACAGATGTCAAGACATTATGTATGACATTTCTTCAAGATCTTCCAGCTTCAGACTAAGGACTCCCTCTTATTAACTGCTAATAATTCCTTGAGAATTATACAGTAGTTGAACACTAACTCAGTTAAATCAGAAATAAACTAACCTAATGAGTGTCCAATATGTTGATGTGTCCTAACTAACATACTTCATCTAAGATATGTTTCTAGCAAAGAAACTTCTTAGACCCACAACACAGATGCATCTTCTTCTAGAAAAGGAATAGGTTCCAAACATATATGATCAACACATATTTTTTTAGCCCCCAAAGCATCTTCTAAGCCCTACCTTTATCCAACAAGATTCTGCAAAATCTGTTGGTTAGATGTTCCAACATCTGGTAGGACATTAGTTCCCTTCACAAGGAACACACTAAGAGATCTTCTATTAAAGCCTGGATATTGGCTTTTTTAGGGTTGGAAGCAAAAATAAATTGCCTCTACCAGATCTCTCTTCAACAAACTCATATAAGAGTGCCTTTATGAGTGGACTTGGGATAAACCTCAAGTATATTTGGCAACTCTAACAAGCTAGTCGGACCTCTCCTCAAGCATCACCACGCCATGGGATACACCTTCAAAGGAGAATAGAGTGTTGCAGATTCAATATAAAAAGCCACCAGGAGTTTTCCTCAGATATACATGCAGCGGAACACAAACCAGAAAACTCCCTAACAACCTTCAGGCACAACATAAACCTTATCACAAACACACCATACTCCCAGTGCAACTGGTTATCCTAAGTTTGAAAATAAATCAAACTCTCAACACAGTAGCTTGCCACCAAAGCTACACGCCTGAAAACAACACACACAGGTCCAATATACACATTATAATTAACAATCCATCCTTCACTTCTAGGGACCGTTCAAACAACAATATGAACTCTCCAAGTTCAAACAGCTTTTCAGTAGAACCTTTTATCTTACACATACACCAGAAATAATCCTCATGGATCTCATCCAAAAACAGACAGGATGCCTGCTCTGATACAAATTGAAATTCTAGTATGACAGAACTCAGATGTCCTATGACATGTTAGGACATCTGATCTGACATAAACAAACATGCAAGGTATCAATAATAAAAATAGTACTGAAAAGCATAAACAACACACCAGAATTATTAATCCAGTTCGGAGACACTCTCCTACTCTGAGGGCATACCAAGTCAGGGAAAAATCCACTATGATAGTATCAATTCGAAGATAAACTCCCTTGTTTACAACTTCTCACTTAATCACTACCTATGCTATATTTTTATCTAATACTTGCCTAGATATGAGGCCCTCCTCAATCCCTCTTCAATCACAGACTACGATTGGACAACAATAATTCTGAACAAACAGGAAGACACACTTCCATAACAATCTATACCCAATACTCTTGAATAAGAACTCAACTTGGAGTTGCTTCAAAGCTTCCTCCGATAACAATACTCAACTCATTACTTCACAGCTTCTGAAAACATAGTGACCATCTCACAACTCGAGTGGTTCACTTACGCCAACACTCCTAGAGAGCGACAAAAAGACAAAGCCCTACAATTCCACATCTTGAACTCGCACTTTCCTATTTTACAAAGACTTCTATTAATAACCTATACCCAACTGGATTTGGGCCTTCAAATCAAAGCATATAAGCTCTTACAATCAGCAGTAACTTATGCTATAAACGAGGTCTTCAATCATTAGGTTCCTAAAATATCTCCTTATTTAGAAACTGCATATTCTTCAATATTATTAATTGATTCTTCTAGACCTTTAAACAAGCTCCACATAGGATTGCATAATATTCCTATAATATTTTGAATCAGTTAAATCATCATAGAATCTAATTGTCCACTTCAGCTCAGGCGCGATGTCGTATGCTCATTCATAGGACATCTTATCTGACATGTTATTCTAGATGTTGAAATACTTTAACTCAACGTGTCCCAACATAAGATAGGACTTCTTGCTCAACTTGTTCTTGTTAGCAAGTTAAAATCTCCTATCTAACACATTGCTGCTATATTTGTTTTATAAAAATTAATGTCAATCCTTAAAACTAAGGAACTTACAGGTCAGTCCTAGCTCTTATTTGTTGTGTCTTTGAGTGTTTATTTCTTTTTATCTTTATGGCTTATTCATTTGTATATATAATCATTTGTATATATGTTTACTTGCATTTTATTACTTTCCATATGCTGGATATTGTTGATGTGTTGGATATTGGGTTTTCTGTGTTTTCTTGGTGGGTGGGATGTTACCATGAGGTAAAAGGCCCAATGTCGTAACCGGAAAAAAATATGAGTCGCCACCATTAATTTTTATCCTAAGGATGGGGATTTAACAGATAACCCTAGTTCGTACAGAGATTCTAAATTCGTAAGTCAATTAGACGAAGGGAAGGTGTTAGGCACCCTTCATCTCCCTTGTTTTCAAGGGGCTCCTCTTTTAAGTTTAAGGGTAAGATGGGGAATTTGGTGTTAGTATTTCTATATGTTGAGAAAAGAATTTAATTTTTTTAGTTGTGAAATCCTCTTGGCTTTAATCGTGTGCCTACGTATCTCCTTGTAAAGAATCAGAGTCCAAATTCATAGTTTGAATGTGTTTGGTTAGTTTTTTTATGGATTGTGGAAATGTTTGAAATTATCCTTGAACCTCGTCTTGGTTTGAAAATGGTGTAGTCGTAGATGCAGTTTGTAGTTAATAGACTGTATCTCCATAATCCTTTTTTTGAAAATAAAGTTGAATTTGAAATTAAGTTAGTAGAAAAATTCTTAAATTTGATGGGTTAGTTGTCTTAGAATTTATGATGCAAATTGGAAAAAGATAGATTTGAATAATAAAAATGTTTGATAAATAGAAAGAAAATGTGGTTAGTATTTTAGAAAATAATAAACAATTATTTTTCTTATTATTAAAAATATATCAATTACTTTTAATATTAATCCAATATTTATTTATTAATAATTTTATGGTAAAAATGCAAAAATATTTTAATGCAATATTCTAGAAAGTAATATGAGATATTATATAAAAATAAAATAAGTAAAACAAATAAATTAATTAAAAATAAAAAATTATTCGATTAAATAGGGGGTGTACTTTTGCTTAGGGTAGTAAAAGTAGGGAGTTTAAATAGCAAGGGACTGAGCCTAATAGTTATTTTTGATTCAATAGGAGGGGCGGGGGTGTATGTTTGCACTAGGGAAGTAAAAGGGTGGTTGGAATAACATTGGGCGTGGCCCAAGATAGACTCTGGGTCTGTTTGGATAGCGTGAGGGAGGGCGCATGCGTTATGGTGGTCATAATGAACTTGGAACATTTTATAGCATCAGAAGGGCACCAGAGTTCAACTCAGGGCCCTTGATCTGGAGTATGTTAGACGGACGGAGGGGATGGAACCTTAATTAAAGGCGTACGGTGGATTGAGATACACGGGATAGGTCAAAGTATGTTTATTGCTTGGCTATCGTTAAGTCGTGCGTTCAACATCAACAAACAGAGGGAGTGCTATATAAAGGAAATCCTGAGCTCATGACTCATTTTTTCCGTTTCCCTCTCTCTCTCTCTCTCTCTTCATAAAACAAACACAACAGAGATTGTTGGAGGTAGAGAGAAGCTTTGGCTTCTCTGTAGATTTCCTCACCAAAAATCGCCTCCGCCCTGGGTGCCACTGGCCATAAATCGTTTCGGTCGGTGGCAGCTCCAGGGCACCATCAGCTTCAACAACCACCACCGTGAATCTTCAAACCTTCATCCAACCCCACCCAGGTCTCCAAACAACCTTAGAACCCTAGGCAGCCTTCATCCAAAACTTAAGAACCCTAAGGGTTCCACATGAACCATAACCTTATTTCTTCAACCCTAACCGAATCACAAAACTCCAACCTATTTGTATCCTAACCCTAACCCAAATCAGTCAACCCTAAGGTGTTTTACCCTAACCGTAATTAAAATCCAAAAACACAAATTGAACAACAAAATTGATAATTAACAGCGTCTAAACATTAATCACAAAAATTTAATCGAGCCCTAAAAGCTAAGTATTGGGGGTTACCGTTCGTGCCGTGAATCTTCTTGTTTCTCTTTTCTGCTCTTTTTGATTCCTCTTCTAATTCTTTTTTCTTTCTATTTACAGGTAAGGATTGCAAGGAGGTTTAGCTTAACATATTAGAGTTCTAATGATGAACCCTAACTCTTTTGGGGATGAAGAGCTCTGGTGAGTGTTAGGGATTTAGCAGTGACAATCCAAAATTCTCCAAGGGTTTTTCAGCATCTCAAAATCAATAGTTTAGGTTCTTTTTATAGTCTTAGGAATTGTCAATTTTAGGAAATTCTATAGTGATTTCTTTTACAAATGTATGATTTGTATGATTGATTCAATCGTAATCAATTTAGGATGTGATTTGATTTTAGTTAGGGTAAATCTTGTAAATCTGAAGAGTGTACGTTTCTGGACTCTTTCGTATATAGAATTCAAAACGAAATCAAATAAAATTACAAATTCAATTTGACTTGTTTGTAGATTTGATCCAGAAATAAAACCATGGGCTTTTGTTTACTTAGAGAGAAAGGGATCAAAAAGGGTGCATCTTTAGGGTTCAAAACCCTAATTCTGACTTGGTCAAAATCATCTCATAATTGATAAAAAAATAACAAATAAATAAAAATAATAATCAAATAATTATATGAAGTGTTGACTCCAGGTCAACCTGCATAAACAAATATTTTTTGTACTAAGATAATATTGAATAATAAGAGTTAATAATAATAATAATAACATGTAATATTTTTAACAATAACAATTATGATAATAATAATAATATTTTAAATAATTATGAGAAAATCAGATGTTGACCTCGGTCAACCTTCTTAGATATAAACCTCTCAAACAAGAATGAGATAATGGACCCTTATTTAGATTGCTGATCATACCCCTTTAAAAATAATAAACATACACCCCTTCTTAACAAGAATTTAGCATTAAGAATTAACGCGAATACAAGTTAGTAAAAGCCAAAATATAATAACACCAACAATAATAAAAAAATGATTAGTTATAGTAAATTAACCATTAATATTAGTAGGGCAAATTTGGGGTATGACACCCAATACACAGACCAGAGTTGTAAACACTTAGGAACACATAGGACTATAGTAGATGTTCATGACACGTGTGGGGTGTATGACTTACTAGTGCGATCATGAAGTACTACATGTAGACGAGGTTCATTTGAGGGCATTATCGTCATATGTACCTCCGTTACAATCATATGTTTTCACGTGGACTCAAAACTTGGTGACCTTTTGACCTTACCCAAGCCAGAATTTACCTGTAAGATAGGATGGGAATCATTTCTTACAGGTACATATGCTGATCTCTGTGGTACTTGGTTTTCTTGTGTTCTGAGTTGGTGTCGAACTTTTGATCTTGTGGTATTCATAAACAGCATGGAAGATATTCAGTTCATAATGAAACTTGACCTCATACTATTGCATTTTTCATCATGGCATTCAGAAAATATATACTTGAATAAAAACTAATCCACATATGAATATCATTTCCAAGGAATTCCAAAGTTATCATCTTCATTCAAGAATGACAAGCAGAGAAGGTTCAAGCAGGAGGAATACCAAGGGTACATCCAGACAAATTTCCCAAGGTCGACCTACCACTGTTATAGAGTTTAAGTGCACGTGTGGTGGACAAGAATCAAGATGTTTTAAAAGAGACATATGGTGATCTTATATACCTGTTAAACATGAAGATTGATACAGTTGCCATTCAAACCCTTCTACAATTCTATGATATTCAGTTACGGTGCTTCATGTTTCAAGATTATCAACTTGCTCCTACCTTGGAAGTGTATGCTTACTTCATAAAGGTTAAGGTTATATATTATGTACCTTTTGTCATTATGTCGAAAGTCATTCGGTTTGAGTTGATCGTTAAGGCTCTCTATTTGAGCATATATGAGGTGAAAGAAAACTGGAAATCCAAGAATGATACATGTGGACTCTATCTAAAGTTTCTAATATAGAAGGATGCAATATTGGCATATGAGAGGATTGGATCGCTTTTAACACAATGTTGGCTGCCATGATATACAGAATAATTCTCTTTCCCAATGTGGAAAATCTTGTTGATTTGGCTGCTATCTGCATTTTTATGAACAAAAACCATGTACCTACTCTACTAGCAGATACTTATTACACTATCCATTCCAGGCATGGAAAAGGAGGGGTTATTGCATGTTGCCTTCCTCTGCTCTATAAGTGGTTTCTTTCTCACTTATTTGTGAGGGGGCCTTTCATGGACACCAAAGATTCCCTCAAATGGTCTAAAAGGCTTTCAACTCTCACTTCTCATGATTTGGTCTGGTTCAATCAATTTTATGATAGTGCGGAAGTTATTATGAGTTGCAGTGAGTTTTCTATAGTTCCTCTCATGGGAACAAAAGGAGTAATCAATTATAACCTTGTCATCATACTGCGTCATTTAGGGTATGCCATGAAAGACCATCCAAAGGCTAAGGAGGTGGAAGAAATTGTTTTCTTTGGTAAAGTGGGAAATCCAGAGTTTTTGAAAAGAGTGAAAGGCGCTTGGTACAAAATTCACAGGAAAGAGAGAGTTTTCTTGGGAGGAAGACGGTTCTCAGCAGAAGCACCCTATGTAGCATGGGTCAAGGAAAGAGTAAAAACAGTCTTATTGCCTTTTCCAATTGAGGCTCCTCTCTACCAACAGCCTCATGACTAGTTAACCCAACCAACTTATGTACCCATTGTACGCCTCGACAAAGCCCACACTAGGAATCAAGAACTTCAAATAGAGAAAGAAGTGATGAGCCTGCAACACTATGATGCTTTAGAAAGTAAGAGAATGTTAACTCATAGGGTTGTTGAATTGAAAGAAGAATTATCTGAGAAATAGGGCATGACCAGAAACATGGAAGCTAGGAAAAGACAAAGGGGCGAAAGTTCTCATGATACCAATGATCATAAAGAAGCTATAGAGAAAGCTATGGAAGATCTTAAAAGGATTCAATAGAATTATAAGAAGCTCCAGGCATCCAAAGGAAATATGAAGGTTAAGCACAAAGATAAGATTAGAGGTTTGAAGAAAATATTTCAAGGTTAAGAAGTCGAGAATAAAGAGGTTTCTGGTCAGAGAAAGAGGTTGGAACTTCAACTTCAAGGTTGACAGGTTCATATAGATAGAATGAATGATGAGATCGACGGGCTCCAGATTCAACTGGAAAACAAAGACAAGACTCATGTGGAAGAACCAAATGAAGAGGCTAGAGATGTTGAGTGGTGGGAATAGATGAGTAGGTACTTGGTGACCATGATGGAAAGGAAAGATTGTCTCATTTAGAATTTTATCCAAAGGCCTAGGCATGAGATAATGAAGAAACAATTCAAAGAGTCCAAGGATTGAAGCAAGGAACACTTGGGGCGTTCCCCCTAACTTATGTGAAGTGGGATAGCGAATCTTAGTTTTGTTCTCTTTTTGACTATTTTGTGATCACCACTAGGATTGTTTGTTGGGGTCTTTATCCTTTATGATTTTATATTTGTATGAAATCATGTTGAGAACCATTTTGTATGGTGTTATACCCCAAAATTCTCCCTCCCTTTTTCTTCAAGACATTCTTCAAATGTCTCAAGCACTTAAAGCTACTCAAAAGTTGACCAGTCAAAACCTCCTCCTAAACAAAGGGTCTACAACTAGGGTTTTGAGTTTCTCAAGGAAATTTTGGTTGCAAAGGTCTAAAATAGTTTTCATGGCTCATCATAAGTTCTCAATAGTGTTCATGTCAAGTATCAAGTCTTGCATCACAAGTTTGTTCAGTCAATGGCTCAGATGATTGAAAATCAATTGTATTGGATAAAAAGTCAACTATGGTCAATATACAGTAAAACTTCAAGATTTTTGGTCAACACCAACATTTTTAAGTGACATTCATAATTTGATCAAGGGTTGGTCATGATTCCTCAAGGAAATCCCTCAAATCATCAAAAGTCAATAATTGCCAAATTAGGGTTTCCTTAGGGGAAGTCAACTGGACTTTGGCCAAGCATAACTTTCACATGCTTCATCAACTTTTCCCCAACCAAAGCCCATTTTAAAGGAAATTCAATTCTCTAAAACTTAGTATCTATGCTCAAGTCCAAAAAGTGATTCATTTGAAAGATATGAGCTAATACATTATAGGTCATTTTCAAAAGTCAACAAAAAGATACTTTTTGTCAAGGCTTACATCAATGTAAAGTCTCCAAATGCAAAAATGATCAAAAGAGAAATTATAGAGGACATCTTGAACTTTTCAAAAGTCCAAAATCATCTTCAAAATATTAAAATTGAGAAATTTTAGATTTGCACAAGTTGGGAAATTTTGAGGAAATACATGAAATGCGAAATGTGCAGACTTGAAATTTTGGACTTGTGACCTAACTTTTTGGGCTTCAAACATGTCCATGACCTTGTGAAAGACTCATAAAGCTCACTCCTAACTTGTCTTGTATTTTCTTATCATTTTATTTACATTTATTTTATTTTTATTCAAATAAATGAAAAATAAATTAAAAGAGGTATAAGATAAATGGGCCAAGCACATGATGAGTCATTTATAGGCCCATACAACTCATGAAGCCTAGAAAAACATGCCAAATTCGTGCAAGGGTTCAAGAAGGAAAGAATATCTCAAAAAATGGAAAGTGTTCAATTTGCTTGATTCTTGTTTAAACATGGCTTGATGACTTGATTTCTTTCCATGTTATTGGAGTCACTCTCTTCCTCTATATAATTACAAGCCTCAGATCAAGAATGGACACGAAATCACTGCCTAAGAAAACCTCTAAAATTCTCCAAATTTTCAAAATATTAGGGCTAGCACCAACCATATTCATCAGCTGTTCTCAAGCCAATTTAAGCCTTCCATCGTCTTCCTGGAGTTTCCAAGAGTTAGTACCAACCACTATCCTTCGTGAATCAACCCCAGAAGCCGTCATTGCATCAACTCTGATTGGTAAGTTATAAGCTTTGTTTCTCAAGGTTCATAACGGTTTAAATCATTATTAACATGCCTATTTAATTCGTAGACATTTTTTGAATTTTTCTAACGTTTTACATGTTGGTATTAATGCAGAAATAGCATCACACCATAGTTAGGGCACAAGTATTTTTAAGCTTCGGGTTTCATGATACAAGGACTTTTAGCTTAAACAGATCCCATATTCAAATTCAGGAGGAAATTTTAAGGGGAGTAGGTTACCTTGCTTGCTTTGATTTTGCGTTTTTGTAGGTTTTCAGAAATCTTCTCATCAGAGAAGACGGTGGAAACCACCATGGACGGTGGTTTGAAATAGTTGACTGACTGCATGGCATAATAGGGTGTTATTGTTGGTTCATTCAAATTACAGGGGCCCACCACGCGTGCGTATTTTGTTTGGCTGACATTAAGATTTATTTTCAAATATAATATTTTTGTTTGATTTATATCTCGGATAAATTGGCCGCCCCATTGGCAAGCGTGTGTGTCTTAAGGCTTTGGAGTGCCAGGGCAGGGGTTCGATCCCTGCCCCTGGCATATTATTTTTCCATAATTTCTTTACAGATCCAGTACAAGCAATCCAACGCGTGTATGATGTACCTCAATTCCACACCATTAGATCTCAACGAATCTTGATCCAGTGTTCCAAATCAGCACGCCCATCATGCACCTTCAAGGAGCCTTCCTCATCAAATCCAACGCAAGCGCTTGGGCTCTTTGATTTGGGCCTAGGGATTTCTGATTCTCACACCCCCAATTTGCTTATATTTCCGAGCCCATTTAATTTCTCTTTTGTTTTAATTAACTATTTCTTTTTTTTAATCATTTTATTTAAATAAGAAAAAAATCATAAAATCATTAAAAAAAATTAAGTTTTTTTAATTAATTAATTTAATTTTCATAAATAGAAATTAATTTAATTTAATCACACCTTGATTTTTTTATTAATTAAATTGTAAATTTAATTAGAATTAGGGTTTATCATTATTATTTACTGCAAAATATTTTCCTAAACAAAAAAAAACAACGAAAGTATTTTCTTAAACGCTTAGAAATGTTTTAGAGTTTTTAACATCTTTCCCTTTTCAATCTCTGCGCGCCTATTTATTTTTCGCATTATTATAAATATTGTAACTGCTCAAAAGTTTGTAATAGATGATTAGGGTTTACTGCTTTTCTCCCCGATTTTATGGTTTGTAATTCCCCATCCCCAAAGCATTGTAATAGCGTAGATTATTTCCCGCGTTTTTACTTTCTGCACTTATGTATGAATGCATGTATATATTTAACTGCTAGGTTAATAGGATTGTATGGAAAAGACTAAAAGAAAATGCTAGATAACCATAAATCCAAGATTAAAATAACAGAAACATAACACACTTCACACACGCGCACCTCTAGGGTGGCCCTCACTTGTTGCCTCGGATATAAACAATCATGTCCCTCGAACGTGGGACACTTTAGTAAAGACCATTTGGTTAAAAGATTGTAGTCCCTCTATGAACCTTCGATATTGCCTCGACAAACAATCTTAGTCCCTTACGACAATTGCTAAAGCGTCCTACGAGTTGCCTTTATGATTGTACAATGACCCACGCCCATCCCTCAAACATCCAATGATAGGGCTACCTACTAACTAATTGTAGATAGCATTATCTAAAGGAAGAGGAAAAAGAACAAAGACTTTTTAAGTAGGTAGATAGCTCGTAGTCGCTTGCTCATAAACAAAAACATTTTCTTGCACATACACTATTTTCTATAATATTTTCAAAGACAAACACTTTGTATACATTCTCAACGATATGAGAATCATTACAATGTTTTCCGCACTTAGGCATTCTTTTTCAAAATATTTTGAAACACACAAACACAAAGCATTTTCAAAGTGAGCTAGCGATTAAGAGCTCGTAGATAACTACGAATGAAAATGGTGCTAATACCTTCCCTTTGTTAGAACATAGTTTGATTCTACAACCCTTGATTATATTTTTGATGATAACAAATACAAAGAACAAATATGCACCCTAAAAATTATGTTATTTTGTATGCAGAAGTTCTGACCAAAGCAGCATCAGAAGATAAGCTATAGAAGTTACACGCTGAAGCAATCAGAATTTGCGCTGAAGATTGATGACCAGAACCAGCGCTTAAGTGAAGTAAACTCTGATTCTGAACAAAAGCATAATAATCTAAGTCATCAATGTGCTGAAGCATCAGCAGCAGGCAAGGATGAAAGATTATGAAGCGTTACTATTCATTCAAGACAGCATCAATTACAACAGCTTCATTCAGACAGGATCTTCTCCAAATGGAAACTGAGTTAATGACATTTATCACGCTTAATGATCAACAGGAATCCATTTCCTATATAAACAAGCTCTGTGTTCAAATCGTTCACGATTTTGCCAATACTACACACGAGAATTCAAAAACGCAAAAAGCTTACTCATCTTTTCACGCTCTAAATCTGTGTAAATTATCACAGTTGTGATAACTGTTTTTGTAACGAAAAACATCTGTACACACATTCTTGTATCTTTGTTTAAGACAGTGTTCCTTGAGATTAACCGGATTGTGGTTGTACTCAAGAAGACTTTAACAGTTGTTAAAGTAATGATTGTAATCCTTTTGAGATTAGTGGATTAAGACCTCGTTGGAGAGAGGCGAAATCACCTTGACGGGTGGAATGGAGTAGTTTAAGATCAAACGAACCAGGATAAAAATAATGTGTCATTGCGTATTTGATTTCAATTTTTCAATTCAACCCCCCCCCCCCCTATTGTGTTTTTCACTTCTTCAATTGGCATCAAAGCGCCTGGTTCTGAGCTTAAACACTTAATCGTGTCAGTACAAGATCCAAGCTTCAAAAAACACTATGGTGGGACCAAGCCAAAACATCAGCAATGACTACCATGAAGACAAGGACAGAATCAGTGGCAAACCTCCAGTCTTTGATGGAGAAAACTTTGACTACTGGAAAGATAGAATTGAGAGTTTCTTTCTGGCCCATGATGTTAATCTGTGGAACAAGGTAACTAAGGGATAAACACATGCAGTGGATGGAAGAGGTCAGAAGATAGACATAAAAATGATGTCATGACCAGCAGAAACATGACTTCAGAAATCACCATAAGGCCAGAACAATACTCCTCAGTGTTATCTCATATTCAGAATATGAGAAAATCTCAAACAGAGAGACAGCCGAGAATATGTTTGACTCTCTGAGAATGATGCATGAAGGCAACATTCAATTCAAAGAAACCAAGGCCCTTGCGCTCATTTAGAAGTATGAGGCATTCAAGATGGAAGATAGTAAATCCATAGAAGGAATGTTCTCAAGATTTCAAATTCTTGTTGCTGGACTGAAGGTTCTTGACAAAGGATATTCTACTGCTGATCACGTAAAGAAGATCATCAGAAGTCTACCCACACAATGGAGGCCAATGGTCACAGCCCTTAAGCTAGCCAAAGATCTCAACAAGATATCTCTGGAGGAACTTGTCAGCTCCCTCAGAAGTCACGAGATAGAGCTAGAAGAAGATGAGCCTCAAAAGCAAGGTAAGCCACTAGATTTAAAATCTAACAGAAAATCTGACTCTAAGGTTTTGCAGGCTATGGAAGAAACTTCTGATGGATCCTCATCAGAAGAAGATGAACTGTCTCTCCTCTAGAGAAGGGTGAATCAACTGTGGAAGCAGAGACAAAGGAAATTCAGAAATCCCAGAAGACCAGAGAATCAAAATGAATCCTCCTCCAGATACAGGAAGTCTGAGTCTTCCTATGGACACGGAAGATATGAAGGTTCTTCAGGACACAGAAAGCCAAATAACAAAGACATCATCTGCTATGAGTGTAATGAGAAAGGGCACTACAAAAGTGACTGCCCAAGGCTTCAGAAGGAGAAGCCCAAAAATAAGTTTTTAAAGGAAAAGAAGAAAAGCCCCATGGTAACATGGGACGATTCGGACTCCTCTGAAGCTGACTCGGAGTCAGATGATGAAAGAGCAAACATAGCTCTCATGGAAAATGTGTCAGAAGAAAGTGAAGCTTCTGGTTCAGACTCAGAATCAGACACTGAAGAGGTATTCCCTAACTTTGCTATTAATTTCACTAAAGTTGAACTTGCAGAAATTCTAAATGAAATTCTGGAAAGGTATCAGCATATCAGAGTCAAATTCAAGAACCTAAAAAAGGAACTTGTCTCTGACTCTGAAAAGACTAAGAGTCTTAGATTAGAAAACTCTGAGTTAAAAGAAAAAATTTCAAAATTAGAAAATCATTTGCAAAATTCTCAGAAGGTAATAATCTCAGAGACTCCCAATAATGCTGATGAGATCATCAAAGAGTATGATCACAGCTTTCAGAAGTTTCTGGCTAAAAACATAGATAGAAGCAAGATGGCTTCAATGATCTATGGAGTTAGCAGAAATGGCAGAAAAGGGATAGGATATCAAGGTAAGGTATCTACACCTAAGAAAGCCATGGACTTAGTCATAAAACTTACACCACTTAAATCACATTTTATATATGGGCACACACATGACATAAAATACACTAGTATTGATTACTCTGTCAAACCAAAATTAAACCAGAATTTTGGTAAAACTAACAAACTAGGACCCAAAAAGATATGCGTACCTAAGGATAAAATTATATATGTAGCAGATATCTTTAGCAGCAAGACTAAAACACCAGTCACGGTACCTGGACTCTGGCTGCTCTCGACACATGACGGGAATAAGGCATATGTTCCAAAGCCTGGAACTTAAACCTGGAGGCTACGTGGGTTTTGGAGGAAACCAAAGAGGAAAGATCATTGGCTCTGGAACAGTAGGTAACGGAAATCTTCCCTCTATAAATAATGTACTGCTAGTTGATGGATTAATGCATAACCTGTTATCCATAAGTCAATTAAGTGATAACGGTTATGATATAATCTTTAATCAAAATTCATGCAAAGTTGTATGTCAGAAAGATGGAACTACCCTTTTTAATGGAAATAGGAAAAACAACATTTACAAAATAAAACTTTTTGAACTTAAGAGTCAGAATGTAAAATGCCTTCTCTCTGTTAACAACGAGCAATGGGTCTGGCACAGAAGATTGGGGCATGTTAGTATGAGAAGAATATCTCAGATTAACAAACTCAATCTGGTTAGAGGACTTCCTAATTTGAAGTTCAGCTCAGATGCTCTGTGTGAAGCATGTCAGAAAGGAAAATTTTCAAAACCTGTTTTTAAATCTAAAAACGTTGTTTCCACCTCTAAGCCATTAGAACTTCTGCACATAGACTTATTTGGACCAGTAAAAACTGCATTTGTAAGTGGCAAGAAGTATGGGTTAGTGATCATAGATGACTATAGCAGATAGACATGGGTAAAGTTCTTAAGACACAAGGAAGAGTAACACTTTGTGTTTGTTACCTTCTGTAACCAAGTTCAGAATGAAAAGGATCTTAGAATTGTCAAAGTCAGAAGTGATCATGGTGGGGAATTTGAAAATAAAAATTTTGAATCATTTTTTAATGAAAAAGGCATCTTGCATGACTTCTCTTGCCCTAGAACTCCCCAACAAAATGGAGTTGTAGAACGAAAGAACAGAACATTGCAAGAAATAGCCAGAACCATGATCAATGAGACTAACATTGCTAAGATCTTCTGGGCAGAGGCAATTAACACAGCGTGTTATATTCAAAATAGAATCTCCATAAGACCTATTCTGGAAAAGACTCCATATGAATTGTGGAAGAACAGAAAGCCCAACATTTCCTATTTCCATCCATTTGGATGCACTTGCTTTATTCTGAATACAAAAAATTATTTGAACAAGTTTGACTCTAAAGCACAAAAGTGTATTATGTTTGGATACTCTGAACGCTCAAGAGGGTATGGAGTATACAATACAGAAACACAGATTGTTGAAGAGTCAATCAGTGTTAGATTTAATGATAAGCTTGACTCTTAAAAGTCAAAGCAGAATGAATTCCTTGCAGATATAGAAGTTGAATTCACAGGTACTGAAGATAAATCATCAGAAGAACTCAACAGAGACGCTCCAACAACATCAGAAAGAAATGCTACAAGCAATCCAGCACCTTCAGTTGATCAACTTCAAAAAAGGCTATCCAGAAGCAACATAGCTCACCCAGAAGATAAAATCCTGGGAAAGAAGGATGATCCAATCAGAACAAGATCAACATTCAGAAACTCTGAAGAATCCCTCATGGGACCGGTATCTCTGATTGAACCAACAACAATTGATGAAGCGCTTCTGGACAATGACTAGATTCTGGAAATGCAGGAGGAATTAAATCAGTTCACCAGAAATGACGTATGGGATCTGGTTCCCAAACCAAAAGGATTGAACGTCATTGGAACAAAGTGGGTGTTCAGAAACAAACTGAACAAGCAAGGAGAAGTCATGAGAAACAAAGCATGACTGGTAGCACAAGGTTATAGTCAGCAAGAGGGGATAGACTATACAGAAACCTTTGCTCCAGTCGCCAGGTTAGAATCTATCAGACTTTTAATATCATTTGCTGTAAATAATGGCATCACTATGTATCAGATGGATGTCAAAAGTGCATTCCTAAATGGATATATAGATGAAGAGGTATATAGGCACCAACCCCCTGGTTTTGAGAATTCCAAACACCCAGAATATGTTTTCAAACTAAAGAAGTCACTCTATGGTCTGAAACAAGCTCCCAGAGCTTGGTATGAAAGACTAAGTAACTTCCTGTTAGAAAAGGAATTCACCAGAGGGAAAGTGGACACAACCTTGTTATGTAAGACATTTAAGAATGAAATTTTAGTATGTCAGATTTATGTTGATGACATCATCATTGGATCTACTAAACCCTCTTTGGGAAAAGAGTTTGCTAAATGCATGCAGGCAGAGTTTGAGATGAGCTTGATGGGGGAACTCAAATTCTTTTTGGGAATTCAGATAAACCAAACTCCAGAAGGAACTTACATTCATCAGAGCAAATATGTCAGAGAACTTCTGAAGAAATTTGATCTCTCAGAATGTAAGCCCTCAAAGACTCCAATGCACCCCACGTGCATTCTGGAAAAGGAAGAGGTAAGTAAAAAGCTAGAACAGAAAGTCTATAGAGGTATGATTGGTTCTCTCCTTTATCTGACGGCTTCAAGGCCTGACATTTTATTTAGTGTTTGATTATGTGCTAGATTCCAATCAGATCCTAGAGAATCTCACTTAACAGTAGTTAAGCGAATTTTCAAGTATCTGAAAGGTACTACTAATCTGGGTTTGTTTTATAGAAAATCAAATGATTACAGCTTAGTAGGATATTGTGACGCTGATTTCACTGGAGACAGAGTAGAACATAAAAGCACTTTTGGAAGCTGCTAGTTTCTGGGAGAAAATCTGATCTCATGGACCAGTAAGAGACAGTCCACAATAGCACTATCAACAGCAGAAGCTGAATACATAGAAGTTGCTGGATGTAGCACGTAAATGCTCTGGATGAAAAGTTAACTTGAAGACTTCAACATATTTGAGAGCAACATTCCTATCCTCTGTGATAACACTTCTGTTATATGTCTCAGTAAGAATCCTATTTTACATTCTAGGGCTAAGCATATAGAAATAAAACATCATTTTATTAGGGACTATATTCAGAAAGGAATTCTAACCTTAAAATTTATTGACACAGACCATCAATGGGCTTATGTTTTTACAAAACCTCTTTCTGAAGATAGGTTCAACTTCATTCTGAAACATCTCAGCATGAAGTTATGCCCAGAATAAAATTTTTTATTTATATCTTAACCCTCAGAACTTTATTATTTTCTGTGAACAACTGATCAACATGTCTTCAGAGTTTAGAAGTACAGATTACATCAGAATCTATCCAGGAAGATCTGAACGTTTCATTTCAAGGATAGAGGCGTGCAGTTCACAACATCAAACACTTGTCATCCTCTCACCTTCTACCTTCTGAAGCTGAACACGCGTTCAATTTCTGAAGGGTTCAAGGCGCTGATTGGATGCACTGAGACACTTGTAAGCGGTAATCATTCAGTATCTTTCTAAATCCCCTAAATTCATGTGTCATTAATGCATATAATCATTACTAATTTTTTCTTTTACTTACTGTTTATGTTTTCAAGAAAACTATTTAAACTCAAAATTACTTTTTTCATTCATTCACTTTTACTCTTCTCAATATTTTCTCTTGTTTCAAGTTCTTGCTTTCAAAAACCTTTTTCATCTTCCACAAACCCGTGTGAACAATGGCTTCTTCATCAAACCTCAAAAATCTCAGTGCTTCTGAATCTGCATCAATAGAATAGTATGAAGAACCCATCAGGACTCTTCTAACTGTTGATAACCTGGAAGTTCTCTCAGAACTGATCATTGATTTTGGGAGTCTACAAGAAAATGGGTTCAATCTCTATGAAGACGTGACTGCTCAAGGTTGGAACAGGTATTTTGACCGTCTGGTTGGTCCAACGTTTCCCATTCTTGTCAAAGAATTCTGGATACATGCCTCCTCATCAAATCATCAGGTTACTTCTTATGTTATGAGGAAGAAAATTGTAATTACAGAAGATCTTATTGCGAAGCTTCTTGGATACAATGGTGGTGGTGTCAGATGCATTGACATGGATGAGAGATGCTCTGACCTAAGATCAATTGCAAAGGAAATTTTTCCTTCTGGATAACCCTCCAGTAAAATCAGAGATTTGAAGGATCATCACAGAATCTGGGCCAGAATCATTCTGGGATGTATCCACCACAGGAAGCCTATAAGCTCTCCTGATTATATTAATATTGATCAGCAATTTCTGATCTATTTCATTGCTAAGAAGACAAAGGTAAATCTTCCACACTTGCTCTTCAACCATCTCAGAACAAGTGTGAAGGAAACCAGAGAAGACGAAAGGACCAAGAGGGATTGGATTCCTTTTGGAAGGCTGATATCATATATTCTAACAGAGAACAGGCTGATAGAACATCTGACGGAGGCTCAGGAAATAAGCACATTGGAAGCAACTGTTGGGAAGCCCCTACGCCAAGAATCTGAAGAAAATGAAGATCATTGAGAATATCAAGAAGGAACCAACTGTTACTGCTCATGAGACCATTACTTCAAGAAGGATACCTCTGAAGGATTTTCCTTTATTTTCTAAGATAGACTCCAAACTAGAAATCATTGATAGATACCTTGAAGCTTGCAAGGCTGACGGAACTGCTCCAGAAATCAACATTTAGGATCTGCACGAGGCTGCTCCAGAAGTTGAGTTAAAGAAATCAAAGAAGAGGAAAGCAGCAAGAGAAGGACCCTCTCAAAGGACACCTAAAGCTGCCAAAAAGAAAGGTAATCCATCTTCTGTTTCTGTTATAGAATCAATAACTATTTCAACATCTGAAGCCATGCCTTCTCAACCAGAAAATTCATCACCCTAAACCTTTGAAGATTTTGACATAGTGTTTGATCCATCCGTAACTCTAGGTAATTTTTTTAATGAACCTCACTCCCCTACTCAAAGTTCAAATCCAGAACATCATCAACCAGAACTTGCCAAAGTTTGCCAAAGTTCTGTCTGATATTGAATTATTTGATCAAGATTTTTCCTCTCCCATACCAGAAAATCCAAACACTCAACAACCACCAGAAATTCCTCAACTAGAAATCCCACAATCTCCTCAACCAGAAACTCCATATCCACAATCACCTCAACAAGAAATTCCATAACCAGAAAATACTCAACCACAATCTCCTCAACCAGAAGATTTGAACCCCAACTCACCACAACCAGAAATTCAACCTTCTGAAAATCCATCTTCTGATATTCCTGAATCAGAAACCCAACATGCTGCCACAAACCAATCTAAAGACTCTCCTTCAGACTTTGATTCCACAATCTAAATTCCTGGAATAACAGAACCTCTTGCGGTTTGCATGCCTCTCACCATTCATGACATTCCAGAAATTTCGTCATCCCTTAAATCCACACCACCAAACACCCCTACCAGACCAATTATCATTCCTGACTCTCCCACTAACAGTCCAGCTGACAACTTAAGACTTGTCATTGATCCAATTATGCTGGAAAGACTAGCTTCCATCTCACACACAACTACCATTTCAAAACATAAACCAACTGCAACCACCTCAGATGTTGGTACAAGTTTGTGGATTTTTGAAACAGGAATACAGGAATGGATCAATTCTTTGAAGCATGCAAGTCAAGAGACTTCTAATCCTGCTGCTTCTGATTACATGTGGGAAAGGTTCAGAAAATGGGTCAGCGCTGAAACTTTGAAGCTGAAGGAATGAGTTATGAAAAGGCTCAGTAGAACTTCAGTGATCAGCTGAAGGCTTTCCAAGACCAAGTTCTGAGCAAACTGTTCAAGAAAGATATCCTCTCGATGGATAATGCTCCCTGGAAAGAGCATCATCCTTCAGAAGCAGCTGAACCAGAATCAGAAAGTCTCTCTCTGACTACTGCTCCAGAAGACATGATTGTAGCAGAAGAAATGGTTCATTCAAAAGAAGCTGCAGAATGTTCTGAGAAACATCCAACTCCTGAAGATACACCAGCTTCCTCCTTAGTCATGCAAACTCTGGGAGAGTTGAAGAAAGAAAATGCTTTAATCCATGCAAGACTGGATAAGCAAGAGGATACGAGCAAAGAGATTAAAATTATTTTGGGTAAATAAGAAGACACTACAAAGGAAATCAGAGGCATTCTGGGAAAGCAAGAAGAGTCAAATACTCAAATCAAGAGCTTGTTGGAAGCGTTGTTCACACGTCTTCCCCCTCCTTCTTAGATTTTCTTTTAAAATTGTTTATCTGTAATTTTTATCTTTACCTTTTTGCTTCTAAAACTTGTCATTGCATTATGTTTTAAATATAATTCATATATTTTGGCTCTGATTATATTGCCTTTTTGATACCTGACAAAAAAGGAGGAGAAAGTAAGATATTTTTAAAAATGGTTTACCGGGACAAAAGTCTCAAACATTCTGAATTGTTTAACCTTTACTTTCTAAAAATTTTGAACAGGAACAAATTCTAATAGGAGATGCAGCTAAAACTCTGATGAGAAAGAAATTTAGGGAAGTAATCAACTCAGGGGGAGTTTCTCTTAACCCTTTTGTTCTTTATTTTTCATTGAAAATTCTAGTTTTTGTCATCATCAAAAAGGGGGAGATTGTTAGAACATAGTTTGATTCTAAAACCCTTGATTAGAGTTTTGATGATAACAAATACAAAGAACAAATATGCATCCTAAAAATTATGTTATTTTGTATGCATAAGTTCTGACCAAAGCAGCATCAGAAGATAAGCTATAGAAGCTACACGCTGAAGCAATCAGAATTTGCGTTGAAGATTAATGACCAGAACCTGCGCTTAAGTGAAGTAAACTTTGATTCTGAACAAAAGCATAATAATCTAAGTCATCAATGTGCTGAAGCAGCAGCAGCAGGCAAGGATGAAAGATTCTGAAGCGTTACTATTCATTCAAGACAGCATCAATTACAACAGCTTCATTCAGACAGGATCTTCTCCAAATGGAAACTGAGTTAATGACATTTATCACGCTTAATGATCAACAGGAATCCATTTCCTATATAAACAAGCTCAGTGTTCAAATAGTTCACGATCTTTCCAATACTACACACGAGAATTCAAAAACGTAAAAAGCTTACTCATCTCTTCACGCTCTAAATCTGTGTAAATTATCACAGTTGTGATAACTGTTTTTGTAACGAAAAACATTTGTACACACATTCTTGTATCTTTGTTTAAGACGGTGTTCCTTGAGATTAACCGGATTGTGGTTGTACTCAAGAAGACTTTAACAGTTGTTAAAGTAGTGATTGTAATCCTTTTGAGATTAGTGGATTAAGACCTCGTTGGAGAGAGGCGAAATCACCTTGGCGGGTGGACTGGAGTAGTTTGAGATCAAATAAACCAGGATAAAAATACTGTGTCATTGCACATTTGATTTCAAGTTTTTAATTCAACCCCCCCCCCCCCCCCCCCCCTTCTTGTGTTTTTCACTTCTTCAATCTTTTCATAACCTACCCCCCTTACTCAGAAAAATCTCAAAAGGTCTTTCATGTTCTTTTCACCCTTTCCTTTATTAGATAAAAGAAAATTCGGTGGTGACTCTTGCTAACTGCAACATTTGCGATAAAACACAAAATCAAAACTCAGTTCTCCCACCGTATTACATATGGGTTTTATGAGATGAGCAATTTTTCCTCTGTTATGATTCCATCTTATTTACATGTTTTCCTTTATCTTATTGCTTCTTATGCTTAATGAAAGATAAAAATTCAGGATCACCTAGAAATGGTAAAACATTGCATGTATATTCATACACTCATAACATATCATGCATGTCATTTTTCAAGTTTGGTCTTCTTACTTCTGTTATGGTTTTCTTATTCAGAGATTGCAAATTCGAGCATTCACTGATACGCCACCCGAACCAACCAAAGACACAGAATGGAACAGATTCAAGATGATGTGTTCGCCATGGGGAATCAGATGGATTCCCGTGTTTCCCAGTTAATGGATATCATTCAAAACATGGCCAGAGGTCAGGAAGAGGTGAGGGCTCTGGTTGAGAGACCTACTGCAACTGTTGACAATGGAAATGAAGGTCTTAATGGTGATCTTGGAAATCCTACTGCCAGTGGTCTAGGTAATCTTTCTAGTAATAATCAAGGCGTTCCTACTGGTACCAACATGAACCATGTCACTAGAAATCCTCATCCACCAACTCCTCCATGTCTGACTCCTGAGCAACTATTGGCTCAGCAACATTTGAGGAGAACTGTTCAAATTCCTATGCAGAATCTTGAAAAAGACAACTATGATAATCTCTACTCTAATCCTGATGAGCCCACTGAGGCAGATAGGAAGCTCCATATGACAGAAGAACGTGTGAGGCCTATGGAGTTCCAGGGGGCTTTACGACTGGATATGGATGATTTGGGATTGGTTCTTGGGATTAGAATTCCCCCTGAAGTTCAAAACACCTGACTTTCTCAAGTATAAGGGCACGATTTGTCCTAATACGCACATCAAGTCTTATTATAGGAAGATGTTTGCATACTCTAATGATGAGAAATTACTGAAGCATTTCTTTCAAGACAGTTTGGGTGGTGCACCCCTTGAGTGGTACATGCAGCTAGAGAGAACTCACATCCACGTTTGGAGAGATTTGGCAGAGGATTTTGTCAAGCACTACCAATATAATAGTGATATGGCTACCAATCGTACCCAATTGTAGAATTTAACCCAAGGGCATAATGAGTCATTCAAGGAATACGCGCAGAGATGGCAGCCAGAGTTCAACCTTCGATGATGGAGAAAGAACTGACATATATGTTTATGATCACCCTACAAGGACCTTACTATGATCGCATGATGGGTAATACTACTGTTGGTTTCTCTGATTTAGTGATGGGTGGTGAAAGGGTTGAAGTAGGAATCAAGATGGTAAAGATACAGATTGTTGTATTAGGTAATACTTATGGTAATGGGAGGAAGCCCTTTGGTGTGTATCGGAAAAAGAAAGAAGGAGAGTCTAGTGCGTTGTATGCACGAAAAGGCAAAGGCATAGCTTATTGTGACCGGTGGAAATAGAACTGACTGTTTTTAAGCTGGTTTCGCGAAATGTCGCGGTAAGCAAGAGTCGCCATCGTCTTTTATGTTCTCCAACATGGAAAGGACAAAAGCACAGCAAAATTCCTTATTCAAGAATGTTTCTCGATTCGGGAGGTAGATTTATAGAAAGGGAAGGTGTTAGCACCCTTTCTATCCGTGGTTATCCACGGGCTCTTAGGTACTTGCTCTTATGTTTTCAAAAATTGTTCGCTTTTCAAGTGTGTGTGGGTTTTGAAAAAGTTTTGTTTGAAAGATTTCTAAGTAACTCTTGTATTTGTCCTCAAGAGTGTATGAAAAATTTGTTTGAAAACCTTTTGAAAGTGTAGGTGCGAAAAGTATTTTTTGTTTGTTTTGAAAAGAGCAAGTACCCATGAGATCTACCTACTCTAAGGAATTAGGCTGTGTAAGAGTCCTTTAGATAGTACTATCCCACTATTGAGAAGTAGGTAGTACCGTCGTTGGAGGTATTCGGGTCAATTCGATTATCGGGACAGTGTGGTCACCGAAGCAATGGTAGGACACCTTAGAAGTAAACCTAATGTCCTAGATCCTTTTTATCCGAGGCAACCGTTTCGAGGCAACCGGATCTTTTAGACAGAAGGGCGACCTCTAAGACACCCTATACTTGATGACCACGTTCGAGGCAACCAGTGAGGCGTACCCTAGGAGTGGTATGTGCATGTGTGTTGTTTTTTAGTTAATTGTCTTTGTACATGTTATTTGTGAGCTACGGATTAATTTTATTTTACATACATTCTTGCAGGCATATTAGCAGTTAGGAGTGCGGAAAATAAATTGCAGAAATGTAAATCTAGCTATTACAAGGCGCGGGTCTATACATAGCCAAAAAACAAAACCCGTTTTGGAAAAGTAAATGCAAAAAATTAAAGAAAGCAATAACACCCTAATTACTATTACATATCCAGAAACAGTTACATAAATAATCGAAATAAGAATAATGCGCGAAAGAATTAAATCGGGAACGTCCTAAGGGTTTTGACCCTTTTAAGAAAAGAAATGAATTTTTATCCCTTTTTGTGATTAAATGAAATTAAAATTAATAACTAATTAATTAATTAATTAAAAAAATGTTTTTTGTGTTTTTTATATTTTTAATGAAAATAAAAGGAATTAAAATTAAAAGTTAACCTAATTCTAAATTGTTTTTATTTATTATAGAAAAGGTGAAAATTAAACTAATTAAACTAATTAATTTGATTTAATGCTTATTTACAAAATAATTACCTAAGTGAAATTAATAAAAATAAAATATTTACATTTTTTTATTTTTTTCTGAATTTTTACTTGTGAAAATGTTAATTATGTTAATTAATTAAATACTAAGAATAATTAATAAAGAAAATAAAAAAAGAAAAAGGAAAATAGAAAAAAAAAGAAATAGAAACCAAAGGGGGTGTTGATGGCCCAATGGAGGTGTTATTCTGGAATTCAGGCCCACTAACACAAAGCCATGTTTGACTTTATGGAATCATGTGCATACTCATTGACTCCTGAGTACCATGGTCTTCATTCTTTGGCCATTGGATTGGGCTTCATGGCCACTTGGCAAGCTTGTGCATGAGTTGCATGGTAGAGCGCTCTTGGAAAGCTGCATGAGATAATATTAGAAAAAATAACATTGAGGTTTGGGTGGACCTGGGAATCGAACCCAGGTCCCAAGGATCATTTGCCAACACCTGTACCACTAGATCACTTATGCGCGCTTGTAAATAAGATGAGAAACAAATATAATATATGAAAAGCAAGTCACATGCTAAAACTAAAAGAAAAAAGCGTGTGATGTTTGAATCAGCCAGCCATGCGTGGACACCTCATCATCGTCTTCATTTATCTGCAAAATAAAAACAAGATAGCGGGGGTTTTTAACCCCCACAACATGGAACTGTCAAGAATAGCGATTAGGCCCCTGAGCTATATAAAAAGGGCGCGAGGGTTGCAATGGGTTCGTCTCACTCAGGCGGTTTCAACCATGTGCGTTTTCAGGTTTGATTTTACAGTATGTGAAAAGCCCTAATTCAAAAGCTCTGAAACCCTAGAACTTAACAATGGTGTTTTTCAACTTTTCTTCAAGTTTTTGGAATTTGGTTTGGCCGTTTCTGGGGTCTCTAGGTCGTGCTTCAGGTTTGGAACACTTGCATATGTATGTTTTAATCAGAATCAAGTCACATGATGAGCCTTTAACCATTGCAATGATGTTTTTGGATTTCTTCATAACCACCATTAAAGCATTTTCCAATTTTGTTCAAATTTGAATTTTCATGCTTAAAATGGACTTTACACGAATTTGGCAACTAGAATATGCTTCATGAAGGCTAATCAAACCACAAGATACCATTTAATCAATTTTTTTGATTTTACTTGAATTATTATGGATTAAAATGAATTAAATCCATAAAAATTAAATAAAAATAGAAAAATAATTATTTGGTCTTGAAATTGATCATGGGACACGTGGGTGGCATGACAAGGCTGAATCAAGTGGAAAAAAGTGGGCCCTTTTGTCAAAAATTGAAGTTTCAAGGATAGTTGACTTTTGCCATTTCACAAAAATTTCCCAACTTCTCCAATGCATATCTTGCTCAATTTTGATCATATGAACATGTTCTTGGACATTTTGGAAAGGTCTTGAAGTCCTCTAACCAATGCCTTTGGTCCCATGTCATTTTGATTTATCAATCTCAAGTTATGGTCTTTGACTTAAAATGCCTTTTTGTTGACTTTTGAAAATGACCTATAATGTTGAAATTGATAACTTTTTGTGAGAGCATTTCTTGGACTTGGAATGTGAAGATGAGTTGTAGGAAATTTCATCCCCTTAAAAATGAGCATTGGATGGGATTTTTCTGATGAACCATGAAAAAGTTATGCCTTGGTCAAGTTACAGTTGACTTTTCAGCTGTCCAAAAATAGAAACTTTTGCATCTTGATGATTTTTGAGCCATGCTTGTGGAATCATGATCAAGACTTGATGCAATGATGATTGTGGCTTTAAAATAAGATGTTGACCAAAAATTTTGACTTTTGACTGCCAAATGACCATTTTGCCCCTGTAGTTGATTGTGAAGCAATTAGGGTTTTTGACTGTGCAACTTGACCTTGTGAGCCTTGAAACTTGACATGTAGGTGCTTGACAATGTATATAAGCATATGGGACTTTATTGAGCCCTTGAAAACCTCAACTTCCTTGCAAGAACCAAAACCCTAATTTGACTGGCTTAGGAGGGTGTTTGAACTGTGCAACCCATGAGTAGACTTGAGCAAATTGAGATGATGCTTGTCAAAACTTTGAAGAATATGGGAGGGCAAATTTTGGGGTACAACAGTTTCCCCTGTTCAATCTTCTTAGACCTGAGGATGTAGATTGGCTTGTGTGCCTTTCGTGATCCGAGGGTGGAAGATGATTGAACACTAGAGTGCCCAGAAATTTGCACTCACATAGTAGAGTATCAGCAGTGTGATGTCGGGAATGGACTTACAGATGCCATTTGGAGAGATGGTGGATAGGTGGATGGGCTTATAGATGCCATCTGGAGATGTGACGGAACCTTGTCGGGAATGGGCTTATAGATGCCATTTGGAGACTGTTGGTATGTGGATGGGCTTATAGATGCCATCTAGGTGTCGATCGCGTAAGAGACTCCTTAGCAAGAACTTGCGTACCTGAGAAAGAAAGATAATTACCTGGCCTGTTACAGGGGTTGATCTTCAAACTCTTTATGTAGATATACCCTGGTTGGATACAGGAGTCGAATCTCTAAACTCTTCATGCAGACATGCCCTGTGTGATACGGTGGGAGAACTGACTAGGGTTTTGCGTTTGTTTTCGCAAATGTTTCGGTTGCAAGAGTCACCACCGACTTTTTATTTTATCCTAAGGAAAGGTTTAAAAAGCACAACAAAAACCTTTGAGATTTTTCTTGGGTTCGGGGAGTAGATTATAGGAGGGGAAGGTATTAGCACCCCTTCTATCCATGGTTATCCATGGGCTCTTAGGTACTTGCTTTAGATCAACTTGCCTTGGTTTTCAATTGTTTGAAATGGTGCTTTGTGTGTGGCTTTGAAAAGGTTTTGAAAAAGATGCCTTGCATAGGCTACCCTTGTAACAATTCTTTACTCGAATGTTTTACAAAAGGTGTTTGTCTTTTTGAAAAGATGTTTCAAGGTTTTTTGAAAGTTGATTTTGAAAGTGTTTGTGAAGTGGGTTTTGAAATTAGGCAAGTGTTTTCTTTGCGAATTGGCAAGTACTTAAGAGTTCATCTACCCTAAAGTTTTTCTCAAAGATTTTTGTTTATGTTCTAAACCTTTTGACAATTTTGTTCCACCATTGCATTTGGTGGACAATCTTGTCTTAGGAGGTGTAAGGGACAGGCGCGGGTCATCGTTTAGACCATAATTGCAATAGTGTTAAATGTCTTTGGGCAATTTTTTCTTTAAAAGGGACTTGATCATTTATTTAGGCAACATTTTGAGGGACTATGATCATTTTGATTGTTTGTTTTACCCAAAGAAGTTCAACATGCAATATGGCCCAATTATTTTGAAGGCAACAAAGTGGAATACCCTAGGGGTGCAAGTGTGAGATGTGTTGTCCATTTTTCATGCTCATTTATCTTGTATTAGGTCCAACTATTTTTTGTCGTTTTTCGCATACAAACCCTAATTCTAACATGGCATAATTAGAAAGCGTATAAAGTGCGAGATTTAAATTCCTACACTATTACATCACAATAATATAGGGAGGGGGGTACAATGTTTCAAATGGGGATTATTTAGACAAGAATTTAAATCTAAGCTATTACATCATTTTTTATGAATATTTACAAGATAAATAAATTGCATAATCAAATGGAAATTAAATAAATATGCAAAATGCAAAAAGAGAATTTTTATATGTATGAAAAAGTATTGTTCATGCAAAAATAAAAGAAAAATAAAAAGGTATTATTTTTGGAGTATTTTCATATTTAGGGTAAAAACCCTAATTTTAATCAAAATGAATATTAATTAATTAATTCATATAATATTTGTCATTTACATACAAAAATAAAATAAAATATGGTATATTTATAAAAAAGGCATTTTTGTATTAAATATTAAAAATATGATATGTACATTTTTTTTGGTATTTTTACTCTAAATGTATTAATATATATATATATATATGTATATTTGTATTATTTTAAATATGTATTATATATAAATAATAATAATAGTTAATTTTTTAGAAAATAGTATTTTTTATATAAAATATTTTCAGAGGGTAATATAAAATAAAAATAAAAATAGAAGTGTTTTTACATATTTTTCTATTTATCCTAAATAATAGTATATATAATATTTATGTATAAACAAAAGAAAATCAAATAAAAATCAAATAAAATCAAAAAATGATGAGAAAAATATTTTCAAAATTTTAATATGCTGAAAAAAATAAATGAGTCAAATAAAAAAAAGAAAAAGTCAAAAAACATGAAAAATGAAGCAAATGGGCTTAGGGGGTGTAAAACCAAAAAGGTGGTGTGAAAAGAAAACACAAAGCAAGCCCAGCCCAATGCCACTGTCTTCAACCTCCAGCCAGAAACGTTCAAAAACGCGCGCCTTTCAACAGGAATTCAAACATCCTGATTCTTTGAGCTTTTGCACAAACTTTCAACACAAAACATGTCAAGCATTGTATCACGATTCCAAATATATAAAAAACTCATCCTAACTCTCAGAAATGAGAGAGAATTTTAACAATCCCAAATCTTGACCTAAGTTTTCTGCCATTTTCAAAGCTTAAATTCTCACAGCTCAAGCAAAAGAAATGAAAAGTAAAAGCATGTACAGGTTCAGTGGCATGAGTAGAACATTTCTTATTCACAAACCTAGAGTTAATGATGCCTGTACCAAGAGTTAGAAGTTCATCAAAGTACCTGTTCAGTTGAAGTTCAATCTGGCAAATGGGGAGCTTTCAGTGCAAGATAATGGTTGGTATAGCTTCCTTGAGGTGTGGTGATGCTGTTCCAATCTTTACTTTGCCTTGAGACACCTTGAACTGAGCTGTAGAACTTCAACTGCAAAATGAAAAAGTAAAAATGGTGGAACTTGTTAGAGGGATTACAGGTCGTGTTTCAGGTCATGGTTAGCTTGCATAGATGCTAGGGGATGTGTATGAATTGGTTTTGGCAAGAGAGCTTGAGGGAAATGGAAGTTGGCACTCAAACTGCAGAGGCAACTCTGTTTTGCAGTTTGAGGATGATTCTGAGATGGAGGGTGTTTGAGAGGTGCAAGGGTCGTGTATTAGCTTGGTTGTGATGTGCTGAGTATGTTTGATAAGTTTGTTCTTCTGTTCTAATGCTGAGAGGGAAGTTGTTGTGAGTTATGGAACTTTTCTTCACACTTAAGCAACAAAATGCAACTTGTCTTTCTAGGTCAGTAGAGGACCCCCTAATGTGCTGCATAATCCCTCCTTGATCAGTGTGTTATGCCCATAATCTTGTGCCAATCAGATTTGCAATGTACTTGTGGATTTGCCTCATGACATAAAGTGGAACTTTTGCAAAAATGGAAAGAATGCTTTATCTAATTTGGGATTAATCTTGCATACAATGTCCAAACTCATAGAACAACACCTTAACACAATGAATATGCATTAAATTATGGAGTGTAGATGAGATAAAAGACCTGTAATCTATCTTAAGGCATGCTGAGTTCAAATTGCAAGGTTATGGACATGTAACTTGGTCATGAACAAAGTGAGTTTTTGCCAACTTATGAAATTCGAATCTCTCAAGTTATGAGGTTGTTTGATGAGTTCTTGGACATTTTGGAAAGCTTGGAATGTGTACTACAATCCATCTTTGAAATGCAAATTGAAATTCCAAGTGGAAGTGTATGGAAAATGGCCTTGAATTGGGGTAGAAAACCTTGTCAAAATAGGTTAAAATTTCACTAAGTTAAGAATGGTTTAGTGCCCTTATTCAAAAATTTGTAACTTGAGATGCAAGCTTCAAATGAGAAAATTTTGTGAATCAAAGTTGTAGATTATGCAACAAGATACAACTTTCATGTTTTGACTTTTGTTTGAATCCAAATGGATCTTGGTGAAAAAGTGGGGAAAAGTTGGGAAAAAATTAGGGTTTTTCATAACTTAGAAAAATTCTAAGTTATGAAAAGTTCAAATTTCTAACCCTAATTTGCATTTTGTGATTTCTTGGTGAACAAGTTTCATGATTTGGCATGTTTTGATGAAAAATGAATCTTGACTTTTGATTTTGACCAAAACGTCAAAGTTTGACTTTTCAGTATACAGTCAAAATTGATCAATTGACTGGGAAATTCAACTGTCAATCCTGTGTACTTGGGATCTTTTGAGTTTGTTGAGCATGTCAAGATAAATCCATGGGGTCCTTGAGTCCATATGTGAGCTTGGTTTGCCATTGGCTAGGTCAAACAGTCAAAAATTGCCTTGGTACAGTCAAAACCCTAAAAATGACCATTTTGCCCTTTTGGTGATCTGATCAAATTTCTTATGGAATTGTGGTCCAAACTTGATCAAATGGTTCATGAGTTCATAATGTTGATGTGGGTCAAATTTCATGAGGTTTGACTGTCAATTGGCCACAGTTGACTTTTTCCCCAACACAGTTGATTTCTAGGTCAACTGTCCAAATGACTGGGCAAAACTTGGAATCAGGACTTGAAACTTGGTATGGGTAAACTTGGGAGTCCAATATGAAGCATGAAAGTCATCTTAGGCACTTTAGGTCAAAACATCTTGGTGCAAACACAAACCCTAATTTGGGTCAACAGTGCAAGGAAAAGTCTTGAGTAGATGAAACCCTAATTGGATCTTGGGCTTCAAAGGTTTTGTGATGAGAAATCATTGAGAAATGGGAGGGCAAATTTTGGGGTACAACACCCTGGCTGGATACAGGCATCGAATCTACAATCAGTTACTCACAGATATGCCCTGGCTGGATACAGGAATCGAATCTGGAATTAGTCGTCTACAGATATGCCCTGGCTGGATACAGGTATCGAATCTCTAAACTCTTCAGATATGCCCTGGCTAGATACAGGAATCGAATCTGGAATCAAAAGGTTGCTTACAGACGTGCCCTGGTTGGATACAGGTATCGAATCTCTAAACTCTTCATGCAGACATGCCCTGGCTAGATACAGGTATCGAATCTACAATCAGTTACTCACAGATATGCCTTGGCTGGATACAGGAATCGAATCTGGAATTAGTCATCTACAGATATGCCCTGGCTGGATACAGGTATCGAATCTTCAATCAGTTACTCACAGATATGCCCTGGCTGGATACAGGAATCGAATCTGGAATTAGTCATCTACAGATATGCCCTGGCTGGATACAGGTATCGAATCTTCAAACTCTTCAGATATGCCCTGGCTAGATACAGGAATCGAATTTGGAATTAGTCGTCAACAGATATGCCCTGGCTGGATACAGGAATCGAATCTGGAATTAGTCATCTACAGATATGCCTTGGCTGGATACAGGTATCGAATCTTCAAACTCTTCAGATATGCCCTGGCTAGATACAGGAATCGAATCTGGAATTAGTCATCTACAGATATGCCCTGGCTGGATACAGGTATCGAATCTTCAAACTCTTCAGATATGCCCTGGCTAGATACAGGAATCGAATCTGGAATTAGTCATCTACAGATATGCCCTGGCTGGATACAGGTATCGAATCTTCAAACTCTTCAGATATGCCCTGGCTAGATACACGAATCGAATCTGGAATTAGTCATCTACAGATATGCCCTGGCTGGATACAGGTATCGAATCTGGAATTTGCGACGGTTGATAGTAATTATCTTTGGATTGACCTTTTTCCTGAAAAGGCAAAACATCAGTTGTATGCAATGTCATGATGCATGATGTCATGATGTTCTCAAAAATAAATGAGATTGTGTGTTTATGATGCGTATATGCATGCGTCATGGTGTATGATAATGTAATGTTTATGAATGTGTTTTCGTCTAGGAAAATAACTCCTTGACGAATGCCGGGAGTTTGTTGAATCCTGGGCTGATGCTTGAAGAGGAGAGTTCTTCGTTTCCGCTGGGGATGATGGTTGCAAGAATAAACCGGTAGGAGAAGATGACTCCGTTGGGGAATGAACTTGTTGGAGAGATTACTCTGCGGGGAATACTCTGTGGGAAGAGATACTTCGCTGAGGATTTGATGATAACTCCGTTGGGGACTCCGTTGATATGTTATGGTGAGGATTTGATGAACTCCGTTGGGGACTCTGTTGATGAGTTATGTTGGCAGATTTGATGAACTCCGCCGGGGGATAGGAAGAACTTCGCCGAGGACGATCTTTCTGTGGTAGTTAGCTGAGGATAACCCAGTTATAAGCTCTGGTGGAGAATAACCTTTGAATAGAGCCGGGGAGACGCGTTCGTACTCTGCAGGTGATAAGCTTCCAGAATCTACTGGGGATAAGCTTCCTATTGGGGAGATTGATTCAACTCTCCTGGGTAGACTTTTGAGACTGTACTGGGGAAGTGGCTCCACTGGGGTGTCTGTATTCCGCCGGGGAACAATCTTATATTAAGACTGTCGGGGATGCTTGCTTAGGAATATCTGCATACTCCACTGGGGAATATTGAGATTTTTTGGGGATACCCAACTTCCTTAAGGTTGACCGTAGACTAACTCTGCTTGGGGAGAGCGTTGACTGACTTGCTAGAGATATTATGCCTTTCCAGGGCTTATGGGGGACCAACTCTGCTCGGAGGAGAGTATTGTTGAGTCTTGTCTTACTCTGCAGGGAGTGAAGGTATTCTGGTTACATTCTTCAGCTGAACTTACCTTGGACCTTGGTGGACGGAGCAACTAGATTGCTTGGACAACTCATTATTGCCCCTGTTTCTGATGTCACCTGTAATTAGTCCTTTGTTTCGCATGCAAGTATTTATGATTAGCAATTGTGATCGGTGGATCTGGAACTGACTGTTTAACGCTGGTTCGCGAAATGTCGCGGAAGCAAGAGTCGCCACCGTCTTTTATTTTCTCCAAATGGAAAGGACAAAAGCACAGAAAAATTCCTTATAGAGATTGCTCTCGGTTCGGGAGGTAGATTATAGAAAGGGAAGGTGTTAGCACCCTTTCTATCCATGGTTATCCATGGGCTCTTAGATACTTGCTCATTTGTGTTTTCAAAATGGTTTGTTTGCTTTTCAACTGTGGGTTTTAAAAAGTTTCTTTGAAAATTCCAGTTCGACTCTTGTATCGGTCCTCAAGAGTGTTTGAAAAATTGCTTTCGAAAGCTTTTGAAAAGGTGTCGGTGTGAAAAGTATTTTTTTGATTCGTTTTGAAATTAGAGCAAGTATCTACGAGAACCTACCTATCCTAAGGAATTCGTCTGTGTAAATGTCCTTTAAAGTAATGCCATCCCACCATTGAGAGGTAGGTAGCACCACCATTGGAGGTGTTCGGGTCAATTCGAGGTTCGGGACATGGTGATCACCAGAGCAATGGGAAGACACCTTAGAAGCTACCCTCATGCCAGGTTCCCGGATCATGAGGACTTACTAAGACATCCTCTACTCGACGATCACCTTTCGAGGCAAGGCAACAGTGAGGCGTACCCTAGGGGTGGTGTGTGATTTGTGTGTCAGATTCAGATATTTTATCTTGTCATGTTATCGGTGATCTACGCTTTTGTTTTTTTATTTTAGGCCATTCATTCTTGCATGCATTTATTTAACAGTTAAAAATTGCGGAAAGGTAAAATTCTAAACTATTACAAAGGCGCGGGTCCACATCGCCAAAATTTCCAGGACCCGATTTGACAGGAAAAATAAAGAATTAAAGTAAAGTGCGAAAGATTAAATTTACACGGCTTTGGGAGAGGTACATAAATAATTAAAAGAAGGAAATAAATAAAGCGCGCAAAGAGGATTAAAATTGCAAGCGAGGGCGTTGGACCCTTTTTAATGAAATTAAATTAAATGATTATTAAATTAACGAAATTAAAAAGAAAAGGAAATAGTTTTTGAGGTTTTTTGGAGTGGTGAACGTTTAATGAGAAGATTAGTTGAAATTTAAATTAAATTAACCCTAGTTCTATAATTTTATTTATTAGAAAAAATATTAAAGTTAAACCTAAATTAACCTAATTAATGAAAGTAATTTAATTTATATAAAAAAATAATGGTAAATAATTAATTATTGTGAAAGAAAAGAAAAAAAGGATAAAAATACTTAAAAACCCTAATTCTACAAATTTTAAGTTAATTAAGAAAAATATTTGCATTAAACCTAATTTAACAAGCTAAAATTAATTAATAATATTTATTTACAAAATATTAAAATATTAAATAAAAAATACTTATTTTTGTCTTTTTTTATTTTATATTGTTTTTATGTTTTTTATGAAAATATTAATTTAAAGGAATTAATAAAAAAAACAATAATTGAAATAAATAAAATGATAATGAAAAGAATATTGCAAACCTAGGGGGGTCTGTCCCCAATTGGAGGTCACAACTTAGAAATCCAGGCCCAATAGCTTTTGGCCTGGTGGACTTCTCATGCCAGCGTGTAATACCTTTGACTCATGTCCACTATGTTCCTCAAACTGTGGCCTTTTGATTGATCTTGGTGTGTGCGTGGCAATCTGGACCAAGGGGTGTATGATGGCCTTCAAGGGAGAACGCTGCATAGGATAACGTTAATAAAAATATTATGGAAAGGGATGGGGACCTGGGGTCGAACCCAGGTCCTGAAGATTACCAATGCTACGCTTCACCACTGAGCTATCCAACGCGCTTTGATTATATAATATGAAACAAATAATATAACATGAAAACAATGGTCAATGGGAAATTTAGCGCGAAATTCGAATAGACCAATCACTGATTGCCACTGGGTCGTCTTCTTCATCCCTGCGTTTCATCTTAAAACAAAAAAATAACCAAATGCCAAAAATAGCGATTAGAGATTCTTGGCTCATAAATTAGGCGCGAGATATGGAATTGATTGGCCATGGTCTTCTGGTTCTAATGGTCCAAGCCTCACGTCCCAATTTTTCCTTAACTGGGAAACCCCAATTCACAGTTTTGAAAACCCTAGGTCTCGTTCATGGTGAAATCGCGTATGGTGCATAAAAATTCAATCAAAGTACACTGTTAGCTTCAGAATGATATAATGAATACAAATCCAATATTAGAATTTACAAATAATGCATGAATTATGTTTCAAGAATCTGAAAAAAAGCTTGAACCGGTCAAGATCGTTCTACCTATTTCTTGTGTTAGGGACGATGATTTTGATCTGTATATGTTCCTTGAAGCCTCAGGAACACAATGGAATAAGTATTGTGGCTTGAATCACCTTAGAACCTAGTTTTCAGTTTCCAATTTTTTGACAAAAAATTCAACTTTGGTTCTTGAGTTTCTGCGCAGCTCAGAGGTCATGGGCACGAGGGTTTGCTTTGCACTTATGTATGGAAGGATTAGGGTTGAGAATTTGATCAAAAAATCCATGAATTGAAGGAATCAATATTTGATTTTTATGCCATAATTTTCCAAATCTTTTTCATGCTATTTTGGCTTCAAACATATCCAATCACCTTTGATTCTTTCCTAACCTGATTTACACGAAATCTTGGAGATATTTTATGCACAAAAAGACTTAAAACATTAGGTTTAGTATTTTTCACCTATTTATTTTAATTAAATGAATTATTAATGATTAAAAATCCAAATAAATAAAATAAAATGATAAAAAACTTCCCTTTGGGCAAAATGGTCGTGCACATGCCTTGGATGATGAATTGTGGAAGAAAAAGAGGCCCATTAGCATTTTTAGATCATTTGAAGCAATGTTGACTTTTCAAAATATCCAAAAATTTGCCAACTTCCACAAGGCATAACTTGCTCAATTTTTACGCTTTGCTCATGTTCTTGGACATTTTGGAAAGGTCTTTGAGTCCTCTAACCAATGTCTTTGGTCCCATGTCATTTTGATTTACCAATCTCAAGTTATGGCCTTTTACTTAAAGTCCCTTTTTGTTGACTTTTGAAAATGACCTATAATGTTGAAATTGATAACTTTTTGTGAGAGCATTTCTTGGACTTGAAGTGTGAAGAGGAGTTGTAGGAAATGTCATTCTCTTAAAAATGAGATTTGGATGGAATTTTTCTGATAATCCATGTGGAAGTTATGCCTTGGTCAAGTTACAGTTGACTTTTTCAACTGTCCAAATATGGAAACTTTTGCATCTTGATGATTTTTGAGCCAAGCTTTGAGAATCATGATCAAGTATTGATCAAATGATGTTTGTGGCTTCAAAATGAGATGTTGACCAAAAATTTGAACTTTTGACTGTCAAATGACCATTTTGCCCCTGCAGTTGACTGTAGTGCAATTAGGGTTTTTGACTGTGCAATTTTGTGCTGTAAGTCTTGAAACTTGGTATGAGGATGCTTGACCATGTTTATAGGCATGTGGGACTTGATTGGACCCTTGAAAACTTCATTTTCTTTGTCAGAACCAAAACCCTAATTTTGACTGTTTAGGAGGCCCTTGAACTGTGCAACCCTTGGGGAAATTTGAAGCTTTGACTTGGCAAATTTTGAAGAATATGGGAGGGCAAATTTTGGGGTACAACAACAATTAATGTTAAATGCATATATCAAAAATGAACATTGGACGTTCTTTGCAAAACAAAACAGATAAAAGAAAAACAATTGGCAATTTGTCTGGAAAAGTGGATTTGTATTGATTTTGAAATTTGCCTGTAAATAGGCGTTTATGTACAAGAGGCTGACGTCCTAGTAATAGAACGCCTCCGAACAACATAGAGTTTATACAATTTTGAAAAGGAAAACAAAACAGCTATGTGAATAATCCCACTGGGTTCCAACTCTGCTATTGCCTTTATGTCTTCAAGCGTCTCATCACTTGGCTGCTTAGTTGAAGATGAAGCTGACTGATTGATGCCGTCTGAGCCCGATAGTTGATACCGGATTCTGGATGCAAGGTGATTCAATGAGACATAGTATTACGCTTTAATCCCTAACTTTTGCCTAGACCGCCCTTTCGGGTTTTCAGTCCACCGGGATACCCATTCTTGCCCAAGCCGCCCTTTCAGGTTTTCGACTTGCCGGGTGTACAGATTTTTTTCATTTCATCCCTTATTTTTGCCCGAACCCTTTTGGTTCGCCGGGAAGCCCTTATTTTTGCCTAGGTATGTCAACCTAGCGGGTCTTTGTTCATGCGTAGTATATTTTTACTATGTCTGCATTGGCGGGGTGAGGAAGGTCGTCACCGTCCATGGTGGTTAGAATCATAGCTCCTCCTGAGAAGATATGTTTAACCACAAATATCCCTTCGTACATAGGGGTCCATTTTCCCCTGGGATCACTTTGAGGAAGGATGATGCGTTTGATTACCAGATCCCCAACTTGATACTCTTGGCGTCTGACTTTCTTGTTAAATGCCCTGATCATCCGTTTTTGGTACGTTTGACCATGACAAATAGCGGTGAGTCTCTTTTCGTCAATTAGATTTAATTGATCAAGTCGAGTCTGGATCCAGTCATCTTTGCTCAATCCTGCATCCTTCAATATCCGGAGAGAGGGTATCTGGACTTCGATTGGCAAGACTGCCTCCATGCCATAGACCAAGGAAAAGAGGGTTGCCCCTGTTGACGTCCTTGCTGAGGTACGGTACCCATGAAGAGCAAACGGTAACATCTCGTGCCAATCTTTGTACGTCACTGTCATCTTCTGCACAATCTTCTTGATATTCTTATTAGCTGCTTCGACAGCCCCATTCATCTTCGGCCGGTAGGGAGAAGATTTGTGGTGCTGTATCTTTAATTGCTCGCAGAGCTCAGTGATCATCTTGTTGTTAAGATTGGTACCATTGTCCGTAACGATCCTTTCCGGGACACCGTATCGATAGATCAGGTTATGCCGAATGAACCGTGCCACGACATTCTTGGTTACCGTAGCGTAAGAAGCTGCTTCAACCCACTTTGTGAAGTAATCAATCGCTACCAGGATGAAGCGGTGCCCGTTGGATGCCGTAGGTCTGATCTCGCCGATCATATCAATGCCCCACATTGCAAAAGGCCAAGGTGTTGTCAAGACGTTCAGAGGAACTGGAGGAACGTGCACCTTATCAGCATAGATCTGGCATTTGTGACACGTCCTAGAATGTTGATAACAGTCGGCTTCCATTGTGGACCAGAAATATCCTGCCCGGAGGATTTTCTTTGCCATGGTATTTCCACTGGAATGTGTTCCGAAGGTACCTTCATGTAGTTCTGTCATGATCCTTTCTGCTTCAGTCTTATCCACACAACGCATTAAGGTCGAATCATAGTTTCGCTTGTACAGAATGCCATTGCTGAGGAAGAACTTTGCCGCGAACCTTCTCAGGAACTTCTTGTCATTAACAGATGCACCTTCAGGGTATTCTTGAGCTTCCAAGTACCTCTTCACTTCATGATACCAAGGTTTTTCAATTACCTCTTCAGTCTCAAGATCACAGCAATGTGCAGGTTCATCCAATTTCCAGATAATGATCCGGGGAGCCTCGTTGTCCCATTTGACTTTGAACATGGAAGACATTGTAGCTAATGCGTCCTCCAACTGATTCTCCTCTCTTGGGAAGTGTTCAAAAGTTATCTCCTCAAAGTGGGGAATCAACGTCAACACATACTCTTTGTAAGGAATAAGATTTGGGTGTTTCGTATCCCACTCGCCTTTGATCTGGTTGATCACGAGAGCGGAATCTCCGAAGACACTCAGAAACATGATCCTTAAGTCAATTGCAGCTTGAAGACCCATGATACATGCTTCATACTCTGCCATGTTGTTGGTGCAGTTGAAACATAGCCGGGCAGTGAGTGGAGTATGAATGCCTTTAGGGGATATGATCACAGCGCCAATACCGTTACCCAAAGCGTTTGAGGCTCTGTCAAAGTGCATAGACCATCGAGATCCTTCCTCGGGTCCTTCATCCGGTCCAGGTACTTCACAATCAGTCACTACCATGATGTTCTCGTCTGGAAATTCAAAGTTCATCGATTGGTAGTCATCCACTGCCTGGTGTGCCAAATGGTCTGCCAATACACTTCCCTTGATTACTTTCTGAGTCGTGTACTGGATGTCGTATTCGGTCAAGATCATCTGCCATCTTGCTATTCTTCTGGACAAGGCAGGCTTTTCGAATATGTACTTGATTGGATCCATTTTTGAAATCAACAGAGTAGTGTGAGTCAACATATACTGCAGCCGGCGAGCAGCCCATACCAATGCGCAGTAAGTTTTCTCGAGCAGTGAGTATCGGGTCTCACAGTCGGTAAACTTTTTGCTAAGATAATAAATAGCGTGCTCTTTTCAGCCAGACTCGTCATGCTGCCACAGCACACACCCCATTGAGCTGTCAAGTACTGTCAAGTATAATATTAGAGGTCTCCCTTCAACCGGTGGCATTAGAATGGGTGGTTCTTGGAGATACTCTTTGATTCTTTCGAAAGCGGCCTGACATTCATCGTTCCAACATACTACCTGATCTTTCTTCAGTAGCTTGAAGATTGGTTCACAGGTAGCAGTTAGGTGCGAGATGAATCGGGCAATGTAGTTCAACCGTCCTAGAAAGCCTCTGACTTCTTTCTCTGTCTTGGGAACTGGAATCTCTTGTATGGCTTTCACTTTGGCAGGGTCCACATGAATACCTTTGTCGCTTACGACAAAGCCTAGCAATTTTCCAGATCTCACCCCGAAGGTGCATTTGTTCGGGTTCAACCTCAGCTTGTACAACTTCAGACGGTCAAACAGCTTCTGTAGATGGTCAAGGTGTTCCTCCTCAGTTTGGGACCTTGCATTCATATCGTCAACATACACTTCGATCTCGTGATGGATCATGTCATGAAATAAAGCAACCATGGCACGTTGGTAGGTTGCCCTAGCATTTTTCAACCCAAATGGCATGACCTTGTAGCAAAAGGTGCCCCACTGAGTAACAAAAGTGGTCTTCTCCATGTCTTCAGGAGCCATCTTGATCTGATTATAACCGGAGAACCCGTCCATGAAGGAGAATACTTTATGCTGAGCAGTGTTGTCAACCAGAACGTCAATGTGAGGCAGAGGGAAATTATCGTTAGGGCTCGCCCTGTTCAAATCCCTGTAATCAACACACATTCTGACCTTACCATCTTTCTTCGGCACTGGAACCACGTTGGCAACCCATTGAGGGTAAGAAGTCACTGCTAGAAACCCGGCGTCGAATTGTTTCATAACCTCAGCTTTGATTTTCTCGGACATCTCTGGACGCATACGGCGGACCTTCTATTTAACCGGAGGGCATTCTTCCTTGGTAGGCAGGTGATGAACCACAATGTCAGTATCCAACCCGGGCATGTCTTTGTAAGACCAGGAAAAGATCTCCACATACTCATGCAACATCTGAATCAAACGTTGTTTCACACTGAGCTTCAGATTGGCACCAATCTTGACTTCCTTTCTGTCTGTCTCAGTACCCAGATTTACCGTTTCCACTGGCTCTTCATGTGGCTGAATGGCCCTCTCTTCCTGGAGTAGCAGTCTTGCAAGCTCACCAGGCACTTCGCAGTCATCTTCACCTTCGTCTTCGGCTAAGTTGATCGGATTTTTGAAGTCATAACTGGCAGTAGCAGATTCGTTACCAGTGAGATCCAGAGTGGATTGGAACCTGTATAAGTGAGTGTGTGTAAATATAGCTGTTTTGAAATATATAAAGAAAGAAAGGGAGCGCAAGATTTGAAATGTGAAAAACGTCCAATGCTTTTATTCATGATATATGTGAAGGGGTGAAAAACACAAGAAGGGGGGGGTTGAATTGTAAAACTGGAAACTTTAAAGCAAATGACAAGGTATTTTTATCCTGGTTCGTTTGATCTCAAACTACTCCAGTCCACCCGTTCAAGGTGATTTCGCCTCTCTCCAACGAGGTCTTAATTCACTATATTCAACTGAATACAAATCTGCTTTAGCAACTGCTAAAACCTTCTTGATTCAAAGCACAATCCGGTTTGTCAAGGCAACACTTTCTTACAAAGGAATGAACAAGTGTGTATGAATGTTTTCTACAAAAACTATATCACAACTGTGATGTTTACACAAATGAAGCTTAGAATACTAAGATGCTAAACGCTAATAGAGTATCAGAGTTTGGTGGTTTAGCAAAACTTGTAGAGTTAAGATTACTGTTCAGCTTTTTGCGTGTAGAGAGTTTGGAAGCATTAGCCGTGATAATCTTCAAAGCTTGGTTTATATAGCACTTGAGAAGATGAACGTTGAAGCAAATATTCTTGATTCAATGCTATTAACAAGCTTTCCTTTCTGAGCAGATCTTGTCTAGAATGATGCCGTTGGTATTGATTAGCTTTCAATGCACAGTACCATTGCTTCTTCAATGCACGTTCTGGCTTGGCTCATTCTGATTCTGCTTCGCTGCTGATGAACTAATTTGATTCTGTATCAGAGTATTTTACGCGCAGTTCTGTTCATCAAGCTTCAGCATGTGCAAGCGTTGATCTTCTGATCTTGACGTTCTGATTCAGCAACTTCTGATGCTGGTGTGCAAACTCATATTCTGATGCTGAGAACGTGATCTTGCTTATTTTAATCAGCATATCTGCAAGTCAGAGCATAGTAATTTTAAGTAGCATATAATTCAATCATGAAATATTTAACTACTATATCTTTTCACTTTGTTATCATCAAAACTTAATTATAGGGTACTAGATTCAAACATTGTTCTAACAATCTCCCCCTTTTTGATGATGACAAAAACTAGATATTTTAAATAAAAAATAACGTGAAAAGTTATCAGATCTATGTATCAGAATAAGAAGTACGGAGAAGTCAGAGTTAAGAGATACTCCCCCTGAGTTTGTTACTTCCCTTTGATATGTGTGTTCTTCAGAGTCAGATCTTTTTCTATCTTTGAGCATCAGATTGTAAGTCTTTGACTTATCAGAGAGCAGAGCTTCAGAGCTTTTCCTGTCAGAGCTTGCTTCAGATCAGAGTGTTTAGGTCGATCAGAGCTTCATATATCAGAACTTCATATTTGATCAGAGCTTCTAGTCTTCATTGTGCCTGTAGACTTAAAAGACAAAACAGAAAAACATTTCAAGTAATAGAGTTAGAATGTTTGAGAATTTCTGTCTAGTTAGCCGTTATTGATTTTAAATATCATTCTTGTTCTCCCCCTTTTTGTCAGCAATCAAAAAGTGCTGGTGATGTGCTAAAATGATTTTCAAAAATTATTTTGAAAAATAAAACGTTTTTAAGAGAGAGAAAAAAATAATGATTGCAATTAACAAGCGTGATTACTTTTGCATTTAATGCTTGCTGATTTTGGGGGATTTGAGAAAGATACTTAAAAACGGTTACCAGACATGTGTCTCAATGCACCCAATCAGCGCTTTCCTTTCTCAGAAGCGTGCACGCGTTCTGCTTCAGGGATTTGCTGATGATTGGATGACACTTGTTTGATGTAGTGATCAGCACGTCTGTATTTGAGATTAGACTCTCAGATCTTTAGACTTGCCTCTGATACAATCTGCATGTTTTAACTTTCTGAAACAAAGATTGATCAGAAGTTCACAGTAATATAATTACATTCTGAAAGATAAAAATATGGAATTAAAGCATTTTCATTCTGGGCATACTTTCATGCTGAGATGTTTCAGAATGAAATTAAACCTATCTTCTGAAAGGGGTTTTGTAAAGATATCAGCCCATTGATGGTCTGTATCTATAAATTTCAAGTTTAAAATGCCTTTCTGAATATAGTCCCTAATGAAATGATGTTTTATTTCTATATGCTTAGCTCTAGAATGTAAAATAGGATTCTTACTTAAGCAAATAGCAGAAGTATTATCACAAAGAATAGGAATGTTACTCTCAAAGATCTGGAAGTCTTCAAGCTGACTTTTCATCCAGAGCATCTGTGTGCTACATCCAGCTGCTGCTATGTACTCAGCTTCTGCTGTTGACAGAGCAATAGTTGATTGCCTTTTGCTGGACCACGAGATCAGATTTTCTCCCAGAAACTGGCAGCTTCCAGAAGTACTTTTGCGTTCCACTCTGTCTCCAGCAAAATCAGCGTCGCAGTAGCCTACTAAACTGTAATCACTAGATTTTCTCTTCTCTTTCCAGAATGCACGTGGGATGCATTGGAATCTTTGATGGCTTACATTCTGAGAGGTCAAATTTCTTCAGAAGATCTCTGATGTATTTGCTCTGATGAATGTAAGTTCCCTCTGGAGTTTGATTGATCTGAGTTCCTAAAAAGAACTTCAGTTCCCCCATGAGGCTCATCTCAAATTCTGCCTGCATACACTTAGCAAATTTTCTTCCAAGAGAAGGATTAGTAGAACCAAAGATTATATCATCAACATAAATTTGACAGACTAAAATGTCACTCTTAACTGTTTTACAGAATAGAGTGGTGTCCACTTTCCCTCTGGTGAACTCATTTTCAAGCAGAAAGTTACTTAGCCTTTCATACCAAGCTCTGGGAGCTTGTTTCAGACCATACAGTGACTTTTTCAGTTTGAAAACATGTTCTGGATGTTTAGTATTTTCAAAACCTGGGGGTTGGTGAACATACACTTCTTCTTCTATATAACCATTTAAGAATGCACTTTTGACATCCATCTGATACAGAGTGATGCCTCTATTAACAGCAAATGAGATTAAGAGTCTGATAGATTCTAACCTGGCGACTGGGGCAAAGGTTTCTGTATAGTCTATCCCCTCTTGCTGACTATAACCTTGTGCAACCAGTCGTGCCTTGTTTCTGACGACTTCACCTTGTTCATTGAGCTTGTTTCTGAACACCCATCTTGTTCCAATGACGTTGAATCCTTTTGGTCTTGGAACGAGATCCCAAACGTCGTTTCTGGTGAATTGATTCAGCTCTTCTTGCATTGCCAGAATCCAGTCATTGTCCAGAAGTGCTTCATCAATAGAAGAAGGTTCAATCAGAGACACAAGTCCCATCAGAGTTTCTTCAGAGTTTCTGAAGCTTGCTCTTGTTCTGATTGGATCTTCCTTTCTTCCTAGGATAGTCTCTTCTGGGTGATCCAAACTGCTTCTGGGTAATCTCTTCTGAGGTTGATCAGCAGCAGTTGTAGGATTTCTAGCATTGCTTCTTTCAGACGTTGAAGGAATGTCTGTGTTGAGAGCTTCTGATGACCTGTCTTCAGAACCTGCAAATTCAATTTCTATACCTGCAAGATTTTCATTCTGCTTTGACTTTTCAGAGTCAAGCTTGTCATCAAAACGAACACTGATTGATTCTTCCACAATCTGTGTTTCTGTATTGTATACTCTGTACCCTCTTGAGCGTTCAGAGTATCCTAACATAATACACTTCTGTGCCTTAGAATCAAACTTGTTCAAATAATTCTTAGTGTTTAACATATAGCAAGTACATCCAAATGGATGAAAATACGAAATGTTGGGCTTTCTGTTCTTCCACAATTCATATGGAGTCTTTTCCAGAATAGGTCTTATTGAGATTCTATTCTGAATGTAGCACGCTGTGTTTATTGCCTCTGCCCAGAAAGTCTTAGCAACGTTTGTCTCGTTGATCATGGTTCTGGCCATTTCTTGCAATGTTCTGTTCTTTCGTTCTACAACTCCATTTTGTTGAGGAGTTCTAGGACAAGAGAAATCATGCAGAATGCCTTTGTCATTAAAGAATGACTCAAAATCTTTATTTTCAAATTCTCCACCATGATCACTTCTGACTTTAACGATTCTAAGATCTTTTTCATTCTGAACTTGGTTACAGAAGGTAACAAACACAGAGTGTGACTCGTCCTTGTGTCTTAAGAACTTTACCCATGTCCATCTGCTATAGTCATCTACGATTACTAACCCATACTTCTTGCCACTGACAGAAGCAGTTTTAACTGGTCCAAATAAGTCAATGTGCAGAAGTTCTAATGGCTTAGAGGTAGAAACAACATTTTTGGATTTAAAAGAGGGTTTTGCAAATTTGCCTTTCTGACATGCTTCACACAGAGCATCTGAATTGAACTTCAAATTTGGAAGTCCTCTGACCAGATTGAGTTTGTTAATCTGAGATATTCTTCTCATACTAACATGTCCCAATCTTCTGTGCCAGATCCATTGCTCGTTGTTAACAGACAGAAGACATTTTACGTTCTGACTCTTAAGTTCAGAAAGTTTGATTTTGTAAATGTTGTTTTTCCTCTTACCATTAAATAGGATAGTCCCATCTTTCTGACTAACAGCTTTACATGATTTTTGATTAAAGATTATATCATAACCGTTATCACTTAATTGACTTATGGATAACAGGTTATGCATCAATCCATCAACAAGCAGAACATTATTAATAGAGGGAAGATTTCCGTTACCTACAGTTCCAGAGCCAATTATCTTTCCCCTCTGATTGCCTCCAAAGCCAACGTGGCCTCCAGGCTTAAGTTCCAGGCTTTGGAACATATGCCTTCTTCCCGTCATGTGACGTGAGCAGCCAGAGTCCAGGTACCATGATTGGTGTTTCTGACTTGCTGCTAAAGATATCTGCAACATGTATTATTTTATCCTTAGGTACCCAGATCTTCTTGGGTCCTGATTTGTTAGTTTTACCAAAACTCTGGTTGAATTTTGGTTTCACAAAGTGATTACTACTAGTATATTTGATGTCATGTGTGTGACCATACACAAAGTGTGAATTTAGAGGAGTGTATTTGATTGTTAAATCCATGACATTTTTAGGTGTAGGAACCTTACCTAGGTATCCTATTCCTTTCCTGCCGTTTCCGCTAACTCCATAGATCATTGAAGCCATTCTGCTTCTATCTATGCTTTTAGCAAGGAACTTCTGGAAACTATGATCATACTCCTTGATGATCTCATCAGCGTTGCTGGGAGTTTCAGAAATTGGTACCTTCTGAGAGTTTTGTAAAGAGTTTTCTAATTTTAAAATTTTATCTCTCAGCTCAGAGTTTTCCAATTTGAGACTCTCAGACTTATTAGAGTCAGATTCAAGAGTCCTTTTCAGGTCTCTGAATTTAGCTCTAATCTGCTGATATCGTTCCAGAATTTCATTTAGGCTTTCAGCAAGTTCAGCCTTTGTAAAATTAACAGCGAAGTTAGGGAATACCTCTTCTGTGTCTGATTCTGAGTCTGAGTCAGAAGCTTCACTGTCATCTGGAATGTTAGCCATAAGCGCTATGTTCGCCCTTTCATCATCTGATTCTGAGTCAGCTTCAGACGAGTCAGAGTCATCCCATGTGGCCATGAGACTTTTCTTCTTCTCTCTTCCAAACTTCCTTTTTGGCTTTTCCCTCTGAAGCTTTGGGCAGTCACTCTTGTAGTGACCTTGCTCATTGCACTCGTAGCAGATGATGTCTTTTGTATTTGGCTTCTTGCTACCTGAGGAGCCTTCAGATCTTCTGTATCCAGAGGAAGAATCTGTTCTTCTGTATCTGGAGGAAGACTCGTTCTGATCAGATCTTCTGGGATTCCTGAATTTCTTTTGTCTTTGCTTCCACAGTTGATTTACTCTTCTGGAGAGAAGAGAAAGCTCGTCTTCTTCTGATGAGGATCCATCAGATGTTTCTTCAACTGCCTGCAAAACTTTAGATTCAGATTTTCTGTTAGATTTTAAAGCTATAGGCTTACCTTGCTTCTGAGGCTCGTCAGCTTCCAGCTCTATCTCATGACTTCTGAGGGAGCTTATAAGTTCCTCCAGAGTGATTTTGTTGAGATCTTTCGCCAGCTTCAGAGCAGTAACCATAGGCCTCCACTGCTTGGGTAAACTTCTGATTATCTTCTTGACATGGTCAGCAGTAGAGTACCCCTTGTCCAGAACTTTGAGACCAGCTACCAGAATCTGGAATCTGGAGAACATAGTTTCAATGGATTCAGATTCTTCCATTTTAAACGCCTCATACTTCTGAATGAGCGCCAGAGCCTTTGTTTCCTTGACTTGGACGTTGCCCTCATGCGTCATTCTGAGAGAATCAAAGATGTTCTTAGCTGTGTCTCTGTTGGAGATCTTCTCATACTCAGTATAGGAGATAGCACTGAGGAGGATGGTTCTGGCCTTATGGTGATTCTTGAAATCACACTTTTGTTGATCAGTCATTGATTTTCTATCAATCTTCTGACCAGTTGCATTAACAGGGTGCGTGTATCCATCTGTCACCATATCCCACAGATCAGCATCATGTGCTAGAAAGAAGCTTTCAATTCTGTCTTTCCAGTAGTCAAAGTTTTCTCCATCAAAGACTGGAGGTTTGCCGCTGAATCTGTCTCTATCCTCATTGTTGTCATTGCTGAAATGAGAGTTGTTTCCTGCCATAGTGTTTTTCTGACGCTGGATCTTTTACTGACACGGTTAAGTGTTTTAGCTCAGAACCAGGCGCTCTGATGCCAATTGAAGGGGTGAAAAACACAAGAAGGGGGGGGTTGAATTGTAAAACTGGAAACTTTAAAGCAAATGACAAGGTATTTTTATCCTGGTTCGTTTGATCTCAAACTACTCCAGTCCACCCGTTCAAGGTGATTTCGCCTCTCTCCAACGAGGTCTTAATTCACTATATTCAACTGAATACAAATCTGCTTTAGCAACTGCTAAAACCTTCTTGATTCAAACCACAATCCGGTTTGTCAAGGCAACACTTTCTTACAAAGGAATGAACAAGTGTGTATGAATGTTTTCTACAAAAACTATATCACAACTGTGATGTTTACACAAATGAAGCTTAGAATACTAAGATGCTAAACGCTAATAGAGTATCAGAGTTTGGTGGTTTAGCAAAACTTGTAGAGTTAAGATTACTGTTCAGCTTTTTGCGTGTAGAGAGTTTGGAAGCATTAGCCGTGATAATCTTCAAAGCTTGGTTTATATAGCACTTGAGAAGATGAACGTTGAAGCAAATATTCTTGATTCAATGCTATTAACAAGCTTTCCTTTCTGAGCAGATCTTGTCTAGAATGATGCCGTTGGTATTGATTAGCTTTCAATGCACAGTACCGTTGCTTCTTCAATGCACGTTCTGGCTTGGCTCATTCTGATTCTGCTTCGCTGCTGATGAACTAATTTGATTCTGTATCAGAGTATTTTACGCGCAGTTCTGTTCATCAAGCTTCAGCATGTGCAAGCGTTGATCTTCTGATCTTGACGTTCTGATTCAGCAACTTCTGATGCTGGTGTGCAAACTCATATTCTGATGCTGAGAACGTGATCTTGCTTATTTTAATCAGCATATCTGCAAGTCAGAGCATAGTAATTTTAAGTAGCATATAATTCAATCATGAAATATTTAACTACTATATCTTTTCACTTTGTTATCATCAAAACTTAATTATAGGGTACTAGATTCAAACATTGTTCTAACAATATGAAAGTGACAAATAATAAGCCCTCACAAATGACGCCACGGTGCCCCGGGTAAGACACCGGGCCATAAAGTTTCAAATTATTGTTCGTTACAAATTCAAAACAAAGGAGTTTATTACTGAGTGACAAAAGTAATAGGTATGAAATCTTTTGCAGTCCAGTTGCTTGGTCCATCTTCGGTCGTTGGGTAGATCCAGCTGTCGGATTCGGATTCTTCCACTTCATCACCCATCCTGATAGCATTTACTCCATGGTTAGGCATGGGAGCTGTCACCATATTAGGCCTCTCGGGCGCCTCGAACTATACCTCTTTAGCATCAATAAGGTCTTGAACCTTATTCCTCAGAGCCCAACAATCATCTGTGTTATGCCTCGGGCTATCAGAGTGATAAGCGCAACAGGCGTTGGGGTTGTACTTCGGAGAGGTTGTGTTCACTACCTTCGGAGCTTCCTTGACAGTTACCAGATTGGTTGACAGCAGTTGCGGCAATATCTGAGAGAGAGTCATGCTGAGCCGAGTATACTGTCTTTTGGGCCTCTCAACTCTTGGCTGGTTGTACTGCTGAGGGGCAGCAGCAGGCTTTGAAATTACCACCACGTTGACAGCTTGGCGGCGTTCTGGTTTGTTCTGTCTCCTGGGACCATACACAGCACTAGCTTCTTTCTTGAAGGGATTCTTTTCAGAGCTCGAGGAGGCACCTTTCTGTATCTTCCCCGATTTGATACCAGCTTCGATCCTCTCACCAGTCAGGATCAGGTCTGTAAACCCAGCAGAGGAATTACCAATCAGGTGGTTGAAAAATGGACCAGACAGGGTCCCCAAGAACATGTCCACGAGTTCACGATCAGTCAACGGTGGCTGCACCCTGCCAGCTAGGTCTCTCCATTTCTGTGCGTACTCCTTAAAACCTTCACCCGTTCCTAGTGACATACCCTAGAGTTGGGTACGCGTAGGAGCGAGGTCGGAATTATACTGATACTGCTTATAAAAAGCAGTAGCCAAGTCCTCCCAGTTACTAATGTTGGTTCCATCCAGCTGATAGAACCATTCGAGATGAGTCCCTGAAAGACTCTCCTGGAAGAAATGGATCCATAAGTTCCTGTCTGCAGTGTAAGGCTGGATCTTCCTTACATAAGAACGGAGGTGCAGTTTAGGATAGGAAGCCCCGTCGTACTTCACAAAGGCAGGCGCCTTGAACTTGTGTGGGATCACCACCCCAGAAGATAAACCTAAGTCTCCAAAATCCAACCCAGGCACACGTTGAATCTCCATAGCATTTAACCGGTCCTCTAGCTGCTTATACCTGTCCTCAGCAGGAGGGTACTATTCATCATTGAAATTTGTCTCGGTGTCAGAGACCACGGGACTAGGAACCCTTCCCTCCTGGTGACTGCCTTCCCCAACAGATGGAGTAGTCCTCTCAGCTTCATTCTGCAGTGTATTCCCAAGTCTGCGTCCAGTGTTGAACAGCACAGTCCTCTTCTTCTTCTTCTTCAGGAGCAAAGCCTTCAACTCCTGTTGTCCCTGGGCTAAGTTCATGACCATCTCTTGAAACTGGGCGTTCTGGGCCTGGAGGGCCTTGATAGCTTGTTCAGTAGTTGGTTCAGGATTCATGATGATTGAGTGCTGAAATAAACAGCGAAGAAGATTAAGCAACCTGTAGAAAAAGGGTACTTGTGGTGCATATGATGAATGAAATGCGTATGAATTATGTTTTCAAAGACAATCGGGAATCAACTTTGTAGACAAAAGGAACACACTTTATTAGATTTAAACTTTGGAATTTAAATTGTTCAACAAATTGCCTTAGGCGTTACAGGAATGAAAATACTGAAAAGGAAATAAAAGTTGTAAAGGAAACATCCAAAGCCCATCAGTGCTCCCATGGCCTCCTCTTCTCAGTACGGATGTAGTCATTCATGATCCGCTCGTTCTCCAATTGCTTGGTCAGCTTCTGGATCTTCTGTTCCTGTTCGTTGAACTTTTCCCGATAATAATCCCGCTCTTCCTGTAGTTGCGCCCAAGACCTCTTTAGTGTATCAACATCAGTGGGTATCTGAGGAGGGAGTATGGTTGGAGGAACCTCGTCTCCATCAGGAATTTCAAGAATGATAGGCCTGACAGCTTCATATGGCATACCTAACTTCTGAGCACGGAGGCGGACCCATCTGTAATAGGGTTCCATTGGTAGAGAAGTCTTCGGTCCCAACTCATGTGGGTCAGCTTTGTGAATTCTGTCCCAAGCTTTGATGAATCTACGGCGCAGTTCGTCACTATCTACCTGAAACTCAAAACTGATGTGAGGCACCAGCATCTCATGAGGCCCTGCTCTTCTGGATCTTCCAAACTGACGGAGAGCTAAACATGGATTATAAGAGATTCCGCCCTGAGTACCAATCAATGGAACATTAGGATATTCTCCGCAACGATCAATAACAACCACCTCATCTAACCTATGAGCCCAGCCTCTTCCTTCTTGGTTCTTCAGCACGAACTTGGGGAGGTGCGAAATAAACCACCTCACTAACAAAGGAGTACAACACCACAGAGTTCCTCGTCTTCGGGCAGTACGAGCATAGAGTTGTTGCAGGATATCACCCAAGAGAGTGGGTACAGGGTTCCGAGACATGAAGATCCTTATGGCATTGATATTGACAAAGTTATCAGGATTTGGAAACAATACTAGACCATAGATTAAGAGAGCCAGAATGTCCTCGTATGCCCTGAAGTCTAAGTCATTCCAGAAACTGTTAGCCTTACCAATCAGAAACTTAGCCAAAAAACCCTTAACTCCGCTTCTAGTCACCCAGTTGTCCATTACCTCCTTGTTGGTCAAAGGAAGGGCTGCTGCAACCTCCTCAAGTCTAAAAGCCTTTTCCCAGCCAGTGAAGGGAGTCTGATCCAAGATAGGGATACCAAGCAAATCAGAGAATTCTTCCAGGGTAGGGACCAGCTGGAAGTCTTGAAAGGTGAAGCAATTGTACAAGGGATCATAAAACTGGGTCAGGACGCTCATCAGTTGTTGGTCCCACTTTGAAGTGACTAAACCGAGAAGAGAACCATGCCTCTGGATGAAGGAAGCAGTGTTTCGAATTCTGTCAACCAACTCTTTAAGCAAATCAGGTGGGTGAACAAAGTTGAGCCGGATAGTGTTCCTTCGCACAGGCATCATGATGTCCTACAAAACAGAGCAAAGGTGAAACCCTCTTGTCTTTGAAATAGGCCAGTCCTTATGCAGGATGCATGCAGTGGTATGATGGTATGATGTTATGGTAAAGCATACCACAAGTATTCACAAAGGCAAACATGATAAGGCACACAAGTCACACCAGACATCCCTTAGAGTTTAGGCCAGCATGAAGTTCAGGTACTACCCTCTTTCAGTTTCGTTGGTTAAGACCTGTCCTATCAAAAGTAACCGGGTTCTAGAGGATCCCAATATCACTGACTACCCTCAATCGGTCATAACTCCAGCGTCGCAATCTTTTCTTGCGGCCAGAACCATCGCGAGAGTTTAGCCTCAATGGGTGTAGCATACTGCTACTGTTCTATGGCCAAGTTGGGTCACATTAGGGTTCTAAGGTCGGTTGGTGCTTTAATGACTCCTCAGAAGACCCATATTCTCCTCGTTGCAACACAAGGGATATCGGTACAGACCAAGGTGCCACACCAACGTAGCCACTGCTTCACCCGTGTCGGTCTACGTCGGACAGGTCCCTCACAGCTTATGCTACCTAAAAGGGTATCCCCAGATCCGGGTTAGGATCTATGAAACTCCGATGCAAAGCCCACAAATATAAAGCAATCAAAGCAAAGCAATTGAAAACATAAGTATGATCTAATCCTAAGGTACACCTCACTTTTATTATCCCCAGCAGAGTCGCCAGTTCTGTGATCGATGGAAATAGAACTGACTGTTTTTAAGCTGGTTTCGCGAAATGTCGCGGTAAGCAAGAGTCGCCACCGTCTTTTATGTTCTCCAACATGGAAAGGACAAAAGCACAGCAAAATTCCTTATTCGAGAATGTTTCTCGGTTCGGGAGGTAGATTTATAGAAAGGGAAGGTGTTAGCACCCTTTCTATCCGTGGTTATCCACGGGCTCTTAGGTACTTGCTCTTATGTTTTCAAAAATTGTTCGCTTTTCAAGTGTGTGTGGGTTTTGAAAAAGTTTTGTTTGAAAGATTTCTAAGTAACTCTTGTATCTGTCCTCAAGAGTGTATGAAAAATTTGTTTGAAAACCTTTTGAAAGTGTAGGTGCGAAAAGTATTTTTTGTTTGTTTTGAAAAGAGCAAGTACCCATGAGATCTACCTACTCTAAGGAATTAGGCTGTGTAAGAGTACTTTAGATAGTACTATCCCACTATTGATAAGAAGGTAGTACCGTCGTTGGAGGTATTCGGGTCAATTCGATTATCGGGACAGTGTGGTCACCGAAGCAATGGTAGGACACCTTAGAAGTAAACCTAATGTCCTAGATCCTTTTTATCCAAGGCAACCGTTTCGAGGCGACCGGATCTTTTAGACATAAGGGTGACCTCTAAGACACCTTATACTTGATGACCACGTTCGAGGCAACCAGTGAGGCGTACCCTATGAGTGGTATGTGCATGTGTGTTGTTTTTCAGTTAATTGTCTTTGTACATGTTATTTGTGAGCTACGGATTAATTTTATTTTACATACATTCTTGTAGGCATATTAGCAGTTAGGAGTGCGGAAAATAAATTGCAGAAATGTAAATCTAGCTATTACAAGGCGCGGGTCTATACATAGCCAAAAAACAAAACCCGTTTTGGAAAAGTAAATGCAAAAAATTAAAGAAAGCAATAACACCCTAATTACTATTACATATCCGGAAACAGTTACATAAATAATCGAAATAAGAATAATGCGCGAAAGAATTAAATCGGGAACGTCCTAAGGGTTTTGACCCTTTTAAGAAAAGAAATGAATTTTTATCCCTTTTTGTGATTAAATGAAATTAAAATTAATAACTAATTAATTAATTAATTAAAAAAATGTTTTTTGTGTTTTTTATATTTTTAATGAAAATAAAAGGAATTAAAATTAAAAGTTAACCTAATTCTAAATTGTTTTTATTTATTATAGAAAAGGTGAAAATTAAACTAATTAAACTAATTAATTTGATTTAATGCTTATTTACAAAATAATTACCTAAGTGAAATTAATAAAAATAAAATATTTACATTTTTTTATTTTTTTCTGGATTTTTACTTGTGAAAATGTTAATTATGTTAATTAATTAAATACTAAGAATAATTAATAAAGAAAATAAAAAAAAGAAAAAGGAAAATAGAAAAAAAAGAAATAGAAACCAAAGGGGGTGTTGATGGCCCAATGGAGGTGTTATTCTGGAATTCAGGCCCACTAACACAAAGCCATGTTTGACTTTCTGGAATCATGTGCATGCTCATTGACTCCTGAGTACCATGGTCTTCATTCTTTGGCCATTGGATTGGGCTTCATGGCCACTTGGCAAGCTTGTGCATGAGTTGCATGGTAGAGCGCTCTTGGAAAGCTGCATGAGATAATATTAGAAAAAATAACATTGAGGTTTGGGTGGACCTGGGAATCGAACCCAGGTCCCAAGGATCATTTGCCAACACTTGTACCACTAGATCACTTATGCGCGCTTGTAAATAAGATGAGAAACAAATATAATATATGAAAAGCAAGTCACATGCTGAAACTAAAAGAAAAAAGCGCGTGATGTTTGAATCAGCCAGCCATGCGTGGACACCTCATCATCGTCTTCATTTATCTGCAAAATAAAAACAAGATAGCGGGGGTTTTTAACCCCCACAACATGGAACTGTCAAGAATAGCGATTAGGCCCCTGAGCTATATAAAAAGGGCGCGAGGGTTGCAATGGGTTCGTCTCACTCAGGCGGTTTCAACCATGTGCGTTTTGAGGTTTGATTTTACAGTATGTGAAAAGCCCTAATTCAAAAGCTCTGAAACCCTAGAACTTAACAATGGTGTTTTTCAACTTTTCTTCAAGTTTTTGGAATTTGGTTTGGCCGTTTCTGGGGTCTCTAGGTCGTGCTTCAGGTTTGGAACACTTGCATATGTATGTTTTAATCAGAATCAAGTCACATGATGAGCCTTTAACCATTGCAATGATGTTTTTGGATTTCTTCATAACCACCATTAAAGCATTTTCCAATTTTGTTCAAATTTGAATTTTCATGCTTAAAATGGACTTTACACGAATTTGGCAACTAGAATATGCTTCATGAAGGCTAATCAAACCACAAGATACCATTTAATCAATTTTTTTTTATTTTACTTGAATTATTATGGTTTAAAATGAATTAAATCCATAAAAATTAAATAAACATAGAAAAATAATTATTTGGTCTTGAAATTGATCATGGGACACGTGGGTGGCATGACAAGGCTGAATCAAGTGGAAAAAAGTGGGCCCTTTTGTCAAAAATTGATGTTTCAAGGATAGTTGACTTTTGCCATTTCACAAAAATTTCCCAACTTCTCCAATGCATATCTTGCTCAATTTTGATCATATGAACATGTTCTTGGACATTTTGGAAAGGTATTGAAGTCCTCTAACCAATGCCTTTGGTCCCATGTCATTTTGATTTACCAATCTCAAGTTATGGGCTTTTACTTAAAATGCCTTTTTGTTGACTTTTGAAAATGACCTATAATGTTGAAATTGATAACTTTTTGTGAGAGCATTTCTTGGACTTGGAATGTGAAGATGAGTTGTAGGAAATGTCATCCCCTTCAAAATGAGCATTGGATGGGATTTTTTTGATGAACCATGAAAAAGTTATGCCTTGGTCAAGTTACAGTTGACTTTTCAGCTGTCCAAAAATAGAAACTTTTGCATCTTGATGATTTTTGAGCCATGCTTGTGGAATCATGATCAAGACTTGATCAAATGATGATTGTGGCTTTAAAATAAGATGTTGACCAAAAATTTTGACTTTTGACTGCCAAATGACCATTTTGCCCCTGTAGTTGATTGTGAAGCAATTAGGGTTTTTGACTGTGCAACTTGACCTTGTGAGCCTTGAAACTTGACATGTAGGTGCTTGACAATGTATATAAGCATATTGGACTTGATTGAGCCCTTGAAAACCTCAACTTCCTTGCAAGAACCAAAACCCTAATTTGACTGGCTTATGAGGGTGTTTGAACTGTGCAACCCATGAGTAGACTTGAGCAAATTGAGATGATGCTTGTCAAAACTTTGAAGAATATGGGAGGGAAAATTTTGGGGTACAATACTTATCAAGAACCATATCAACAGATTGTCGTTGTAACGATCCCCAATGCATCACCTTAACAACAAGCTTATGCTCTCTGATAGGGTAATTAGTAGCAAAGGCCAAGGCTACCCCCAAGGAGGTTTGATCCTCTCCCTATGTTATATGCTTAACTACTTCCACATTTGCTTCAGTTGAAGTTTGTCAAATTACATACTTTGAATCCTCTCACAAAGTTTCCTCCTAACTATGATGCCAATGCTTGATGTGAGTTTCACTCAGGAGGACAAGGCCACAATATTGAGAATTTTATAACTTTGAAACACAAAGTTCAAGATTTTCTTGATGCTAAGGCTTTCAATTTTGAACTAGATAATAGTCCCAATGTTATCCAGCACCCATTGCCACCTTTTGGAGGTATAGCAGTCAGTGTTATCCTTGAAGAGGAAGGTTTGAACTTGGTAATGGATGTTAACTTGTTGAAGGACCCCCCTCCCCCCCCCCCTGGTCTCTTGTAAAAGAGTAGTTGTTGAGGAAATAATTGTATCCGGGTTATGTTGTTGATTGTGAAGATTGTGTGGCTCAGCCTGAGGGGTGTATCTGTTTAAGAGATGAGGTCCAGAGGTTGATCAATGAAGGAACTCAATAATTTGATAGACTATATGTTAATAATAAAGCTAATGAGGATGAGGTAGACGTGATCACCATTCCTTTTACTCCAAAAAGGATTCCTACTCCTTCAACAATTCATGTTCCTACAAAACAATCTCCATTAACTATTACACTACCTGGCCCAGTTCCTTACAGTAGAGATAAAGCAGTAACATGGTGTTACAGAGTTGAGGTCTTTTATCAGGGAAAGAAGCATGAAATAGTTATGTCCATAGATGAAAAAGCATATGTTAATGACATATTGGGGACAAGAAGGTTCACTCGTAGTGGACGCATCTTTTCTCCTCCGCGGAATACACCCGAGTAGTGTTGATGCTTCAGCTAAAGCCAAAGGTAAGAAGGTGGTAGTAGAAAGAGAGGAACCTATACAAAGTACTCATGTTTAGACTTAAAATTCAGAATTGGCCAAAGATATAGATGAACTAATGAGGTACATTAAGAAAAGTGATTATCGAATCGTTGATCAGTTGAGTCAGACTCTGGGAAAGATCTCTATTTTATCCTTACTCAAAGAATTTGAGGCGCACTATAATGCTTTAATGAAGTTGTTAAGTTCAGCTTTCATCCCTCAAGAGATTTCTATAAACCAATTTAAGAATGTTGTGGCTAGCATTACTACTATTAACCGCATGGGTTTCACTGACCTTGACTTGCTCTCGTGGGGAGAAAACACAACAAAGCTCTACACATCTCCATGGAAATTGTAGGAACAACTTTATCTCATATGCTAGTTGACACAGGATCATTGTTGAATGTGTTACCAAAGTTTAACCTGAGGAAGCTAGATTATGAAGAGGTTGTGTCGAGACCAAGTGATTTGGTAGTGAAGGCTTTTGATGGATCAAAGAAATAAGTATTTAGTGAGGTTTGCCTACCTGTGGAGATAGGACCTCAGGTTTTCAGTGTAACATTCTTCGCGATGGACATACTTCTCGCTTATTGATGTATGTTGGGACGCCCCTCGATTCATGGGGCAGGTGTCATGACTTCTACGCTGCACCAGAAACTAAAGTTTTTTATTAATGGAATGTGTGATGCGGTGGCAGAACCGACTATTAATACTGGTTTACATTTTTTTGTTTGCAAAATGTCGCGGTAAGAAAGAGTCGCCACCGAATTTTATTTTATCCAACAAAGGAAAAGGAAAAAGAACAGAAAAAACCTTTTTCGAGATGTTTCTGAGTACGGGGGGTAGATTATAGAAAGGGAAGGTGTTAGCACCCTTTCTATCTGTGGTTTTTCACGGGCTCTTAGGTACTTACTCATTTTGAAATTGCTTGTGTGTGATTGTTTTGAAAAGTTTTGTTTAACTTCGTTTTAACCCTTGTTTCTGTCCTCAAGAGCATTACGAAGTTGTTTTTGAAAACTGTTTGAAAAGTGTTTGGTGAAACAGTTTGTGCATTTGAGAAAGTACTTAAGAACTAATCTACCTACTCGAAAAAGACTGTTCGTTTTCCTTTTAGACAATGCTATCCCATTATTGAGAAATAGGTAGCATCGTCGTTGGAATTTTTAAAGGGACGTTCGAAGGGACGAAATGGTCACTGAAGGCAACAAGTAAGGATATCTTAGCGTTTCGAAGGGACTATCGTCATAAGATCAATTCGTAGGTAACTCGAGGGACAAGTAGGGACTGTGATCTTTATGACGACTTTGAATCGCAGGTAATTGCTAAGGTATCCCTACGTTCGAGGGACACGACCATTATTTTTGAGGCAACCAAGTGAGCTAATACCCTAGGGGTGCAAGTGTGCAAAAGTGTTTGATTTCAGTTATATTTATCTTTCCAGTTTAGTGATCTAAGATTGATTTGTTAGTCATACACGCCTAAGTTGCTAACAATTATATACAAGCATCCAAAATATAAAAGCGAGAAGATAAAGGTCCTACGCTATTACAAGGCTTTTGCAGATACATAATTATCTTGACTGTAAATAAAAATGAGGAAGTTTAAACCCTAATTACTATTACAACCTCGAAATAGTTACAATAATAATAAAAGGAAATCAAAAAAAAAATGTGCGCGACGAATTAAATGCGAGAATTAAAGAACCCTAAAAAATTTAATTGAAAAAAATATTTAAGTTATTATTATTTTTCGAGAAAAATTAATTAGGTTATGTGCAAATTAAAAACCCTAATTTCTAATTAATTTAAATTATATAGAAAAATAATTAAATTTCCCTAAATAATTAAACTAATTAATTAAAGAAACAAAATATTTTTCTTGAAAAAAATTATTTTTTATGTTTTTTGTGATATTTTGACTTAATAAAAAAATGATTTTTATTATTTGTAAAGAAAAAAAAAAGAAATTAAATAAACAATAAAATATAAGAAATAAAATAAAAAGATTAGAGATTGGCCTGTATTGGAGCTGAAAGGGGGGTGTATATCTGCATTTTTGGGCCCATTAGTGGCTAAGCCCAGTCAACACGCCTGATCTTGTGTGGCCAGGCCTGTAGGGTGCACCATGATCTTTGCTGCCTGGGACATTGGATTCGATTGATGATGAATCACATGGCTGGATTAATGAATGCATGGTAGGCGCCTGGAGGCGTGGAGCATAGAATCTGTAGTGAAACATTAAGAAAATAGGGAAAATGTTGGGACCTGGGATCGAACCCAAGTCCTCCCACTCAACATACACGCGCTTAACCAACTGGGTTTCAATGCTTAGTTGTTAATGTAATAATAACAAATGATAATATATAAAAAAAAAGGGGATTGACGAATTTAAAAAAACGCGCGCCAGCATTTGAATGGACCAACGATGATTAGCCACGTATCTTCTTCTTCCCCTGTCCGTAGTTTTAGGTCTGTAACTTTTACCTACGGACAAACATCCATGGCTATAACCCTGTGACTTTCAAAAATCAACAGCAAGCATGATAAATTAATTCCAAATACATGGATCAACTCATCTTGATGCCACGAGCATCATGATACCCTTTTCTTGGGCCAATTTAACCTGTATAAAAAAAACCTAAAACGGAAAAGCAAACCCTAGCAATGGCAATTACGAGTACAGACATTGAATCATCAATTAAACCATTCAAACATGTTGCAAATATGTCAATGAACATAAATATATCATTACAACATGTTTATGATGCAAGAATTGTTGTAATCGAATTTGAAAAAAAGAACAAACTGCGTGGGTGTTATGTGCCAATTATGGGCTTGTGGAAGCTTGTAATTGATCGTGCTAGCTTCTGGGAAGGTCCAGGAAACGATTGGTAGCTTTGAAATTTTTTGAATCGGCCTCTAAGCTGGGAATCGATCTACCACTTTTTTGACAGTTTTTTCAGTTTTTGTTTGCAGCTTTTACGACCTCTCTCCATCTTTTCTTGGCTTGGTTGTGTCCTATATATGTATTAGAATTGATTAGGTCAACAAAAATGCATTGTATCTTGGTGAATTAAGGAGATTGGATTTGATTTTGTTTTTGTATTATATCTTTCCAAAATAACCAAAATCATGCTATTTTTGCTTCAATCAACCCTTGCACGATTTGGATATGATATGCTAGCTTGATTGGATTTGATTCCTACAAAAAATCAGATCAAAAATCAATCTTTTACATTTTTTGTAATTTATTTGATTTAATTTGAATTTTAAATAATAAAAAATCAAAATAAAATAAATAATGAAGCAAATAAAGTGTAGATGCTGATTTGGATCGTGGACCATGTCACAAGCAAGATGCAATCATGAAAAACTAGGCCCATTTGACAAAAAAATGCATTTTTGAGCATATTTGACTTTTGGCAATTTTGCAAAAATGGTCAACTTTGACAAGGCATATCTCCTCCAATTTTAACCCTAGAGAGGTGTTCTCTTATTTTTTAGAAAGCTTAGTATGTGCCCTAAACAACCCTTTTGGTTTCATCTCAATTGGGTCTTCCATGTTCATGTAAGAAGCTTTGACCCAAAAGGTGTTTTTGTTGACTTTTCAAAAGGACCTATAATGTAGAAATTCATATCTTTTGATGAGTGCGTATTTTGAACTTGTGGGATGAATATGAATTGCAAGGAATTGAATCCTCTTCAAAATGAGACTTGGATGGAAAATTTCTGATAAAGTATGAAGAAGTTATGCTTGGTCAAAGTTTGGTTGACTTTTCCTAAGAAACCCTAATTTAGCAACTTTTGGGTTTTGATGAATTTGGTGCATTCCTTGGGGAATCATGATAAATACTTGATCAAATGATGAATATCACTTCAAAATGTTGATGTTGACCAAAAATCCTAAAGTTTGACTGTATGTGGGCCACAGTTGACTTTTGACCTAGTATAGTTGATTTTCAGGCATCTAAGCAGTTGACTGAGAAAACTTCTTGTGAAAGGCATGAAACTTGACATAGATGATCTTGAGAACATATTGGGACCATGAAAAGCATTTTTTACCTTTGGACTTCAACCATCCTGATGAAAATGGAAACCCTAATTTGAAGTACATTGCCTTATGAGAGAGTTTGTGTGGTCAACTCTTGGGCATCCTTGAGCAAGTTGAGGACTTCAATGGGCATGTGTTGAGTAAAATGAGAGGGAAAATTTTAGGGTACAACAGCTTCCCCTATTCAATCTTCTTAAACCTGAGGATGTAGATTGGTTGTCGGCCTTTTGTAATCTGAAGGTGGAAGATGATTGAACACTAGAGTGCCCAGAAATTTGCATTCGTCTGAGATGGTGTTGGACTGTGTAGGTAGTACCGGGAATGGGCTTACAGATGCCATTTGGAAAAGATGACGGAAGATCGTCAGAGATGGGCTTAAAGATGCCATCCAGGATGATGATGGAGAGTCATCATAGATGGGCTTAAAGATGTCATCCAGAATAATGTTGATTTTGTAAGATATTCTTTCGATGAGAATTCCTGCTCATGTCGTTGAGGAGGAATCTGCTGAGGAATTTTGGTCTCTGTCTTGGGAGAAATAGAATTTTAGGAACTTCAGTTGTCTTTTACTCTACTAGGGAATCATCTCTTAGTTGAGGAGGTAAAAGTGAACTGTTATCTGGCCGTGCTCTAGGATTTACAGTGATTTGCTGAGGATAATAAGATTAACTGCTATCGGGTCGTGCTCCAGGTTTCACAGTGACTTATTGGGAAGATGAGAATACACTTGTTATCTAGTCGTGCTCCAGGCTTTGCAATTTCTCAATTCTTATTTGGTCGTGTTCCAGGCTTCAGAAGTGTTTATCCGGTCGCATCCGGGTTTCAAAACGCATACTAATATCCGGTCGATTTCCGGGCTTCATAGTAATTGGCCGAGTAAACTTCTATTTGGTCGAATTCCAAGCTTCACAGTACCGCATACTGTTATCTGGTCGATCTCCAGGTTTCAAAATGTCTCTTGCCGCTATCTGGTTGTGCTCCAGTCTTCACAGTGTCTTATACTGTTATCTGGTCGTGTGTCGGGCTTCACGGTGTCTTATACCACTATCTGGTCGATTCCAAGCTTCATAGTATCTTGTACTGTTATCCGGTCGATTTCCCGGCTTCACAGTATGATAGGGAAATTAAGTTGTTATCCGGTCGATTTCCGGGATTCACAACTTGAATCTGAGATATACCACTATCTGGTCGATTCCAGGCTTCATAGTATCTTGTACTGTTATTCGGTCGATTTCCAGGCTTCATGGTAACTTGCTGGGGATTAAGTTGTTTTCTGGTTAATTTCTGGGGCTTCATAGCTTGAACTGGAATAGAAATCTTAGTATCGATTTGACTGAACCAGGGAAAACTCATGGGAACTTGATTGCATCTGTCCCTGAAAGGTAAAGAGTTAGTCGTATGTAATGTCATGATGTATGAAATGTATTAAGTAATAATGCTCTCAAAATAAATGAGTTTGTGTTGTATAATATGTATGCACATGACATGATGTATGGATATGCAATGCTATTGTGATATTCTCTAGATGGGGAAAATAAATCATGGTTGCTGCTGGAGAGTATAAGGAGTTGAGTTCTTCGTTTCTGTTGGGGATGGTGAACGAAGATGATTAACTGGAGATTTGCATCCATTCCGCTTGAGAATATTTTGTCGGGAGAGACTTTGTCTGAGAATAATCCTACGGGGGGAATGACTCTGTGGGGGAAGAGAGATGCTTTGTTGGAAGATCTGCATATTTGGATAAATAAACTCAGTTGAGGATGATCTTCCATTGCCGGAGAGAAGAGCTATGTTGGAGATTGAGCTTCCGCTGTCAGAGAAATAAACTTTGCTCGAGAGAGAAACTTTATAAACTGTTTATGGTTATAAAGCTTGGTTGGGGAATGCAGACATTAGCTTTCTGAAGGAACCTGTTGGGGAAGGAATTCCTGCTTGGGGATACGGAGGTCGGACCTTGGTTGTCTCGTCTCTGTGGGGAGTATAGGTATCACTGGCTTATATGTGATAGTGACTTCGCTTCCAACTATCTCTGCCCCTTGTACCATGATGGACGGGGTAATTGTCGATATTTAGGTTTTGTACCAGTTTCTTTGAGCTCTTAGTGACTGTCTTTCTGTTTTATATGCATATATTTATGAACAATAATCATATTCAAATATGTCAAGAATAAAACATTGGACGTTTTTTGCACAACAAAACAGAAAAAGGAAAAACAAATACAGTGTTTTGTACTCAAAAGACGTTTTATATTGATTTGAAATTTTCCTATAACAGGCGTTTTTTACAAGGAGGCTGACGCTCTAGTAAGAGAACGCCTCCGTAGAAATGGAAATTATTATAGAAATTATGTATAAAAAGAAAACAGCTATGTGTAGTGAACCCATTGGATTTCAATTCTGCTATTTCCCCTATGTCTTCGAGCATCTCATCACTTTGCTACTTGTCCAAAGCTGACTGGATTGATCGGTACCATTTAAGCTTGATATTTGATTACTGATGTCTGATCGCAAGGTGATCCAATGGGACATAGTGATACGCTTTAATCCCTAACTTTTTCCTGGACCGCCCTTTCGGGTTTTCAGTCCACCGGGATACCCCTTTTTTCCCAAGCCGCCCTTTCGGGTTTTCGACTTGCCGAGTGTACAGATTTTTTCATTTTTATCCCTAATTTTTGCCCGAACCCTTTTGGTTCACCGGGATGCCCTTATTTTTGCCTAGGTATGTCAACCTAGCGGGTCTTTGTTATGCGTAGTATTTTTTTCACTATGTCCGCATTGACAGGGTGTGGGAGGTCGTCACCATCCATGATGGTCAGAATCATGGCTCCACCTGTAAATATGTTCTTGACTATAAATGGTCCCTCATAGGTGGGAGTCCATTTTCCCCTGGGATCACCCTGCGGCAGTATGATGCGCTTGATTACCAAATCCCCTACTTGATACAGTTGTTGTCTGACTTTCTTGTTGAAGGCCTTGATCATCCGTTTCTGATACATTTGACCATGGCAGACAGCAGTAAGTCTTTTCTCTTCGATTAAGTTTAATTGATCAAGTCGAGTATGGATCCAATCGTCTTCTCTCAAACCCGTATCCTTCATAATCCGTAGAGAAGGGATCTGGACCTCTATGGGTAGGACAGCCTCCATGCCATATACCATAGAATAGGGTGTTTTCCCTGTCGACGTACGCGCTGAGGTACGGTATCTATGAAGATCAAATGGTAACATCTCATGCCAGTCTTTGTACATCACAGTCATCTTCTGTACAATCTTTTTGATATTCTTATTAGCAGCTTCGACGGCCCCATTCATCTTTGGCCGGTAAGGAGAAGAGTTGTGATGCTGAATCTTGAACTGTTTACAGAGTTTAGTGATCATCGAGTTGTTGAGATTGGTACCATTGTCATTGGTGATTCTCTCAGGGATACCATAACGACAAATCAGGTTATGCTTGATGAACCGTGCCACCACATTCTTAGTAATCGTGGCAAAGGAGGCAGCCTCAACCCACTTCGTGAAGTAATCAATGGCCACTAGGATGAAGCGATGCCCGTTGGACGCGGTAGGTCTGATCTCGCCGATCATGTCAATGCCCCACATTGCAAAGGTCCAGGGAGCCGTCAAAACATTCAAGGGAATTGGAGGTACATGCACCTTATCAGCGTAGATTTGGCACTTATGACAGGTTCAAGAATGCTGATAACAATCGGTTTCCATGGTGGACCAGTAGTATCCTGCCCGTAGGATCTTCTTTTCCATGGTATGTGTGATACGGTGGGAGAACTGACTTGAGGTTTTGCGTTTGTTTTCGCAAATGTTTCGGTTGAGCAAGAGTCGCCACCGACTTTTTATTTTATCCTAAGGAAAGGTTAAAAAGCACAGCAAAAACCTTCTGAGATGTTTTCTTGGGTTCGGGGAGTAGATTATAGAAAGGGAAGGTATTAGCACCCTTTCTATCCATGGTTATCCATGGGCTCTTAGTTACTTGTTTAGATCACTTGCCTTTTGTTTTCAATTGTTCTAAATGGTGCTTGTGTGTGTGTGGGTTTGAAAATGTTTTGAAAAGAAGCCAATGTGGTGGCAACCTTTGTAATGATCCATGTGGGGATGTATACAAAGATGTATATCTTTTGAAAAGGTTTTCATTTGTTTTTGAAAGTTGTTTTGAAAGTGTAGTGATGTGTGGTTTTTGAAATAGGCAAGTGTTTTAGTTTGCAAGATTGATTCAAGTAACTAAGAGGTTATCTACTCCTAAATTTCTCAAAAGATTATTGCTATGTTTTAAACCTTTTAACAAGTTTGTTCCACCATTGTATTTGGTGGACAATCTTATGTTTAGGATGTGAAAGGGACGGGCGTGGGTCATCGTTTAGACCATAATTGCAATGGTGCCAAGTATCTTTGGGCATTTTCTTTAAGGGACTTGATCATTTGTTTTAGAAGTATTTTGAAAATGTTATCGAGGGACTATGATCATTCAATTTGTTTGTTTTGCCCAAAGAGACTTAACATGCAATATGGCCCAATTTTGAAAGGCAACAAATGGAGTACCCTAGGGGTGCAAGTGTGATTTGTGTATCCATTTTCATGCTCATTTGTCTTGAGATTAGGTCATAACTATTTTTTCGTTTTTTCGCATACAAACCCTAATTCTAACATGGCATAATTAGAAAGCAATAAAGTGCGAAAATAAATTTACTAAGTTATTACAAAACCAAATATGGGAAGGGGGGTACAAATGTTCAAATGGGGATATTGACAAGTAATGTAAACCTAAAACTATTACATCAATTTGAATTTATACAATTTAATTAATGTGCAATAATTAAATAAAAAAATGGAATAAAAATGCAAGATGCAAAAATGTTTTGTATATGTATGAAAAAAAGTGTTATTTATGTAAAAATAAAAAAGATATTATTTTTTGGAGTATTTTGAATTTAGGGCAAAACCCTAATTTTATAAAATAAAATGTATTATTATTTAATTTAATACAAGTATGTATTTATTATGTGCAAAAATAAAAATAAAATGAAGTATATTATAAAAAAGTATTTTTTATATCAAATATTAATAAAATGAAAAATTCAAATATTTTTATATTCTAACCTAAATATATTAATGAACATATATATATATATATATATATATATATATATATATATATATATATATATATATATATATATATATATATATATATATATATATATATATATATATATATATATATATATATATATATATATATATATATATATATATATATATATATATATATATATATATATATATATATATATATATATATATATATATATATATATATATATATATATATATATATATATATATATATATATATATATATATATATATATATATATATATATATATATATATATATATATATATATATATATATATATATATATATATATATATATATATATATATATATATATATATATATATATATATATTAAGTTCTAAATATAAAATAATATATATTTAATATTTAATAAAATAAATAAAAAAAAGTATTTTTTATGTGAAATATTTTCAGAAGGTAAACAAAAATAAAAATGTATAGAAATGCATTTACACTATTTTTAGTATTTTAAATAAAATATATATATATTTATCTATTTATGTATAAACTAAAAGAAAAATATATAAATGCCTAATAAAATCAAAAATGGTGAGAAAAAATATTTTTATTTTTTTTATGTCATGAGAAAAAATAAACAAAGTCAACCAAAAAAGAAAAAGGTCAAAAAGTCAAAGAAATAAGCAAATAGGCCTATGGGGTGTGAAAGTAATTATGTGGTGTGAATAAGAAAAAATACACAGGCCCGGCCCAAAGACCACTGTCTTCAACCTCCAGCAACAATATTTGAAAAAAAACGCGCGCCCTGTTCCTCATCTTCCAACTCTTGATTCCTGGCTTTTTAGCAAAAACTCATAACATAACAAATGTTCAGCATGAAGAGACGATTCTAACCATGTATAGAACTTGACCTAACTCTCTAAGATGAAGGAGAATTTCTTCTCCCCCAATTTCTGACCTAACTTTTATGCCATGTTCAGACTCAAAATTCTTGCAGCACCCATAACATAAATGAAATCTAACTATATGGGCATGTTCAGGGCTATGATTGTGACATATTTTCTTCACAAACCTAAAGCTAACAATGTCTAATAAGAGAGATAGAACTTCATGAATATACCTGTTCAGTTGGAATCGTGCTTTGCAATGGAGGATGTTTCAGAGTAAAATGATGATTTGTATAGCTTCCTTGAAGTGTAAGGATGCTTTTCCAAGTTCTACTTTGTCTTGAAACTCTCTGAATCGTGCTAGTGAACTTCAACTGCAAAACAGAAAAACAGAAATGGTGAAGTGGCTTAGAGGGATTACAGGTCAGGTTTCAGGTCATGGTTAGCTTGCATAGATGCTAGGGGATGTGTATGAACTGGTTTTGGCAAGAGAGCTTGAGGGAAATGGAAGATGGCACTCAAACTGCAGAGGCAACTCTGTTTTTGCAGTTTGAGAGTGATTCTGAGATGGAGGGTGGATTGGGAGTAAAAGGCTCGTGCAAAAGCTTGGGTATGATGTGTGTAAAGTGTTTGATAACTTTGTTCTTGTGTTGGTAAGCTGAGATGGATGTTGTTATGAGTTATGCAACTTTACTTCACACTTAAGCAAACAAAGGCAAATTGTGCTTCTAGGCCTGCAGAGGACCTCACACTATGCTGCATAATCCCTCCTTGATCAGTGTGATTAACACATAAACTTGTGCCAATCAGATTTGCAATGTACTTGTTGGATTCTCAATTGGACATAAAGTGAACTTTTGCAAAAATGGAAAGAATGCTTTATCTAGTTTGGGATTAATCTTGCATACAATGTTCAAACTCATAGAACAACACCTTAACACAATGAATATGCATTAAATTATTGAGTGCAACTTGGTTTAAGGACCTGTAATCTAACCTAAAGCATGCTGAGTTCAAATTGCAAGGTTATGAACATGAGAAATGGCCAATTCAAAAGTGAGTTTTTGCTATATTGTGAAATTCGATTCTCCCTAACCATGAGGTTGTTTGATGAGTTCTTGGACATTTTGGAAAGCTTGTAATGTGTACTACAATCCATCTTTGAAATGCAAATTGAAATTCCAAGTGGAAGTGTATGGAAAATGGCCTTGAAGTGGGGTAAAAAACTTGTCCAAAATAGGTCAAATTTTCACTAAGTTAAGAATGGTTTAGTGCCCTTATTCAAAAATTTGTAACTTGAGATACAAGCTTCAAATGAGAAAACTTTGTGATTCAAAGTTGTAGATTATGTAACAAGCTACAACTTTCATGTTTTGACTTTTGTTTGAATCCAAATGAATCATGGTGAAAAAGTGGGGCAAAGTTGGGAAAAAATTAGGGTTTTCCATAACTTAGAAAAATTCTAAGTTATGAAAAATTCCATTTTAAAACCCTAATTTGCATTTCTTGGTTTCTTGGTGAACAAGTTTCATGATTTGGCATGTTTTGACGAAAAATGAATCTTGTCTCTTGATTTTGACCAAAAAGTCAAAGTTTGACTTTTCAGTGTACAGTCAAAATTGATCAATTGACTGGGAAATTCAACTGTCAATCTTGTGTACTTGGGATCTTTTGAGCTTGATGAATATGTCAAGACTATTTCATTGAGTCCTTGAGTCCATATGTGAGCTTGGTTTGCCATTGGCTAGGTCAAACAGTCAAAAATTGCCTTTGTGCAGTCAAAAACCCTAAAAATGACCATTTTGCCCTTTTGGTGATATGATCAAATTTCTTGTGGAATTGTGATCCAAACTTGATCAAATGATCCATATGAGTTCATAATGTTGATGTGGGTCAATTTTCATGAGATTTGACTGTCAATTGGCCACAGTTGACTTTTTTCCAATACAGCTGATTTCTAGGTCATCTGTCCAATTGACTGGGCAAAACTTGGAACCAAGACTTGAAACTTGGTATGGGTAAACTTGGGAGTCCAATATGAAGCATGAAAGTCATCTTAGGCATTTTAGGTCAAAACATCTTGGTGCAAACACAAACCCTAATTTGAGTCCACAGTGCAAGGAGAAGTCTTGAGCAGAGGAAACCCTAACTGGATCTTGATCTTCAAAGGCCTTGTGATGAGAAAATATTGAGGAAATGGGAGGGCAAATTTTGGGGTACAACAGTTGCCCATGTTCAATCTTCTTGGACCTGAAGAGTTAGATTGGCAAGTTTGCCTTTCGTGACTCGAGGGTAAAAGGAGATTGGACACTAGAGTGCCCGGAAATTTGCACTCGCATGTTGAGGTATCAGTAAACGTGATGTCGGGAATGGGCTTATAGATGCCATTTGGAGAGATGGTGGATAGGGAGATGGGCTTATAGATGCCATCTGGAGATGTGACAGAACCTTGTCGGGAATGGGCTTATAGATGCCATTTGGAAGTGTTGATCGCACAAGAGATTCCTTAGCGAGAACTTGTGTATTTGAGAAAGACAGATGTTGTCCTGGCTTGTTACAGGTGTTTGATCTTCAATCTCCTCACGCAGATATGCCCTGGCTAGATACAGGTATCGAATCTACAATCGGTTGCTCACAGATGTGCCCTGGCTGGATACAGGAGTCGAATCTGGAAATAGTCGTCAACAGATATGCCCTGGCTGGATACAGGAATCGAATCTTCGAACTCTTCAGACGTGCCCTGGCTAGATACAGGAATCGAGTCTGGAAATGTGGTCAACAGATATGCCCTGGCTTGATACAGGAATCGAATCTGGAAATGTTGTTAACAGATAGATGTGCCCTGGCTGGATACAGGAATCGAATCTTCGAACTCTTCAGACGTGCCCTGGCTAGATACAGGAATCGAGTCTAGAAACTGATCACTCTCAGATGTGCCCTGGCTAGATACAGGTATCGAATCTGGAATTGTGACAGTTGAAGGTAGTTACCTTTGGGATTGTCTTTTCCCTGAAAAGGCAAAAACGTAAGTTGTATGCAATGTCATGATGTATGATATGCATGATGTCATGATGTTCAACATGAGATAGTGTTGTATGCGCTTTATCATGTATGTAAGCAAGATGTATGGAAATGTGAAATGTTTAAGAATGTAATTTCGTCTAGGAAAATAAATCCTTGACGAACGGCTGGGGAGCTGCTCTGTGGAAGAGATACTTGGCCGAAGTTTCGATGAGAGGCCTGTTGAGGACTTTAATGCTGGATTCCGCTGGGGATAATGATGATAAACTCCGCTGGGGAGCACCAAAGATAAACTCCGCCGGGGATTGAAGGAACTTTGCCGAGGGCGATCTTCCGTGGTTTTTAGCTGAGGATAACCCAGTTATAAGTCCTTGTGAGGAAATAACTCTGAATAAAACTCGGGAGAGACGTCCGTACCCTGCAGGGAACAAGCTTCCAGAATCTACTGGGGAGTGAGCTTTAAGACCCGCTGGGGGATGTTGAGACTTCACAGGATTGACGGGGAATCAACTCTGCTTGGGGAAAGTATTGCTGAATCTTGTCTTACTCTGCGGGACGTTGAGATGATTTGGTCACATTCTTCAGTCGAATCTACCTTGGCACCTTGGCGGACAAAACAACCAGACTGCATCAGACAACTTCACACTGCCCCTGTTTCTGATGTCACCTGTAATCAATCTCTTGTTTCTTACGTAAATATTTGTGAACCAGCGATTTTAATGTCAAATGCATATATCAAAAATGACCATTGGACGTTCTTCGCAAGACAAAACAGAAAAAGGGGAAAACAATGGCAATTTGTATGGACAAGTGAATTTGTATTGATGTGAACTTTGCCTGTGAATAGGCGTTTTTGTACAAGAGGCTGACATCCTAGTAAGAGGACGCCGCCAAATAACATAGAGTTTACAATTTTTGAAAAAGGAAACAAAACAGCTATGTGAACAATCCCACTGGGTTCCAACTCTGCTATCGCCTTTATGTCTTCAAACGTCTCATCGCTCTGCTGCCTAGTTGAAGATGAAGCTGATTGGTCGATGCCGAAATCTGAGCCAGATAGTTGATGCCGAATTCCGGATGCGAAGTGATCCAATGAGACATAGTGTTACGCTTTATCCCTAACTTTTGCCTGGACCGCCCTTTCGGGTTTTCAGTCCACTGGGATACCCATTTTTGCCCAAGCCGCCTTTTCAGGTTTTCGACTTACCGGGTGTACAGATTTTTATTCATTTCATCCCTTATTTTTGCCCGAACCCTTTTGGTTCGCCGGGAAGCCCTTATTTTTGCCTAGGTATGTCAACCTAGCGGGTCTTTTATTTATGCGTAGTATTTTTTCACTATGTCTGCATTGGCGGGGTGAGGAAGGTCGTCACCATCCATGGTGGTTAGGATCATGGCTCCTCCTGAGAACACATGTTTAACCACAAATGGCCCTTCGTACATAGGGGTCCATTTGCCCCGGGGATCACTTTGAGGAAGGATGATGCGTTTGATTACCAGGTCCCCAACTTGATACTCTTGTGGTCTGACTTTCTTGTTAAACGCCCTGATCATCCGTTTTTGATACGTTTGACCATGACAGATAGCAGTGAGCCTCTTTTCGTCAATCAGATTCAATTGATCAAGTCGAGTCTGAATCCAGTCATCTTCACTCAAGTCTGCATCCTTCATTATCCGGAGAGAGGGTATCTGGACTTCAATTGGCAAGACTGCCTCCATGCCATAGACCAAAGAGAAGGGAGTTGCCCCGGTTGACGTCCTTGCTGAGGTACGGTACCCATGAAGAGCGAACGGTAACATCTCGTGCCAATCTTTATAAGTCACTGTCATCTTCTGCACAATTTTCTTGATATTCTTATTAGCTGCTTCCACAGCCCCATTCATCTTCGGTCGGTAGGGAGAAGAATTGTGGTGTTGTATCTTGAATTGTTCACAGAGTTCAGTGATCATCGAATTATTGAGATTGGTACCATTGTCCGTAATGATTCTTTCCGGGACGCCGTACCGACAGATCAGATTATGCCGGATGAAATGTGCCACGACGCTCTTGGTTACTGTGGCATAGGAAGCTGCCTCAACCCATTTCGTGAAATAATCGATCGCCACCAAGATGAAACGATGCCCATTGGATGCCTTCGGTCGGATCTCACCGATCATATCAATCCCCCACATTGCAAAAGGCCAAGGTGCCGTCAGGACGTTCAGAGGAACTAGAGGGATATGCACCTTGTCAGCATAGATCTGGCATTTGTGACAGGTTCGGGAGTGTTGGTAACAATCAGCTTCCATTGTGGACCAGAAATATCCTGCCCGAAGGATTTTCTTAGCCATGGTGTGCCCACTGGAATGCGTTCCGAATGTACCTTCATGCAGTTCTATCATGATTTTCTCTGCTTCAGCCTTATCCACACAACGTAGTAGAGTTGAATCATGATTCCGTTTGTAGAGAATGCCGTTGCTGAGGAAGAATTTTGCAGCAAACCTCCTCATGAACTTTTTGTCATTGACAGATGCACCTTCAGGGTATTCCTGAGCTTCCAAGTACCTCTTCACCTCATGATACCAGGGTTTTTCAGTCACCTTCTCAGCCTCCAGCTCGCAGCAGTACGCCGGTTCATCCAACTTCCAGATAATGATCCGGGGAGCCTCATTGTCCCATTTGACTTTGAACATTGAAGACATCGTAGCTAGTGCGTCCGCTAGCTGATTCTCCTCTCTCGGGAAGTGCTCAAAAGTTATTTCTTCAAAGTGGGGGAGCAAGGTCAACACATACTCCTTGTAGGGAATGAGATTTGGGTGTTTCGTATCCCACTCGCCTTTGATCTGATTGATCACGAGAGCAGAATCTCCGAATACACTCAGAAACTTGATCCTTAAGTCGATCACAGCTTGTAAACCCATGATACACGCCTCATATTCTGCCATGTTGTTGGTGCAGTTGAAACACAATCGGGCGGTGAGTGGAGTATGAGTTCCTTTGGGAGATATGATTACAACACCGACACCGTTACCCAAAGCATTGGAGGCTCCATCAGAATGCATAGACCATCGGGATCCTTCCTCAGGTCCTTCATCCGGTCCAGGTACTTCGCAGTCAGTTACCACCATGATGTCTTCGTCCGGAAAATCGAAGTTCAATGATTGGTAATCGTCCACAGGTTGGTGTGCCAAATGATCTGCCAGTACACTTCCCTTAATTGCTTTCTGAGTCGTATACTGGATGTCATATTCTGTCAAGATCATTTGCCATCTCGCTATTCTCCCAGACAGAGCAGGATTTTCAAATATGTACTTGATGGGATCCATCTTTGAAATCAAAAAGGTAGTGTGAGTCAGCATATACTGTCTCAGCCGGCGAGCAGCCCATACAAGAGCGCAGCAAGTTTTCTCAAGCAGTGAGTAACGAGACTCACAGTCGGTAAACTTTTTGCTCAAGTAATAAATAGCGTGCTCTTTTCGGCCAGACTCGTCATGCTGCCCCAGCACACACCCCATTGAATTGTCCAGTACTGTCAAGTATAGTATCAGAGGTCTTCCTTCCACTGGTGGCATAAGAATGGGTGGCTCTTGGAGATATTCCTTTATCTTTTCAAAGGCGGCCTGACATTCATCATTCCAGCGTACTACTTGATCTTTCTTCAGCAATTTGAAGATTGGCTCACAAGTAGCAGTCAGATGTGAGATGAATCGGGCAATGTAATTCAGTCGTCCCAGGAAGCCTCTGACTTCTTTCTCTGTTTTTGGAGTCGGCATCTCTTGTATGGCTTTTACCTTGGCAGGGTCCACCTGAATACCTTTTTCACTCACAATGAAACCTAGCAATTTTCCGGACCTCACCCCAAAGGTGCATTTGTTGGGATTCAACCTCAGCTTGTACAACTTGAGTCGGTCAAACAACTTCCTCAGATGGTTAAGGTGCTCCTCCTCAGTTTGAGACCTTGCAATCATGTCATCAATGTATACCTCAATCTCATGATGGATCATATCATGAAACAAAGCAACCATGGCACGTTGATAGGTTGCCCCAGCATTTTTCAATCCGAACGGCATGACCTTATAACAGAAGGTGCCCCACTGAGTCACAAAGGTAGTCTTCTCCATATCCTCTGGAGCCATCTTGATCTGATTATACCCTGAAAAACCATCCATGAAGGAGAAAACCTTGTGTTAAGCGGTATTGTCAACAAGAACGTCGATGTGAGGTAATGGGAAGTCATCCTTGGGGCTTGCCCTGTTCAAATCCCTATAGTCGACACACATTCTGACTTTACCGTCCTTTTTCGGTACTGGCACCACATTGGCCACCCATTGAGGATAAGAAGTTACTGCAAGAAACCCGGCATCGAATTGCTTCATAACTTCGGCTTTGATCTTTTCAGACATCTCTGGGCGCATACGTCGGACTTTTTGCTTTACCAGAGGGCAATCTTCCTTGGTTGGCAGGTGGTGAACTACAATGTCGGCATCCAAACCAGGCATGTCTTCATAGGACCAAGCAAATATCTCCATGTAATCTTGTAGCATCTGGATCAATCGTTGCTTCACACTGAGCTCTAGATTAGCCCCAATCTTGACCTCTTTCCTATCTGTCTCAGTACCCAGATTAATCGTTTCTACCGGCTCTTCATGTGGTTGAATAGCCCTCTCTTCCTGGAGTAGCAGTCTTGCAAGTTCACCAGGCACTTCGCAATCATCTTCACCTTCGTCTTCGGCCAAGTTGATTGGATTCTCGAAGTCATAACTGGCGGTAGCAGAGTTGTTACCAGTGAGATCCAGAGTGGATTGAAGCCTGTATAAGTGAGTGTGTGTAAATATAGCTGTTTTGCAATATATATAACACAGAAAGAAAAAGAGCACAAGATTTGAAATGCAACAAACGTCCAATGTTTTGATTGATGATATATGGAAATGTCATACAAAAAGCCCTCACAAATGGAGCTACGATGCCCCGGGTAGGACACCGAGCCAACAAAGTTTTAACATATTGTTTGTTACAAATTGGAAATCAAAAGAAATTAATTACTGCGTGACAAATGTGATAGGTGTAAAATCCTTTGCCGTCCAGTTGCTCGGTCCGTTGCTGGTAGTCGGGTAGATCCAACTGTCAAACTCTGCTTCCTCTACATCCTCCTCAATAGCGTTCACCCTTGGATTGGAGATAAACACCGGAGCCTTTCTGATCTTGTCCTTGCGCACAGCCCTCTGAACCTCTGCAGTAAAGCCTAGCCCAAACTTGTCAGTCTTCTGTGTAAAGTCAGGAAGCCTGCCCCAGTTAGTACATTCACCTCTATGAACCACAGCCCGGGCATCCTTTAGGGAAGCCATCTTTAAAGGAACATTCTCTTCGACTGTTGTTTCTGCTGCTGCTGAAACTGGATGCACCTCCTCGAAATGCTGAAAGGGGGTTTCAATAAACTCCCCGTCCATCTCAATGTATCTGAAGGAATTCAAATGGCTCACCATATACTCCTCTTCTCCTTGCACAGTGACGATCTTCCCTTTGACAGGGTACTTCAGTTTCTGGTGCAAGGTAGAGGTCACTGCCCCAGCTTTATGGATCCAAGGTCGACCCAGTAGACAAGAGTACGATGGACGTATATCCATCACATAAAAAGTAGAGTCAAACACCTGAGAGCCCACACGAATAGGGATGTCAACCTCTCCATGAACCATCCTTTTTGAACCGTCAAAGGCTCTGACGATGATATTGCTGGGCTTCAGTTCCAGGCCTTCATAATCTAAACGGTCTAAAGCCTTTTTTGGTAGAACATTCAAGGAAGAACCAGTATCCACCAATACATGCGCCAGAGTAGTGCCCCTGCATTCGATAGAGACATGCAGGGCATCATTATGGTCTCTTCCCTTCGCAGTCAGGTCAGCATCTGAGAAACCCAAGCCATTGTATGCTGTCAGATTTGCTACGCAATCAGTGAACTGGACTGCATATGTCTCCTGTGGCACATGGGCCGTCTTGAGAAATGAGATCAAGGCCTTAGCATGGGCCTCGGAGCATAGCAATAAGGAGAGCATTGAGATCTTGGAGGGCGTATTCCCCAGCTGCTCGACAACATTGAAATCACTCTTCTTTATTATTTTCAGGATTTCCTCCATTTCTTGTTGGGAGGCCTCAGCATTTATAGGTATTGGTGCCTCCATCCGGGCAGGCTCTTCTTCAATCCCTTTGCCCCGAGCATTAGATGACTCGGCGGCAGGGGAAACAACTTGATCAGCAACAGTAACAGGTACACTTGTAGGTGTTATAAGGAGGGGTCTTCGGGTAGCGGGCGGTGCAATGTCAGGCGAGAAGAGCCTGCCACTGCGGGTGACCTTGGTTGGACCAGTGATATCGCAGATACTGGCGCCAGTGTTGAATTCTTGTTTGATTCCATTCACATATACGTCTGCCCCATAATGCCAGGGGACAGCTTTATCAGACACGTAGGGGAGAGGCCCCGGAACAGTAATAACCACAGGTGCAACAGTCATGATTTGAACAGGCTTCTTCGGGAGAGCCTTGATTGGATTATTGAAGATGGTAACCACAGAAACTTCTTTTACCGGAACCAACTGAACAGCGGACTTCTTAAACAGAATCTCCTTGCTATCCATTAGGTTTTGGATGCCTAACTTCAGCAAGGGACAACCAGATAGGGAAACAGCACAGAACAGGCAACCTTCACTGCAACCCGGAAATAAACCGGCCAGCAGTAGGTTCTTCTTGACAGTCAAAAGAGGGGTAACAACTTCATTTACCGAAACAGCATATAATTCTTCCTCAATGGCATTTACTCTATGCTGGGGCATAGGAGCAGTTACAACATTTGGTCTCTCCGGCACTTCAAACTGAATTTCCTTTGCGTCGATCAGATCTTGCACTTTGTTTCTCAAGGCCCAGCAATCATCAGTTGTGTGCCCGGGACTATCAGAATGATAAGCACACCGGGCATTTGGGTTATACTTAGGAGACGCAGTGTTGACGACCTTAGGAGCTTCTTTGAGGGTCACCAAGTTGGTTGATAACAGTTGGGGTAAGATTTGAGATAAGGTCATACTCAGCCGAGTATACTGCCTTTTGGGCCTTTCGCTTCTTTGTTGATTGTACTGCTGAGGAGCAGCAACAGGTTTTGAGATGACCAGAGCGTTGACGGTTTGGCGACTTTCGGGCTTGACTTGTCTTCTAGGACCATAGACGGCACTTGCTTCTTTCTTAAACGGCCTCTTCTCAGCACTTGTGGAGGCAGCCTTTTGTATCTTGCCTGACCTGATGCCAGCTTCAATTCTTTCTCCTGTCAGTATCAAATCCGTAAACCCAGCGGAGGAGTTACCAACCAAATGATTGAAAAATGGACCAGATAAAGTCCCTAGGAACATATCAACCTGCTCACGATCAGTCAATGAAGGCTGCACCCTGCCAGCCAAATCTCTCCATTTTTGTGCGTACTCTTTGAACCCTTCACCCGTTCCTAGAGACATACCCTGAAGTTGGGTACGCGTAGGAGCGAGATCAGAATTGTATTGGTATTGTCTGTAGAATGCGGTTGCCAAATCTTCCCAGTGTCGGATACTAGTTCCATCTAATTGGTAGAACCATTCGAGCTGTGACCCCGAGAGGCTATCTTGGAAGAAGTGAATCCAAAGGTTCTTATCTGCCGTGTAAGGTTGGATCTTCCTTACGTACGACCTTAGATGCAGCTTTGGGCAGGAGACCCCATCATACTTGGCGAAGGCAGGCGCCTTAAACTTGTGTGGAATTACTACCCCAGAAGATAACCCCAAATCTCCGAAATCCAGCCCTGGCACATTCTGAATTTCCATGGCGCTTAAGCGGTCCTCCAATTGCTTGTATCTGTCAGCAGCAGGTGGGTATTGTTCGTCGTTATAGTCCGTCTCGTTGTCGGAGACTGCGGGACTAGGAGCTCCTCCCCCTTGGGGACTGTTCTTCTCAGCAGAGGAAGTAGTTGGTTCAGCTTCATTATGGAGTGTGTTCCCAAATCTGCGTCCGGTGTTGAACAACACAGTCCTCTTTTTCTTCTTCTTCTTCAGGAGTAGAGTCTTCAACTCTTGCTGACCTTGGGCTAGGCTTAGGACCATCTCTTGAAACTGTGCACTTTGGGCCTAAAGGGCCTTGATTGCTTGCTCACTGGAGGAGTCTGGATTCATGATGACTGTTCAAAATAAACAGCGAAGGAGATTAAGCAACCTGTGAAATAGGGTACCTGCTATGCATATGGTGCAATGGAATGCGTATGTTTTATGTTTTCAAAGACAAACAAGATTCAACTTTGTAGACAAAAAAAGAAACACACTTCATTAGATTAAAATTTTCAATTGTTCAACAATTTGCCCTTAGGCATTACAGGAATGAAAAATACTGGAAAGGAAATAAAACTATAAAAAGAAATATCCAAAACTCATCAATGCTCCCATGGCCTCCTCTTCTCAGTGCTGATGTAGTTGTTCAGGACCCGTTCTTCCTCCAATTGCTTAGTCAGCCTCTGGATCTTCCGTTCCTGCTCGTTGAACTTCTCCCGATAGAAATCCCGTTCTTCCTTTAGCTGTGCCCAAGATCTCTTCATCGTGTCAAAATCAGTGGGTATCTGAGGAGGGAGGACAGTTGGAGGAATCCCATCTTCATCAGGAGATTCAAGAATGACTGGTATGACAGCTTCGTACGGCATACTTAACCTCTGAGCATGGATGCGGACCCATTTGCAATAGGGTTCCATAGGTAGAGAAGTCTTTGGTCCCAACTCAAATGGGCCAGCTTTGTGAATTTTGTCTCAAGCTTTAATGAATCCATGGCGTAGTTTGTCACTGTCTGTCTGGAACTCAAAATGGAAGTGAGGAACCAACATTTCATGAGGCCCAGCTCCTCTGGCTCTTCCAAACTGACGGAGAGCCAAGCACGGATTGTAAGAGATTCCTCCTTGGATACCAATCAACGGAACATTAGGGTATTCTCCGCAACGATCAATAACAGTTATCTCATCCAAACCTCTGAGAGTCCAAGTGATGTCATTATCAGTGAGAGACATTAACCTCCGAGCCCAACCTTTTCCTTCTTCATTCTTCAGCGCGAACTTAGGAAGGTGCGAAATAAACCACCTTACTAGCAAAGGAGCACAACACCACGGAGTTCCCCATTTTCGGGCAGTACGAGCATAGAGTTGTTGTAGAATATCACCCAAAAGAGTGGGTACCGGATTCCGAGACATGAAGATCCTTATGACATGGATACTGATAAAGGTGTCAGGGTTGGGAAACAATACCAGACCATAGATCAAAAGAGCCAGAATATCCTCGTACGCCTTGAAGTCCAAGTCATTCCAGAAATCATTAGCCTTGCCAACCAGAAATTTGACCAAAAAGCCCTTGATCCCATTTCTAGTTTCCCAGTTGGACAATACCTCTTCTTTGGTCAAGGGGAGAATTGCAGCAATCTCTTCAGGCCTAGGAGTCTTTTCCAAACCAGTGAATGGAGTTTGTTCCAAGACAGGGATCCCAAGCAAATAAGAAAATTCTTCCAGGGTAGGAACCAGCTGGAAGTCTTGAAAGGTGAAACAATGATACAGAGGGTCATAAAACTGGGTCAGAACACTTATCAGTTGTTGGTCCCACTTTGTAGTGACCAAGCCAAGGAGAGAACCATGTCTGTTGATGAAGGAAGAAGTGTTTGGAATCCTTCCAATCAAATCCTTGAGTAAAGCTGGTGGTTGAACAAAGTTGAGCCGGACAGTATTCCTACGCACGGGCATCATGATGTCCTACAAAACAGAGCAAAGATGAAACTCTTTTGTCTTTGAAATGGGTTAGTCCTTTATACAGGATGCATGCAATGGTATGATGGCATGATTCTATGATGAAGCACACCACAAGTATTCACATAGGCAAATAAGGCACACAAGTCACACAAGACACCCTTAGGTTTCAGGCCAGCATGAGTTTCAGGTATTACCCTCTTTTAGCTTTGTTGGTTAAAACCTGTCCTATCGAAAAGTAACCGAGTTCTAGAGGATCTCAAATCATTGGCTACCCTCAATCGGTCATAACTCCAGCATCGCAATCTTTTCTCGCGGCCAGAACCATCTCGAGAGTTTAGCCTCAATGAGTGTAGCATACTGCTACTGTCCTAATAGCCAAGTTGGTCAATTTAGGGTTCTAAGGTTGGTTGGTGTTTAATGACCCCTTAGAAGACCTATATTCTCCCCGTTGCAACACAAGGGATATAGGTACAGACTAAGATGCCACACCAACGTAGCCACTGTTTCACCCATGTCGGTCTACGCCGGACAGGTCCCTCACAGATTATGCTACCTAAAAAGGGGATTTCCCAGATCCGGGTTAGGATCTATGAAACTCCGATACAAAGCCCACAAATATAAAAGCAAACAAAGCAAACAAATGAAAACAAAGGTGATCTAAACCCTAAGGTTACTCCACTTTTAAGTTCTCCCCAGCAGAGTCGCCGGTTCTGTGATACGGTGGGAGAACTGACTTGAGGTTTTGCGTTTGTTTTCGCAAATGTTTCGGTTGAGCAAGAGTCGCCACCGACTTTTTATTTTATCCTAAGGAAAGGTTAAAAAGCACAGCAAAAACCTTCTGAGATGTTTTCTTGGGTTCGGGGAGTAGATTATAGAAAGGGAAGGTATTAGCACCCTTTCTATCCATGGTTATCCATGGGCTCTTAGTTACTTGCTTAGATCACTTGCCTTTTGTTTTCAATTGTTCTAAATGGTGCTTGTGTGTGTGCGGGTTTGAAAATGTTTTGAAAAGAAGCCAATGTGGTGGCAACCTTTGTAATGATCCATGTGGGGATGTATACAAAGATGTATATCTTTTGAAAAGGTTTTCATTTGTTTTTGAAAGTTGTTTTGAAAGTGTAGTGATGTGTGGTTTTTGAAATAGGCAAGTGTTTTAGTTTGCAAGATTGATTCAAGTAACTAAGAGGTTATCTACTCCTAAATTTCTCAAAAGATTATTGCTATGTTTTAAACCTTTTAACAAGTTTGTTCCACCATTGTATTTGGTGGACAATCTTATGTTTAGGATGTGAAAGGGACGGGCGTGGGTCATCGTTTAGACCATAATTGCAATGGTGCCAAGTATCTTTGGGCATTTTCTTTAAGGGACTTGATCATTTGTTTTGGAAGTATTTTGAAAATGTTATCGAGGGACTATGATCATTCAATTTGTTTGTTTTGCCCAAAGAGACTTAACATGCAATATGGCCCAATTTTGAAAGGCAACAAATGGAGTACCCTAGGGGTGCAAGTGTGATTTGTGTGTCCATTTTCATGCTCATTTGTCTTGAGATTAGGTCATAACTATTTTTTCGTTTTTTCGCATACAAACCCTAATTCTAACATGGCATAATTAGAAAGCAATAAAGTGCGAAAATAAATTTACTAAGTTATTACAAAACCAAATATGGGAAGGGGGGTACAAATGTTCAAATGGGAATATTGACAAGTAATGTAAACCTAAAACTATTACATCAATTTGAATTTATAAAATTTAATTAATGTGCAATAATTAAATAAAAAAATGGAATAAAAATGCAAGATGCAAAAATGTTTTGTATATGTATGAAAAAAAGTGTTATTTATGTAAAAATAAAAAAGATATTATTTTTTGGAGTATTTTGAATTTAGGGCAAAACCCTAATTTTATAAAATAAAATGTATTATTATTTAATTTAATACAAGTATGTATTTATTATGTGCAAAAATAAAAATAAAATGAAGTATATTATAAAAAAGTATTTTTTATATCAAATATTAATAAAATGAAAAATTCAAATATTTTTATATTCTAACCTAAATATATTAATGAACATATATATATATATATATATATATATATATATATATATATATATATATATATATATATATATATATATATATATATATATATATATATATATATATATATATATATATATATATATTAAGTTCTAAATATAAAATAATATATATTTAATATTTAATAAAATAAATAAAAAAAAGTATTTTTTATGTGAAATATTTTCAGAAGGTAAACAAAAATAAAAATGTATAGAAATGCATTTACACTATTTTTAGTATTTTAAATAAAATATATATATTTATCTATTTATGTATAAACTAAAAGAAAAATATATAAATGCCTAATAAAATCAAAAATGGTGAGAAAAAATATTTTTATTTTTTTTATGTCATGAGAAAAAATAAACAAAGTCAACCAAAAAAGAAAAAGGTCAAAAAGTCAAAGAAATAAGCAAATAGGCCTTGGGGGTGTGAAAGTAATTATGTGGTGTGAATAAGAAAAAATACACAGGCCCGGCCCAAAGACCACTGTCTTCAACCTCCAGCAACAATATTTGAAAAAAAACGCGCGCCCTGTTCCTCATCTTCCAACTCTTGATTCCTGGCTTTTTAGCAAAAACTCATAACATAACAAATGTTCAGCATGAAGAGACGATTCTAACCATGTATAGAACTTGACCTAACTCTCTAAGATGAAGGAGAATTTCTTCTCCCCCAATTTCTGACCTAACTTTTATGCCATGTTCAGACTCAAAATTCTTGCAGCACCCATAACATAAATGAAATCTAACTATATGGGCATGTTCAGGGCTATGATTGTGACATATTTTCTTCACAAACCTAAAGCTAACAATGTCTAATAAGAGAGATAGAACTTCATGAATATACCTGTTCAGTTGGAATCGTGCTTTGCAATGGAGGATGTTTCAGAGTAAAATGATGATTTGTATAGCTTCCTTGAAGTGTAAGGATGCTTTTCCAAGTTCTACTTTGTCTTGAAACTCTCTGAATCGTGCTAGTGAACTTCAACTGCAAAACAGAAAAACAGAAATGGTGAAGTGGCTTAGAGGGATTACAGGTCAGGTTTCAGGTCATGGTTAGCTTGCATAGATGCTAGGGGATGTGTATGAACTGGTTTTGGCAAGAGAGCTTGAGGGAAATGGAAGATGGCACTCAAACTGCAGAGGCAACTCTGTTTTTGCAGTTTGAGAGTGATTCTGAGATGGAGGGTGGATTGGGAGTAAAAGGCTCGTGCAAAAGCTTGGGTATGATGTGTGTAAAGTGTTTGATAACTTTGTTCTTGTGTTGGTAAGCTGATATGGATGTTGTTATGAGTTATGCAACTTTACTTCACACTTAAGCAAACAAAGGCAAATTGTGCTTCTAGGCCTGCAGAGGACCTCACACTATGCTGCATAATCCCTCCTTGATCAGTGTGATTAACACATAAACTTGTGCCAATCAGATTTGCAATGTACTTGTTGGATTCTCAATTGGACATAAAGTGAACTTTTGCAAAAATGGAAAGAATGCTTTATTTAGTTTGGGATTAATCTTGCATACAATGTTCAAACTCATAGAACAACACCTTAACACAATGAATATGCATTAAATTATTGATTGCAACTTGGTTTAAGGACCTGTAATCTAACCTAAAGCATGCTGAGTTCAAATTGCAAGGTTATGAACATGAGAAATGGCCAATTCAAAAGTGAGTTTTTGCTATATTGTGAAATTCGATTCTCCCTAACCATGAGGTTGTTTGATGAGTTCTTGGACATTTTGGAAAGCTTGGAATGTATACTACAATCCATCTTTAAAATGCAAATTGAAATTCCAAGTGGAAGTGTATGGAAAATGGCCTTGAAGTGGGGTAAAAAACTTGTCCAAAATAGGTCAAATTTTCACTAAGTTAAGAATGGTTTAGTGCCCTTATTCAAAAATTTGTAACTTGAGATACAAGCTTCAAATGAGAAAACTTTGTGAATCAAAGTTGTAGATTATGTAACAAGCTACAACTTTCATGTTTTGACGTTTGTTTGAATCCAAATGAATCATGGTGAAAAAGTGGGGCAAAGTTGGGGAAAAATTAGGGTTTTCCATAACTTAGAAAAATTCTAAGTTATGAAAAATTCCATTTTAAAACCCTAATTTGCATTTCTTGGTTTCTTGGTGAACAAGTTTCATGATTTGGCATGTTTTGATGAAAAATGAATCTTGTCTCTTGATTTTGACCAAAAAGTCAAAGTTTGACTTTTCAGTGTACAGTCAAAATTGATCAATTGACTGGGAAATTCAACTGTCAATCTTGTGTACTTGGGATCTTTTGAGCTTGATGAATGTGTCAAGACTATTTCATTGAGTCCTTGAGTCCATATGTGAGCTTGGTTTGCCATTGGCTAGGTCAAACAGTCAAAAATTGCCTTTGTGCAGTCAAAAACCCTAAAAATGACCATTTTGCCCTTTTGGTGATCTGATCAAATTTCTTGTGGAATTGTGATCCAAACTTGATCAAATGATCCATATGAGTTCATAATGTTGATGTGGGTCAATTTTCATGAGATTTGACTGTCAATTGGCCACAGTTGACTTTTTTCCAATATAGCTGATTTCTAGGTCATCTGTCCAATTGACTGGGCAAAACTTGGAACCAAGACTTGAAACTTGGTATGGGTAAACTTGGGAGTCCAATATGAAGCATGAAAGTCATCTTAGGCATTTTAGGTCAAAACGTCTTGGTGCAAACACAAACCCTAATTTGAGTCCACAGTGCAAGGAGAAGTCTTGAGCAGAGGAAACCCTAACTGGATCTTGATCTTCAAAGGCCTTGTGATGAGAAAATATTGAGGAAATGGGAGGGCAAATTTTGGGGTACAACAGTATGTCCACTGGAATGAGTGCCAAAGGCACCTTCGTGTAGGTCTGCCATGATCCTCTCTGCTTCACTCTTGTCTACACACCGCAGTAAGGTAGAGTAATGATTGCGCTTATAGAGGATTCCATTGCTGAGGAAGAACTTTGCAGCAAACCTTCTCAGAATTTTTTTTTCATTGACAGATGCCCCCTCGGGGTATTGTTGAGCCTCGAGATACTATTTCATCTCATGAAACCAAGGTTTGTCGGCTATCTCCTCAGTATCGATCTCACAGCACTATGCTGGTTCATCTAACCTTTCAATAGTGATTTGGGGAGCTTCATTGTCCCACCTGACCTTGAACATTGACGACATAGTAGCTAGCGCGTCCGCTAACTGGTTCTTTTCTCGTGGGAAATGTTCAAAGGTGATCTCTTCAAAATGCGGCAGCAGGGTCAGTACATACTCTTTGTAAGGAATAAGGTTCGGGTGCTTCGTATCCCACTCGCCTTTGATCTAACTTATCACCAAAGCAGAATCCCCGAATACACTCAAGAACTTGATCCTTAAGTCAATAGCAGCTCTAAGACCCATAATACATGCTTCATACTCCGCCATGTTGTTGGTACAGTTGAAACATAGTCGGGCAGTGAACGGAGTATGACAGCCCTCAGGAGATATGATTACAGCATCGATGCTGTTACCCAATACGTTTGAGGATCCATCAAAATACATAGACCATCGGGATCCTTCCTCAGGTCCTTCATCAGGTCCAGGTTCTTCACAGTCGGTTACCAACATGATATTCTCATCCGGGAACTCGAAATTCATGGACTGGTAGTCGTCCACGGCCTGATGCGCCAAATGATCAGTTAACACACTTCCCTTGATTGCCTTGTGGGTTGTGTATTGGATGTCGTGCTCGGTTAAGATCATTTTCCACCTTGCTATCCTTCCGAAGAGAGCGGGCTTCTCGAAAATGTACTTGATTGGATCCATCTTAGATATCAACAGAGTAGTGTGGGTCAACATATACTGTCTCAGTCGACGAGCAGCCCATGACAAAGAGCAACAAGTTTTCTCGAGTAGTGAGTATCGTGTTTCACAGTCAGTAAACATTTTGCTAAGGTAGTATATTGCATGCTCTTTTCGACCAGACTCGTCATGCTTCCCCAGCACACACCCCATTGAATTGTCTAGCACTGTTAAGTACATTATCAAAGGTCTTCCTTCAGTCGGAGGTATCAGAATAGGAGGCTCTTTGAGATATTGTTTGATTATGTCAAAGGCTACCTGGAATTCTTCATTCCACTTTACCACTTGATCTTTATTCAAAAGCTTGAAGATTGGCTCACAAGTAGCAGTCAGATGTGAAATGAATCGGGCAATGTAATTTAGGCGTCCCAAGAAACCTCTAATTTCCTTCTCTGTACGGGGAGCCAGCATCTCTTGTATGGCCTTCACCATTTCAAGGTCCACTTGAATACCTTTGTCACTGACAATGAATCCCAGAAGCTTACCAGACCTTACCCCGAAGGTGCACTTGTTCGGATTTAACCTCAGCTTGTACGTCTTCAACCTATCAAACAGCTTTTGTAGATGATCAAGATGTTCTTCCTCAGTTTGAGACCTGGCTATCAGGTCATCAACGTAAACCTCTATCTCATGGTGAATCATGTCATGGAACAGAGCTACCATAGCTCGCTTATAAGTTTCCCTAGCATTCTTCAACCCGAACGGCATCACCTTGTAGCAGAAAGTGCCCTACTGTGTAACAAAGGTTGTCTTCTCCATGTCTTCAGGTTCCATCTTGATCTGATTGTAGCCAAAGAAACCGTCCATGAAGGAAAAGACTTTGTGTTATGTGGTGTTGTCAACCAGAACATCGATATGGGGAAGCGGGAAGTCATCCTTGGGGATTTCCCTGTTCAGGTCTCTGTAATCCACACACATTCGTACTTTACCATCCTTATTAGGTACTGGAACCACATTAGCAACCCACTGCGGATAGGAGGTGACAGCTAAGAACCCGGTGTTGAACTGCTTCATAACCTCTGCTTTAATCTTCTTTGACATCTTGGGGCGCATACAACGGACCTTTTGCTTTACCAGATGGTAGTCTTATTTAGTCGGCAGACGATGGACCACTATATCCGGGTCTAGTCCCGGCATGTCTTCATATGACCAGGCGAAGATTTCAACATACACATTCAACATCTGTACCAACCGTTGTTTAACACTTAGCTCCAGATTTGCACCTATCTTAACCTCTTTTCTGTCTTCCTCTGTACCCAAGTTCACTGTCTCAATCGGCTCTTCATGAGGCTGTATGGCCCTTTCTTCCTGCTGTAATAGTCTAGCAAGTTCTTCGGGTACCTCACAATCTTCTTCACCTTCATCCTCGGCTTGGTTGATCGGATTTTAAAAGTCATAATGAGCAGTAGCAGAACTGTTATCAATGGGATCCAGAGTGGATATGGATCTGCATTTGGATACGTGAGTGTGTGTAAGAGCATAGCTGTATAGACAGAATAAAAGAAAAGAAAGACAAAGAGCGCAAAATTGTATGCAAACGTCCAATGCTTTATTAATGTCATATGAAAATGAAACATGATAACCCTCATAAATAGAACCATTGTGCCCCGGGTAAGACACGTGGCTATAGAGTTTATATTGTTTTTAAATTACATATCCAAAATAATTAAAAAGATAATTACTCCTGAACAAAAGTAATCAGTACAAAGTCCTTGGCAGTCCAGTTACTGAGTACACCGTTGGTAGTCGGGAAGATCCAGCTGTTAATGTCGGAATCACCATCATTGTCTTCAAGTGCATTGACCCCGAGATTGCTGATGCGTAGGGGAGGTCCTCCAGCCCCAGCACGACGAACAGCCCTTTGAGCACCTGTAGTAAAGCCCAAACCAGATTTGTCAGACTTGTAATGAATAACCAAGAGCTTACCCCAAATGGTAGACCCACCTTCTTCAACCACTGCTCGTGCATCCTTGAGAGAAGCCATCTTCAAGGGAGGTTTGGTGACCTTCGGAGGACTGTCGGTAGTTTCTGCTATAGCCATAATCTGAGGTACTTCTTCAAAGTTATGGCAAGGAGCCTCGATGAACTTGCCATCCATCTCTACGTACCTGAAGGAGTTCAAGTGACTGATCATGTACTCCTCTTCACCCCGCACAGTGACAATCTTTCCTCTTACTGGGTACTTCAACATTTGGTGGAGGGTAGAAGTAACAGCCCCAGCCCCATGTATCCAAGGGCGTCCCAACAAGCAAGAATATGATGGTTTGATATCCATTACGTAGAAAGTGGATTCGAAGGTCTGTGAACCAACTTTGATAGGGACATCCACTTCCCCGTGTACCATCCTCTTTGAACCATTGAAAGCTCTCACTATTATATTTCTAGGCTTCGAGGTCAAGCCTTCGCAGTCCAATCTGTCCAGAGCTTTTTTAGGTAGCACATTCAACGAGGAGCCGGTATCTACCAAAACATGGGCCAGAGTCATGCCCCTGCATTCAATGGAAACATGAAGAGCATCATTATATTTTCTCCGTTTTGGCGTTAGATCCACGTCAGAAAAACCCATACCATTATCAGCAGACAGACTAGCCACACAATCTTTAAACTGATCAACAGATGTCTCTTATGGCACGTGAGCCGTCTTCAGAAACTTAACCAAAGCCTTTGCATGGGCCTCAGAACACAACAACAAAGCCAACATAGAAATTTTGGATGGGTTATGCCCCAGCTGCTCGACCATATTGTAGTCGCTCTTCTTTATTATCTTCAAAATTTCTTCCATTTCTTTCTTGGAAGCTTCTGGTGTGGTTACTGAATTGGCCCTGGTCAAGACAGGCTCAATCAGTATGTCTTTTCCTCGAGTCTCGTCCGACTCGGTGATAGGAGGGTCAATAGGAGTGATTACTGGAATTGCAGTAGTAGTCTCTGGTGGAACCACAGCAGGAATGATCACGGGACCGGTAGCAGTCTTCGGGGGAGAAATTTCAGGGGAGAACACCCTTCCACTTCTTGTTATTTTACTAGTTCCGGCAATATCGACGATGTCTGAATCATCATTTTCAGCAATCTTGTCTCCAATGGCTAGCATGTCCTACTTTACACCATAGTAATAGACATCGGCCTCATAGTTCCAAGGAACAGCTTTGTCTGAGGAGTATGGGATTGGTCCAGGCATGGTTATGATCAACTGAGTCACCTTCAGAATTGATGTAATCCTGACGGGTCTCTTAGCGGAGGCCCTGGGAGGATTGGTGGAAATGGTTATGATAGCAATGTCTTCACAGGAAATAGTCAGAACATGAGTCTTCTTAAACAGAATCTCTTTGTCATCCATTAGACATTGAACACCTGCCTTCAACAAAGGGAAACCAGTCGATAGAAATGAACAAAAGTGGCAACCTTCACCACAACCCAGAAATAAACCGGCCTTTAACAAACTCTCTTTGATAGTCATGATCAGGGTCACCAATTCTTCCACAGAGGTCACAAACATATCTTCTTCAACTGGATTAACACCCCGACCATGTTTCGGCATAGGAGCAGTGATAACATTGGGAGTCTCCGGGGGATCAAATTCAATCTCCTTAGCATCAATCAAATCCTGTACTTTGTTCTTCAAAGCCCAGCTGTCATTGGTATCATGGCATGGACTTTCTGAATGGTAAGCACAACGAGCATTCGGTTTATAGTAGGGAGAGGTGGTGTTCAGATTCTTTGGAGCTTCCCTCAGAGTAACCAGATTGGTCTTCAGCAACTGAGGTAAAATCTGAGACAGTGTCATGTTGATTTGAGTGAACTGTCTAGCTGGCCTTTCTGCTCTCGGCTGATTATTTCTTTGTTGAGCAGGTGCAGGGTTGGAAATCATAACAGCCCCTACCGTGGGACGGCGCTCGGTTCGATTCTGATTCTTTTGGTTGTAGACAGCACTGACTTCCTTTTTACCTGCAAACGGCTTCCTTGCAGCACTCGAAGAGGCATCCTTCTGAATTTTTCCACTTCGGATTCCAGCTTCCACTCTTTCTCCCGTTAAGATCAGTTCAGTAAAACCCGCCGATGAACTTCCAATCAAATGGTTGAAGAATGGCCCAGTCAAAGTTCCCAGAAACATATCCACGAGTTCCCTGTCAGCCAAGGGAGGTTGAACTCTTCCAGCCAAATCTCTCCACTTCTGAGCATAATCCTTAAAACCCTCGTTCGAACCCATAGACAGATTTTGGAGTTGTGTACGGGTGGGAGCGAGGTCCGCATTATACTGATATTGCTTGTAAAATGCAGCATCAAGGTCTTCCCAATTACGAACATTGGCCCTTTCCAGCTGATAGAACCAATCCAGTTGTGTTCCAGACAGACTGTCTTGTAATAAGTGAACCCATAAGTCTTTGTCAGCAGTATGAGGCTGTATCTTCCTCACATAAAAACGGAGATGCATTTTGGGACAAGAGACCATATCATACTTAGCAAATACCGGTGCCTTGAACTTTGGGGGGATGATAACCCCGGAGACCAGACCCAACTCTTCAAAATCCAGCCCACGAACCTTCTGGATTTCCATAGCACTCAGACGCTCTTCTAACTGCTTATACCTTTCATCAGCCAGAGGGTACTGCTCCTCATTGTAATCAATTTCATTATCAGACTCTTTAGGACTAGGGTCCTCTTCTCTGGCTTAAACCTCTTGGTTCTCTCCCTCTTTAGACGAAGAAGCTAACTGAACAACCCGTCGTGGCGGCCCTCTGAACCTTCTTCTCATATGTGCCACACCGGCTGTCTTCTTCGTCTTCTTGTTCTTCTTAACAATCAGAGCCTTCATCTCTTCCTGTCCTTTAGCCAGAGCCATAATCATTTTCTAGAATTGCATGTTCTGAGTCTGAAGATCCTTCACAGTTTGTTCAAGAGCCATCGCTAAAATAAACAGCGGAGGAGATGAGAATCTTGTTATGAATCATGTACATGCAATGCTATGAATGGGATGCGTATGCAATGATTTCAAAGACTTCGGGAAATTTAAATTTGCAAACCAAATTGAAACAAAGATTTTATTAGTTGAATTCAAAGTTCAAATGCCTTTTAGGCGTTACAATTAAAAACAAATCTAAAAACTAGAAAGAATCAAAATTCCCATGGATGCTTCCTCTTTGTGCCGAGATAGACATTAAGTCCTCTTTCCTCGTGGAACTTCTTTGTGAGTTCTAAAACCTTCCTCTCCTGGGCATAGAACTGATCCCTGTAGGTATCCCGCTCTTTCTTCAACTGAATCCAAGACCTCTGTAGTTCTCCAAGATCAGTGGGAAAATCAGGATGGAGAATCGTGTAACGAATACCCCCTTCATTAGTGGGTTCCACAATCACTGGTAGAACGGCCATATAGGGCATCCTAAGTTTCTGGGCGCGAGCTCGTACCCATTGGAGATAAGGTTCCATAGGAATGGAAACCTTTGGCCCCAAAGCCTTTGCTCTAGATCTGTGTACCATGCTCCAAGCTTGTATGAACCTCTGACGATACCCTTGAACATCATCCTCATAGTTGAATATAATGCCCTCAATAAGTAACTCATGGGGACCATCTCTTCGAGCATAACCAAATTGTCGCAGAGCTAAACAAGGATTGTAGGTTATACCCCCTCTGATGCCAAGTAACGGGACATTAGGGTACTCCCCACAACGGTCAATAATAGAAGTGTTTTCCATAGCTCGGGAACACCAGAGAATATTCATGTGAGCGAGTGACATTATCCTTTGCGACCAACCCAAACCTTCTTCATTCTTCAGTATGGACTTAGAGAGGTGAGAAATAAACCACCTCGACAGCAATGGCATGCAGCACATAAGAACTCCTCTTCTCTTCATGGTACGAGTATGGAGGGCGTGCAAAATATCTCCGAGCAAGGTAGGCGCGGGGTTGCAAGAGAGGAAGATCTTGATGGCATTCACATCTATGAATGAGTTTGGATTAGGGAATAATACTAACCCATATATTAAAAGATCCAAGACCTCCTCAAAAGCTTGAAAATCCATATCATCCCAAAATAGCTGGGCCTTGTCTATCAGGAACTTGGCTAGAAAACCCTCGACTCTGCGTCTTGTTTCCCAATTGGATACCACATCGACCCATTTCAGATGCAAGGCTGAGGCAATGACTTCTGGCTTAGGAACTTCTTCCAGACTTGTGAAAGGCAACTTTTCAAGAATGGGTATATCCAATAACTGAGAGAACTCTTCCATGGTAGGTACCAACTGATAGTCTGGAAAGGTGAAGTAGTGGTGCTTGGGATCAAAGAACTGAAAGAGTACACTCATCATCTTTTCATCAAAGTTTGAAGTAACCAGGTTGAGAAGTCGACCATGTCTCTTAGTGAACGCAGAATTTTCAGGGACCTTTGATACTAGCTCCTTGAGTTGGGAAGGTACTTTCGCAAAGCTGATTCAGATAGTGTTTCTATGAGCGGAAGCCATGATCTGCAAAACAGAACAAAGATAAATTCCCTTTGTCGTTGAAATGGTTAGTGCAATAAGAATGGATGCTATGTTATGATGCATGATGTCATGATAAATCACAGGTATAGCAAACACAGACAAATCACACCAAGTTCTTAGGTTTAAGGCATGTTTAAGTTTTAAGGTCATACTCTCTTGAAGTTTAGTTGGTTTCAAACCTGTCTCAGAAAAGTAACTGGGTTCTAAAGATTCTCAATACCACTGACCATCCTTTATCGGGCATTATTTCAGCTCAAGCAATCTTTTCTTGCGGTCGAAATATCCCAAATGTATGATCTCAATGAGTGTAGCATCGAGTATCAACCAATCCTCAGCTTTATACTGAGGCCGGCTATCTCACTACTTTCTAATGGCCAAGTTTGTTCAACTAAGGTTCTAAGGTCCATTAGTGATTCACGACACCATGCGGTGGCCCCGTATTCTCCTCGTTTCCACATGAAGGATACCAGTACCAACCAAAGTGTCACACCAACACAGCCATCGCTTAAACCATATCGGTTTATGTCATACAGTCTCCAAGATCTATTGCTGTTTACCTAAACAGTGTCCCTAGATCCGGGTGTAGGATCTTCAACAATACCCAAGCAAAAACCCTTAAAGATAAAGCAGGCAAAACAAACAAGAAAGCAATTTTAAAAATGACCTATATCCTAAGGTAAACCCCACTTTATTTTATTCCCCAGCAGAGTCGCCAGTTCTATGATACGGTAGCAGAACCGACTGTTAATACTGGTTTTCATTTTTTTGTTTGCAAAATGTCGCGGTAAGCAAGAGTCGCCACCGACTTTTATTTCATCCAACAAAGGAAAAGGAAAAAGAACAGAAAAAACCTTTTTCGAGATGTTTCTGAGTACGGGGGGTAAATTATAGAAAGGGAAGGTGTTAGCACCCTTTCTATCTGTGGTTTTCCACGGGCTCTTAGGTACTTGCTCATTTTGAAATTTCTTGGGTGTGCTTGTTTTGAAAAGTTTTGTTTTACTTCATTTTAACCCTTGTTTTTGTCCTCAAGAGCGTTACAAAGTTGTTTTTGAAAAGTGTTTGGTGAAAAAGTTTGTTCATTTGAGCAAGTACTTAAGAACTAATCTACCTACTCGAAAAAGACTGTTCGTTTTCCTTTTAGACAATGCTATCCCATTATTGAGAAATAGGTAGCATCATCGTTGGAATTTTTAAAGGGGCATTCGAAGGGACGAAATGGTCACTGAAGGCAACAAGGATACCTTAGTGTTTCGAAGGGACTATCGTCATAAGATCAATTCGTAGGCAACTCGAGGGACAAGTAGGGACTGTGATCTTTATGACGACTTTGAATCTTGGGTCATTGCTAAGGTATCTCTATGTTCGAGGGACACGACCATTATTTCCGAGGCAACCAAGTGAGGTAATACCCTAGGGGTGCAAGTGTGCAAAAGTGTTTGATTTCAGTTATATTTATCTTTGCAGTTTAGTGATCTAAGATTGATTCGTTAGTCATACACGCCTAAGTTGCTAATAATTATATACAAGCATCCAAAATATAAAAGCGAGAAGATAAAGGTCCTACGCTATTACAAGGCTTTTGCAGATACATAATTATCTTGACTGTAAATAAAAATGCGGAAGTTTAAACCCTAATTACTATTACAACCTCGAAACAGTTACAATAATAATAAAAGGAAATCAAAAAAAATGCGCACGGCGAATTAAATGCGAGAATTAAAGAACCCTAAAAAATTTAATTGAAAAAAAATATTTAAGTTATTATTATTTTTCGAGAAAAATTAATTAGGTTATGTGCAAATTAAAAACCCTAATTTCTTAATTTAAATTATATAGAAAAACAATTAAATTTCATAATTAAAGAAATTAATTAATTAAAGAAACAAAATATTTTTCTTTAAAAAAATGATTTTTGATGTTTTTTGTGATTTTTTAACTTAATAGAAAAAATGATTTTTGTTATTTGTAAAGAAAAAAAAGAAATTAAATAAACAATAAAATATAAGAAATAAAATAAAAAGATTAGAGATGGGCCTGTATTGAAGTTGAAAGGGGGGTGTACATCTGAACTTTTGGGACCATTAGTGGCTAAGCCCAGTCAACACGCTTGATCTTGTGTGGCCAGGCTTGTAGGGTGCACCATGGTCTTTGCTACCTGGGACATTGGATTGGATTGATGATGAATCACATGGTTGGATTAATGGATGCATGGTAGGTGCATGGACGCGTGGAGCATAGAATCTGTAGTGAAACATTAAGAAAATAGGGAAAATGTTGGGACCTGGGATCGAACCCAGGTCCTCCCACTCAACATACGCGTGCTTAACCAACTGGGTTGCAATGCTTAGTTGTTAATGTAATAATAACAAATGATAATATATAAAAAAAACAAGTGGATTGACGAATTTACAAAAACGCGCGCCAGCATTTGAATGAACCAACGATGATTAGCCACGTATCTTCTTATTCCCTTGTCCGTCGTTTTAGGTCTGTAACTTTTACCTACAGAGAAACTTCCATGGCTATAACCCTGTGACTTTCAAAAATCAACAACAAGCATGATAAATTAATTCCAAATACATGGATCAACTCGTCTTGATGCCACGAGCATCATGATACCCTTTTCTTGGGCCAATTTAATTTGTATAAAAAAACCTAAAATGGTAAAGCAAACCCTAGCAATGGCAATTACGAGTACAGGCACTGAATTGTCAATTAAACCATTCAAACATGTTGCAACTATGTCAATGAACACAAATATATCATTAGAACATGTTTATGATGCAAGAATTATTGTAATCGAATTTGAAAAAAAGAACAAATCGCGTGGGTGTTATGTGCCAATTTTGGGCTTGTGGAAGCTTGTAATTGATCGTGCTAGCTTCTGGGAAGGTCCAGGAAACGATTGGTAGCTTTGAAATTCTTTGAATCGGCCTCTAAGCTAGAAATCGATCTACCACTTTTTTGACAATTTTTTCAGTTTTTGTTTGCAGCTTTTACGACCTGTCTCCTTCTTTTCTTGGCTTGGTTGTGTCCTATAAATGTATTAGAATTGATTAGGTCAACAAAAATGCATTGTATCTTGGTGAATTAAGGAGATTGGATTTGATTTTGTTTTTGTATTATATCTTTCCAAAACAACCAAAATCATTCTATTTTTACTTCAATCAACCCTTGCACGATTTGGATGTGATATGCTAGCTTGATTGGATTTGATTCCTACAAAAAATCAGATCAAAAATCAATCTTTTACATTTTTTGTAATTTATTTGATTTAATTTGAATTTTAAATAATAAAAAATAAAAATAAAATAAATAATGAAGCAAATAAAATGCAGATACTGATTTGGGTCGTGGACCATGTCACAAGAAAGATGCAATCATGAAAAACTAGGCCCATTTGACAAAAAATGCATTTTTGAGCACATTTGACTTTTGGCAATTTTGTAAAAAATGGTCAACTTTGACAAGGCATATCTCCTCCAATTTTAACTCTAGAGAGGTGTTCTTGGATTTTTTAGAAAGCTTAGGATGTCCCCTAAACAAACTTTTTGGTCTCATCTCAATTGGGTCTTCCATGTTCATGTAAGAAGCTTTGACCAAAAAGGTGTTTTTGTTGACTTTTCAAAAGGACCTATAATGTAGAAATTCATATCTTTTGATTAGTGCATATTTTGAACTTGTGGGATGAAGATGAATTGTAGGGAATTGTATCCTCTTCAAAATGAGACTTGGATGGAAAAATTTTGATAAAGTATGAAGAAGTTATGCTTGGTTAAAGTTTGGTTAACTTTTCCTAAGAAACCCTATTTAGCAACTTTTGGGTTGTGATGAATTTGGGGCATTCCTTGGGGAATAATGATCAATCCTTGATCAAATTATGAATATAACTTAAAAATGTTTATGTTGACCAAAAATATTGAAGTTTGACTGTATGTGGGCCACAGTTGACTTTTGACCTAGTATAGTTTATTTCCAGGCATTCTGAGCAGTTGACTGAGAAAACTTCTTGTGCAAGGCATGAAACTTGACATGGATGATCTTTAGAATATATTGGGACCATGGAAAGCATTTGGGACCTTTTGACTTCAACCATACTGATGAAAATGGAAACCCTAATTTGAAGTACATTGCCTTAGGAGAGAGTTTGTCTGGTCAACTCTTGGGCATCCTTGAGCAAGTTGAGGACTTCAATGGGCATGTGTTGAGTAAAATGAGAGGGCAAATTTTGGGGTACAACAGAATGATTGTTATATTATGTGGTGAAGAGGATTATGTGGTGAGTCACCTAAGCTCATTTAGATATGTGGAAATTGAGGGTGAAGTGCACGAAACTCCATTTTAGGAATTTGAGGTTGTCCAAGTTGTTAAAACTCCTCGTCCAGAGGTAAAGAAGTCAGAGGACTCAATGACATCTTTCAATCAAGCTCAAGTTGTCGTTGAATCAGGGCACGTCGAAGGTTGGGGCAGTGTTAGAACTTCCGGTAAAGAAAGACAAGTTCGGTTTGGGGTTTAAAGAAGGTCAAAATTCCAAATGGTTGTTCCCAGAGTTCCAGGTTCTCCTAGTCCCATCAAGTTTATAAGTGTTGGTACCAGTAAAAGAGGAGAAGTCAATGCGATAGATGAAGAAGTTGACAGCGATTACGACATGGATAATTGGATTCAACCAATTGTCCCAGGTCAAGAGCTATCCAACTGGTCTTCTAAAGACGTCACCACGGTCACCCGCTCTCAGGAGTAATTTTCCTTTGTTTTTCATCATGCAATAATTCTTATGTTATGCCCAAGACATAGTGAACATTTTGTAGGGCCACAATGTTTTCATTTACAATCTTATCATAAATAAAGGACATTTTTGCATTCAAATATTTTGTTCCTTGTCTTTCTTTTTACTTTTTATTTTTACAAAAAAAATGGCAATGTATTTTTATTTTTTCTTTGTTAATCATAATCTAAAATAAAAATAAATCATCAATCATGCAGATCCAATTCCATATTTATCCCGGATTCCATTGACAATGATTTTTCTATGGCTTATTATGACTTTGATAATCCAATATATTAAACCGAAGAAGGAGGTAAAGAAGATTGTGAACTTCCTGAAGAGGTGGCCAGACTATTGAGGCATGAAGAAAAGGTCATTCAGCCACACCATATGTCATACCCCAAATTTGTCCTACCCTTTAATAAAATCATCTGGCTTATGCATCATCATGCATGTACCCTCCATTAGTTCATCTAACAACAAGGCTTGGCATTTGGGATCAATGGTCATAGTAAGTAGGGTTTCACATGATGATTAGGGATTCATTTCTTCCGCAAGTTTATTTCAACTGGAGATACAAGACATTGAAGGTCATCTTCTTGTTCTCATGATTACTACTTGATTAGGGGTTACTTCCCTAAGCATGTGCCATATGATACAAGACATTGAAGGTCATCTTCTTGTTCTCATGATTACTACTTGATTAGGGGTTACTTCCCTAAGCATGTGCCATATAAGGGCCATTCAAAATGCAAGTTGAAAAGAAGACTACTTGGAATGTTTGGACTTTGTCATTGGAATTCAAAAGTTATCATTACATCAAAGTCATCATCACCATTACATCATAGCCATTACAAGGATCATTCAATTACATTAAGGCACTTTAAAACGTGATGAGTCAATTTAGTATCACTTGGTCTATTCAAAGTGCAAAGGCAAAGAAGTTTGGAGTTTCAAATTCAACAAATTAAAAAAGAGAAAATGAAAAGTACTTCACTTCATGAAAAGTCAATATTTTACATTAAAAGTCATTAAATTTCAAGAGAGGCCATTACATGTTTTCAAGACCAATCGCCATTCATTACGAGATACTTTTCTTTCAAAATTTCAAACAAAAGGATTACAAAAATGGAAACTACAAAGGAAATATGAAGAATCCAAAAGAAATGTCATTGAATTTTCGAGCATGGAATCATTACAAATACCATTTCAAAATCACAAGTTCATTGTCATTACATCAATACATTTACATCAAAAAATACATCCTAAGCCTAAACTACTTCATACCTTGCTTCATGTTTATCCTCTTCAAACAGTCGTTCCTTTTATTCCATCATCATGCCAAAGCATATGCCTTCACTATGTCCTAGCTAATCCTCAATCCTCCTCCATTCATGAACTTCATAAAATCGTGCTTTGAACTGACTCATACTCGCACCTTTGCCACCATCCAAACATATTAAATCCTGGCTCTGCAACCAATTCAATTCATAAGCCAAAAACCAGTTGAAGCAATTCACAAATAATCATGGAATAAACTGAAACAGTCACACACATATTAAGATATAACTCAACTCACGAATTCGATATCATCACACATCATGGTCACTTCAGTACAACAAAAGTTCATACTCAAATGCCCCATGGAATAAACAAAAACACAATTCAGGAGAAGCTCAGAGTTAACTATTACTGTCCAGATTTGGAGGATTCATCAGTGAAAACACGAGTCACATACAATCCACATCACAGTTTTTCAGAACAAAGAAAAGGCAAATACATATATCAAGTGCCAATTTCTACTAACCCTAAACAGACTTTTTAAACAGGTTATAAACCTTTCTTCCTTTAACTAACATCACTAACATCCCTAGACAGTTACTAACCACACCTTCATCCCCTAACTAAAACTAAACTACATCCTAATTTTCTTTTGTATAAACTAACCAAACTGCCATAACCCAAACAATAACTAACTCCCTCCACCTTTAATAGCTACTAACAAAAAATTTGTTTAAAATTTACTAACCAATTTTGAAACACATAAACAACTAACTTGTTCCCTAGTAACTAATAGTGCCAGCTCATTCTAACTTCCCTTCAACTAAACCTAACATAATAACAACCAACTTCTAACTGCTAACTAAATTCAAAACCCTTCATAACAACATCAAATATCACCCTCCATTTGATAACTACCTTCAACTCAATCCTATAACTAACACAACTTATTATAAACTAACTCTCTAACAGAGTAATATAATTTCAACAGCCGATAAACAAACTTCTAACAGATTTCTCAGAGGATCATTTTTTCACCAAAAATACACGCTTCATCATCACCCTTTCCCTTACCTTAATATTCTCTCTTCTCAATCCTCTCTCATCATTAACCATCATTCAAATCTCTTTCACTCTTTGAGCTCAGAACAACCATTCCTTCACCTCAACCTTCACTCCTCAATCTTCACCACTTACTCCATGTCTTCAATCCAGTTACTTCCTCGTTTTCACTACACAGCTTCGCCTTCATTACCTCCATCATATTCTCTGGTTTTCATTCCCTCTCAAGCAAGAATATGACACACACACTCCTTCTAGAAATCTCGAGCCTCTCAAACACAACTTCTCAATAATATCGCAACAACAACGATTTTGGCTGGAATTTTGCACACGATGCATATACGAAAGTTCAGAAGTAGAAGAAGATGGAGTATATTACAGAAAAAGAGACAAGAAGATAAAGTGAGTTTGTTACCTGAGTTTCACGGTGGTCGGGAATCTCCACCACCGTATCGGATATTCAGGTCTCTGAAACTGGTTCTTTTTACGCTTTTCTCGACTTCTATCCACGCGCTGTTGAAACTTACACAAGGTAAATAAAACTTGTATATTGGAAAAACTTATCTTTGAGTCATTACATGAATCATATTTATACAAGAGGTAAAAGCTAACAAACTCTAACTAACTCTAACAAACTATTTTCAGTTTTGTAACAACCAACTAACTATACACTAATAAAGCTAAAAGCTAAAAATGACTAGTCAAGCTATACAATGTATGTACAATTTCAACACCCTCCCTCAAGCTTAGCTATACAAGTTCTTGATACTAAGTTTGGATAACAACATTTGAAACTGAGGTGCATGGAGAGCTTTAGTGTGTATATCTGCTAGCTGGGCATGAGTTGGAATAGGCATTAGCTTCAAGACTCCTTGTTGAACTTTATCTCTTACCAAATGACAATCGATCTCGATGTGCTTTGTTCTCTCATGGAATGTGGGGTTTTTTGCTATGTGAATAGCAGATAAATTGTCACAATATAGAGTTACTGGTGTCATATTGGTCTGATGAAGATCTGCCAACAAATACAACAACCATTGAATCTCACATGATGTAGTAGCAATTGCTCTATATTCAGCTTCTGAGGATGACCTGGATACAGTACTCTGCTTCTTAGATTTCCAGCTCACCAATGAAGAACCCTAAAATATATTGTAACCTGTAACTGATCTCCTTGTGTCAAGGCATGAAGCCCAATCTGAATCAGAGAATGTTGTGATTCTGTGTGTAGAGTTTGCTGGGAAAAACAGCCCTTGACCTGGTTGCATCTTGAGATATCTGAGAACTCTTAATGCAGCATCATGATGTTATTTCATTGGTTTTGCAAGAAATTGACTTAGTGTACTTACAGCAAAGCATAAGTCAGGTCTGGTATTGGTAAGATATAGCAATCTACCAATCAATCTCCTGTAAGCAGAAATATCTGGAAAAATGTCGTCAGTTTGGAGCTGAAACTTTGTCCCAGGAACCATAGGTGTGTTAACTGGCTGACAAGCTAACAGACCTGCTTCCTCTATTAATTCTAAAGCATACTTTCTCTGAGAGAGGACTAAACCTTGTTTAGATCTGGCCACCTCAAAACCAAGGAAATACCTCAAATCACCTAAATCCTTGATTTTGAATGCATTGTCTAAATGAAGCTTGACTCTATTTATCTCTGCTAAATCATCCCCTGTCAACACTATATCATCCACATAGATCAAAAGAATAGTGAGATAAGGAGAATCATGCTTGACAAATAAAGAATAATCACTCTTGGACTGTTTATAACCCAAAGAAAGTAATGAAGTTGTCAGTTTGAAATTCCATTGCCTACTTGCTTGTTTCAAGCCATAAAGGGACTTGACAAGCTTGCTGACCTGCTTTGAATGAGAAACTTTGTAGCCAAGAGGAGGTACCATGTAAACTTCCTCATCAAGATAACCATGCAAGAAAGCATTATTAACATCTAATTGTTTTAAAAACCAGTTTTTAGAAACTGCTAAAGCTAAAACTAACCTCACAGTTGTCATTTTAACAACTGGAGAAAAAGTCTCAAAATAATCTAATCCCTCTTGCTGAGTATAACCCTTAGCTACTAAGCGAGCTTTAAATCTCTCAATGGTCCCATCAGCATGTCTCTTGATTTTATAAACCCATTTGCAGCCAATTGGGTGTTTGCCTGGAGGTAAATCAGCCAACTCCCATGTGTGTGTACTCTCAAGAGCAGCAATTTCAAGATCCATTGCCTTCCTCCAACATTCCTCCTTTACAGCTTGGTTATAGGTTTTGGGTTCAGACAAAGTAGAACAAGCCATAACAAAAGAAAAATATGAAGGACTAAGAGAAGAATAGGAAAGAAAATGATCAAGAGGATAGAGATTACCTGAGTTGGATGAATGAGATCCCTGAGATTGAGAATGAGCCAAATTACAATGATAGTCCTGCAAGTAAGAGGGTTTGGATTTTTGTCTAGTTGATTGTCTTACAGGTGCAGGCAACAAAGGTGGTTCTACAGGTGGGTTAATAGGTGGGGCATGATTTTGTGGTTGTATAGTTGGTTCAGGGTGAGTAATTGGATCTGTGTATATAGGAAGAGTAGGAGCAGGAAGGGGATTACCAGGAAGATCAGAGGGCAAAGGAGTAGTATAAAACAATGAACCATGTGATTCTAAATCAATTTGTTTAAAAGGGAAAACAGTTTCATAGAAAATCACATTTCTAGACAAGAATATTTCCCTTGAATGAAGATCTAATAAAAGATATCCTTTAACTCCCTCTTTATAACCCAACAAAATACATTTCCTGGCCCTAGCTTGAAATTTAATTCTGTGTGCAGATATGGTAGTAGCATAGCATAAAGATCCAAACACCCTTAGATGATCCAATTCTGGTATTTTGTTATGCAACAACATATAAGGTGATTTATAAGAAAGAACCTTTGTAGGTAAAAGATTAATCAAGTAAGTAGCATGTAATATGGCAAAGGACCAGAATTGAATCGACAAATTAGAGTGAAACATCAATGCTCTTGCAACATTTAAAATATGTTGATGTTTCCTCTCTACTATGCCATTTTGTTGTGGAGATTCCACACAAGTTTTCTGATGTTGAATCCCATGTTTGATATAAAAATCGGGCATGATAAATTCAACACCATTATCTGTCCTAATGAACTTGACTTGGTTCTGAAAGTGTTTTTGTGAAAACTCAATAAATCTTTGTAAGACAAGCCTAGTTTCTGATTTCAGTTTCATCAATTTGACCCAAGTAAACCTAGATTTATCATCCACAATAGTAAGGAAATACTTTGCACCAGTTACAGAAGTAGAACTATAGGGACCCCAGATATCAACATGTAACAATTGCAATATATTTTCAGAAGAAGTGTGACTTAAAGGAAAAACCAATCTATGCTGTTTTGCAAAATGACATGAATCACAAGGATCACAGTGAGATAAAGGAATAGTGGGATACAACTTGTGCAAATTTTGAAAACAAGTGGATGATAGGTGTCATAATCTATGATGCCATACATGAGGCACCTTTATTGTAGAAACTACTATCATATTGACCTGATGAAAAGAAGCCAGAGGTTGGATTTGCTTGAAGGGTGGCAGAACCATGATGTAAAGCCCACTCTTGATCTCAGCTCTCCCAATCATCTTCAAGGTGATCTTGTCCTGTACATAACAGTAACTGTTACTAAAAACAATTCTGTTGGGTAAGGTTTTGGTTAGTCTTTGTACAAAAATGAGGTTAACATCAAAAGTAGGTACATATAGGACATTATGCAAGGTTAAAGTAGAAGAAAGAATAACTGTTCCCATGCAAGTTGCCAAAGCTGTAGCTTTGTTGGGTAAAGAAACAGTTACTGGAGTAATTTTGTAATAAGAAACAAAGAGAGTTAAAGAACAAGCAATGTGATCAGTGGCTCCAGAATCCATGACCCAAAGCATAAAGATGTTACCTATACCATTAGCAATGGCATTGTAGGATGTCACAATGTTGGATGAAAGGGAGCTAGTTGTAGGTTTGGAGGAAGGGAGCAAGGCCAATAGACTTTGTAACTGTTCTCTTGTGAGCTCCACCCCAGAGGAAGAAGATTGATCCTCATCTGTTGAACAAATGTCTCCAGAAGCAGCAATGAAGGCCTTCTTTGGCTTGTATCCATTAGGAAAACCCGGAGGATAACCATGCTTCTGAAAGCATGTGTCAACAGTGTGATTCTGCCTACCACAATGAGTACACTGCCTCTGACCCTTAGTATTGGACTTCTGGTAAGATGGTTTACCTTTCCCAGCATATGAACTTGGAGAAACAAAAGCTTGAGAAGAAGCAGATTGAACTGCCAAGGCCACAGGCTCTGGCAGAACACCAATATTAAGATGACGTCCTGCTGAATGATCATAGAAAAAATTTTGGGCAAATCTGGCAAAGGATCCATCAAAAGAACCTGAGAACGAGCTGCAGCAAAATTGTCATTCAAACCCCTCAAGAAACACAATACACAATCGTTATCTCTGTATTTCTTGATAATCTTCACAGCCTCACAACAACAACCAGTGGCAGAAAGACAAACGGGAATTGGACGGTAATTGCACATTTCGTCCCACAAGATTTTCATCTTAGTATAGTAGGCAGTAATTGACAAATCTCCCTGATGTAAAGAATAAAGCTCATGATGAAGATGAGAAATACGAACCGAATCGCCCTGAGAAAAACGAGCTTTGAGGTCCTTCCAAACATCCACAGCAGAATCAAACCAGATGATGCTAGTTGCAATATCATGAGTGACAGAATGATTGATCCAAGACAACACCAGATTGTTGCAACGCTTCCAAGCAGAAACCATAGGATCAGTGTCAGGGAGTTTCGGAATCGAACCATCGACGAAGCCAAATTTGTTCTTCATCTGTAACGACATCTCCATGGCTCTAGCCCAACCATGGTAATTACTACCATCAAGAACAGGGGAAACAAGAACCAGAGAGGGATTCTCATTCGGATGGATGTAGTAATCATGTGTGGAATCTTGCAAATTTGCAGTGGTGATAGGAACCCTAGCCGCCATTGTTGGACAAAAAACTTCAGGAACCAGAAAACCAAGGGGAACACGAACAAATCAAATTGATAGAAAGAAAACAATCGATTCAGAGTAGAATTGAAGAATTACGATGCTGAAACGAAGAAAAATCAAAGCATCAAAGAGAAGAGAAAAGGGAAACGAAGAAGATGCGGAAACGAGAGAGGTTTCTCTCCTGATACCATGTTGAAACTTACACAAGGTAAATAAAACTTGTATATTGGAAAAACTTATCTTTGAGTCATTACATGAATCATATTTATACAAGAGGTAAAAGCTAACAAACTCTAACTAACTCTAACAAACTATTTTCAGTTTTGTAACAACCAACTAACTATACACTAATAAAGCTAAAAGCTAAAAATGACTAGTCAAGCTATACAGTGTATGTACAATTTCAACACGCGCCTTCATCTAATTAGAGCCCTACCTGCTTTAATTTTGCGAATTTGCACTTGATTATTTCAATTTGCAACACTTAGGGTTTCCACTTTAATTCTTCGATCCCTCAACATAGTAAATATTTTTGAAAATCTAATGCTAGTTTCATGACTAGAACGTGAATTCGGGTAGGGTTTATGTTATGATGTAGTTGTTAAGGAAGTGTGGAGGTGGTGACAGCGGTGTTTGCTCGCCGGGAACAACGAATGGAGAAAGAGAAACGTTGAGAGGGGAAGAGGAATTTGATCGTGGAAGTTAGAGAGTCTCAACAAAATGTAACCCTAAGCTTGACATGATTGGAAAGATTGAGCTGAGTGCTTCAAACGGTCACATGTTCATCCTAGTTGCTATTGATTATTTCATTAAATGGATGGAAGCAGCTTCTTACAAGATTGTGACCAAGAAGGTCGTTACCAACTTCATTAGAAAAGAAATCATAAGTCGTTATGGAATTCCTAACAGAATCATCAATGATAATGGTTCAAACCTAAACAATAAAATGATGAAGGAGTTATGTGAAGAGTTCAAGATTGAACACCATAATTCATCTCCTTACCGATCGGAGATGAATGGCGCAGTCGAAGCTGCTAACAAGAACGTAAAGAAGATAGTCCTGAAAATGTTGAGAACGTACAAAGATTGGTATGAAATGTTGTCTTGAGCTCTATATGGCTACAGGACTTTTATGCGTACTTCAATTGGGATAACCCTCTTTTCTCTTGTCTACGGTACAAACGCGATGCTTCCAGTTGAGGTAGAGATTCTTTCGTTAAGTGTTCTGATGGATACTAAGCTTGACGAGGTAGGGTGGGTTCAGGCAAGACTTGACCAGCTCAATCTGATTGAAGAGAAACGCTTGGCCGCCATTTGTCATGGTCAATTGTATCAAAAGAGAATGAAAAGGGTGTTCGACAAGAAAATCTACCCTCAAAAGTTTTATCCTGGTGATTTGGTCGTAAGGAAGATTATTGTGCAAAGCCATTCCGATCCAAGGGGCAAATTGACTCTCAACTATGAGGGACCATACATCGTGAAGAAAGCCTTTTCAAGAGGTGCTCTAATCCTGACAAACATGGATGGGGAAGACGTTCCACTTTCAGTCAATTCAAACTCAGTCAAAAAATAATATGCATAAAGGACCCGCTAAGTCGAAAACCCGCAAGGGTGACTTAGGCAAAAATAGGCATCCCGGTGAACAAAAAAAAAGAAAGTCTAGGCAAAAGTTAGGGATAAAAATGAAGGAAAAAAAGAGAATAACCTGCTAAGTCGAAAACCTGAAAAGGCGATTTAGGCAAAAATGAGTATCTCGTTGGATTGAAAATCCGAGAGGGCGATCCAGACAAAAATTAGGGATCATGAGCAAGAGGCTGAAGTCTGAATACTCTTCACAAATGACCATGTACACCCTTTTCACCTTGGCAGTGAACGGATCCATCCAACCACTACTCTTTAGAGGCAAGGCATTGAGACTATCAAAGATATGGGAGCTGTAACGATACTAGTTTTAATGGAACTTCGAGCATTTCTCATTGCCATTTTACCTATTATATTTTCTTTTCCTTTTCTCAACTACCTCATTTAAGAGTTGCATCCTTGTACAAACGCCTACTTACGGGCTAATTTTCAATCAATAAAGTTGTTTTCATCCAAAAAGCATTATTTATTATCGTTGATGTTTTTTCCATATGCGAAATGTGGCTTAATTATTTATTGAACATTGCATTGAAAACATGGGGAATAATAATTTCAATCTAAAATGAAACATGACTTTAAATTGATACAAAATCATCACAAAGGGGTGTCGTAGCATTCCAAGCATTGTTTCTTCGTATAGGTAGCAACCTGTGATGGTCACCTTTGACTCAGTCAGCATTGCTAAGGTCGTTCTTATCCCCTGCAGATGTTCCAAGTATACTCCCCAGCAGTACAGTAAACTGGGGCATCCAAGGTTTTTATGCGGTTCGACGTACATATTCAGCATGATTCCCTAACAGCAGTAAACTTAGGGCACTCAAAGTCTTCGTGTGATTCAACACGTCATGTGCATTTCTCCAACAGTGTAAACTTGGGGTACGCAGAATCTTTGGGTGATTCAGCGCATGCATGTGCAATTCCCTAGTAGAGTAAAATTTGGGCATTTGAGAGGTTTTACGTGGTTCAGCATGTAATCCCGACAGAGTCATCCTCTAATTTCCAGCAGAGAAGTAAACTGGGACACTCGAAGACGTCCATGTCCATTTCCTGATTCCCTAAGTGGTCAAGATGTATTTCCTAGCACGATGCAGACTCGGGGCATTCAAATAGATTCATATGATGTTCATCATGCAACTCCCCAGCATGTTTGTATCCATTTTACCATCTCCAAGCAGTTGAGGATGTAGAGAAGTCAGATGAGATCACTTCCTCCCTAGTAAAGCTACAATTCAGAATTCAGTGGCGTACCTGAAAGCTCACTTCATCAGTAATTCGATCCCCAGTGAAGTTACCAATGATCTTTGGTACTACAAACTTTCCAGCACCAATCTATATTGGTATATCAAGACAAAGAGCAACGGTTCCCAATGAGCCTGTTCTTATCCCTACAAAGTTTGTTTCTCTTCACTTTGCATATAGTTGTCGCTGCATAACATGGCATCCTCGAAATGTGTAGCATATCCATTAAAACGGATCATTACTCCATACAAAATTCAAACATGCATACGAAGCATAAGTCAGATTTGGCAACCTTGTACGAAAGACCTGAATCATTCAAAGTAGTTCACAAAGAATATCACTCCAAAATCCCCAGCTGATTTACTTTGTTACATCACGATACCCAGCTAATAGCGCTAGTACCATGTGCTCCTGAACACTCGTTTGTGTCAGTCTCCTGAACACTCGTCTGTATAAACCTTCATCACTCTAAACACTTGTATGTGTCAGTCTCCTGAACACTCGTCTGTGTCAACCTTCATCGCTCTAAACACTCGTCTGTGTCAGTCTCCTGAACACTCGTTCGTGTCAGTCTTCTAAACACTTATCTATGTCGACTTCTTGAACACTCATATGTGTCAGTCTTCTAAACAATTGTCTGTGTCAGTCTTCTAAACACTCATCCATGGCAGTTTCCCAAACACTTGTCTGTGTCAGTTATTTAAACACTCGTCTATGCCAGCTTTTCAAACACTCATTTATGCCTATCTTTCCCTCAAATCCAAGTAAAATCAATACACTTGGTTGTTCCATACCTCTAGTCATCGTGTCATAATTGATATTCTCACATCTTTAGAATTGTAGGTCGCCCGTAGGCCTAGTTTCTGGTAGATCGCTCATAAGTCTTACCTTAGGATTTTTTATCATCCGTAGATCTAGATTTTCCTGTAGGTCTCCCGTAGGCGTAGTTTTTTGGTAGATCGCTCACAGGTCTTACCTTAAGATTTTAGATCGCCTGTAGATCTAGATTTCCATGTAGATCATCCATAGATCTTTCTCTCCCATAGATCGCCCGTAGATTTCACTCTCCTAGCAGATCACCTGTAGGTCTCGCTTCGTAGGATCGTAGATCGCTCGTAGATCTAGATTTCCTTATAGGTCGTTTGTAGGCCTAGCTCCCTTGGCAGATCGCCCCTAGGTCTCGCTTCTTTAGGATTGTATATCGTCCATAGATCTTGCACTCTTGTAGATTTCCCATAAGTCTTACTCTCTTAGGATTATAGGTCGTCTGTAGATCTTTCTCTCCTTGTAGGTCATCCGTAGGCCTTGTTCCCTAAGTAGATTGCTCATGGGTCTCTCTCTCCGTAGGATCACAAATCGTCCATAGATCTTATCCATTGTCTTTTCATACTTATTATATAAATCTCCATGTCGCATAACAAACATCTCTTTCAAGAAGCTTGTATTGGCACCGTTACCACGTTGCAAGTGATCACTACTCAAAATTCATCTATATACCTTTTTCACTAGAAAAATAAAGTATTTCTTTCCCCAACAGATATTAAAAAAAAATAACCTGCTCATACCATCCTTTCAGAATAAATTTTCGGCATTGATATTTAATCATCTTCTACCTCGAATGTTCGAAAGGCTAACGCCAATCTCACTTTCAGGTTTAAGACGATTAAATATGGGGAGCTGTCATACCATAAATTTGTCCTACCCCTTTATAAGGATCATCTGACTTATGTATCTTGCATCTTTCATGTACATAATACTCATTAGGTCATCTAACATCGCATGCATCATTAATCCATAAATGGTCATGGGATCCAGGTATTTCTTTCCGGAAGCTACACAAAAAAATTATTCCACTAGATAGCATAACAAGGGAAAACTCTGGTTTTTCAAGGTCTAAATGTGTTCCAAACGTTTTGTAAGCTATCAAATCAACAATCAATCAATCTATCATCATGTCAAGCTCTCATGTATGTCAACACACTCTGAATTGCTGAGAAATTGGGCGTTTCAATGAATTTGAGATTGTGCGAACCAGAAACAGTGTTTTCGCTGATTTGAGCTTAGAAATTCATAACTTGCAATCGGGATACTGTTTTGAAATGGTTCCTCGGGTATTGGAACCGTCTCGATATTTTCTTCATTTCATATATTCAGACCGGAAGCCAATTCCGTGAAGAAAGTCTCCAAAGAATTTGATTTCCCTGAAACGATATTTGAATTTAATGACTGGTTATCTGTTTCTCGGGTGTTCAGAAATTCGTAACTTTCATCCGATTCAGTATTTTCAGGTGATTCATCGAGCATTGAGACCGTCTTTGTTTTCTTATCATTTCTCATGTTCGGATCGGAAGCTTATTTTATGAAGAAGACCTCTGAGAATTTTAATTCTTTGAAGACAATGCACTGAATTTAATTGTTGGTCTGTCGTTTCACGGGTAATCAAAAATTCATAACTTCTAATTAGAATACTGCTTTGACGCGGTTCTTGAGGCGTTAAAATTGTCTTAATATTATCTTTAATTCGTATGTTTGGCTCGGAAGCTGATTCGGTAAAGAAGATCTTCGAATGTGCTGATACTTTGAGAAGAAACAGTGAAAATACGGTGAAAACGGTGTGCTGAACCGTTATTTTTCATACGTTCAAAAATTCATAACTTCCTCCCGGTTCAACATTTTTAATTGGTTCATTGAGTGAAAAATCCATCTTTCAGTCAATTCAGACTCAGTCAAAAAATACTATGCATAAAGGACCCGCTAAGTCGAAAACCCGCAAGGGTGACTTAGGCAAAAATAGGCATCCCTGTGAACAAAAAAAAAAAGAAAGTCTAGGCAAAAGTTAGGGATAAAAATGAAGGAAAAAAAGAGAATAACCTGCTAAGTCGAAAATCTGAAAAGGCGATTTAGGCAAAAATGAGTATCTCGTTGGATTGAAAATCCGAGAGGGCGATCCAGACAAAAATTAGGGATCATGAGCAAGAGGCTGAAGTCTGAATACTCTTCACAAATGACCATGTACACCCTTTTCACCTTGGCAGTGAACGGATCCATCCAACCACTACTCTTTAGAGGCAAGGCATTGAGACTATCAAAGATATGGGAGCTGTAACGATACTAGTTTTAATGGAACTTCGAGCATTTCTCATTGTCATTTTACCTATTGTATTTTCTTTTCCTTTTCTCAACTACCTCATTTAAGAGTTGCATCCTTGTACAAACGCCTATTTACGGGCTAATTTTCAATCAATAAAGTTGTTTTCATCCAAAAAGCATTATTTATTGTCGTTGATGTTTTTTCCGTATGCGAAATGTGGCTTAATTATTTATTGAACATTGCATTGAAAACATGGGGAATAATAATTTCAATCTGTTGTACCCCAAAATTTTCCCTCCCATATTCTTCAAGTTTGACAAGCATCATCTCAATTTGCTCAAGTCTACTCAAGGGTTGCACAGTTCAAACACCCTCCTAAGGCAGTCAAAATTAGGGTTTTGGTTCCTTCAGTGAATTTGAGATTTTCAATGGCTCAAACAAGTCTCATGTGCCTATATACATTGCCAAGCATCCATATGCCAAGTTTCAAGGCTCACAAGGTCAAGTTGCACAGTCAAAAGCCCTAATTGCTTCACAATCAACTGTAGGGGTAAAATGGTCATTTGGCAGTCAAAAGTCAAAAAATTTGGTCAACATCCTATTTGGGCCACAATCATCATTTGATCAAATCTTGATCATGATTCCACAAGCATGGCTCAAAAATCATCAAGATGCAAAAGTTTCCATTTTTGGACAGCTGAAAAGTCAACTGTAACTTGACCAAGGCATAACTTTTTCATGGTTCATCATAAAAATCCCATCCAATGCTCATTTTGAAGGGGATGACATTTCCTACAACTCATCTTCACATTCCAAGTCCAAGAAATTCTCCCACAAAAAGTTATCAATTTCAACATTATATGTCATTTTCAAAAATCAACAAAAAAGCATTTTAAGTCAAAGGCCATAACTTGAGATTGGTAAATCAAAATGACATGGGACCAAAGGCATTGGTTAGAGGACTTCAAGACCTTTCCAAAATGTTCAAGAACATGTTCATATGATCAAAATTGAGCAAGATATGCATTGGAGAAGTTGGGAAATTTTTGTGAAATGGCAAAAGTCAACTATCCTTGAAACTTCAATTTTTGACAAAAGGGCCCGCTTTTTTCCACTTGATTCAGCCTTGTCATGCCACCCACGTGTCCCATGATCAATTTCAAGACCAAATAATTATTTTTCTATTTTTATTTAATTTTTATGGATTTAACTCATTTTAATCCATAATAATTCAAGTAAAATCAAAAGAATTGATTAAATGGTATCTTGTGGTTTGATTAGCCTTCATGAAGCATATTCTAGTTGCCAAATTCGTGTAAAGCTCATTTAGGCATGAAAATTCAAAATTTGGACAAAGCTTTGAAAGGCCTTTAATGGTGGTTAAGAAGAAATCCAAAACTTCAATGCACAAGTTTAAGGCTCCTAATGCTGACTTAAATCCCTTGATACATACATATGCAAGTCTCTCCAACCTAAAGCATGACCTAGAGCTCATTGAAACAGCAAAACAAAATTCCAAAAACTTGAAGAAAAGTTGAAAACTGAATTCTCACTTGCAGGCCAATTCGAACCCTTTTCTTATTTACAATACATTGCTGGACCTTCCAGGAACACATTGCCATCTAGAACAAGCCTTAAAGCTCAAGAGAACGCTCTAACAGATTCACGGTTTATCACTTTTCTTCCAAAATCATAAACTTTGATTCATGCATTTTTAATATCTTTTGTTGATTGTTTTGTGTTCATAGCATTCAGGTGAAGCTTTTGGTGTGATTTAATTTCATTAAGATGCCCTGAAACGCCAGTTGCCATGGGAGAAATTTAGGGTTTCCAAGCTTCTAGATTGGGGCTTTACAGCATGAGGAAAATTGGACCACATAACGCCTATGGTTGAATTCGTCAAGGCCAGACGAATTCAACCCAACCATCGCGCCCTTTTTATGTTCACTATATGCCTAATCGCTATTCTTGGCAGTTTTGCATTATGGGGGTTAAAAACCCCCGCTATCTTGTTTTTATTTTGCAGATAAATGAAGACGATGATGAGGTGTCCACGCATGGCTGGCTGATTCAAATGGCGTGCGCTTTTTCTTTAGTTTCAGCATGTGACTTGTTTTTTATATATTATATTTGTTTCTCATCTTATCTACAAACGCGCATAAGTGATCCAGTGGTACAGGTGTTGGCAAATGATCATTGGGACCTGGGTTCGATTCCCAGGTCCCCCAAAACTCAATATTATTTTGTTCAACAAATTCCTATGCAGGCTGGTCATTGTGCTCCACCATACGCCTCACCAATCCACATGCCATATGTCCACAATCAGCCATCCAAAGGCCATGAGAGGAGGAGTACCATGTCCTTCAGTCAAAGCACATGCAGGCAATTGCAAAAGTCAAACGTGGTTGAAGGAAAATGGGCTTCAGCTTGCTAGCAAAACCCTCCAATCTGGCCCAAACCCCCCTTGGTTTTGGTATTCCTTTTTTATCTTTTTATTTTTCTTTTCTTTTATAATTCCTTTTTTATTAATTATTAGTATTATTAACACAATTAATATTTTTCATAAAAAATAAAAATAAAACACTAATATTATTATTATTTATTAATTTCACACTATTTTTGTAAATAAAATACTAATAAATTAATTAGTTTAATTAGTTTAATTTTAACGTTTTTTAATAAGTAAAATTAATTTAGAATTAGGTCTTTCACTTTCATTTTTTAATTTCTTTTTTATTTTATTTCATTAAAAATATAAAAACACAAAAACATTCTTTTTCCTTTTAATTAATTAATTAGTACTAGTTTTAATTTCATTAATTACAAAAAAGGGACAAAATTCAATTCTTATTCAAAAAAGGGTCAAAACCTTTAGGACGTTCCCGATTTAATTCTTTCGCGCATTATTCTTATTTTGATTATTTATGTAACTGTTTCCGGATATGTAATAGTAATTAGGTTTATCTCTTTATTTACTATTTCTCGCACTTTATTTCCAAACGGATTTTGTTTTTTTGGCGATGTATAGACCCGCGCCTTGTAATAGTTAGATTTACATTTTCGCAATTTATTTTCCGCACTCCTAACTGTTAACAATGCATGAAAGAATGTATGTAAATAAAATCAATCTGTAACTCACAAATAACATGTACAAGATAACCTTAACTGAAAAACAACACACAAAGCACATGCCACTTCTAGGGTACGCCTCACTGGTTGCCTCGAACGTGGTCATCAAGTATAGGGTGTCTTAGAGGTCGCCCTTTGTCTAAAGATCCAGTTGCCTCGAAACGGTTGCCTCGGATAAAAGGATCTAGGACATTAGGGTTACTTCTAAGATGTCCTACCATTGCTTCGGTGACCACATTGTCCCGATAATCGAATTGACACGAACACCTCCAACGATGGTGCTACCTACCTCTCAATGGTGGGATAGAACTATCTAAAGGACTCTTACACAGCTTAATTCCTTAGAGTAGGTAGATTTCTCTTAAGTACTTGCTCTTTTCAAAACAAACAAAACAATTTTTCGCACTCGCACTTTCTAAAAGTTTTCAAACAAATTTTTCATACACTCTTGAGGACAGATGCAAGAGTCACCTAGAAATTTTTCAAACGAAACTTTTTCAAAACCCACACACACTTGAAAAGCAAACAAATTTTGAAAACATAAGAGCAAGTACCTAAGAGCCCATGGATAACCATGGATAGAAAGGGTGCTAACACCTTCCCTTTCTATAAATCTACCTCCCGAACCGAGAAACATTCTCGAATAAGGAATTTTGCTGTGCTTTTGTCCTTTCCATGTTGGAGAACATAAAAACGGTGGCGACTCTTGCTTACCGCGACATTTCGCGAAACCAGCTAAAAAACAGTCAGTTCTATTTCCACCGATCACAGAACTGGCGACTCTGCTGGGGACACTTTTAAGTGGGGTGTACCTTAAGAATAGTTCATCATCATGTTTTCAATTGCTTGCTTTGCTTGATTTAATATTGTGGGCCTGTTTGGGAGTTTCATAGATCCTAACCCGGATCTGGGGGATACCTCTTAGAAAGTAGCAACAAACTGTGAGGGAACTGTGAGGGGTATACCGACACGGTTGAAACAGTTTGCTACGTTGATGTGGCACTTTGGTGAGTACCGGTAACCCTTGAGTCAAGTCAAGGAGAGTACGGGGCCGCCGCGTGGTGTCGTGAAGCATCAACTGACCTTAGGAACCTTACTTGACCATCCTGGCCTCTTTAGGGTAGTGAGATGACCGACTTTGGTGCAGTCCGAAGTTGGTAGATACTCGATACTACACTCATTGAGGGTTGTTTTCTTGGAATATTTTGATCGCCAGTTCAGTGGCTAAATCAAAACAATGAACATAGAAAACAACCCAATGATATTGAGATCCTTAGAACCTGGTTACTTTCGATAGGACAGGTTTTGAGCCCACCAACTTCAAGAGGGTAGTACCCAAACTTCATGCTGGCCTGAACTCTAAGGGTTGTCTTGTGTGACTTGTGTGCCTTCAAACTTGACTAATTGCATGCTTGTTATCTGACACACAGGTTCCTTGCAGGTTTTGTTTACAGTCCTTAATCTGGACTCATAACAGGGTTCACTTACATCACTCCATACATAACACAACATCATATCATCATACCATTGCATACATCCTGCATAAGGACTAATCCATTTCAAGGATCTCAAGGGTCTGAGATGCAGGTCATGATGAATCAAATGTCTAGCAAGGGGAAAAGGGGATTTACTTTCCTCTAGCTAAGGTTGTCAGGGGCTATGACCCACTCGATATGGTGAGCCTTGACTCTTGAAGAAGGACTCTCAGCAACATGAAGTTCCTTCAATCAAGCTACCCAAATTCAAATTCTAACAAGTTTCTCTGTTTACCCCACGAGATCCTTGAAAACATCGCATGCATACATACATATCATTGCATTACAGGTACTCTGTTCTACAGGTTGCTTAATCTTCTTCGCTGTTTATTTCAGCCATCATCATGAATCCTGAATCATCCAATGAACAAGCTATCAAGGCCCTCCAGGCCCAGAACGCCCAGTTCCAGGAGCTGGTCATGAGCTTAGCCCAGGGACAACAGGAATTGAAGACTTTTCTTTTGAAGAAGAAGAAGAAAAGGACTGTTTTGTTCAACCCTAGACGCAAATCTGGGAATGGATCACAAAATGAGGCTGAGCTGACCACCCCATCTGCTGGGAAAGACAGCCCACAAGGGAGAGAGGTTCCTAGTCTCGTGGTCTCCGACAATGAGACAGATTTCAATGATGAACAGTACCCTCCTGCTGAGGACAGGTACAAGCAACTAGAGGACCGTCGAAATGCCATGGAGATTCAACAGGTGCCCGGGTTGGACTTTGGAGACCTAGGCTTATCTTCTGGGGTGGTGATCCCTCACAAGTTCAAGGCACCTGCCTTTGCAAAATATAATGGGGCTTCCTGTCCTAAGTTGCACCTCCATTCATACGCAAGGAAGATCCAGCCCTACACGGCAGACAAGAATCTATGGATCCATTTCTTCCAGGAAAGTCTTTCAGGGACTCAGCTCGAATGGTTCTATCAGCTGGATGGAACCAGTATTCATAACTGGGAGGACTTGGCAACTGCTTTTTATAAGCAGTATCAATATAATATCGACCTCGCTCCTACGTGTACCCAATTCCAGGGTATGTCACTGGGGACGGGTGAAGGTTTTAAGGAGTACGCGCAAAAGTGGAGAGACCTGGCTGGCAGGGTGCAGCCACCGTTGACTGACCGTGAGCTCGTTGACATGTTCTTAGGGACCCTGTCTGGTCCGTTCTTCAACCATCTGATTGGGAATTCTTCTGTTGGGTTCACAGATCTGATCTTAACTGGTGAGAGGATAGAAGTTGGTATCAAGTCCGGGAAGATACAAAAGGGTGACTCCTCGAACGCTGAGAAGAAACCATTCAAGAAAGAGTCCAATGCTGCGTACAGTCAGAAGGATCGTCGTGACCAACACGTAGAGGCAGTCATGATCTCAGGTTCTACGTCACGCCGATAACCACCGAAGGGAAATCAGCAAAGGCCAGACGAACCTAAAAGACAATTCACCAACATCAACATGCCATTGTCACAAGCATTGCAGCACATGTTGAAAATGAATCTGATTGCGGTGATCAACCCTCCTGCAAATCCCAAGACCTCTTCTCCAAACTACAACCCAGATGCGAGGTGTGCTTATCATTCCGGAAGCCCGGGGCACGATACTGAGGATTGTTGGGCGCTGAAATACAAGATTCAGAACATGATTGACGCCAAGGAGATCGAATTCGAGCCTGCTGAGACTCCCGATGTGATCACTGCTCCCTTGCCAAAACATGGCTAGGATTGAGAAACTCTTGTTCATTTAAATTCTGATATTGTATTTTTTTATGCTTATTCAAACAATTATTATGTCAAACTCTATTATTTCATTAATGCATTACACGTGTCTGTTTTGAAGTAATTGTGTTCTCTATATTCAAAATTGCTTTTATTTTTTCTTGATGTTCAACTCTCGATTGAAAATTCTAAGCCTCTTGAGGGAGGATGACGAAAACGATACCACAATCTACAGTATGCTTTTGAACAAACCCTGCTGATGAGGTACAGGCATTGTTTCAATTCCTAAACACTGGAGTTATAAGGATGATAATCCCTCGTCAACCCCTTTGATCCAAAGAAGTAGGAGTTTTATTTTCGAAAATTAAAACCCTTAATCATAACCTGGGGCAGGTTAGTTCTCTCAGCTGATCCAAGTGCACAACGAATGGCACCAAAGGAATCCTTACAAAACAAAAGACAGTGATGGTTCCGAATGATCATAAAGACAGGCAGTCATCATTTCTCAAAGTAAAAGCCCATTAAGTCAAAACATATGAAGGAGACTTACAAAAACTGGGGCATCCCGCTGACTGTAATCACAAAAAGGAACAGTTCAGGAAAAAAATAGGGATAATAAAATCAAAAGAAAGAGGTCACACAAACCCTCAACAAAAAGAAATGACTGCCTGGTCAAAATAAACTATCAGTATCTGAACCATCATTGGAATATCAGGACGAAGACTCAAACAAGGTCTAACGCATGATCAGCTGAGCTTAGGTTTGAAGAACATCACGAAGAGCGGGTGGGTACAAATATAATTTGAGCCTTTATCCTTTGTTTCTTAAACCGTGAACCAGGCCACGTTATAACCCTTAAAAGTCCTAGCTGAAGCATGGGTTAGTTCGAAAGCATACTGTTACCAAAGGTATCTTGACTCCTATAGGGCTTGCTGTACATCCTGAGTTGACTCCACATTTTACAAAAACTCACTTGTTTTAATTGAAAAACTGCATTTTCGAAAAACTTCAAGACAAACATAAGCTTTGCATTTTTAAATAAAATTGTTTGCATATGATTATTTGTTCGAACAGCAGAGAAATTCGCACGACAGATATCTAGTGAACAAAAATCTTCTCAACAAGAAGGTCACCTCAAATGGAAAAACACTTCCAATCAAGGGGCACGGCATGATCATTATCCGTCATCTGGGGCAGTCAAGTCAAGATTCAAAGAATCTTTCAAAATGCCAAATAGCCAGGGGCAGATCTCCATCTGAATCAACTGGGGCATTGGGCATGAATTCCAGCGACAAATCTGGTACGATCAAACATCTTCTGGTAGTATGGCGATACAACACTACTGACAGTGACAACTCCCTACATCATGAGAGCGTGGACATAGTCGAAAAATACTGTGCATAATCAAAGACCCTCTAGGTTGACACACCTAGGCAAAAATAAGGGCTTCCCGGCGAACCGAAAGGGTTCGGGCAAAATAAGGGATGAAATAGAAAAATATGTACACCCGACAAGTCGAAAACCTGAAAAGGCGGCTTGGGCAAAAATGGGTATCCCGGTGGACTGAAAACCCGAGAGGGCGGTCCAGGCAACAGTTAGGGATCAAAAGCATACGACTATGTTCCATCATCTCGTCACTTGCCTACCAGAAGAAGATTTGTCAACCGGCAGTCATCAAGCGCCTCCACAGGTATCTTCTCCCACAGAAACAAGGGCAATCAGAGTTGTCTAAGCGACCTAGTTGCTCTGTCCACCAAGGTACCAAGGTAAGTTCGGCTGAAGAATGTAACCAGGATACCTCCATTCCCCCTAGAGTAAGACCAATTAGCAATACTCTCCCCGAGCAGAGTTGGTCTCCCATCAGTCCCGAAAAGGCGCAATATCTCTAGCAAGTCAGCAACGCTCTCCCCAAGCAGAGTTAGTCTACTATCAGCCTTAAAGAAGTTGGGTGTCCCCAGAAGATCTCAATATTCCCCAGTGGAGTATACAGATGTTCCTAAGCAAGCATCCTCGGCCGTCTTAACATAAGATTATTCCCCAGCGGAATACCAGGCACCCCAGTGGAGCCATTCCCCAGTACAGTTCAAAAGTCTCCCCAGGAGAGTTGAATCAATCTCCCCAGTAGATTCTGGGAGCTCATCCCCAGTAGATTCTAGAAGCTTATCATCGGCAGAGTACGAACGCTTCTCCCCGGCTTTATTCAAAGTTATTCCCCACCAAAACTTATAACTGGGTTATCCTCAGCTAATTACCACGGAAAGATCTTCCTCGGTGAAGCTCTTCCTACCCCCAGCGAAGTTCATCAGAATCCTCAACAAAACATATCAACGGAATCCCCAGTGGAGTTATCATCAAAATATCAGCGAAGTATCTCTTCCCACAGAGTAGATTCCCCGCAGAGTAATCTCCTCAACAAGTTTATTCCCCAACGGAGTCATCTTCTCCTACCGGTTTATTCTTACAACCATCATCCCCAGCGGAAACGAAGAACTTTACTCTTCAACATCAGCCCAGGATTCAACAAACTCCCGGCATTCGTCAAGGATTTATTTTCCCAGACGAGAATACATTCATAAACATCACATCTTCATACATTATAGCATGCATACGCATCATACAACACAAATCTCATTTATTTTTGAGAACATCTTAAAATCATGCAGTTCATGCATCATGACATTGCATACGACTAATACTTTGCCTTTTCAGGAAAAAAAAAGTCAATTAAAAGATGATTACCATCTACCTTTACAGTTCCAGATCAACACCGGTAACAAGCCAGGAAAATTCTGTGGACGACTGATCGTGGGTTAATATCCGAAACCAAACAGGACAATTATCTACTTGATCATCCTCAGGCAACCCTACACCGGTTCCTTTTCTTTCAGAAGAAGTCTTACACGGGCTCATCAACAGGCAACCCTACACCGGTTCCTTCTCAACCTTAGATGTAGTTTTACACGAGCTCATCATCAGGCAACCCTACACCGGTTCCTTCTCAATTTTCAGACGAAGTCTTACACGGACTTATCATCAAAGTAAACCTACACCGGTTCCTTTTCTTTCAGAAGAAGTCTTACACGGACTTATCTCAAGATGACCTTACCCCGGTTCATCCAGGAGTTTTACACGAACTTATCCTGCAGTAACCTTACCCCGGTTCCTCCAGAAGTCTTACACGGACTTATCTCAAGATGACCTTACCCCGGTTCATCCAGAAGTTTTACACGAACTTATCCTGCAGTAACCTTACCCCGGTTCCTCCAGAAGTCTTACACGGACTTATCTCAAGATGACCTTACCCCGGTTCATCCAGAAGTTTTACACGAACTTATCCTGCAGTAACCTTACCCCGGTTCCTCCAGAAGTCTTACACGGACTTATCTCAAGATGACCTTACCCCGGTTCATCCAGAAGTTTTACACGAACTTATCCTGCATTAACCTTACCTCGGTTCCTCCAGAAGTCTTACACGGACTTATCTCAAGATGACCTTACCCCGGTTCATCCAGAAGTTTTACACGAACTTATCCTGCAGTAACCTTACCCCGGTTCCTCCAAAAGTCTTACACGGACTTATCTCAAGATGACCTTACCCCGGTTCATCCAGAAGTTTTACACGAACTTATCCTGCAGTAACCTTACCCCGGTTCCTCCAGAAGTCTTACACAGACTTATCTCAAGATGACCTTACCCCGGTTCATCCAGAAGTTTTACACGAACTTATCCTGCAGTAACCTTACCCCGGTTCCTCCAGAAGTCTTACACGGACTTATCCCGAAGTAACCTTACCCCGGTTCCTCCATAAGTTTTACACGAACTTATCCCGAAGAAACCCTACACAGGTTCTCTCTCTCCAGACGTAGTTTTACACGGGCTCGTTGTCAAAGAAACCCTACATAGGTTCTCTCTTCCCAAAGATGCAGTTTTACACGGACTCGTCATCAGAAATCCTACCCAGGTTTTACTTCTTCCAGGTTGCAGTTTTTACACGGGCTCATCATCAAAGTAACCCCACATAGGTTCCCTTCTCAAACTCCAGACGTAGTTTTACACGGACTCGTCATCAGTAAACCCTACACAGGTTTCCTTCTCAGCTCTAGATGCGGTTTTACACGGACTCGTCATCAAAATAACCCTACACAGGTTCCTTCTCCATTTCAGATGCAGTCTTATACGGACTCATTATCAGTAAACCCTACACAGGTTTCCTTCCTCCAAAGATGCAGTTTTACACGAGCTCATCATCAGTCAACCCTACACAGGTGTCCTCCTTTCCAAGATGCAGCTTTACACGAGCTCAACATCAGGCAACCCTACACAGGTTCCCTCTTTCAACTTACAAAAATTACACCTCCAGATGGCATCTATAAGCCCATCCACCTGTCGACAGTCTCCAAATGGCATCTACAGGCCCATTCCCGACAAGGTTCTGTCACATCTCCAGATGGCATCTATAAGCCCATCCTCCCATACCATCTTTCCAAATGGCATCTATAAGCCCATTCCCGACAAGGTTCTGTCACATCTTCATATGGCATCTATAAGCCCATCCTCCCATCCATCACATTTCCAAATGGCATCTGTAAGCCCATTCCCGCCATCACACTGCTGATACTCTACTATGTGAGTGCAAATTTCTGGGCACTCTAGTGTTCAATCATCTTCCACCTTCGGATCACGAAAGGCACGCAAGCCAATCTACATCCTCAGGTCTAAAAAGATTGAACAGGGGCAACTGTTGTACCCCAAAATTTTCCCTCCCATATTCTTCAAGTTTGACAAGCATCATCTCAATTTGCTCAAGTCTACTCAAGGGTTGCACAGTTCAAACACCCTCCTAAGGCAGTCTGTGATACGGTGGGAGAACTGACTTGAGGTTTTGCGTTTGTATTCGCAAATGTTGCGGTTAGCAAGAGTCGCCATCGACTTTTTATTTTATCCTAAGGAAAGGTTAAAAAGCACAGCAAAAAAACCTTTTGAGATGTTTTCTTGGGTTCGGGGAGTAGATTATAGAAAGGGAAGGTATTAGCACCCTTTCTATCCATGGTTATCCATGGGCTCTTAGTTACTTGCTTAGATCACTTGCCTTTTGTTTTCAATTGTTTTAAATGGTGCTTGAGTGTGTGGGTTTGAAAATGTTTTGAAAAGAGGCCAATGTGGTGGCAACCTTTGTAATGATCCATGTGGGGATGTATACAAAGATGTATGTCTTTTGAAAAGGTTTTCATCTTTGTTTTTGAAAGTTTTGTTTTGAAAGTGTAGTGATGTGTGATTTTGAAATTAGGCAAGTGTTTTGTTTTGCAAGTTGATTCAAGTAACTAAGAGGTTATCTACTCCTAAATTTCTCAAAAGATTATTGCTATACTTTAACCCTTTTAACAAGTTTGCTCCACCATTGTATTTGGTGGGCAACCTTGTGTTAGGATGTGAAAGGGACAGGCGCGGGTCATCGTTTTAGACCATAATTGCAACGGCGTTAAATGTCTTTGAGCAATTTCTCTAAGGGACTTGATCATTTGTTTTTGTTTGTTTTTGAAAAGTTTTATCGAGGGACTATGATCATTCAGAATTATTTGCTTTGCCCAAAGAAGTTTAACATGCAACATGGCCCATTTATTTGAAGGCAACAAGTGGAATACCCTAGGGGGTGCAAGTGTGATTTGTGTGTCCATTTTCATGCTTGTTTATCTTGTATTAGGTCAAACTATTTTTTATCGTTTTCGCATACAAACCCTAGTTCTAACATGTTATCATTAGAAAGCAATAAAGTGCGAAATTAAAATTACTAAGCTATTACAAAACCAAATATGGGAAGGGGGTACAAATGTTCAAATGGGGGATATTGACAAGAATTTAAATCTAAATTATTACATCATTTGAATATTTGCAATTTAAATAATGCATAATTAAATGTAAATTAAATAAATATGTGAAATGCAAAAAGAAAGTTTTTATGTGTATGGTTTATGTAAAAGGGAAAAGAAAATAAAATGTATTATTTTTTGAGTATTTTGAACTTAGGGTAAAAAACCCTAATTTTTAAAGAAAAAGGTATTATTTAATTTAATACAACTATTTATTTATTATTTATAAAAATAAAATAAAATGAAGTATATTATGGAAAAAGGTATTTTTATATCAAATATTAATAAAAGTGAAAAATCAAGTATTTTTATATTTTTGTCTTAAATATATTAATAATCACATATATATATATATATATATATATATATATATATATATATATATATATATATATATATATATATATATATATATATATATATATATATATATATATATATATATATATATATATATATATATATATATATATATATATATATATATATATATTAAATCCTAAATATGTGTTAAACACAAAATAAATAAGTATTTATTTAATATTTTAATAAAATAAATAAAAGAGTATTTTTTGTGTGAAATATTTTCAGAAAGTAAATGAAAATAAAAATTGTATTTACATTATTTTCTATTTATTCTAATAATAGTACATATATATATTATATACAAACAAAGAAAATAAACAAATAAATATGCAATAAATGCAAAAAATGATGAAAAAAATATTTTTAATTTTCTAATGTCATGAGAAAAAATAAACAAAGTCAACCAAAAAAGAAAAAGTCAAAAATGATAAAAAATGAACCAATGGGCTCAGGGGGGTGTGAATTAAAAAAGATGGTGTGAAAAGCAAAATAATCACAGGCCCAGCCCACTCCACTCCTTCTTCAACCTTCAGCACAAAATATTTGAAAAAACGCGCGCCATGTTCAGTTCCTTCTAACTCTTGATTCCTGGCTTTTCAGCAAAAACTCATAACACAAGAAATGTTCAGCATGAAGAGACGGTTCTAACCATATAAAGAACTTGACCTATCTCTCTAAGATGAGGGAGAATTTCTCCTCCCCCAAATCCTAACCTAATTTTTCTACCATTTTCAAACTCCAAATTCTCTCTACTCAGGCAAAAGAAATGAAATGTAAGGATATGTACATGTTCAGAGCTATGAGTAGGACCTTGTTTCTTCACAAACTTAAGGCTAAAGATGCATGATAAGAGAGATACGAGTTCAAAGTTTTACCTGTGCAGTTGAACTTCAATCTGGAGAATGAGGAACTTCTAATGCAAGGTAATGATTGGAAAAGCTTCCTTGAGGTCCAGGGATGCTTTTTCAATGCTTACTTTGTTTTGAACCTTCTTGTTTCAAGCTGTAGAACTTCAACTGCAAAAGGAAAAAATGAAAATGGTGGAAACTGTTAGAGTGATTACAGGTTGGGTTTTAGGCCATGGTTAGCTTGCATATGTTGTAAGGAAGGTGTGTGAATTGATTTTGGTGAGAATGCTCGAGGGAAGTGGGAGTTTGCACTCAATCTGCAGGGGCTCCCCTGTTTGTGCAGTTTCAAGGTGATTTTGAGATGGAGGGTGCTTTAGATGTTCAGGACTCGTGCCAAAGCTTGAATGTGGTCTATGGAATGTGTTTGATCACTTCTCTCTTTTGTTCCTAAGCTGAGATGAGATATGTGATAAGTTATGCAATGTTACTTGAAAATGAAGCAAGCAATGGTCACTTTTGTTTTTAGGTCAGTAGGGGCCTCTAATCCTGCTGCATAATCTTCTCTTGATCAGAGCAACTTGTCCATAATCTTGTGCCAAGAGGATTTGGCCTGTACTTGCTTGGATTTCAAATTGACATAAAGCTAGCTTTTTACAAAAATGGATAAAGCACTTTATCTAGTTTAGGATTAAACCATTATGCAATGTTAGAACACAAAGAACATGACCTTAACACATTGAATATGCATTAAATTATTGAGTATGAAATGGTTCAAGGACCTGTAATCAAGCATAAAGCAAACTGATTTCAAATTGGCAAGATTATGAACATGTCTTGATGAAGAACAAAAGTGAATTTTTGCCAACTTGTGAAATTCGAATCTCTCAAGTTATGAGGTTGTTTGATGAGTTCTTGGACATTTTGGAAAGCTTGGAATGTGTACTACAATCCATCTTTGAAATGCAAATCAAAATTCCAAGTGGAAGGGTATGAAAAGTGGCCTTGAAGTAGGGTAGAAACCCTTGTCAAAATAGGTCAAATTTCACTAAGTTAAAAGATGGTTTAGTGCCCTTATTCAAAAAATTATAACTTGAGATAAAAGCTTCAAATGAGAAAACTTTGTGAATCAAAGTTGTAGATTATGCAACAAGCTACAACTTTCATGTTTTGACTTTTGTTTGAATCCAAATGGATCATGGTGAAAAGATGGGGCAAAGTTGGGGAAAAAATTAGGGTTTTTCATAACTTAGAAAAATTCTAAGTTATGAAAAATTCCATTTTCAAACCCTAATTTGCATTTTGTGATTTCTTGGTGAACAAGTTTCATGATTTGGCAAGTTTTGATGAAAAATGAATCTTGACTCTTGATTTTGACCAAAAAGTCAAAGTTTGACTTTTCAGTATACAGTCAAAATTGATCAATTGACTGGGAAATTCAACTGTCAATCTTGTGTACTTGGGATCTTTTGAGCTTGATGAACATGTCAAGATAATTCCATGGGGTCCTTGAGTCCATATGTGAACTTGGTTTGCCATTGGCTAGGTCAAACAGTCAAAAATTGCCCTTGTGCAGTCAAAACCCTAAAAATGACCATTTTGCCCTTTTGATGATCTGATCAAATTTCTTGGAGAATTGTGATCCAAACTTGATCAAATGGTCCATATGAGTTCATAATGTTGATGTGGATCAAATTTCATGAGATTTGACTGTCAATTGGCCACAGTTGACTTTTTCCCCAATACAGCTGATTTCTAGGTCAACTGTCCAATTGACTGGGCAAAACTTGGAATCAAGACTTGAAACTTGGTATAGGTAAGCTTGGGAGTCCAATATGAAGCATGAAAGTCATCTTAGGCATTTTAGGTCAAAACATCCTTGGGCAAACACAAACCCTAATTTGAGTCCACAGTGCAAGGAGAAGCCTTGAGCAGAGGAAACCCTAACTGTATCTTGATCTTCAAAGGTCTTGTGATGAGAAAATGTTGAGGAAATGGGAGGGCAAATTTTTGGGTACAACAGTTGCCCCTGTCCAATCTTCTTGGACCTGAAGAGTTAGATTGGCAAGTTTGCCTTTCGTGACTCGAGGGTAAAAGGAGATTGGACACTAGAGTGCCCGGAAATTTGCACTCGCATGTTGAAGTATCAGCAATGTGGTGTCGGGAATGGGCTTATAGATGCCATTTGGAGAGATGGTGGATAGGGAGATGGGCTTATAGATGCCATCTGGAGAAGTGACGGAACCTTGTCGGGAATGGGCTTATAGATGCCATTTGGAAGCGTTGATCGCATAAGAGATTCCTTAGCGAAAACTTGTGTATTTGAGGAAGGAGGATGTTTTCCTGGCTTGTTACAGGTGTTTGATCTTCAGTCTCCTTATGCAGATATGCCCTGGCTAGATACAGGTATCGAATCTACAATCGGTTGCTCACAGATGTGCCCTGGCTGGATACAGGAGTCGAATCTGGAAATAATCGTTAATAGATGTGCCCTGGCTGGATACAGGAATCGAATCTCCGAACTCTTCAGACGTGCCCTGGCTAGATACAGGAGTCGAGTCTGGAAACGTGGTCAACAGATGTGCCCCGGCTGGATACAGGAATCGAATCTGGAGCTGTTGTAGTTGATAGATGTGCCCTGGCTGGATACAGGAATCGAATCTTCGAACTCTTCAGACGTGCCCTGGCTAGATACAGGAATCGAGTCTAGAAACTGATCACTCTCAGATGTGCCCTGGCTAGATACAGGTATCGAATCTGGAATTGTGACAGTTGAAGGTAGTCGTTTTTGAGATTGTCCTTTTCCTGAAAAGGCAAAGACGTAAGTTGTATGCAATGTCATGATGTATGATATGCATGATGTCATGATGTTCAACATTTGTATGCGTTTCATCATATATGTAAGCAAGATGTATGGAAATGTGAAATGTTTATGAGTGTAATTTCATCTTAGGAAAACAAATCCTTGACGAACGGCCGGAGAGCTGCTCTGTGGAAGAGATACTTGGTCGAAGTTTTGATGAGAGGCCTGCTGAGGACTTTAACGATGGATTCTGCTGAGGATAATGATGATAAACTCCGCTGGGGAACTCCAAAGATAAACTCTGCTTGGGAATACCAAAGATAGACTCCGCTGGGGATTGAAGGAACTTTGCCGAAAGCGGTCTTCCGTGGCTTTTAGCTGAGGATAACCCAGTTATAAGTCCTTGTGAGGAAATAACTCTAAATAAAACTCGGGCGAGACATCCGTTCTTCGCAGGGGATAAGCTTGCAGAATCTACTGGGGAATGTTGTGCCTTTTCGGGATCGACGGGGAATCAACTCCTCTTGGGGAAAGTATTGTCACATCCTGTTTTACTCTGCGGGGAATTGAGATGATTTGGCCACATTCTTCAGTTGAGCCTACCTTGGTGCCTTGGCGGACAAAACAACTAGACTGCATTAGACAACTCCACATTGCCCCTGTCTTTGATGTCACCTGTAATTAATCTCTTGTTTCATATGCGAATATTTATGAATCAGCAATTTAATGTCAAATGCATATATCAAAAATGAACATTGGACGTTCTTCGCAAGACAAAACAGAAAAAAAGGGAAAACAATGGTAATTTGTATGGACAAGTGAATTTGTATTGATTTAAACTTTGCCTGTGAATAGGCGTTTTTTTTGTACAAGAGGCTGACATCCTAGTAAGAGGACATCGCCAAATAGTATAGAGTTTACATTTTGAAAAAGAAAACAAAACATCTATGTGAACAATCCCACTGGGTTCCAACTCTGCTATTGCTTTTATGTCTTCGAACGTCTCATCGCTTTGCTGCCTAATTTGAAGATGAAGTTGATTGGTCAATACCGAAATCTGGAGCCAGATAGTTGATGCCGAATTCCGGATGCGAAGTGATCCAATGAGACATAGTGTTACGCTTTTATCCCTAACTTTTTCCTGGACCGCCCTTTCGGGTTTTCAGTCCACCGGGATACCCTTTTTTGCCCAAGCCGCCCTTTCAGGTTTTCGACTTGCCGGGTGTACAGATTTTTTTATATTCATTTCATCCCTTATTTTTGCCCGAACCCTTTTGGTTCGCCGGGAAGCCCTTATTTTTGCCTAGGTATGTCAACCTAGCGGGTCTTTTAATTATGCGTAGTATTTTTTCACTATGTCTGCATTGGCGGGGTGAGGAAGGTCGTCACCATCCATGGTGGTTAGGATCATGGCTCCTCCTGAGAACACACGCTTAACCACAAATGGCCCTTCGTAAGTAGGGGTCCATTTGCCCCTGGGATCACTTTGAGGAAGGATGATGCGTTTGATTACCAGGTCCCCAACTTGATACTCTTGCGGTCTGACTTTCTTGTTAAATGCCCTGATCATCTGTTTCTGATACGTTTGACCATGACAGATAGCAGTGAGCCTCTTTTCGTCAATCAGATTTAATTGATCAAGTCGAGTCTGGATCCAATCATCTTCATTCAAGTCTGCATCCTTCATTATCCGGAGAGAGGGTATCTGGATTTCAATTGGCAAGACTGCCTCCATGCCATAGACCAAGGAGAAAGGAGTTGCCCCGGTTGATGTCCTTGTTGAGGTACGGTACCCATGAAGAGCGAACGGTAACATCTCGTGCCAATCCTTATAGGTCACTGTCATCTTCTGCACAATTTTCTTGATATTTTTATTGGCTGCCTCTACAGCCCCATTCATCTTCGGCCGGTAGGGAGAAGAATTGTGGTGCTGTATCTTGAATTGTTCACAGAGTTCAGTGATCATTTTGTTATTGAGATTGGTACCATTGTCTGTAATGATTCTTTCTGGGACGCCGTACCGACAGATCAGATTATGTCGGATGAAACGTGCCACGACGCTCTTGGTTACTGTGGCGTAGGAAGCTGCCTCAACCCATTTCGTGAAGTAATCGATCGCCACCAAGATGAAGCGATGCCCATTGGATGCCGTTGGTCGGATCTCACCGATCATATCGATGCCCCACATTGCGAAAGGCCAAGGTGCCGTCAGGACATTCAAAGGAACCGGAGGGATATGCACCTTGTCAGCATAGATCTGGCATTTATGACAAGTTCGGGAGTGCTGGTAACAATCGGCTTCCATTGTGGACCAGAAATATCCTGCCCGAAGGATTTTCTTAGCCATGGTGTGTCCACTGGAATGTGTTCCAAATGTACCTTCATGTAGTTCCATCATGATTTTCTCTGCTTCAGCCTTATCCACACAACGTAGCAGGGTTGAATCATGATTCCGTTTGTAGAGAATGTCGTTGCTGAGGAAGAATTTTGCAGCAAACCTTCTCATGAACTTCTTATCATTGACAGATGCACCTTCAGGGTATTCCTGAGCTTCCAAGTACCTCTTTACCTCGTGATACCAGGGTTTCTCAGTCACCTTCTCAACCTCGAGCTCGCAACAGTATGCCGGTTCATCCAACTTCCAGATTATGATTCGGGGAGCCTCATTGTCCCATTTAACTTTGAACATTGAAGACATCGTGGCTAGTGCGTCCGCTAGCTGATTCTCCTCTCTGGGGAAATGCTCAAAAGTTATCTCTTCAAAGTGAGGGAGCAAGGTCGACACATACTCCTTGTAAGGAATAAGATTCGGGTGTTTCGTATCCCACTCGCCCTTGATCTGATTGATCACGAGAGCGGAATCTCCGAAGACACTTAGAAACTTGATCCTCAAATCGATTGCAGCTTGTAAACCCATGATACATGCCTCATATTCTGCCATATTGTTGGTGCAGCTGAAACATAATCGGGCGGTGAGGGGAGTATGAGTTCCTTTGGGAGATATGATTACAGCGCCGACGCCGTTACCCAAAGCATTGGAGGCTCCATCAAAATGCATAGACCATCGGGATCCTTCCTCAGGTCCTTCATCCGGTCCAGGTACTTCACAGTCAGTTACCACCATGATGTCTTCGTCCGGAAAATCAAAGTTCAATGATTGGTAATCGTCCACAGGTTGGTGCGCCAAATGATCTGCCAGTACGCTTCCCTTAATTGCTTTCTGAGTTGTATACTGGATATCATATTCTGTTAAGATCATTTGCCATCTCGCTATTCTTCCAGACAGAGCGGGCTTTTCAAATATGTACTTGATGGGATCCATTTTTGAAATCAATAAAGTAGTGTGAGTCAGCATATACTGTCTCAGCCGGCGAGCAGCCCATACAAGAGCGCAGCAAGTTTTCTCAAGCAGTGAGTAACGAGACTCACAGTCGGTAAACTTTTTGCTCAAGTAATAAATAGCGTGCTCTTTTCGGCCAGACTCGTCATGCTGTCCCAACACACACCCCATTGAATTGTCAAGTACTGTCAAGTATAGTATCAGAGGTCTTCCTTCCACCGGGGGCATAAGAATGGGTGGCTCTTGGAGATATTCCTTTATCCTTTCAAAGGCGGCCTGACATTCATCATTCCAGCGTACTACTTGATCTTTCTTCAGCAATTTGAAGATTGGCTCACAAGTAGCAGTTAGATGCGAGATGAATCGAGCAATGTAATTCAGTCGTCCTAGGAAACCTCTGACTTCTTTCTCTGTTTTTGGGGTCGGCATCTCTTGTATGGCTTTTACCTTGGCAGGATCCACCTGAATACCTTTATCACTTACAATGAAACCTAGCAACTTTCCGGATCTTACCCCAAAGGTGCATTTGTTGGGATTCAATCTCAGCTTGTATAACTTGAGTCGGTCAAACAACTTCCTCAGATGGTCAAGGTGCTCTTCCTCAGTTTGAGACCTTGCAATCATGTCATCAACGTATACCTCAATTTCATGATGGATCATATCATGAAATAAAGCAACCATGGCACGTTGATAGGTTGCCCCAGCATTTTTCAATCCGAATGGCATGACCTTATAACAGAAGGTGCCCCACTGAGTCACAAAGGTAGTCTTCTCCTTATCTTCCGGAGCCATCTTAATCTGATTATACCCTGAAAAACCATCCATGAAGGAGAACACCTTGTGTTGAGCTGTATTGTCAACAAGGACATCAATGTGAGGTAGGGGGAAGTCGTCCTTGGGGCTGGCCCTGTTCAAATCCCTGTAGTCGACACACATTCTGACTTTACCGTCCTTCTTCGGCACTGGCACAACATTGGCAACCCACTGAGGGTAAGAAGTCACTGCAAGGAACCCGGCATCAAACTGCTTCATAACCTCGGCCTTGATCTTTTCAGACATCTCTGGACGCATCCGTCGAACTTTTTGCTTTACTGGAGGGCAGTCTTCCTTGGTTGGCAGACGGTGAACTACAATGTCGGCGTCCAAACCAGGCATATCTTCATAGGACCAAGCAAAAATCTCCATGTAGTCTTGTAACATTTGGATCAATCGTTGCTTCACGCTGAGCTCTAGATTGGCGCCAATCTTGACCTCTTTCCTACCTGTCTCAGTACCCAAGTTAATTGTCTCCACAGGCTCTTCATGTGGTTGAATAGCTCTCTCTTCCTGGAGTAGCAGTCTTGCGAGTTCACCAGGCACTTCGCAATCATCTTCACCCTCGTCTTCGGCCAAGTTGATCGGATTTTCGAAGTCATAACTGGCGGTAGCAGAGCTGTTACCAGTGAGATCCAGAGTGGATTGAAACCTGTATAAGTGAGTGTGTGTAAATATAGCTGTTTTGCAATATGTATAACACAGAAAGAAAAAGAGCACAAGATTTGAAATGCAACAAACGTCCAATGTTTTGATTGATGATATATGAAAATGTCATACAAAAAGCCCTCACAAATGGAGCTACGATGCCCCGGGTAGGACACCGAGCCAACAGAGTTTTGACATATTGTTTGTTACAAATTGGAAATCAAAAGAAATCAATTACTGCGTGACAAATGTGATAGGGGTAAAATCCTTTGCCGTCCAGTTGCTTGGTCCGTTGCTGGTAGTCGGGTAGATCCAACTATCAAACTCTGCTTCCTCCACATCTTCCTCAATAGCGTTCACCCTTGAGCTGGAAATAAACACCGGAGCCTTTCCAATCTTCTCTTTGTGCACTGCCTTCTGAGCCTCTGCAGTAAAGCCTAGTCCAAACTTGTCGTTCTTCTGAGTGAAGTCAGGAAGCTGACCCCAGTGTGCACAATTGCCTTTCTGAACCACAGCCCGGGCATCCCTTAGGGAAGCCATCTTCAAGGAATCATTCTCTTCGGTCATTGTCGCTGCAGCTGCTGAAATTGGATGTACCTCCTCGAAATGCTGGAAGGGGGTTTCAATAAACTCTCCGTCCATCTCGATGTACCTGAAGGAATTCAAATGGCTCACCATATACTCCTCTTCTCCTTGCACAGTGACGATCTTCCCCCTGACGGGATACTTCAGCTTCTGGTGCAAGGTGGAGGTCACTGCCCCAGCTTTATGGATCCAAGGTCGACCCAACAGACAAGAGTACGATGGACGTATATCCATCACATAAAAGGTAGAGTCAAACACTTGAGAGCCCACACGAATAGGGATGTTAACCTCTCCATGAACCATCCTTTTGGAACCGTCAAAGGCCCTGACGATGATATTGCTGGGTTTCAACTCCAGGCCTTCATAATCTAGACGATCTAAAGCCTTTTTCGGTAGAACATTCAAGGAAGAACCAGTATCCACCAATACATGGGCCAGAGTAGTGCCCCTGCATTCAATAGAGACATGCAGGGCATCATTGTGGTCTCTCCCTTTTGCGGTCAGGTCAGCATCTGAAAAACCCAAGCCGTTGTCCGCCGTCAGATTAGCTATGCAATCGGTGAACTGGACTGCAGACGTCTCCTGCGGTACATGGGCCGTCTTGAGAAATGAGATCAAAGCCTTAGCATGGGCCTCGGAGCATAGTAATAAGGAAAGCAGGGAGATCTTGGAGGGTGTATGCCCCAACTGCTCGACAACATTAAAATCACTTTTCTTTATTATTTTCAGAATCTCCTCCATTTCTTGTCAGGAGGCCTCAGCATTTACGGGTATTGGTGCCTCCATCCGGGCAGGCTCTTCTTCAATCCCTTTGCCCCGAGCATTTGATGACTCGGCAGCAGGGGACATAATTTGATCAGCAACAGGACTAGGTAAACTTGTAGGTTTTATGAGGAGGGGTTTTCGAATAGCGGGCGGCGCAATGTCAGGCGAGAAGAGCCTGCCACTGCGGGTGACCTTGGCTGGACCAGTGATATCGCAGATACTGGCACTAGCGTTAAATTCTTGTTTGATTCCATTTACATACACGTCTGCCCCATAATGCCAGGGGACAGCTTTATCAGACACGTAAGAGAGGGGCCCTGGAACAGTAATGATCACAGGCGCAACTGTCATGATTTGAATAGGCTTCTTCGGGGGAGCCTTGATTGGATTTTTGAAGATGGTAATCACAGAAACTTCTTTCATCGGAACCAATTGAACAGCAGTCTTTTTGAATAGAATCTCCTTGCTATCCATTAGGCCTTGGATGCCTAACCTCAGCAGGGGACAATCAGATAGGGAAATAGCACAGAATAGGCAACCTTCGCCGCAACCCGGAAATAAACCGGCCCGCAGTAGGTTCTTCTTAACAGTCTTCAGAGGAGTAACAACTTCATCTACCGAAACAGCGTACATTTCTTCTTCGATGGCATTTACCCTATGCTGGGGCATAGGAGCCGTTACAACATTTGGTCTTTCTGGTGCTTCAAACTGAATTTCCTTTGCGTCGATCAGATCTTGCACCTTGTTTCTCAAGGCCCAGCAATCATTAGTAGTGTGCCCGGGACTATCAGAATGATAAGCACACCGGACATTTGGGTTGTATTTAGGAGACGCAGTGTTGACGACCTTAGGAGCTTCTTTGAGGATCACCAGGTTGGTGGATAACAGTTGGGGTAAAATTTGAGATAATGTCATACTTAGTCGGGTATACTGCCTCTTGGGCCTTTCGCTTCTTTGTTGATTGTACTGCTGAGGAGCAGCAACAGGTTTGGAGATGACCAAAGCATTGACGGCTTGGCGACTTTCGGGCTTGACTTGTCTTCTGGGGCCATAGACGGAACTTGCTTCTTTCTTAAATGGCCTCTTCTCAGCACTTGTAGAGGCAGCCTTCTGTATCTTGCCTGACCTGATGCCAGCTTCAATTCTTTCTCCCGTTAATATCAAATCTGTGAACCCAGCGGAGGAGTTACCAACCAAATGATTGAAGAACGGACCAGACAACGTCCCAAGGAACATATCAACCAGCTCTCGATCAGTTAATGGAGGCTGCACCCTGCCAGCCAAATCTCTCCATTTTTGAGCGTACTCTTTGAACCCTTCACCCGTTCCTAGAGACATACCCTGAAGTTGGGTACGCGTAGGAGCGAGATCAGAATTGTATTGGTATTGTCTGTAGAATGCGGTTGCCAAATCTTCCCAGTGTCGGATGCTAGCTCCATCCAATTGGTAGAACCATTCAAGTTGTGACCCTGAGAGACTATCTTGGAAGAAGTGAATCCAGAGGTTCTTATCCGCCGTGTAAGGTTGGATTTTCCTTACGTACGACCTTAGATGTAGCTTTGGGCAGGAGACCCCATCATACTTGGCGAAGGCTGGCGCCTTAAACTTGTGTGGAATGACTACCCCAGAAGATAACCCTAAATCTCCGAAATCCAGTCCTGGTACGTTCTGAATTTCCATGGCGCTCAAGCGGTCCTCCAATTGCTTGTATCTGTCAGCAGCAGGTGGGTATTGTTCGTCGTTATAGTCCGTCTCGTTGTCGGAGATTGCGGGACTAGGAGCTCCTCCCCCTTGGGGACTGTTTTTCTCAGCAGAAGAAGTGGTTGGATCAGCTTCATTGTGGAGTGTGTTCCCAAATCTGCGTCCGGTGTTGAACAATGCAGTCCTCTTTTTCTTCTTCTTCTTTAGGAGTAGAGTCTTCAACTCTTGCTGACCTTGGGCTAGGCTTAGGACCATCTCTTGAAACTGTGCACTTTGGGCCTGAAGGGCCTTGATTGCCTGCTCACTGGATGAGTCTGGATTCATGATGACTGTGCACACAAACAGCGAAGAAAATTAAGCAACCTGCGAAATAGGGTACCTGCTATGCATATGGTGCAATGGAATGCGTATGTATGCAATGCATTCAAGGATTTAGAATATTCAAAATTTGTTGTAGACAAAAAAGGAACGCACATTATATTAATAAGGAGAAATTTGTTAATACATAAATGCCCCATGGGCCAAATATTACAAAATGACTCCTTAAGGTAAAAAACATTGCGCATCCTCTTTGGCGCGATGTAGGTGTTGAGATTCCTTTCCTCGTGCAGCAGGCGGGTGAGTTCCAGGACCTTCTTTTTGCTAGCATGTAGACTGGTCTCAAGAGAATTCCGTTCTTCCTTAAGTTGGATCCAGCTCTTCTGCATCTCTTCCCAGGAGGTGGGCATGTCGGGATGTTGAATGGTGTAGGATGCTTCTCCTTCCAAGACTGGTTCTTTGATCACAGGAAGCATATGAGGATAAGGCATCACTAATTTCTGGGAGCGGGCTCGTACCCACTTGAGGTAAGGTTCCAACGGGATGGAGTTCCGGTGCCCCAATGTCTTGCTGTCTATCCTACTTGGCATCCTCCAAGCTCTGATAAATTTCTGACGAAGTCCTTGAGTATCGTTGTCGAAGTCGAAAACTATGTCAGGAATTAACATGTCATGAGGGCCATCCCTCCGAGCATAACCAAACTGTCTCCAAGCCAGGCATGGGTTGTAGGTAATACCTCCTTTGATTCCAAATAAAGGAACATTAGGGTACTCCCCGCAACGATCAATGATAGTGACGTCTTCCCTGGACCTAGGACACCAATGTATATCTGCATGCGTGAGAGTCATTAACCGTTGTGACCATCTCAAACCCCGCTCGTTCTTCAAAACTGATTGTGGAAGGTGCGAAATAAACCACCTTCCCAGGAGAGGAGTGCAACACAAAAGGACACCCCTTCTTCTCATGGTTCGAGTGTAACATGAGTGAAGGATGTCCCCCGACAGTGTAGGTATAGGATTCCTGGTCATAAAGATCTGGACAGCACTGATATCAATAAGCTGATCTGGATTAGGGAACAACACCAAACCATAGACAAGGAGGGCCATAACTTCTTCAAAAGCTCGTAGGTCAAGAGAGTTCCAACATTCTTGGGCCTTTTCAAACAGAAACCTAGCTAAGAACCCTTTGATACCACTTCTAACTTCCCAATGTCCTTTGAGGTCAGATGTCTGTAGGTGCAAGGCTTTAGCAATCTCTTCAAGCTTGGGCTCCTCTTCCGTACCGTTGTAGGGTAGTTGATCAAGGATAGGGACCTTCAGAAGTCGGGAGAACTCTTCCAATGTAGGCACCAACTGATAATCCGGGAAGGTGAAGCAGTGATGCAGAGGGTCAAAGAATTGGAACAGGACCTTTATCAAGTCCTCCTCAATGTTGGTGTTAACCAAGCTGATGAGTCTTCCATGTCTCTCACTGAATGAAGAGCCCTCGGGAATCCTGGACAGAAGTTCCTTAAGCTGAGGAGGGATCTTTACAAGGCTAATCTGAATTGTCTTTCTGCGAGCAGTTTCCATGTCCTATAAAACAAGAACAAAGATGAAGATTCGAAACCCTTGAAATGGTTAGTCAATGCTCATGATGTTTGTATGATGTAATGATGTGATGATTAAATACACTATAAATATTCACAAAGGCAAACATGGTAGGGCACACAAGTCACACCAACCCTTAGAGTTTAGGCCTGCATGGGGTCTGGGTATTACCCTCTTGAAGTTTGGTGGGCTCAACCTGTCCTATCAAAAGTAACCGGGTTCTAAAGGTCCCAATATCACTGGATTGCTTTCATTGTTCATCGTTTCGATTTAGCCACTGAACTGGCGACCGAAATATTCCAGGAAAGCAACCCTCAATTGAGTGTAGTATCGAGTATCAACCAACCTCGGACTGCACCAAAGTCAGTTATCTCACTACCCTAAAAAGGCCAAGATGGTTCAATTAAGGTTCCTAAGGTCAGTTGATGCTTCACGACACCACGCGGCGGCCCCGTACTCTCCTTGACTGAACTCAAGGGTTACCGGTACACACCAAAGTGCCACATCAACATAGCAGACTGCTTCAACCATGTCGGTATACCCCGCACAGTTCCCTCACAGCCTTGTTGCTACCTAAAAGGGTTTCCCCAGATCCGGGTTAGGATCTATAAAAACTCCGATACAAAGCCCACAAATGTAAAAGCAAACAAAGCAAGCAATTGAAAACAAAGGTGATCTAAACCCTAAGGTTACTCCACTTTAATAGTTTCCCCAGCAGAGTCGCCAGTTCTGTGATACGGTGGGAGAACTGACTTGAGGTTTTGCGTTTGTATTCGCAAATGTTGCGGTTAGCAAGAGTCGCCACCGACTTTTTATTTTATCCTAAGGAAAGGTTAAAAAGCACAGCAAAAAAACCTTTTGAGATGTTTTCTTGGGTTCGGGGAGTAGATTATAGAAAGGGAAGGTATTAGCACCCTTTCTATCCATGGTTATCCATGGGCTCTTAGTTACTTGCTTAGATCACTTGCCTTTTGTTTTCAATTGTTTTAAATGGTGCTTGAGTGTGTGGGTTTGAAAATGTTTTGAAAAGAGGCCAATGTGGTGGCAACCTTTGTAATGATCCATGTGGGGATGTATACAAAGATGTATGTCTTTTGAAAAGGTTTTCATCTTTGTTTTTGAAAGTTTTGTTTTGAAAGTGTAGTGATGTGTGATTTTGAAATTAGGCAAGTGTTTTGTTTTGCAAGTTGATTCAAGTAACTAAGAGGTTATCTACTCCTAAATTTCTCAAAAGATTATTGCTATACTTTAACCCTTTTAACAAGTTTGCTCCACCATTGTATTTGGTGGGCAACCTTGTGTTAGGATGTGAAAGGGACAGGCGCGGGTCATCGTTTTAGACCATAATTGCAACGGCGTTAAATGTCTTTGAGCAATTTCTCTAAGGGACTTGATCATTTGTTTTTGTTTGTTTTTGAAAAGTTTTATCGAGGGACTATGATCATTCAGAATTATTTGCTTTGCCCAAAGAAGTTTAACATGCAACATGGCCCATTTATTTGAAGGCAACAAGTGGAATACCCTAGGGGGTGCAAGTGTGATTTGTGTGTCCATTTTCATGCTTGTTTATCTTGTATTAGGTCAAACTATTTTTTATCGTTTTCGCATACAAACCCTAGTTCTAACATGTTATCATTAGAAAGCAATAAAGTGCGAAATTAAAATTACTAAGCTATTACAAAACCAAATATGGGAAGGGGGGTACAAATGTTCAAATGGGGGATATTGACAAGAATTTAAATCTAAATTATTACATCATTTGAATATTTGCAATTTAAATAATGCATAATTAAATGTAAATTAAATAAATATGTGAAATGCAAAAAGAAAGTTTTTATGTGTATGGTTTATGTAAAAGGGAAAAGAAAATAAAATGTATTATTTTTTGAGTATTTTGAACTTAGGGTAAAAAACCCTAATTTTTAAAGAAAAAGGTATTATTTAATTTAATACAACTATTTATTTATTATTTATAAAAATAAAATAAAATGAAGTATATTATGGAAAAAGGTATTTTTATATCAAATATTAATAAAAGTGAAAAATCAAGTATTTTTATATTTTTGTCTTAAATATATTAATAATCACATATATATATATATATATATATATATATATATATATATATATATATATATATATATATATATATATATATATATATATATATATATATATATATATATATATATATATATATATATATATATATATATATATATATATATATATATATATATATATATATATATATATATATATATATATATATATATATATATATATATATATATATATATATATATATATATATATATTAAATCCTAAATATGTGTTAAACACAAAATAAATAAGTATTTATTTAATATTTTAATAAAATAAATAAAAGAGTATTTTTTGTGTGAAATATTTTCAGAAAGTAAATGAAAATAAAAATTGTATTTACATTATTTTCTATTTATTCTAATAATAGTACATATATATATTATATACAAACAAAGAAAATAAACAAATAAATATGCAATAAATGCAAAAAATGATGAAAAAAATATTTTTAATTTTCTAATGTCATGAGAAAAAATAAACAAAGTCAACCAAAAAAGAAAAAGTCAAAAATGATAAAAAATGAACCAATGGGCTCAGGGGGGTGTGAATTAAAAAAGATGGTGTGAAAAGCAAAATAATCACAGGCCCAGCCCACTCCACTCCTTCTTCAACCTTCAGCACAAAATATTTGAAAAAACGCGCGCCATGTTCAGTTCCTTCTAACTCTTGATTCCTGGCTTTTCAGCAAAAACTCATAACACAAGAAATGTTCAGCATGAAGAGACGGTTCTAACCATATAAAGAACTTGACCTATCTCTCTAAGATGAGGGAGAATTTCTCCTCCCCCAAATCCTAACCTAATTTTTCTACCATTTTCAAACTCCAAATTCTCTCTACTCAGGCAAAAGAAATGAAATGTAAGGATATGTACATGTTCAGAGCTATGAGTAGGACCTTGTTTCTTCACAAACTTAAGGCTAAAGATGCATGATAAGAGAGATACGAGTTCAAAGTTTTACCTGTGCAGTTGAACTTCAATCTGGAGAATGAGGAACTTCTAATGCAAGGTAATGATTGGAAAAGCTTCCTTGAGGTCCAGGGATGCTTTTTCAATGCTTACTTTGTTTTGAACCTTCTTGTTTCAAGCTGTAGAACTTCAACTGCAAAAGGAAAAAATGAAAATGGTGGAAACTGTTAGAGTGATTACAGGTTGGGTTTTAGGCCATGGTTAGCTTGCATATGTTGTAAGGAAGGTGTGTGAATTGATTTTGGTGAGAATGCTCGAGGGAAGTGGGAGTTTGCACTCAATCTGCAGGGGCTCCCCTGTTTGTGCAGTTTCAAGGTGATTTTGAGATGGAGGGTGCTTTAGATGTTCAGGACTCGTGCCAAAGCTTGAATGTGGTCTATGGAATGTGTTTGATCACTTCTCTCTTTTGTTCCTAAGCTGAGATGAGATATGTGATAAGTTATGCAATGTTACTTGAAAATGAAGCAAGCAATGGTCACTTTTGTTTTTAGGTCAGTAGGGGCCTCTAATCCTGCTGCATAATCTTCTCTTGATCAGAGCAACTTGTCCATAATCTTGTGCCAAGAGGATTTGGCCTGTACTTGCTTGGATTTCAAATTGACATAAAGCTAGCTTTTTACAAAAATGGATAAAGCACTTTATCTAGTTTAGGATTAAACCATTATGCAATGTTAGAACACAAAGAACATGACCTTAACACATTGAATATGCATTAAATTATTGAGTATGAAATGGTTCAAGGACCTGTAATCAAGCATAAAGCAAACTGATTTCAAATTGGCAAGATTATGAACATGTCTTGATGAAGAACAAAAGTGAATTTTTGCCAACTTGTGAAATTCGAATCTCTCAAGTTATGAGGTTGTTTGATGAGTTCTTGGACATTTTGGAAAGCTTGGAATGTGTACTACAATCCATCTTTGAAATGAAAATCAAAATTCCAAGTGGAAGGGTATGAAAAGTGGCCTTGAAGTAGGGTAGAAACCCTTGTCAAAATAGGTCAAATTTCACTAAGTTAAAAGATGGTTTAGTGCCCTTATTCAAAAAATTATAACTTGAGATAAAAGCTTCAAATGAGAAAACTTTGTGAATCAAAGTTGTAGATTATGCAACAAGCTACAACTTTCATGTTTTGACTTTTGTTTGAATCCAAATGGATCATGGTGAAAAGATGGGGCAAAGTTGGGGAAAAAATTAGGGTTTTTCATAACTTAGAAAAATTCTAAGTTATGAAAAATTCCATTTTCAAACCCTAATTTGCATTTTGTGATTTCTTGGTGAACAAGTTTCATGATTTGGCAAGTTTTGATGAAAAATGAATCTTGACTCTTGATTTTGACCAAAAAGTCAAAGTTTGACTTTTCAGTATACAGTCAAAATTGATCAATTGACTGGGAAATTCAACTGTCAATCTTGTGTACTTGGGATCTTTTGAGCTTGATGAACATGTCAAGATAATTCCATGGGGTCCTTGAGTCCATATGTGAACTTGGTTTGCCATTGGCTAGGTCAAACAGTCAAAAATTGCCCTTGTGCAGTCAAAACCCTAAAAATGACCATTTTGCCCTTTTGATGATCTGATCAAATTTCTTGGAGAATTGTGATCCAAACTTGATCAAATGGTCCATATGAGTTCATAATGTTGATGTGGATCAAATTTCATGAGATTTGACTGTCAATTGGCCACAGTTGACTTTTTCCCCAATACAGCTGATTTCTAGGTCAACTGTCCAATTGACTGGGCAAAACTTGGAATCAAGACTTGAAACTTGGTATAGGTAAGCTTGGGAGTCCAATATGAAGCATGAAAGTCATCTTAGGCATTTTAGGTCAAAACATCCTTGGGCAAACACAAACCCTAATTTGAGTCCACAGTGCAAGGAGAAGCCTTGAGCAGAGGAAACCCTAACTGTATCTTGATCTTCAAAGGTCTTGTGATGAGAAAATGTTGAGGAAATGGGAGGGCAAATTTTGGGGTACAACACAGTCAAAATTAGGGTTTTGGTTCCTTCAGTGAATTTGAGATTTTCAATGGCTCAAACAAGTCTCATGTGCCTATATACATTGCCAAGCATCCATATGCCAAGTTTCAAAGCTCACAAGGTCAAGTTGCACAGTCAAAAGCCCTAATTGCTTCACAATCAACTGTAGGGGTAAAATGGTCATTTGGCAGTCAAAAGTCAAAAATTTTGGTCAACATCCTATTTGGGCCACAATCATCATTTGATCAAATCTTGATCATAATTCCACAAGCAGGACTCAAAAATCATCAAGATGCAAAAGTTTCCATTTTTGGACAGTTGAAAAGTCAACTGTAACTTGACCAAGGCATAACTTTTTCATGGTTCATCAGAAAAATCCCATCCAATGCTCATTTTGTAGGGGATGATATTTCCTACAACTCATATTCACATTCCAAGTCCAAGAAATTCTCCCACAAAAAGTTATCAATTTCAACATTATAGGTCATTTTCAAAAGTCAACAAAAAAGCATTTTAATTCAAAGACCATAACTTGAGATTGGTAAATAAAAATGACATGGGACCAAAGGCATTGGTTAGAGGACTTCAAGACCTTTCCAAAATGTCCAAGAACATGTTCATATGATCAAAATTGAGCAAGATATGCATTGGAGAAGTTGGGAAATTTTTGTGAAATGGCAAAAGTCAACTATCCTTGAAACTTCAATTTTTGACAAAAGGGCCCGCTTTTTTCCACTTGATTCAGCCTTGTCATGCCACCCACGTGTCCCATGACTAATTTCAAGACCAAATAATTATTTTTCTATTTTTATTTAATTTTTATGGATTTAACTCATTTTAATCCATAATAATTCAAGTAAAATCAAAAGAATTGATTAAATGGTATCTTGTGGTTTGATTAGCCTTCATGAAGCATATTCTAGTTTCCAAATTCGTGTAAAGCTCATTTAGGCATGAAAATTCAAAATTTGGACAAAGCTTTGAAAGGCCTTTAATGGTGGTTAAGAAGAAATCCAAAACTTCAATGCACAAGTTTAAGGCTCCTAATGCTGACTTAAATCCCTTGATACATACATATGCAAGTCTCTCCAACCTAAAGCACGACCTAGAGCTCATTGAAACGGAAAAACAAAATTCCAAAAACTTGAAGAAAAGTTGAAAACTGAATTCTCACTTGCAGGCCAATTCGAACCCTTTTCTTGTTTCCAATACATTGCTGGACCTTCCAGGAACACATTGCCATCGAGAACAAGCCTTAAAGCTCAAGAGAACGCTCTAACAGATTCACGGTTTATCACTTTTCTTCCAAAATCATAACCTTTGATTCATGCATTTTTAATACCTTTTGTTGATTGTTTTGTGTTCATAGCATTCAGGTGAAGCTTTTGGTGTGATTTAATTTCATTAAGATGCCCTGAAACGCCAGTTGCCATGGGAGAAATTTAGGGTTTCCAAGCTTCTAGATTGGGACTTTACAGCATGAGGAAAATTGGACCACATAACGCCTATGGTTGAATTCGTCAAGGCCAGACGAATTCAACCCAACCATCGCGCCCTTTTTATGTTCACTATATGCCTAATCGCTATTCTTGGCAGTTTTGCATTGTGGGGGTTAAAAACCCCCGCTATCTTGTTTTTATTTTGCAGATAAATGAAGACAATGATGAGGTGTCCACGCATGGCTGGCTGATTCAAATGGCGCGCGCTTTTTCTTTAGTTTCAGCATGTGACTTGTTTTTTATATATTATATTTGTTTCTCATCTTATCTACAAACGCGCATAAGTGATCCAGTGGTACAGGTGTTGGCAAATGATCATTGGGACCTGGTTTCGATTCCCAGGTCCCCCAAAACTCAATATTATTTTGTTCAACAAATTCCTATGCAGGCTAGTCATTGTGCTCCACCATGCGCCTCACCAATCCACATGCCATATGTCCACAATCAGCCATCCAAAGGCCATGAGAGGAGGAGTACCATGTCCTTCAGTCAAAGCACATGCAGGCAATTGCAAAAGTCAAACGTGGTTGAAGGCAAATGGGCTTCAGCTTGCTAGCAAAACCCTCCAATCTGGCCCAAACCCCCATTGGTTTTGTTATTCCTTTTTTATCTTTTTATTTTTCGTTTATTTTATAATTCCTTTTTTATTAATTATTAGTATTATTAACACAATTAATATTTTTCATAAAAAATAAAAAAAAAAAAACACTAATATTATTATTATTTATTAATTTCACACTATTTTTGTAAATAAAATACTAATAAATTAATTAGTTTAATTAGTTTAATTTTAACGTTTTTTAATAAGTAAAATTAATTTAGAATTAGGTCTTTCACTTTCATTTTTTAATTTATTTTTTATTTCATTTCATTAAAAATATAAAAACACAAAAACATTCTTTTTCCTTTTAATTAATTAATTAGTACTAGTTTTAATTTCATTAATTACAAAAAAGGGACAAAATTCAATTCTTATTTAAAAAAGGGTCAAAACCTTTAGGACGTTCCCGATTTAATTCTTTCGCGCATTATTCTTATTTTGATTATTTATGTAACTGTTTCCGGATATGTAATAGTAATTAGGTTTATCTCTTTATTTACTATTTCTCGCACTTTATTTCCAAAACGGGTTTTGTTTTTTGGGCGATGTATAGACCCGCGCCTTGTAATAGTTAGATTTACATTTTCGCAATTTATTTTCCGCACTCCTAACTGTTAACAATGCATGAAAGAATGTATGTAAATAAAATCAATCTGTAACTCACAAATAACATGTACAAGATAACCTTAACTGAAAAACAACACACAAAGCACATGCCACTTCTAGGGTACGCCTCACTGGTTGCCTCGAACGTGGTCATCAAGTATAGGGTGTCTTAGAGGTTGCCCTTTGTCTAAAGATCCAGTTGCCTCGAAACGGTTGCCTCGGATAAAAGGATCTAGGACATTAGGGTTACTTCTAAGATGTCCTACCATTGCTTCAGTGACCACATTGTCCCGATAATCGAATTGACCCGAACACCTCCAACGATGGTGCTACCTACCTCTCAATGGTGGGATAGCACTATCTAAAGGACTCTTACACAGCTTAATTCCTTAGAGTAGGTAGATTTCTCTTAATTACTTGCTCTTTTCAAAACAAACAAAACAACTTTTCGCACTCGCACTTTCTAAAAGTTTTCAAACAAATTTTTCATACACTCTTGAGGACAGATACAAGAGTCACCTAGAAATTTTTCAAATGAAACTTTTTCAAAACCCACACACACTTGAAAAGCAAACAAATTTTGAAAACATAAGAGCAAGTACCTAAGAGCCCATGGATAACCATGGATAGAAAGGGTGCTAACACCTTCCCTTTCTATAAATCTACCTCCCGAACCGAGAAACATTCTCGAATAAGGAATTTTGCTGTGCTTTTGTCCTTTCCATGTTGGAGAACATAAAAAATGGTGGCGAATCTTGCTTACCGCGACATTTCGCGAAACCAGCTAAAAAACAGTCAGTTCTATTTCCACCGATCACACAATCTAAAATGAAATATGACTTTAAATTGATACAAAATCATCACAAAGGGGTGCCGTAGCATTCCAAGCATTGTTTCTTCGTATAGGTAGCAACCTGTGATGGTCACCTTTGACTCAGTCAGCATTGCTAAGGTCGTTCTTATCCCTTATAGATGTTCCAAGTATACTCCCCAGCAGTACAGTAAATTGGGGCATCCAAGGTTTTTATGCGGTTCGACGTACATATTCAGCATGATTCCCTAACAGCAGTAAACTTAGGGCACTCAAATTCTTCGTGTGATTCAACACGTCATGTGCATTTCTCCAACAGTGTAAACTTGGGGTACGCAGAATCTTTGTGTGATTCAGCGCATGCATGTGCAATTCCCTAGTAGAGTAAAATTCGGGCATTTGAGAGGTTTTACGTGGCTCAGCATGTAATCCCGACAGAGTCATCCTCTAATTTCCAGCAGAGAAGTAAACTGGGACACTCGAAGACGTCCATGTCCATTTCCTGATTCCCTAAGTGGTCAAGATGTATTTCCTAGCACGATGCAGACTCGGGGCATTCAAAGAGATTCATATGATGTTCATCATGCAACTCCCCAGCATGTATGTATCCATTTTACCATCCCCAAGCAGTTGAGGATGTAGAGAAGTCAGATGAGATCACTTCCGCCCTAGTAAAGCTACAATTCAGAATTCAATGGCGTACCTGAAAGCTCACTTCATCAGTAATTCGATCCCCAGTGAAGTTACCAATGATCTTTGGTACTACAAACTTTCCAGCACCAATCTATATTGGTATATCAAGACAAAGAGCAACGGTTCCCAATGAGCCTGTTCTTATCCCTACAAAGTTTGTTTCTCTTCACTTTGCATATAGTTGTCGCTGCATAACATGGCATCCTCGAAATGCGTAGCATATCCATTAAAACGGATCATTACTCCATACAAAATTCAAACATGCATACGAAGCATAAGTCAGATTTGGTAACCTTGTACGAAAGACCTGAATCATTCAAAGCAGTTCACAGAGAATATCACTCAAAAATCCCCAGCTGATGTACTTTGTTACATCACGATACCCAGCTAATAGCGCTAGTACCCTGTGCTCCTGAACACTCGTTCGTGTCAGTCTCCTGAACACTCGTCTGTATAAACCTTCATCACTCTAAACACTCGTCTGTGTCAGTCTCCTGAACACTCGTCTGTGTCAACCTTCATCGCTCTAAACACTCGTCTGTGTTAGTCTCCTGAACACTCGTCCGTGTCAGTCTTCTAAACACTTATCTATGTCGACTTCTTGAACACTCATATGTGTCACTCTTCTAAACAATTGTCTGTGTCAGTCTTCTAAACACTCATCCATGGCAGTTTCCCAAACACTTGTCTGTGTCAGTTATTTAAACACTCGTTTGTGCCAGCTTTTCAAACACTCATTTGTGCCTATCTTTCCCTTAAATCCAAGTAAAATCAATACACTTGGTTGTTCCATACCTCCAGTCATCGTGTCATAATTGATATTCTCACATCCTTAGAATTGTAGGTCGCCCGTAGGCCTAGTTTCTGGTAGATCGCTCATAAGTCTTACCTTAGGATTTTTTATCATCCGTAGATCTAGATTTTCCTGTAGGTCTCCCGTAGGCGTAGTTTTTTGGTAGATCGCTCACAGGTCTTACCTTAAGATTTTAGATCACCTGTAGATCTAGATTTCCGTGTAGATCATCCATAGATCTTGCTCTCCCGTAGATCGCCCGTAGATTTCACTCTCCTAGCAGATCGCCTGTAGGTCTCGCTTCGTAGGATCGTAGATCGCTCGTAGATCTAGATTTCCTTATAGGCCGTCTGTAGGCCTAGCTCCCTTGGAAGATCGCCCCTAGGTCTCGCTTCTTTAGGATTGTATATCGTCCATAGATCGTTCACTCTTGTAGATTGCCCATAAGTCTAACTCTCTTAGGATTATAGGTCGTCTGTAGATCTTTCTCTCCTTGTAGGTCATCCGTAGGCCTCGTTCCCTAAGTAGATTGCCCATGGGTCTCTCTCTCCGTAGGATCACAAATCATCCATAGATCTTATCCATTGTCTTTTCATACTTATTATATCAATCTCCATGTCACATAACAAACATCTCTTTCAAGAACCTCGTATTGGCACCGTTACCACGTTGCAAGTGATCACTGCTCAAAATTCATCTATATACCTTTTTCACTAGAAAAATAAAGTATTTCTTTCCCCAGCAGATATTACAAAAAATAAATAACCTGCTCATACCATCCTTTCAGAATAAATTTTCGGCATTGATATTTAATCATCTTCTACCTCGAATGTTCGAAAGGCTAACGCCAATCTCACTTTCAGGTTTAAGACGATTAAATATGGGGAGCTGTCATACCATAAATTTGTCCTACCCCTTTATAAGGATCATCTGACTTATGTATCTTGCATCTTTCATGTACATAATACTCATTAGGTCATCTAACATCGCATGCATCATTAATCCATAAATGGTCATGGGATCCAGGTATTTCTTTCCGGAAGCTACACAAAAAAATTATTCCACTAGATAGCATAACAAGGGAAAACTCTGGTTTTTCAAGGTCTAAATGTGTTCCAAACGTTTTGTAAGCTATCAAATCAACAATCAATCAATCTATCATCATGTCAAGCTCTCATGTATGTCAACACACTCTGAATTGCTGAGAAATTGGGCGTTTCAATGAATTTGAGATTGTGCGAACCAGAAACAGTGTTTTCGCTGATTTGAGCTTAGAAATTCATAACTTGCAATCGGGATACTGTTTTGAAATGGTTCCTCGGGTATTGGAACCGTCTCGATATTTTCTTCATTTCATATATTCAGACCGGAAGCCAATTCCGTGAAGAAAGTCTCCAAAGAATTTGATTTCCCTGAAACGATATTTGAATTTAATGACTGGTTATCTGTTTCTCGGGTGTTCAGAAATTCGTAACTTTCATCTGATTTAGTATTTTCAGGTGATTCATCGAGCATTGAGACCGTCTTGGTTTTATTATCATTTCTCATGTTCGGATCGGAAGCTTATTTTATGAAGAAGACCTCTGAGAATTTTAATTCTTTGAAGACAATGCACTGAATTTAATTGTTGGTCTGTCGTTTCACGGGTAATCAAAAATTCATAACTTCTAATTAGAATACTGCTTTGACGCGGTTCTTGAGGCGTTAAAATTGTATTAATATTATCTTTAATTCGTATGTTTGGCTCGGAAGCTGATTCGGTAAAGAAGATCTTCGAATGTGCTGATACTTTGAGAAGAAACAGTGAAAATACGATGAAAACGGTGTGCTGAACTGTTATTTTTCATACGTTCAAAAATTCATAACTTCCTCCCGGTTCAACATTTTTAATTGGTTAATTGAGTGAAAAATCCATCTTGATGTCATCTTCATCTCGTATATTCGGGTCGAGGACTGATTCTTTGAGGAAGACCCCCAGAAATGCGAATTACCAGAGTAATTTTTGTGCTGAACTGGATTTTTATTTCACTGTTTTTCGATATTGTAAAAACTATAACTTTTTCGATTTTTATCGTATAGAGTAGATTCTTTTTTCATAATTTCACAAATGATGTTGGCTACAAGTTTTCTTCAGAGTTCGAGTTTTGATTCAGCTCCGAAGACTTCGGTTGATGGCTCGTTTCTCAAACCGAATAGTGAAAGATTCTTCATTAATGAAAATACAGTGCCAGAGCCAAAGTTTCCTGTCACTCGAAAATTTATAACTTGCTCATTTTTTATCGTATCGAGATAATTCTTTCTGCAAGATGTCACAAATTTATTCATCTACGATTTTGATGTTGGTCTCGCGTCGAGATTTCACACAGATTATTATTGAGTTTGACAAATGTCCATGCGATTACATTTGCTGAGACTGAAAATCCAACTAGTGAGAAATTGATTGGGCTTTCTCTTGGCCCAAACCAATGCCCAATTGTCAATACTATATATTGTTTTCGCCTCTCTATTTTCACAATATTCCAATCATTTGCTAAATTTCACTCTCAAAGCTCTCATAACTCTCTCTACTCTTCTCTCAACTCAAGAGAAATATTCAAAAAGCCAAAACTCCTCCAAGATTCCCCCTCTCTCCGCGCAACCTTCTTCTCCTTCGCTTCCAGCTGCCGGTCCTCCGCCGTCGCATCGTCTGGCAGTCGTCCAACCACTGCCCTTGCCTCCGCCGTGATATCGCAGCTCTTCTCCCTCTGATTCGTGCCTTTTTTTCCTTTCTTCTCCAATCTGGAATTCTACTCTTCTCCTCCTTGATTTCGATTCGTTAATTTCTATTCTTCTTGATTTAAGTGCTTCTACATAAGTGATTTTGTGCATAAGTGTTTTTTCTTGATTAGTTGATTTCATGAGATGAATCTTACTTGAATTCTTGAAATCAATTGTTAATTGTGAATTATGTGATGTTGTTGAACAAATCAGGAATTGGTTAAATTGAGGAATTAAGCACTTGTGTGGATAATTGATTTTATGAGAAGTGCTTATTTGAGAATTGTGTAAACTTAATTCTTGAATTTTTGTTGATGTTGAACAAAACCGAAATTAGTTAATTGATTGGGATTTTTAATTTCGATTTTGTGGATTGTGATGAGAAATAAGTGATTTCATGAGTTAATGCAATTTTACATCGTTTTGTTGATAAATTCAATTTTTCGACGGTAAAAATGTTTTGATTCGATAAATTGCATTAACACGTGAATGGTGTTTGTTGCTTAGAATTGAGGCATTTGATGTGATTAGATCATTTGTAACTCATTTACTATTTTTAAGTAATAATACTTGAAACCAAAAGTGTGCTTCCGCGTCCGTTTGTAATTGTTGAAATCGTTTTCGGTTAATTTCAGTTCAAGTGTATGTTACTGTCCGGGATTGGAAATAAGTTGCAAATTGCATTCCGAAAGTTGTTTGAGGTTCACTTGAGTTACTTGTGCGTTTATGGATGAATTATGTTGAATTTTACCGTTTCCGGCATATTTTCGGGTTAATTTCATGATATGTTGCAAGGCTGTCCGGTGTTGGTAAGTGGTGCGAAACACACAATTTAATTATTGTTAAATACTTATGGGAGCTTGTCTTTGTGATTGATGAATATCGGTATCGGTATCGTTTTGGTTGATTTCGTAAGTAATTTTTATGCATTCTATTTGTGAAAAAGTTGATGTCCGAAAAATAATGTTCACGCATACACCATGATTTAATTCAAACTTGATGCTTACTTGAACCTGTTTTCACTTTTAATGGATATCGGTATTAATTTCGGTGGGTTTTGTTCCGACTTTTCGTGCTTTCTAAAATTTCAATGTTGCTGTCCGGAGAGTACTTTTTGCATACACATTGAGAAATAATTTTTGCATCATGCATTATTGAGCTTAAGTAGACAATCGGTGGTTACCGGTATCATTTTTGCATGATTTTAAATCAAATCTTTGCACATTCTATTGGTGAAATAGTTGTTGTCCTAAATTCATGATTCATGTGTACATATTGGTTTCATTTTCATTTAACACTTGCTTGCATATAATTGATCATTTCTTGAGCATTTATAATGAGTTTTCTTGTTTCTGATGTGAATTTCCGATTAATTCCATGTTTGTATATAGTGTTATCCTATTTTTAATTCCACATGTACATGTCATTTTATTTGTCATTTGATGTTTTTGTATATCTAAGCATGCCGTGAATATTAATGATGAGTTTCTCCGCTTTCGGTGCATTTTACCATTTAATTTCTTGTATAATAATGTTGTTGCCCAGTTTTTGATTTTCATCTTCCGTTGTTTATTTCTACTTTTCTCCTTTGCATTTCATCGTTATTTTTGAGTTGTAATGCGATACTTGATGTTGCATTTTTACTTGCTAACTCATTTGTGACTTGTGCAAGTTTTCGAAGGCTTTGTCGTGCGACACGCGACATTTGAATTATTGTTTCGCTTGTATAGACTTATCTTGTGCATGGACTTTGATTCTATGCGACGGACTTTCTGCATGTGATTTATTTTTACATATCATGATATTACTTGCTATTATTGCATCTGATTCTGACTATTTCTCTGTTGCTTGATGAAGCTTGCACGAAGTTTTCGAGTTTCTTTGCTTTCGTCTGATAATTGACGAGCTTGTGTTCGATTGGTATTTTCTTCCGTTCCCTTTTGTCTCTTGCATTCTTTACCAATTTTTTGATTCCATGAGAAGTAGGAATAGAGATGCATGATTATTTACTGCTTTCTGATGCCATGAGAAGTAGGACTAGAGATGCATGTTCTGGGAGTCCTTGCGTTAGGCGAGAAATGTTGTTTCAAAAGACCTATAGCAGGAAATTCCTACTTGTGTATTTGTTTACCATTTTATATGTTTACTTTTGTGCCAAAGACCCCAAATAAGGTGTTCTATTCTCATTCCCCGTTGATAAGTCCTCAAAGAAGGCAATTGCAGGAGGGTTCGCAATCGACCCCCACAATTTTTAGTCCACGAGTCGTTCGTAGCTCACGTCGTACATCGATGTTACGAATCATGCTATTCTTGTATCGATTTGGTCAAGTGGAGAAGGGTTCGCAATCAACCCTCACGCTTTGTCATTAGCTTGCGTGTCGTTCACGTTGACGCTCCGATGTGATCTCATTATTGTCTTCTATATCCTACCTCAATAACGTGATATCTTGGTTAGGTGTTTAGTCACTTATAACAATTCACTCTTGTTCTTCTCTTGCCTAGATAACGTGATATCTTGGTTAAGAGTTGACACCCCATTTTCTTCTTGCCACGATGACATGCTATCATAGTTAAAAACTACTGATTCCTGCATTCTTGCTTGCCTCGATGATTTGATATCTTGGTTAAGCCTTCCTTTATCCTACCTTGATGGCTCGATATCATGGTTAGGTGTCCCTTCTCTCTTGTCCTATCTCGATGACATGATATTGTGGTTAGGCGTGATCCCTCTCCCTATCCTTCCTTGGTAACATGGTACCTCGGTTAGTCGTGTGCTACTTGAGTGACTGGATATTCCTCAAGCTTTGTGTGTTTACTTTCCATTGTGATTACATGCTTCCGTAGAATTTCTCGATTCAATCTTAGGAAACGAATTGAAATAGACCTTAGGTTGCAAACCATGCATGACAACTCTAGACTTATTTTGCTAGTTTCCCTTAGACTTTTTCTTTATCTTTTGCATATGCATTAAAACTAAAACTCCTTTTTTTTCTTTTAAACTTCAAAACACTCTAATAATACCAAAAAAAACCTTTTTCAAGGTAAAAAATATCAACCAATTCAAACTTCATTTTGCCGCTTGACTTTTCTTTTAAAACTCTTTTTCAAGGTAAAAAAACATACAACAAACAAAAACTATTGAGCCGAACTACGATGCTCTGACTTTTCTATTGCACAAGGGAGTACGTAGACACTAGGTTGAGGGGCATAGGCGAGTAAAATTTTGTAAAAATTTCTTCTTTTCCCCGTATTTTCTTTCGCATGCATTCCCTCTTAGCAATAGGCTTTAGACATAGACTTTTACACACCTTAGATTAGAGCAAACTTAAGTGAATCATGTGGGGTACCACAGACGCGTGGGGTGTTACTACCTTTCCCTCATGTAATCGACTTACATACCCTTTCTCTTGGTTGCAAGACCATCTTACCCATTTCTTTGGGGTTCTCTCAATATCTTCCCTTCCTTCAAGATAAATAGAGTTGTGGCGACTCTGTGTTTTTTCGCAGCGCAACACCCTATTATCTCAAACGCATTCATAACATATTCAATCTTCATCAAACAACATTAGAGATAATCAAACATCCGACTTCAAACAACATTGAAAAACAACAAACAACTTCAAGACACAAATTGTAAATTTTTTGTAATATTAAATTTATGTAAAATTGTGTAGAAATTAATTTTTAGGTTATGAAATAGAAAGATTTTAGGTGTTTGATAGCTTAGACCTAATGAGAAACGAGTTAGATAGATAATTTTTACGATCAATGTATTATTCTTTAGGTTTCATGGGTCTACATTCCGCTATTAAAGTTGCAGGAATTTCCGGAGACGCATCTCTAAAAAATTTCAACGTTTACTTAGAAACCAGAGACGCATCTAATGTTTTGCCTTTTTTTGTACAAGAGTCATTGCGTAATGGTTGTCTTGTCTATTTACAGGAATTATGGTTGATAGTCAATTAAGAATGAGACATTATAGGGTTGCATAACATGCATCCGTTCAGAGGGAAAAGAGTCAACAATCCCAGACTCCTTCTACCTCTAGAACGGTTGATGCGGAGGCGTCAAATCCTAGGGCTCATGTATCTCTGTCTTCCTCTTCGTGTTCCCCGTAGCAGGCGAGGGTCCCCTCCTCATACATGGCTCAGAGCGACTGAAACTACGTAGACGTCTACATCCAGTAATTCTTCCGAGTGTCATATCCTATATGGTACGGGATGCTCCAGGAGATCCACCAAGGGCAGCTCATCAGGAGATTCATATTGCCTAGATGTCGTCATATCATGGAGATTAGAAAGACAGATATTGACGGAAGACTCTTTTCAGATGACTCTAAGGCGAGGGACGTTATAGATGTCATGATAGCGGAGACTCGGGAGACTTTGCAATATAGGAGGCAACATAGGAATAGAGGGCACGAGGCCGAGATCGACTTCGTCAAACACAGTAGATTATATTACTTGCACTCTTGATATATTTTAAGTTGTATTTTATTTATCGACTCCGTTATAATTTTTGGATTGAATTTATGCACTCTTGACTTATAATTTTATATATATATATATATCATTTTCTTCATAGCTTAATATTATCGAATCATAGTATACATTCTAACTGTTTGATCTGAAAATCAGTTAAAATTATTCATAATTTACTCCAAGTAAATAGGGTGGCTTAAGTTGTTGTATTTTTGAAACTATTTACCTCGTAAAGGTAATCAAAATTAAGCAGCACTTAATACAGAGATACATCACAGAATAGTTTATGTATGTAGATGTATCTCGAAAACGATGTATCTCAGAAACTAACACTTAATACAGAGATACATCTCCAAATTGTTTACATAAATGTATCTCCGAAAATATAACGCTTATCAAATAAATAAGTTTTCGAAGATTCATCTCCAAAACATACTAATGTTCAGGTGTTTTTGGAATGCTAACATGGTTTTTCCTTACAAGTCTCTCAAATATGTCAACTATTTGAATCATGTCTAATTTTAAATTTGCTGGGTCAAAGACAAAAACACGTATAATATGTTACAAGGACTATCATATGCAAACAATGTTCTTTTAATGTTTCCATCTCTTCTTCAAGACGGTTCATTATCTTTTCATTAATGATTTAGTCTTTCATAATGCATACAGTAGGAAACGTTTGCTTTAATCTGAAAAAGAAAAAAAAACATTGTTTTGCCTGTATTCAACAGACTGATAAGTTTCCAAGCAAAGATGGGAGATAAAAACAGCTCTCAAAAAGCATTAGGAGGTGTATCTGCAAAATTAAGAAAACTAAATTATCCAGCAAAAGAAAATTACTCATTCACAAAACATTGTCACTGCTTCAAACGTTTTTATTTACATACATGAGAATGTTATATTATTACATAATAATGCACAGACAATATAGCCGGCATGGCATACACATCTAAGAGAAAACAAAGAAAGAAAAAGATATATGTACAATTATTACCAGACATGCAAAACAAAGCATAATTACACTCACATGCCTAATCCTGTAAATAACTTTTTTAGGATTCACCTTTCATCTTCAACTGATATTATCTTATGATTATCCAAAAGAGTAGCAATAAATATGTACAGAGAATTGTTTGATCACCATGCAAAGAACAGAATACTTTCGACCACTTTGTCTACTCTGGCCGAAAGCTTATCAAATTTGGAAGATCAGTTGAATGAAGCTTCTTAATTTCAGCTGCACTGACCTTGCAAGACTCCAAGGAAAGAGTGCGTAAATTCTTTAAAGGCTTCAAATATTGCAGTCCTTGGTTTGTTACACGAGAATTTGAAACATTTAGCGACTTCAGAGCAGTCATTCCTGTATTGTAAGATATTGATATACGAATGTGTTAAGGAAAGAAGAACAAAACCTCCCTAATCAAAACTACAGAGCAAGGAAGGAATCAGAAAGCAAAGCAAAAAAAATGATATTCTCCATCTAATTTTCCTTTTCTTTGATTTAATTCAGATTCTGCAAGACTTAGTCGCTCATGCATAATCAATGGGTTTATATCTGGCAAGTGAACATGTAGCATTAGTATACCACTGTCAGCTGCACCCTCATTACATTAGGTGCTTAATTCACAGTTAACTTGAATTTGGAAGGTGTAACAGATAGTTGAGTACACGTTCAAATTACAGTTTTACGTCAATATTAAATATGCCAAGTCATTTAGATCATTATTATTGAAAAGTGCGTGCAAGGAAGATATGCAGTAATGAAGGCATGCAGAAAATACCAGAGATTAACTCCAGAGTTTTATCTGTCAATTTGCAATTCTGGGAAAGGTTTAGCTGTGTAAGGGAGACAATTTCTCTAATATTTTTCACGCCTGCATCAGTTAAAAATCCACCACATATCTCAAGGGATTGCAGGTTCTTGAACGCTGCATGATGCAAAAAAAAAAAGAAATAACATCTAAACCACCAAGACAACTTTATAAAAAAGATTATGTAGACCTGTGTTCCCCTTGCACCAATTAGTGTTCATTGTATACAATATATAATGAAAAACAATGAAAAAGTCAACTGGTTCTTAAATTGAGGTTTTCGAGTAGTACTACCTCAATTTATTTGTTTTTATTTAGGGTGAGTAAACCATTTAGGGCCCGTATGTTTTGGCTTTTTTTTAAATGATTTTTATAATGTTACATAATTTTGTGTAAAAAAAATTTACAAAGAAACTTTTTATAAAAGCTTCAAATGAAAATTTGGTTTGAATAGTTATTTTTAAAATGTTATATTAGGTATTTCATCTTCTTATTGAAACTTTCTTTTGGATATCAAAAAATCATTTAATTTTGAAGTTATTTCAAATAGGTTTTCATAAAAATCATTTTTGAAGCTATTTCAAATAGATTTTCATAAAAATTATTTTTGAAATACAACTTTTTGAAAATAATGCGATTTTGACTATGTTTTGGTCTTCAATAATGTACGTTTATGTTATAGGATGTCAAAATTAGTATTTCAATTTAGAAAAAACAAATATAAAAAAACTGTAATATTTTGAATAACGGTTTTGTAAAATCTATTTTCAAAAATACAAAGAAAAAATTCATTTTTTTAAAGCTGAAACAAACTGGCCCTTATTCTCCAGTATAGATTTGAACAATGAAAAGAAACGCGAATGCATTCAATTCAAGTAAAAAAGAACCGGCTTGTTGGGTAGTAGCAAAAACTTGTTTGTCCAGTTCAGTAGTTTTAAACTTTTCATATAAAATGTATATATAATAAAGATCAGAAGAGTAGACTTTATGTATATTTATTTATTCTCTTAGAACAATTATAACAATTCCATAACAGATTATAGAGACAAATTATAATCAGGTATTTTAAAGAAGGAAGGAAATCAACAATAGTCTGAAGTTGGTATACATACATCGTAAATATGTAGTTCCAGAGTCAGTGATACGCGCTCCAAAGAGATCCAAAGTTATCAATCCACTCAGACCTATACAAGAAAAGAGTCAATCAGACATTAACATTCGAAGCTCCTAAGTGCTAACAGAAATAAAATTAGTTACAGCTCACACAAATTAATTTGGGCATTTAAATAGTAAAAAGTGATGAAAAACAATATATTGGTTTAGCTTGCACCTAATAAAATAAAAGGGACGTGATCCTGGTCAGCTCAGAGTTTGTTTAGTTTGGATAAAATTTATTTATTTCAAGCAGGATTGTGTCTAAGTTTAAAGACAGTGTTGGCTTAGATAGGGCCAGTATTGGATTCAAACATGGTGTTTCTACAAAAGGGCTTAAGATGAAAGAGTTGTGACCTGATATATAGATTTAACCCTATGAAAGCACTTGATCCAATAAAATACATTAAGTTACTTGTTTCCAAATAGCATGTGATAAATATGCAATCGGAAAAAGTGGTTATTCAGAAAGTTCTAGACTTCTAAATATGATTATATAAAAAAAGTGAAACACATATAATAGGAAAAAAATCAGTCATTAGCAAAGTATATTGGATGATCCACCGAGAAATTTTTTTTGGAGCATATGAAAGTACAGAAGGGAAATGAGGGCATCAGATTTAAAAGTATAACGAGTGAATACACGTGAAAAAAAGACATGGGTGATATATATGATTAAATATACACAAGGAAATGCTTACTTGTAAGATTTGCCAGTCCAGCATCAGTTATCTGTCGAGCATCCAGATTAAGTGATTTAAGACTTGTCAATCCAGAGAGCCTTTTCAGGCCATTATCAGTTACTGAAGTAAATGACAGATTCAAATCTTCAAGTTTTTTCAACCCTGGACAAAAGCAAAAACGATTTCACATGTGTATTAAAAATCAGTGTCTGAATATCGCTAACAGGACAGAATCAGACCGATGAAATGAAACTAGAAAAGATATATTCATAATAGACAAAGAAAATGTACAACTATAAAAATCAAAATGTCGCATGCAGCAACCACATCATAGCACTGCTGAGCAGGTTGGCCGTCGGCAAATTATTGACAGACACATTTTCTCTTTTTACAAAACTTCACTTATGTTTATGTAACTAAATGAGCTTTCTGAATTTTAACGTCCAACGTGTTATACCACAATAGATGATCACATTCCAAGATTGAGCCTCAGCACACAATGTTGACAACATGGAAGCTAAACTAAAAGGTGCTGAAGTGAATCATATTATGTGAAACATAGATTACCTCGTACAGACCACAGGCACTTTAATGATTATGTAGCACAGGCACTTTAATGATTATGTAGCAGTCAACATATAACCAACAAATACAGAAATATAATTGAGTTTAAATTCTCATTTCACAACCACGGGGTTGTTTCTATCAACCTGATAAATATCGAAGCCCGCCGTTCCCAACTTCAGTGTCGGACAACACAAGGATTTTCAAGAGAGTGAGGCCTGAAAGAACAAATAGCTGTAAATTTCATACTGTAGGCGATACTTCCAATCCAAATACTGGACACCTAAAACCTCATTAGATATTCAGAATCAGAAGTAACAGAACCTTCCCCCCCTCGAAGAGAACATTATGATAAAACAAATCAAAACCACCAGACAATACATATCGTAATTAACATTCTAAGCACAAGTTCAAGACCAAATAATCCTTGAAATTCACAACATGATAATTTTATAAATCCAAGTCAAAACCATTTGGCTAATGTTAAGTTCCATAGCTTTGTTCCATTCCATCCAAATATTAATTAACCAAGAAAATATGAGAAGTAGAATCATGAAGTTAACACCGTTCAGCTCAAAATGACAACAAGGTGTAATTCCATATATCCCCCAATCAGGAATCTAAAGGAAACTTGTTGCTAAAAATCTCCTGGCGTTGCAAGGTCCAAGGAAAAGTTGATCCCATTTCAGATCTATTGTAAACTGGCTTTTGCAGGAACATTGAAGAAGTATAACAATTCTACATAAACTTGTTTTTGCAGAAACATTGAAGTATAACAATTCTATATAAGCTTTAAACAACCTAACGGCCATTCAAATCTACAAAAGGGAAAATGTAAAACTTTGTAGTAAACCTGTCAAATTCGCAAGCCCTTCATCGCCAATCTGGCAAGAATCCAGATTCAAATACTCCAAATTTTTTAAACCTGTCAAAGAGAAGCTAATTAAAGATCTTGTGGATATTAAACAAGTTTCAGTCATGATGATAGTCATTGTGGCAGAAGTTGAATGTGAAATAAATTGGGTATGAAACAAGTTATTCTCCCAATGGTATTCAAGAATGTGTAGAGTCTGTTGCAGAGTCTGCACACATAAGAGACCAACAATTTGAACACTAAAACATGCACCTATTAATTTCTCTGACTTTATTTGATTGTGTCATTATACATGATCCTAAGAGAAGGGAAGGTAAGTGCAATATGGGAGGAGGATAAGATATTCCCTATTCCACAAATTGTTTAATAAAAAAGAAAGGAAAAGCGATAATCAAAATCAGTGTCAATCACGAAGTCACGAAGAAGTTAATTTCAAATTATCAAAAGGAATAGGAATTATATAAATGGGAAGGTTCATCAAAAATGTCGAGTTAGCATCTGAAAATTGGGAGGCGGTGGTGAAAATTGAAGAGATAAATCCACAGACTATACAAAATCATGTATCTTCTCAACATAGGGAAGCAGCTTGTGGAAGAAAGTCGCTCTTAAAAGAGTTGTAGAAGTATGAATAACCTTTTAGATGAACTAAGCATGCGTCTGTAATCTTGTTAAATGCAAGACTTAACCTCTTCAAGCTTGTAAGACCTGCAGGAAAGGGAACATGTGTTGTAAAACTGAGAAGTTGTTGCTTAATAATGCTTATTCATCTTTAGAGTAAGAAGTATGGGCATGGGCATGAAAAGTCCTCAAATTTGGTCACAGTATATTGAGTTACCAGACAATTTCTCAAATCCATCATCGGAAAGACCGCATCTGTTGAGATTTAAGCATGCCAGGGAAGCTAAGGCTGTACGTGAAAGGAAATGCAGTTAAAGAACTAACCAAGGAAATTTCGGACATTGGAACAGTGATAAGCAAACATGAGATGCCAAGATCAGATATTATAATCTTTTCCGTCTAAGCATTACTTGGATTGCATATCAAGCTTGTCAGATCATTAATTTTCAAAATAAATTAGAAGGAAAGTTCAAACATTAAAAACAACGTCCAGAACAAATAGAGTTGATGTCTACAATCAACGGATATGAAATGACAGAACAAAATGAGGATTTAATTACCAGAAATATACTCAAAACATGCAGCAGTGATATTGCATCCTTCAACATTTAATGTGGCAAGCTTCTGCAAACCTGTAAATCAGAGAGGAATATCCAAGCAATGTAATAATGTATAAAGCAAATTGCTCTTACAACTAATTCAATAAGCCGAAACTTCATTTTAATTATAGCAAGAGAATAATGAATTTTCACTAGAGAGCAAACATTAGCTGTTTGGAAGTTATGGATTATAGATAAAAGGAAGTGAGAAATAATAAGAACTTTGAAAATTATTGATAATAACTTGATGCTAATATGATACAAAAGTAACTAAGAAATATGATAATAACATGATGCTAACTTGATGCAAAAGTAACTGAGAAATATGATAATAACTCAATGCTAACTTGGTCCAAATCCTAAATAAATGGAAAAATCAAAGTAACTGAGAAATATGAAAACTAATTCAATGAGATAACTAAGATACTCTAAGATAATCTAAGATTAGCAACTATTCTTAAAAAAGAAACCAATATATTATCAAGATATTATTTTATATTCGAACAAATTGACAGCCAGATATGTTATGTTGTGCATAATGATAAAATAGACGTGGCAGCTATAGTCTTGTTGTAACACTTGCAATGGATAACAAACACTATGGAAATACCTCTTAAGTAAGAAATCCCAAGATCAGTAATATTGCTGTTGGAAATTTGCAACTCCTTTAAATTAATAAAACCTGAAACATTTCATACTGACAGTCAACTCAAACTTTAACCGCGGCCTAGATTTTTGCATCTAAAAGTACGAAGAGAAAGAATTAAATTAGGTAATCTCATGAAGCTATTAATTAACCAGATCTTCAGGCATAATCTCAACTACAAAAATTGTTGTTGAGTATCAACCATAATAACATTTTGCATCCGCCTCATTAGGGAAAAACTTCAACATAGCATATCATAAAACATGAAAATATAAATTGTGTTGTGCACAAAACAGATAGGAGAGATTGAAATGCAACTACTGTGATAAAAAAATAAAGGACCAATACCTGAGATAGCCTTCATGTCTGAATCCGAAATACATTTACAGCATCCGATATTAAGAGACTCGAGTTTTTTCAGACCTGTATTAAAAAAAACAAAGGAAATAATTCTATAACCTAGTAATTTCAAAACAAAGTTTCTTTAAAAGCAAACTCTAAGCAGGAAAGTTTCTTTAGAAGTCAATTGTACCCTAAATTGGCATACCCTGACATCAGCCCTTCCCTCCCCTTAAACATTTTTGTATAATAAAAAAGGTCTGTTTAATGAAGGTAGAACTTATTATTGCCATTAAGCGTAGGCTATGGCACCAACCAGATGCCATCGACACCAACTATAAGATAAGGATGATGATTCATCTAAAATAATTTAAAAGAAGAGTATGACATCACACAAATGATAAAAGATGGTTACAGGAAAGTTATTGAATAAAAGAATATGGTGAGTTCATAAGATGCATTTGAAATTTACAACGAACAACCAGTAAAACAGTTACTTATTGAGCAAATAGTTTAAGAGTCGAGCAAGAAACAAAACAAATTTTGAGATGAAGTTTTATGGAATAACAATAATGTTCATCTAGCCAGAAGAAGCTCGTGATGGGCCGCCCAATTAACCAACCATATCTCACACCTAAATATATGTTAAAGAAAATATAATTTTGTTACAAATTACTAGATTTAAAGTTGGTTTTTTTACAATGTCAACATTGTCAAATACATAAGGAAGTTTACTTCAAACACATAACTAAGCAAGATATCAAGAATAGGAACCTTTAAAATGAACAAATCCGCCATGAATATATGAACACCTCTCAAGGTCCAACTTCTCCAAATTAACTAAGTTGGAAAAGGCTCGCATTCCATCAGGTGTGACAGCACAGCTCTTCCTGATACTCAATGAAGTCAAGTTTGATAGACCTAATGCAACAAATTTGCCTTGATTAATTATGTTAATCAAATAAAACTCTTGATGTCTCGTATCTATTCATGTAAAATAACTTCAATATGCATAACATCCAATGCGGGTTAACATTCATGAATGAATTTCTCCAATTTTATTTGCAAGATATAAAAAAAAATTGAATAATAATTTGTTTTGTTACATAAAAAGAAAGACAACTGTAAGGATAGAAAATAGTAGTTCTACCTACCATTGATGTGTTTGAGTCCGTGTTCGGAAAATTGATCACAATAATTGAGGGTCAATGCTTGAATATTTGAGCAATTCTTTAAGAATCGTAGTCCATTATCTGTCACATTAGAGCCAGAAACATCAACTGCAAGTAAAGAAGACCCTTGCGAAGCAATGACGTCCATCCAATCATCATTCACTCCAAGATATTCTCCCAAGTAAACATCCTACCATGAAAAACACAACACATTTTGATAAGTATTTAAATCAAAGCAAAACAAGCAATTTCATCAACCTCTTCCGCACACACTATACCTCAAGGGCACAATCACGAAAAGCATTGAGAGATGCTTCTGTAAGACAATGAGAATCCACCAATTCATTGAAGATCTGCTGGCTTATGTCTCTTGGTAGAATTGAAAACGAGTCGTATTTATGAAAATCCTGTCATAACGTGGATTAAGTACTCTATGAAAACAACCAAATAAAAACAAACAATTAACTAAAATCAAAAACATGCACCTCGCGCATCTTATTTATGCATAAATCCATAAGAGAGGGACAAGTACCCACTCCAGGGCAGTGATTAGTCTTAGAACGTAAACTTCTTGCTCCTAACCATTTAGTGCTTGCACTTCTACAGTACCTTCCAGATACTCCCCTGCGTAAATCATCTTCAATAACTTGTCTCTTCCTAGAACAAATACCCCCCATCACTTTCTTGTTTCACGTTACTCGAAAATCAAATTCTCATTTGGAACAATATTGCTAGGGATTCAACTGCATGAAGCAAGAAAATAATTAATTAATTCAGCAAAATAATGAAATATAAGTCAACCTAACAACAGTAGAAGCTTTGGGGGGAAATAAATAACTATAATGAAACAAACTAGCCCATAGTTATGATGAAACAAACTAGTGGAATAGAACACCATAAAACAGTACTAGTCAAATAGCAACCAAAAAGTAAAATACAATAAAATTAAATGAAAAACACGATGATTAACTTAGTTTAGTAATAGAAGAAATTATGAACGGTTGCATATCCCTAATTCAACGATTACTCCGATGATGAAGATGAATATTATTTCTATTTTAAGCTTATTCGAAACGTAAACAGAGAGTGAAACTTTAGATATTTTGATTTTAATTTAAATGGATGATTGTTGTGAAGAAAAAGACGAATATAGAGAGACTTGCTTTGGTTAGGTTAGGTTAGGTTTTGAAGTTTGATCAGAAACGTTATTCTGGTAGAGTGGTGACAGAAATGGTGTACGAAGATCATAGGAGAGAGAAAGAAGTGTGAAGAGGAAGAAGGAAAAGACCTGGTGATGAATGACATGTGGCGCGGTACTTGTTAATGGGGGAAGGAAGAGTGAAGAGTGAGTATGGAAATGAAATGGGATAAGAACAAACAACGAGGGGAGAAGAGTGGGGTCTATTATGTGCGGGTCCCACGTCCGCCTCTTCCGCACTTGGACTTGGATCATTCGCGAATTTTAACCTGTCCTTTTCCTTTTCTTTCTTTCTCATAACATATACTAGTACATTTATTTTTCAATTTAAATTGCAGTCATTTTTGTCATTGAATTATTTGACACAAATTAGAGATTTATATTTACTGTTATTTTTTATTCGAATTCAACTTTTTTAAAGTTAATGTTGAAAGGTTTAAAAATTCGATTGAAATGAGACAAGTCACATAATGTGTCTTGCGTGTTCTGTACCGGGCCATTAAACAATATCACTTTTGTAAAATAACTTTTTACATACAAAACTAGGTGCAAACTGCAAAGTAGCCGTGGATAGATACCATGAAATCAAATTGTATTGACACTCGTGATGATAAAAAGAATCAAATAAATAAATAAAGAGCGTGTGATGTAACTTTTAAAGTTTTAGGTGGAGAAGTGGTGTCTCTCTCAAAGGTATTTGTTCCTATAGTATACATTAATACTCCTAATAATCTCTTTCAACCGCATGCAACAAATTAATTAGACGAAATGGGATAATGATGTTTGAAAATTTAAACATTAAAGCTGCACTTTGGAGAATATGCTCAATGTTTAGAGAGAGCGGTTTGCCATATCCTTCCACCGTCCATTGGATTTGGACATTATGAATTATGATGAACAAAGTCTTAAATTTGGTTTTGATATTGTGGTGGTGGGAAATAAAGTATACGTGGCTTAATTTGAATTTTAAATATAATTTGAAGATTTAAAATGGGACGTTCTTTAATCAGAAGTCACAATATAACTGTCACTCTTTTTTGATAAAGTTATTTTATAATTTATAATTTATGTATGATAACAGATTATTATGCTTCAATTTATAATTTATGATTGATAGTTAATTAATAATACTGATAAGTTAATTAAAATTTTTTATAAAATTAACTATTCAACTATTTGATAGATATTTTTTAAAATGAGTGTCGTTTTCACTATTAGAATTTGTTTTAAAATAAATATTATTTTTATTTTTTAATGTAGAAATGATTATTATTTTTCAATTGTATTATTTAATTATTATATTTTACACTACTTTCAATGCATTAACAAAATTAATTTAGTAAAAGTGCAATATTTTATGACAATATTATTACATTTTTTAATCTGAATGCAAAAACTTAAATCACACTCATTTTAAAATGGAGTGAGTATAAAATAACATAAAAGATATTTAATACATAATTAATTTATTTTATATTAAAATTAAAATATTTGATAAAATTAAGTGTTCAAATAGTCAATAAATGTAAAGCTTAATTGCAACTTTGATCTCCCTATTTAATATTTTACGTGATTTTGATCCCTCCATTTTTAAAGTCTCTATTTTAGTCATTTTTCTAATTTTTAATGTGATCCTCCTTCAAATATGGGTGCGTTTTTGTATGACGTGACATTATTTTTGATGATGTGTCAGTTCCATGTCATGCAAATTAATATAATTAAGTTTTTTTAATTTCATTTTGAGAAATAATGTTTAATTTACGCAGATAAGCTTTCATTATGTTAATTGCAGAAGTAAATGCAATATTTCATTTCTCAAAAATGACATCCCAAAATAAAAACAAGCTTTACTCTCTCCATCTGCTCATCTCTCTTCATATGTGACCAACGAACCCTAAATCGCCATTGTAAATCATCGTTCTCTTTATGCAGCTCATCAATGGAAAATCCAAGTTACGTGACAAGGTCGGCGTCGCTGTGTTCGTATCTCTTCTTTATGTTGATGTTGTGGTTTTAAGTTAGGGTTTTTGTTTGATGTTGTGGTCCCATCCCAGTATTCTTTATGTTGTTGTTGTGGTCTCATCCCCGATTTCTTTATGTTCTATTGCATTTACTGATTATTTTATGTGATTTGTTTATGTTGTGGTCCCTAATGTCTGTGAGTGGTCCCTAATATATTTTGTTGCAAGTCATCCGACACCCAACTTGTCAGACTGAGATTACATCATCGGAGACGTTTTGTAGATAACCCAATGAAGTTGTATGTTGGTGAGGTTGTTACTGAAATGGATTGGGATTGTGATGTGGATTTCCTGTCGTATATGCAAATTGAAGACTTGATCAAGGCAGAGGGGTATTGTAACATAAAGTGCCTATGGTATTGGAATCTCAACTTTTCCTTTTCACGTGGACTTCGGCCTCTGAATAGTGACAAAGACGTGTTAAGGTTAGTGAAAGATGTTAGAGGATTTAAACTAGTTGACATCTATGTAGAAGACAGAGTTGAAGAAGTATGTATTGGCGATGTTATTTTTTAGGAGGGAAGTAATGGTGAGGAAAATGTTGAGGAAACTAGGGAGGTTAATGGGGAGGGAGAAACTGTTGAGGAAAATGTGGAGGTTAATGGTGAGGGAGCAACTATTGAGGTTAATGGTGAGGGAGCAATTATTGAGGAAACTGTGGAGGTTAATGGTGAGGGAGCAACTATGGAGGTTAATGGGGAGGGAGCATCTGTGAGGAAACTGTGGAGGTTAATGTTGAGGAAATTATGGAGGTTAATGGTGAGGGAGAAATTGTGGAAGAAACTGTGGACGTTACTGAAGAAGTTAGAGAAGAAGAAAACGTTGAGGTTACTGAAGAAGTTAGTGAAGATGAAAATGTAGAGGTTAATAATGAAAAAGTTAGTGATGAGGAAAATGTAGTGGTTACTGATGTTGAAAATTCAGGTGAAGATAGTGAAACAGATCCAGATTATAACTTGAGCAGTGAGGATGATGAGGATGATGATGAAGAAGTTGACTTAGATGAGTTGGATTTAGGTCAGGATGTTGTTGTTGATTGGCAGACAATTCTCCCTACAGTTACAACAGAAAAACCTTCAAGGATGAATGATATTTCTGATAATGAAAGTTGTGATTCAGATGTGCTTCATACTCCACCAGATAGTGATGTCGAAGTTGATATATAGAGGTTTCCAACTTTTAAAGGATCTACAAAACTTGAAGTATGGGTGATGTTCAAGAATAAAGAGCAAATAAGAAATGTCGTTAAGGAGTTTGCTATGGAGAACAAAAAGAGTCTCAAAATCATGAAGAATGATAAGAAGAGAGTGGTTTCCAAATGTATTGTAGGTTGCCCATTTCATATTAGGTTTAACATGAGGTCAACCAGCCAATTTTAGCAAATTGTTAGCTTCATTGATCAACATACTTGACATAGGACAGCCAAGAATAGACAAGCGAAAACGCAATGGTTAGCTCACAAATTTGTGGATACCCTAAGACACACTCCTGAAATGAAGAATAAAGGGCTGATTTGCAGAAGGTGTTAGGAGATGGGGTGTGAAGCTATCAAGCCATTAAGCTTATAGAGCCAAGATAAAAGCTATAGAGTTAATCCAAGGTGTCGGTTGAGATCAGTTCAAGCATCTTAGGAGTTATATTGAGGAGTTGTTAAAGTCAAATCCAAATTCTACTGTTAAAATTAAGTGTGTTGATTCAGATGTTGGACCTATGTTTGAAAGAATATATGTATGTTTATAGGCTTGTAAGGCAGCATTTGCAACCACTTGTAGGCCTTTAATTGGATTGGACGCTTGTTTTCTGAAAGGCGACTTTGGAGGTCAGTTAATAGGTGTTGTTGGGAATGATGGAAATATAAGAATTTATCCAATCGCTTATGCCATAGTGGAAGATGAAACAAATGACTCTTGGCAATGGTTCCTTAAGTTATTACTTGAGGACTTGCAATCCATTCAAGACATGGACTACGAATTTATATATGAACAACAAAAGGTTAGTTTTACTAACTTATTATGTCTTTAAATATGTCATATGATGTCTTTAAATATGTCATCTTAAATATGTCATCTTATTGAACAGGGTATGGTACCAGCTATTCTAGAGACAAGCAAACATGTTGGCAGTTGTGTGTTAAACACTTGTATGGAAATTGGAGGAAGAAATATCATGGGTACATATGAAGGAAGCTTTATGGAGAGAAGCTAGGGCCACAACAATACCTGGATAGGAAAGAGCACTGAACTTGATGAAAGAGCTCAATTAGAATGCTTGGAAAGGCATGATGTTTGTACCTGCTGCATGTTGGAGTAGATCGCATTTCAAGACAAATACATAGTGCGATTTGCAAGTCATCAACATGTGTGAAGCTTTTAATTGAGAGATATTGGAATATAGAGACATACCAATCATTTCATTACTAGATGGAACAAACATTACATAACAGTTAGAATTTCAACTCAAAAGGAGAAATTATGTAGGTACGGCGGTGTAATAAGTCCTAACGTTCAAAAAGTATTAGAAAAAACAAAGAGGGCAACAGAAGAGTGGATTGCAACATGGCATTTTGATGATGACTTTTCTATTTTTGGGGTTTCAAACGGTGTTGAGACGTATTTTGTTAACTTGCTGCAAAAGAAGTGTGGTTGTAGGAAGTGGGATTTAACCGGAATCCCATGTTGCCATGGTATCGCTTGCATGTGGTATGCCAAGAAAGAGCTCGAACATTTTGTTTCATTGTTCTATAGGTAACACTACTTCTCGTATTATGTTAATTAGTCATAATATGTTAACTTACTAATGCATAATTTTCATGTGAATAGGAAGTCTACTATGTTGGCAACTTATGGCCATATCGTTATGCCAACTAATGGCCCGCGACTATGGCTTGCTAATGTTACTAACCTAATCAACCCTCCAGACATGATGAGGTTTATTGGTCGTCTAAAGAAGAATCGTAACAAGGCAAATGATGAACCAAGAACAAGAAATACATTGCCTAGAAGTCTTCAAACTGTCAAGTGCAAGAAATATGGTAGCTTTGGCCATAACAAGTGAACTTGTAAAGGGAAGAGAGCAGCAGAGAGAGAGATTCCTAAAGGTGGAAATAAAAAGGCAAAAAAAAGGTTGACAAAGTTGTTGAACCAACGGTAATTGCAGTAGGATCGTAAGCACCACCATCAACCCAAGAATAGTCACTTTTTATGTTGCAGTTTGTTTTATGTTGTTTGTTATCTCTTTTGTAATGACCAAAACATTTAGGGTCATGTTTAAGTTGTTGTCTTGGTAGTCTGTTATGCAACTCAATAATAGTCACTCTGTTATGTTGCAATTTATTTTATGTTGTTTGTTATCTCTTTTGTAATGACCAAAATATTTAGGGTCATGTTTAAGTTGTTGTCCCAGTGGTCTGCTATGCTGCTAAATTGTTATGTTATGAAAATTATGGTTACAAGTTATTACATGTTTGTGAAATAGTTTAAGCTTTTATTTATGGACAAATTATAGCAAATTGTAGATAAAGTAACAATTTGGGCAAAAAAATTATTACACAACATTGGAAAATTATGGGCAAACTTGCATATAGACACAATTGTGGGAAAATTATGGGAAAATTATGAGAAAATTATGGGCAAACTTATGATAATAGACACAATTACAGATAGACACAATTGCATATAGACACAATTGCACATAAGTAACGATCAAAGTACATAGAATTAGAGCAAACTTATGTCAATTTTTATTCCATAAAAAATAACGATTCAAGTACAAGAAGAGAAATCACATCAGATCTAATTTCAGTTAATACCCTACAACCAACTTCATTTGAGTGCATGTGTTAGAACCAATGCAAACACAATTAATAACACAAACACCATATATAAACCAACAAAATAAGACATCAACTTAATCTTCATCTTAAGAAAATCTTCACAATTTTTGGTGTCCCTAAGTAAAGCATCAATCTCGTCATTCTTGTCCTTCAAAGTTCTAATCAAATATTTTGCTATGTTGCTCATGTCTTTATCACACCATTGAAAGTAATTACAACATTTTTTCTGCAACACCTTGAAGTTACCACAACCATGAAATCTTCTTCCTGCATTCTCGTAGGTCCATGACATCATCAGCGAAGAATCAAGCCAACACCAACATCTACTCCCTCTTCTTCTTGCACTGTGTAATACGGTGGGAGAACTGACTTTTCTGGTTTTACATTTTATCGCAAATGTTACGATTAGCAAGAGTCGCCACCGACTTTTATTTCATCCAACAAAGGAAAGGCGGAAAAGAACAGAAAAGACCTTTTTAAAGATTTTGAGTTCGAGGGTAAGTTATGGAAAGGGAAGGTATTAGCACCCTTTTTATCCATAGTTGTCGACGAGCTCTTAGTTACTAGCTGTGATACGGTGGGAGAACTGACTTGAGGTTTTGCGTTTGTTTTCGCAAATGTTTCGGTTGAGCAAGAGTCGCCACCGACTTTTTATTTTATCCTAAGGAAAGGTTAAAAAGCACAGCAAAAACCTTTGAGATGTTTTCTTGGGTTCGGGGAGTAGATTATAGAAAGGGAAGGTATTAGCACCCTTTCTATCCATGGTTATCCATGGGCTCTTAGTTACTTGCTTAGATCACTTGCCTTGAATTTTCAATTGTTTGAAATGGTGCTTTGTGTGTGGGTTTGAAAATATTTTGAAAAAGAGGCCATTTGTTGTGGCAACCTTTGTAATGAGCCATGTTTGAATGTATACAAAGGTGTACTTATCTTTTGAAAAGTTTTCAATGTTTTTTTTTTTAAAGTTGTTTTGAAAGTGTGTTGTGATGTGTGTTTTGAAAAATGGCAAGGACTGTTTTGCAAGGTTGGTCAAGTAACCAAGAGCTATCTACCCTAAATTTCTCAAAGATCTTTCATATGTTTTAACCCTTTTAACAGTATTGTTCCACCATTGCATTTGATGGACAATCTTGTGTTAGGATGTTAACGGGACGGGCGCGGGTCATCGTTTAGACCATGATTGCAATAGTGCCAAGTGTCTTTGGCAATTTTTCCTTTAAGGGACTTGATCATTTTTAGGCAACTTTCGAAAGCGTCATCGAGGGACTATGATCATTTGAATTGTTTTGTTTTGCCAAGGACACCTAACATGCAACATGGCCCATTATTGAAGGCAACAAGTGGAGTAACCCTAGGGGTGCAAGTGTGATTGGTGTTGTCCATTTTCATGCTTTTTTGTCTTTGAATTAGGTCAAGCTATTTGTCATTTGGTTTTTGTATACAAAACCCTAAGTCTATCATGGTATAATTAGAAAGCTTTAAAATGTGGAATTTAAAGTCCTAAATTATTACAACATAATTATGGGATGGGGGTACAAATGTTCAAATGGGGATATTTAGCAAGAAATTTAAATCTAAACTATTACAATCCAAATTGAATATACAAGTTATCTAATTGTACAATAATTGAATAAATACAATAAATATGCAAAATGCACAAAAATGATTTTTATATGTATGTAAAAAGTATTTTTCATATGACAAATAAACAAAAATAAAAAAAGGTTAATCTTTGGGTATTTTCATGGTTTAGGGTAAAACCCTAATTTGCTAAATAAAAAGTATTTATTATTTATTAACTATATACAAAAAATAAATAAAAAGGAAGTATATTGTAAAAAAGTGATTTTTGAGGTCAAATATTAATAAAAATAAAAATGTATTATTTTTATATTTATCCTAAATATTTAATAAAAGATAGATAAGTATTTATATTATTTACTAAATATATTAAATATGTACAAAAATAAAAAATGTTAATTATTTACAAAAAAAAAGTATATTTTTTAGAAAATGTTTCCAAAATGTAAATAAAAAAATAATAACTAAAAAATATATTTTGTATTATTATTTTTAATGTTTTAAACAAATAGTATTATATTTATTTATATATGTAACTAAATGAAACAAATAAATATCAAATAAAATGCAAAAAATGTGAGAAAAATATTTTTAGTGTTTTTTCATGCTTGAATAAAAATATAAAATCAGAATCAAAAAGAAAAAATCAAAAATGACAAATATATCACACAATGGGCCAGGGGGGTGTAGGTGAAAAAATGTGGTGCAAACAGAAAAAACAAGTCAGGCCCAGCCCAAGGGGCTTGTCTTCAACCTCCAGCTCTGTTTCAAAAAAACGCGCGCCTTCTTGTTCATCACACTAACTTCTGATTCTTTGATCCTTTGACAAATCTTAAAACATGAAACTTGTAGAGCTTGAAGCCACGATTTCAAATATATAAAAAAGTTGTTCTAACTCTCAGAAATGAGAGAGAATTTCTCCTCCCCCAATTCCTGACCTAACTTTTTTTCAATGTTCAGGTTCAAAATTCTCTTAGTACACACAACATAAATGAAAAGTAATGATATGGGTAGCTTCAGGGCCATGAATAGAACATACTTTCTTCACAAACCTAAGCCTAGATATGCTTGGATAGAGAGATAAAAGTTCAAACTTTTACCTGTTCAACTTGAATCGTGTGCAACAATGGAGGCACTTTCAATGGAATTTGAAGATTTGTACAGCTTGCCTGAGGTCCAGGGATGCTTCCTCTATGCTTGGCTTGCTTTGAATCTTACTGAATCGAGCTATAGAAGTCAACCTGCAAGAGAGAAAAGTGAAAATGGCAAACTTAGTTAGAGGTGTTACAGTCTATTTCCAAGGCTTGGGATAGTTTATATGGATGTTATGGAGTGTGTATGAAGTGGTTTTGGCCAAGGCGCACAAATGGATTGAGCTGACCAAATCAAAATGCAGAATGCCCTGTTTTGTGCAGCAAAATGGTGATTTTCTGTATGAGGAGGGATCAAGGGTACTTTGGTCGTGTTTTAGGTCTGTTAGGGAGTATGCAATGTGTGGAGAAAGTTTGTTTTAGTTGGTTCTTGCAGGAATGTAAGTTGTGGTTCAATATGCAAGTTTTCTTCTAAGATAAGCAAAGATAGTCAAGTTAGGTTATAGGCCAAGGCAGGTCCCTCAAGCATGCTGCATTTTCTCTTCTTGATCAGTGGGATTTGTCCACAAACTTGTGCCTCAAAGATCTGCTTGTACTTCCAAGATATGGACTTTGACATAAAGCATTACTTTTTCAAAATGGCAAACTTGCTTTTTTCCATTTAAAGGTTAATTCTTTGTGTAATGACTATATGAACAAAATAATGCTAGAACACAATGGATTGGCATTTAATTATTGAGTGTGAATGGGATTAGAGGCCTGTAATCTAGCTTGAACCATGCTGAGTTTGAAAATGCAAAGTGTATGAACATGCCTTGGTCAAGAACAAAAGTGGATTTTGCCCAACTTTGCAAATTCGATTCTCCCTAACCACAAGGGTGTTTGAGAATTTCTTGGACAATTTGGAAAGCTTGGAATGTGTACTACAATACATCTTTGTAATGCAAGTTGAAATTCCAAGTGGAAGCATGTGAAAAGTGGCCATGAAGTTGGGCAAAAATCCTGCCTAGAATAGGTCAAAAAATTTCTAAGTTAAGAATGTTTTGCACCCTTGTTCCAAAAATCATAACTTGAGTTACAAGCTTCTTTTGAGGAAACTTTGTGAATACAAGTTGTATATTTTGCAATGGACTATAACTTTCATGTTTTGAGTTTTGTTTGAATCCAAATATATCTTGATGAAAAAATGGGACAAAGTTAGGAAAAAATAAGGAAGTTTCATAACTTAGAAAATTTCTAAGTTATGAAATTTCTTCATTTCAAACCCTAATTTGAAATTTTTGATTTCTTGATGAACAAGTTTCATAATTTGACATGTTTTGATGAAAAATGAATCTTGACACTTGATTTTGACCAAAAAGTCAAAGTTTGACTTTTCAGTATACAGTCAAATTTGAATCAGTTGACTGGAAAATTCATCTGTCAATCTTGTGCATTTGGAATCTTTTGAACTTGTTGAATGTGTCAAGAACATATCATTGAGTCCTTGAGTCCATATGTGAGCTTGGTTTGCCATTGGTTAGGTTAAACAGTCAAAAATTGCCTTTGTGCAGTCAAAACCCTAAAAATGACCATTTTGCCCTTTTGGTGATCTGATCAAATTTCTTGTGGAATTGTGATCCAAACTTGACCAAATGGTTCATATGAGTTCATAATATTGATGAGGGTCAAATTTCATGAGGTTTGACTGTCAATTGACCACAGTTGACTTTTTCCCCAATACACCTGATTTCTAGGTCAACTGTCCAATTGATTGGGCAAAGATTGGAATCAAAACTTGAAACTTGGTATGGATAAACTTATGAGCCCAACATGATGCATGAAAGTTACTTTGGGCATTTCAGGTCAAAACATCTTTGTGCAAACTCAAACCCTAATTTGGGTCAACAGTGCAAGGAGGAGTCTTGAGCAGAGCAATCCCTAACTGGATCTTGAGCTCCAAGGGTCTTGTGGTGAGAAAATATTGATGAAATGGGAGGGAAAATTTTGGGGTATAACAGTTGCCCCTGTTCAATCTTCTTATACCTGAGGATGTAGACTGGCTTGCGCGTCTTTCGTGATCCGAAGGTGGAAGATGATTGAACACTAGAGTGCCCAGAAATTTGCACTCGCATGCTGAAGTATCAACAATGTGATGTCGGGAATGGGCTTATAGATGCCATTTGGAGAGATGGTGGATAGAAGGATGGGCTTATAGATGCCATCTGGAAGTGTTGATCGCGTAAGAGATTCCTTAGCGAGAACTTGCGTACTTTGAGAAAGGAAGATGGTTTCTTGGCCTGTTACAGGTGTTGATCTTCAAACTCTTCATGCAGATATGCCCTGGCTAGGTACAGGTATCGAATCTACAATCAATTGCTCACAGATATGCCCTGGCTAGATACAGGAATCGAATCCGGAACTTCAAAAGGTTGCTTACAGACGTGCCCTAGCTAGATACAGGTATCGAATCTCTAAACTATTCATGCAGATATGCCCTGGCTAGATACAGGTGTCGAATCCACAATCAAATACTCACAGATATGCCCTGGCTGGATACATGAATCGAATCTGGAATTGGTCGTCTACAGATATGCACTGGCTAGATGCAAGTATCGAATCTGGAATTTGTCGTCTATAGATATGCCCTGGATGGATGCAGGTATCGAATCTGGAATTTGTCGTCTACAGATATGCCCTGGCTGGATGCAGGTATCGAATCTGGAATTTGTCGTCTACATATATGCCCTGGCTGGATACAGGTATCGAATCTGGAAATTGTCGTCTACAGATATGCCCTGGCTGGATACAGGTATCGAATCTGGAATTTGTCGTCTACAGATATGCCCTGGCTGGATACAGGTATCGAATCTGGAAATTGTCGTCTACAGATATGCTCTGGCTGGATACAGGTATCGAATCTGGAAATTGTGATAGTTGATAGTAATCATCTTTGGATTGACCTTTTCCTGAAAAGGAAAAACATTAGTTGTATGCAATGTCATGATGTATGAAATGCATGATGTCATGATGTTTTTCAAGAATAAATGAGATTGTGTGATATGATGCGTATATGCATGCGTCATGGTGTATGATAATATGATGAATGTATTTTTGTCTAGGAAAATAAATCCTTGACGATTGTCGGGAGTTTGTGGAATCCTGGGCTGATGTTGAAGAGTGGAGTTCTTCGTTTCTGCTAGGGATGACGGTTGCAAGAATAAACCGGTAGGAGAAGATGACTCCGTTAGGGAATAAACTTGTTGGAGAGATTACTCTGCGGGGAATTACTCTGTGGGAAGAGATACTTCGCTGAGGTTTTAATGAGAGCTCTGTTGGGGATTCCACTGATATGTTATGTTGGGGAATTTGATGAACTCCGCTGGGGGTAGGAAGAACTTCGCCGAGGACGATCTTTCCGTGGTAATTAGCTGAGGATAACCCAGTTATACCCTGGTGGGGAAATAACCTTTGAATAAATTCGGGGAGAGACGTATGTACTCTGCAGGTGATAAGCTTCCATAATCTACTGGGGATAAGCTTCCAGAATCTACTGGGGAAACTTTGGACTGTATTGGGGAATGGTTCCACTGGGGTGTCTGTATTCCGCCGGGGAACAAATCTTATATTAAGACTGCCGGGGATGCTTGCTGAGGAATGTCTATACTCTGCTGGGGAATGTTGAGATCTTCTGAGGATATCCAATTTCCTTAAGGCTGACAGTAGACTAACTCCGCTCGGGGAGAGTATCGCTGACTTGCTGGAGATACTGTGCCTTTTTAGGGCTGATGGGAGACCAACTCTGCCTGGGGAGAGTATTGCTGAATCTCGTCTTATTCAACGGGGAGTGAAGGTATCCTGGTTACGTTCTTCAGTCGAATCTACTTTGGTACCTTGGTGGACAGAGCAACTAGATCGCTTAGACAATTCTTTATTGCCCCTGTTTCTGATGTCATCTGTAATTAGTCCTTTATTTCGCACGCAAATATTCACGATTAGCAATTAATGTCAAATGCATATATCAAAAATGAACATTGGACGTTCTTTGCAAAACAAAACAGAAAAAGGAAAAAACGATGGGTAATTTGTCTGAAAAATTGAACTTGTATTGATTTTGAAATTTGCATGTAAATAGGTGTTTTGTGTACAGGAGGCTGACGTCCTAGTAAGAGAACGCCGCCGAGCAAAATAGAGTTTATAAAATTTTGTGAAAAGGAAACAAAACAGCTATGTGAAAAATAATCCCACTGAGTTCCAACTCTGCTATCGCCTTTATGTCGTCAAGCGTCTCATCACTCTGCTGCTTAGTTGAAGATGAAGCTGATTGATTGGAGTCATCTGAGCCCGATAGTTGATACCGAATTCTGGATGCAAGGTGATCCAATGAGACATAGTATTACGCTTTATCCCTAACTTTTGCCTGGACCTCCCTTTCGGGTTTTCAGTCCATCGGGATACCCATTTTTGCCCAAGCCGCCTTTTCAGGTTTTCGACTTGCCGGGTGTACAGATTTTTTTCATTTCGTCCCTTATTTTGCCCGAACCCTTTTGGTTCGCCGGGAAGCCCTTATTTTTGCCTAGGTGTGTCAACCTAGCGGTTCTTTAATTCATGTTGTTGTACCCCAAAATTTGCCCTCCCATTTCCTCAACATTTTCTCACCACAAGACCTTTGGAGCTCAAGATCCAGTTAGGGTTTACTCTGCTCAAGACTCCTCCTTGCACTGTTGACCCAAAGTAGGGTTTGAGTTTGCACAAAGATGTTTTGACCTAAAATTCCTAATATGACTTTCATGCTTCATATTGGACTCCCAAGTTTATCCATACTAAATTTCAAGCCTTGATTCCAATCTTTGCCCAGTGAATTGGACAGTTGACCTAGAAATCAACTGTATTGGGGAAAAAGTTAACTGTGGCCAATTGACAGTCAAACCTCATGAAATTTGACCCACATCAACATTATGAACTCATATGGACCATTTGATCAAGTTTGGATCACAAGTCCACAAGAAATTTGATCAGATCACCAAAAGGGCAAAATGGTTATTTTTAGGGTTTTGACTGCACAAAGGCATTTTTTGACTGTTTGACCTAACCAATGACAAACCAAGCTCATATATAGACTCAAGGACTCAATGGAATTATCTTGACATGTTCAACAAATTCAAAAGATCCCAAATGCACAAGATTGACAGATGAATTTTCCAGTCAACTGAGCCAAATTTGACTGTATACTGAAAAGTCAAACTTTGACTTTTTGATCAAAATCAAGTGTCAAGATTCATTTTTCATCAAAACATGTCAAATTATGAAACTTGTTCACCAAGAAATCAAAAATCACAAATTAGGGTTTGAAATGAAGAATTTTCATAACTTAGAATTTTTCTAAGTTATGAAAATCCCTAATTTTTTCCTAACTTTGTCCCATTTTTTCACCAAGATGCATTTGGATTCAAACAAAACTCAAAACATAAAAGTTGTAGTACATTGAAAAATCTACAACTTTGATTCACAAAGTTTCCTCAAAAGAAGCTTGTAGCTCAAGTTATGATTTTTGGAACAAGGGTGCAAAACATTCTTAACTTAGAAAAATTTTGACCTATTTTAGGCAGGATTTTTTCCTAACTTCATGGCCACTTTTCACATGCTTCCACTTGGAATTTCAACTTGCATTACAAAGATGGATTGTATTACACATTCCAAGCTTTCCAAAATGTCCAAGAACTCATCAAACACCCTTGTGGTTAGGGAGAATCGAATTTGTCAATATGGGCAAAACTCACTTTGTTCATGAGCCATTTCCATGTCCATAACTTTGCATTTTTGAACTCAGCATGCTCTAAGCTAGATTACAGGCCTTTTGTATCATCCACACTCAATAATTTAATGCAAAACCTTTGTGTCCTAGCATTATCTTGTCCATTAAGCCATTACACAAAAGATTAACCTTAATATGGAAAAAGCAAATTATCCATTTTTGAAAAGTATGGCTTTATGTCAAGTTTGCAAATCAAGAAGTACAAGGCAAATCCTTTTGGCACAAGTTCAGGGATATATCCCACTGATCAAGAAAAAAGCTTTGTAGCACATTTGAGGGGCCTGCATAAGCCTAGAAACCAACTTGGCATTTTTGACTTACATTGGAAGAAACTTGGCATATTGAGAGACAACATACATTGCTGCAAACACAAGCTTAAACAAACTTGTTGTACACATTCCAAATATCATAACTGAGCTAAGGCACGAGCTAACTACCCTCCATACCTCCCTAAACCTCAAAACACCATTGTACTGCACAAAAACAGGGCATCCCTGCAACTTGACTTCCACAAACATTTCCACTCATGCGTTTTGGCTGAAACCTTTGCAAACACATTCCTTATCACCCACTGAAGCTATCCCAAGCATTGCACACGACCTGTAACACCTCCAACCAACTTCACCATTTTCACTTTTTCTGTTTTGCAGGTGAACTTCTGTAGCTTGATATAGCAAGTTTCAAAGCATACCAAGCATTGGAATATCATACCTGGACTTCAAGTAAGCTGTACAAGTCTTCACTTTGCCTTGAAAGTACCTCCATTGTCAGATACAATCCAAGCTGAACAGGTAAGTTCATGGACTTCTATCTCTCAATCTAGGAAGAGTTAAGTTTAGATTTATGAATGAAAAATGTCATGTTCATGTCCCTGAAGCCATCCATATCCTCACTTTCCATTTATATTGCATATGCTGAGAGAATTTAAGACCTGAACATTGACAAAAACTTAGGTCAGGAATTAGGGATGAAGAAATTCTCTTTCATTTCTTAGAGTTAAGTCAAGTTCTTTATATGTCTGGATTCGTCTCTTAATGCCCTACATTTTTTATGTTATGAGTTTTGCTTAAAAGTCCAAGAATCAGGATGTTTGAATCAGTGTGAAAAACGCGCGTTTTTGAGACAAGCTTGCTGGAGGTTGAAGAAGATAGGTATTGGGTTGGGCCTGATTCTGTTTCCTTTTTGCACCACTGCATTTCACATGTACCCCACTGGCCCATTTTGAGATATATTTGTCTTTTTTTTTTCCTTTTGATTTTGTTTCTATATTTTTATTTAAACATGAAAAAATATTAAAATTATTTTTCTCACATTTTTTGCATTTTATTTGATATTTAATTGGTTTCATTTAGTTTTGTACATAAATAAACATAAATATACTTTTATTTAAAATAACTAAAAATAATACAAATATATTTATTTTCTGATTTCATTTTATTTTATCTTTTTGAAAACATTTTATAAAAAATATACTCTTTTTTTGTAAATATTAAATATTTTATTTTTGTACATATTTAATATATTTAGTAAATAATATAAATACTTATATATTTATTATAATATTTAGGATAAAAACATAAAAATAATACATTTTTATTTTTATTAATATTTAACTTAAAAAATCACTTTTTTTTACAATATACTTCTTTTTTTATTTTACTTTTTGTACATAATTAATAAATATTGTATATAATATATATTAAATAATAAATACCTTTTATTTAGCAAAATTAGGGTTTTTTGCCCTAAACATGAAAATATCCAAATTGACTCTTTTTATTTATTTTATTTGTATTTTACTTGTGAATAAAACATACACTTACACAAAATACTTTCACCTATATATTGCTTTATTCTTATACATTTTTATATTTACATTTGCGCAATTCGATTTGGTTGTAAATATTGGACACTACTCTCCTATGAAGTCTCATCCCCATTTGGACATTTGTACCCCCATTCCCATGATTATTGTGTAATAACTTAGGACCTTTAAATTCCGCATTTAAAAGCTTTCTAAATATGCCATGTTAGAATTAGGGTTTTGTATGCAAAAATCAACCAAAACAAATAGCTTGACCTAATCCCAAGATAAAAGCATGAAAATGAACAAACACAAATCACACTTGCACCCCCTAGGGTTACTCCACTTGTTGCCTTCTATAATGGGCCATGTTGCATGTTAGGTATCTTTGGCAAAACAAAACAATTCAAATGATCATAGTCCCTCGATGACGCTTTCAAAAGTTGCCTAAAAATGATCAAGTCCCTTAAAGGAAAAATTGCCCAAAGATACTTGGCACCATTGAAATCATGGTCTAAACGATGACCCGCACCCGTCCCGTTCACATCCTAACACAAGATTGTCCACCAAATACAATGGTGGAACAAAATTGTTAAAAGGGTTAAAAACATAGCAAAGATCTTTGAGTAAATTTAGGAGTAGACAACTCTTGGTTACTTGCCAACTTGCAAAACAAAAACACTTGCCTATTTTTCAAACACACATCACAACACACTTTCAAAACAACTTTCAAAAAACAATTGAAAACTTTTCAAAAGACATACACCTTTGTATACATCCCAACATGGATCATTACAAAGGTTGCCACCACATTGGCCTCTTTTCAAAACATTTTCAAACCCACACACAAAGCACCATTTCAAACAATTGAAAATGCAAGGCAAGTGATCTAAGCAAGTAACTAAGAGCCCATGGATAACCATAGATAGAAAGGGTGATAATACCTTCCCTTTCTATAATCTACTCCCCGAACCCAAGAAAACATCTCAAAGGTTTTTGCTGTGCTTTTTAAACCTTTCCTTAGGATAAAATAAAAATTCGGTGGCGACTCTTGCTCAACCGAAACATTTGTGAAAACAAACGCAAAACCTCAAGTCAGTTCTCCCACCGTATCACAGGACTGGCGACTCTGCCGGGGACTTCTTAAAAGTGGAGTAACCTTAGGGCTTAGATCACTCTTGTTTTCAAATTTTTTGCTTTGCTTGCTTTTATATTTGTGGGCTTTGCATCGGAGTTTCATAGATACTAACCCGGATCTGGGGAATACCCTTTTAGGTAGCATAATCTGTGAGGGACCTGTCCGGCGTAGACCGACATGGGTGAAGCAGTGGCTACGTTGGTGTGACACCTTGGTCTGTACCGATATCCCTTGTGTTGCAAAGAGGAGAATATGGGTCTTCTAAGGAGTCATTAAACACCAACCGACCTTAGAACCCTAAATTGACCCAACTTGGCCATAGAACAGTAGCAGTATGCTACACTCATTGAGGCTAAACTCTCGCGATGGTTCTGGCCGCAAGAAAAGATTGTGATGCTGGAGTTATGACTGATTGAGGGTAGTCAATGATATTGAGGTCCTCTAGAACCCGATTACTTTTGATAGGATAGGTTTTAACCAACGAAACTAAAAGAGGGTAATACCTAAACTTCATGTTGGCCTAAACCCTAAGGGTTGTCTTGTGTGACTTGTGTGCCTTATCATGTTTGCCTTTGTGAATACTTGTGGTGCGCTTCATCATAGCATCATACCATCATACCATTGCATGCATCCTGCATAAGGACTGACCCATTTCAAAGACAAGAGGGTTTCATCTTTGCTCTGTTTTGTAGGACATCATGATGCCCGTGCATAGGAATACTATCCGGCTCAACTTTGTTCAACCACCAACTTTGCTCAAGGAATTGGTTGGTAGGATTCCAAACACTACTTCCTTCATCAAGAGGCATGTTTCTCTCCTTGGCTTGATCACCTCAAAGTGGGACCAACAACTGATAAGTGTCTTGACCCAGTTTTATGATCCCCTGTATCATTGCTTTACCTTTCAAGACTTCCAGCTGGTCCCTACCCTGGAAGAATTCTCTGATTTGCTTGGTATCCCTATTTTGGAGCAGACTCCATTCACTGGTTGGGAGAAGACCCTTAGGCCTGAAGAGATTGATGCAGTCCTTCCCTTAACCAAAGAAGAGGTAGTGGCTAACTGGGAAACTAGAAGTGGAATTAAGGGCTTTTTGGTTAAGTTTATGGTTGGCAAAGCTAATAGTTTCTGGAATGACTTAGACTTCAAGGCGTACGAAGACATTCTGGCTCTCTTAATCTATGGTCTAGTGTTGTCTCCCAATCCTGATACCTTTATCAATATCTACGCCATAAGGATCTTCATGTCTCGGAACCCTGTACCCACTCTTTTGGGTGATATCCTGCAACAACTCTATGCTCGTATTGCCTGAAGACGGGGAACTCCATGGTGTTGTGCTCCTTTGTTAGTGAGGTGGTTTATTTCGCACCTTCCTAAGTTCGTGCTGAAGAATGAAGAAGGAAAGGGTTGGGCTCATAGGTTAATGTCTCTCACTGATAATGACATCACTTGGACCCTCAGAGGTTTGGATGAGGTAGTTGTTATTGATCGTTGCGGAGAATACCCTAATGTTCCATTGATCGGTACCCAAGGAGGAATCTCTTATAATCCATGTTTAGCTCTCCGTCAGTTTGGAAGAGCCAGAAGAGCAGGGCCTCATGAGATGGTGGTTCCTCACTCCAGTTTTGAATTTCAGGTAGGCAGTGACAAACTGCGCCATGGATTCATTAAGGCTTGGGACAGAATTCACAAAGCTGACCCACATGAGTTGGGACCAAAGACTTCTCTACCATTGGAACCCTATTGCAGATGGGTCCGCATCCGTGCTCAGAAGTTAGGTATGCCATACGAAGCTGTCAGGCCTATCATTCTTGAATCTCCTAATGAAGACGGGATTCCTCCAATTGTCCTCCCTCCTCAGATACTCGCTGATGTTGATACACTAAAGAGATCTTGGGCGCAGCTACAGGAAGAACATGATTTTTATCGGGAAAAGTTCAACGAACAAGAACGGAAGATCCAGAAGCTGACTAAGCAATTGGAGGAAGAGCGGATCTTGAATGACTATATTCGTACTGAGAAGAGGATGCCATGGGAGCACTGATGAGCTTAGGATGTTTCTTTTACAGCTTTTATTTCCTTTTCAGTATTTTCATTTTTTGTAATGCATAAGGGCAAGTTGTTGAACAATTTAAAGTTTGAATCTAATGAAGTGTGTTTCTTTTTGTCTACAAAGTTGAATCCCGATTGCCTTTGAAAACATAAAACATACGCATCTCATTGCATCATATGCATAACAGGTACCCTTTTTCCACAGGTTGCTTAATCTTCTTCGCTGTTTATTTGAACAGTCATCATGAATCCTGAATCATCCAATGAGCAAGCTATCAAGGCCCTCCAGGCCCAGAACGCCCAGTTTCAAGAGCTGTTCATGAGCTTAGCCCAAGGTCAACAAGAGTTGAAGACTCTGCTCTTGAAGAAGAATAAGAAGAGGACTGCGCTGTTCAACACTGGATGGAGGTTTGGGAATACACTACACAATGAGGCTGATCAGGCTACTTCCTCTGCAGAGAAAGACAGTCCCCAAGGGGGAAGGGCTCCTAGTCCTGCAGTCTCCGACAATGAGATGGATTACAATGATGAACAGTACCCTCCTGCTGTAGACAGATACAAGCAACTAGAGGACCGTTTAAGTGCCATGGAGATTCAAAATGTGTCGGGGTTGGATTTTGGAGATTTAGGTTTATCTTCTGGGGTGGTGATCCCACACAAGTTCAAGGCGCCTGCCTTTGCGAAGTACGACGGGGCTTCCTGTCCTAAGCTGCATCTCAGATCATATGTAAGGAAGATCCAACCTTACACTGCAGACAAGAACCTATGGATCCATTTCTTTCAGGATAGCCTTTCGGGGTCTCAACTCGAATGGTTCTATCAGCTAGATGGAGCCAGTATCCGAAACTGGGAGGACTTGGCTACTGCGTTTTATAGATAGTATCAGTACAATTCTGACCTCGCTCCCACGCGTACCCAACTTCAGGGTATGTCACTGGGAACGGGCGAAGGATTCAAGGAGTATGCGCAAAAGTGGAGAGACTTGGCTGGCAGGGTGCAGCCTCTTTTGACTGACCGGGAACTTGTTGACATGTTTCTAGGGACCCTGTCTGGTCCATTCTTCAATCATCTGATTGGTAATTCTTCTGCTGAGTTTATAGATTTGATCTTGACTGGTGAGAGGATAGAAGCAGGTATCAAGTCAGGGAAGATACATAAAGGTGCCTCCGCGAGTACTGAGAAGAAGCCTTTCAAGAAGGAAGCCAGTGCTGTTTATGGTCCCAGAAGACAAGTTAAACCGGAACGCCGCCAAGCTGTCAATGCATTGGTAATTTCAAAGCCTGCTGCTGCTCCTCAGCAGTATAATCAACAAAGGGGTGAGAGGCCCAAGAGGCAGTACACTCGGCTCAGTATGACCCTGTCTCAGATTTTGCCGCAACTACTATCAACCAATCTGGTAACTGTCAGAGAAGCTCCGAAGGTAGTAAACACGGCTTCTCCAAAGTACAACCCCAACGCCCGTTGCGCTTATCACTCTGATAGCCCCGGGCATACTACGGACGATTGTTGGGCTCTGAGGAATAAGGTTCAAGACATTATTGATGCTAAAGAAATACAGTTTGAGGCGCCCGAAAGGCCCAATGTTCTAACTGCTCCCATGCCCCAGCATGGAGTGAATGCTGTGGAAGAAGACCGATATGTAGCCTCCGTGGAAGAGATTGTTACTCCGTTATTGACTGTTAAAAGGAATCTGTTGCTAGCCGGTTTATTTCCGGGGTATGGTGAAGATTGCCTTCTATGTGCTGTTTCGCCTTTTGGTTGTCCTTTGCTGAAATCAGGTATCCAAAGCCTGATGGATAGCAAAGAAATCTTGTTCGAGAAGATTGTTGTTCCTGCTGTCCCCGCCGAAGAAGTTTCTATTGTCATTATTTTCAACAAACCTCCTAAGGCTCCCTCAAAGAAGCCTGTCAAAATCATGCCCACTCAGAAAATTGCTCCCATCATCATCATTGTTCCAGGGCCTCTCCCTTATACATCCGACAAAGCTGTCCCATGGCACTATGGGGCAGATGTTTATGTGCTTGGAGTAAGACAAGAGTTTGATACAAGCGCCGGTGTCAGTAACATCACCGGGCCTGCCAAAATTACTCGCAGTGGTAGGTTGTTCTCGCCAGATATTGCGCCACCAGCTATTCAGAAACCCCTTATCATCACACCTGCAAGTGTGCATGTTCCACCTCCTAATCAAGTTCCTGTTTCTACCCCTGCCGTCGAGTCCTCTGACGCTCGGGGCAAGGGGATTGCTACTGATTTGCCTGCCCTGACGGAGGCGCCGAAGACAACCACTGTTGAAGCCTCCCAGCAAGAGATGGAGGAGATCCTCAAGATTATCAAGAAAAGTGATTTCAATGTAGTCGAGCAGTTGGGGCACACCCCATCAAAAATTTCTATGCTATCACTGTTGTTATGTTCAGAGGCCCATGCCAAGGCCCTGATCTCCTTCCTGAAAACGGCTCATGTGCCGCAAGAAACGTCTGCTGATCAATTTACCGATTGCGTGGCTAACTTGACTGCCGATAATGGTTTGGGCTTCTCTGACGCTGATCTGACCGCCAAAGGAAAGAACCATAATGACGCCCTGCATGTCTCTATTGAATGCAGGGGCACTACTCTGGCCCATGTGTTGGTAGACACCGGTTCTTCATTGAATGTATTGCCCAAGAAGGTGTTTACCGTGGGAATTGGTAAACAACCGCTGATCTTCCAAAAGGTTACTTATTTGGTGACTCGCAGGATCGATCAGATTGATCCTAAGACATGGTTGATTTTGGGGTTTTGACTAAGTTTGATAATGGTTAAATGACAAGAAAATAAAGAAGCTTTATGTAAATTGCATGAAGAAGAAAAACTTGGTAGAATAACGGAAGGCTTGAAATAAAGGCTTTCGACTGGAAAAGTAAATGAAGAGCAATAAAGTTCTGGAAAATAAATGACTTTGATTAATTTAAAGTGGTGTTTCACACATACATTCTTAACAATTCTTTCTCTCACGCTGGGTACTCGAATCTATATGAGTGACTTGTATATAATTGTGAACACACGCGAAAAACTGCGTGAACTACTAATATTTATACTAAACACATCCCAAGTAACCGTCGGGCAGTTACACTGCTTCGAGATGACTCCACTTGGCACGTTCACAGCGTTCGACGCTCCAGATCTTGGCACGTTGCACTTGGTAACCGCTGGGAACCGTTTTCCCTCCAAACGTTTGAATCTCAAACCGTTCCACTCTGAATCAATCGAACACCTTCGTCGAAAAGCACCTTCGACGTCGAAGGCAATAAGATTCCTACTTAGAAGAAATTCTCTAAGTACATTGCCTTCTTCTGACGAGCATTTCGACAGACCTAGCTGGTCGAAACCATCCTTCAGCTTTAATGGCTGATATTAATAAAAACAAGGGTGTCGAATTTAGGAGCCAACAAATTGCCCCCCAAGAATGCCTTATTTCGACTCTGAAAAGAAAAAGGCATTCTTTGAGATTCCATTCGACACCTGTCTTTTCATTCTTAGCCACAAATTAAACTGTGCACTTTTTGTCTTCTACCAACCACTGACAATCCCAAGAAAAAGCCATCATTTCATCCGTACCTAAGACGTCACCTCAGTACGGCGTGCAGCGTGCCCAATGTCTTTTCACAAATTGTCATCATGACAATTTCCCAAAAACGAGGGCGCACGCTGCACCTTTTCATTTCTGCAGAACGGCTATATCAATGGGGGAACGCCACGTGTCCCACTATCTTCTGCAACATTAAATGGCCTCGAATTTGGGGATTTCCCAACCACTATAAATAGCGCTAAGTACCCATTGTGGGACTTTTTCACGCTATTCTGCATTCAAACTTCCTTGTTGAACGCAAAATCTCTGCAAACTTGCAAACAACTTGTTCTTCACTTCATCTTCAACCTTAATCTCAACAATGGCCTCAGGTTCCTCTACCGCTCCTAGTTCTAACATCCCTTCCAGAAATGCTAAACCCAAGATCTTCTCAACTGTCCCCATAGTTACCCCTACAGGCCAACGAAGGGTTCCCGAACCCCTAGAAACTGCTGAGCGTGAAGCTTATTCATACCAACTAATGATTCCGGTTGGATACTCCAACCAAATCTTCGCCATGTCTGGCCCGCTAACCCCATGCATCGATGAAGCCATGAAGATCAAAAGCTTCTTTCCAGTGCTTGAAAAGCTCAAACCTGTTGGGTGCTCCAAAAAAGATGCAGAGGACAACGAAGATCCCGCTAAGGAGAAGATAGATCTCCGCTTCTTCAATAGGGGTGTTAGGGCTTTCAGGTCTAGCCCTAGCCTCACTCCTGACTACAATGCTTGGCTGAATTAATCTTGGCGAATCTGTACGAATCGATCAGCAGCGGAGCAACTCTATTAAAGGTCATCGAAAATAGAGCCAGTATGTTGCTTGCAGGACCTTTTTGGCTACTTCAGTTGTGGCTCAATGCCACTTTCGAGTCTTTCTTACCTCAGAAGACTCAAATAAATGAGCAAGCCCCTGAGATAGCGAATAGGCGTATCGAAGGCACCAGATTAGCTCTACTGACCCCGACTGAAGATGGGCTGGAGCTTCAACAAACTTTTGCAAACTTCGTCTTGATGTTTGCAAGAAGAAAAGAATTTGTTTCGACCATGGCTCCCTTCGCTCGACGAAAGGTTGGTCCAGAATGGTTCACGAGGCCCCATCCTAAGTCGTCAGGTGACCCTCAGGTCGAAGAACACACAATAATGTGGGAAGCATTTCTCACATCTAGAATAATGCCCCTGCGCTTCAAGAGCTCCAAGACTCACCTGAGCTTGATCGCTTACCAACCAAACTTGGTTTCTCGACAGTTTGGTATAATTCAAACACTTCCTTCTCCTATTTTTCCTAGGGAGAAATCCATGTTATATTTTTGCAACGACTATACTGAAGATGCTGCCACCAAGCATATCGGCAGGTATGCTGGTCGAACAGTCCTTTCACTGTTCGACTATCAACTTAACTTTCTCTGCTCACCATCCTTCGAAGAGTGGTGGAAGAGTTACTACGCTGAAGAGTTCTTCGACGAGAAAGACTTTGTGGACGAACTTCAGAAGTCTTTCGTTCTAGTCCTGGACAAAATAAAGAAGTGTAAGTTCACTCTCCAAATTATTTTGTCTTTCCATTTCGACTGGTAGCCTGTTAATTATAACTTGTCTTCTTTCAGTTGTTCGAAAGCCTACAGTCAAGAAAGCTGCAGAAGGCCATCAGGGAGGAGGTCCCTTGACAAAACCTCCACCACCGGCGAAAACTATAGCACCGGCGAAAACTACAACAAGCCATCAGGGGGAAGGTCCTTCGAAAAAACCTTCAGCACTGGTAACCAGACTTTTATTATTTTCTTCTGGTTTTAATATCCTGATTTTCGATGTAGCGTTCTAAATCGAACTCCGATTGGTTTTCAGGCACCTTCACCCAAGAAACGACCTGCACTGACGGTTGAATCTGGGAGTGACGAAGAAGACGACTCTCCCCCTGCTCCTCTAAAACGGAGAAAACTGAAGAAAGACGTTCCTTCTCCTGAGACTCGATCCACAATCAGAATAAAGGTTGCAGGGAGAAGACCCAGGCCACCTCCAGTAATTATCGAAGAGCCAACGGAGGAGGAGCTAAATGTTTTGCTCAATAAACCCGTCGAAAGCGACAATTCCAGCCCTGGGGCTGAAGTTCCTCTGCAGGTAATTTCTTTGACCTTTTTAACTCAGGTGTCGATGCTCACGTTTGATTGTGTCTCTTTCTAACCTAGAAGATTCTTCTTCTTCTTTTTCTAGGAAACCACTGAAAGCTCAACACCAAAGACTTCTGAAACACTAGACTCTGCTGAACTCAGTAGGCCACAAGAGAAGGAATTGGCGAACGATGAAGCCAATGCTGAAACAGAAGAACAACAAACAGAAGAACAACAACCAAAGGAGATTCAAGTGGTTGATCTGTCGGAGGAACAACATGACGAAGGGGATCATGCTGATGCTGGTACTGCTGAACTTCAAGTCAAAGAGAGTCAAGTCGAGGCAAATGCTACTCAGCAACTTCAAACCCAAGACAACGCTGCTGCAAAGGTTACCACCTCGACAAAGCATAGGTCCAAAGAAGACTTAGCACTCTTGAAGAAAACTGATCCCATTGGCTATCTGAATGCCATTATCGAGAGCAAGGGAAGTTCATCTGATATTAGTCAGGAGGCTTCTACTCAGTCGGGGAAGTCCACTGAGACTTCTCCTCTCGATGAGGCTTTGACGAAGGTCAAGGCCCAGCTCTTCAAGAAAGATTTGATGAAAGCTTTGGAGGGGGACCCTACTGCTCCATCATGTTTGGGAGCTGTTTTGAATGCAGTAGACTTTCTAGCTGTGACTCCATAGGTTTCGAGCTTTATCATGGAGTTATACTCCATTATTAATCAAGTCTCAGCAGACTATCGACGACAGAGGGGCTTCAACAGCCAGCTCGAAGCGTTATATGGCAAAAGTTCTTCTGCCTGGACTGCTGTAGCAGAGACGACTTCTCTAATTGCAGAGTTGTCGAAGCAAAAAGCATCTAAGCAAGAAGAAATTGATGCCATAGATCGAGACAATGCTTCCATAAAGGCGCAAATCGAAGAGCTGGAGGCCAAGATGAATGCCAATACTAAGCGCAAGGAGGAGCTTCTCTCGACTGTTTCAGACACCGAGAGTCAAGCTGAAATCACACAAGGCCTAGAGTTTGCTGAAAAAGCCCAAGCCTTCGACGACCAAATTGCCAAGCTTGCCCAGGCGAATGCCTTGTGCAACAAAAGACTAGAGTTGCAGCAGGCTAAGTACCTTCGACTCAAAGATTCCATCCCCTTCTGATTGACTCAGCCCTTTAACCATATATTGTAATGTGTATTTGACAATATTGCCATTTTGGCTAATTTATAAAATTTTCCATTTTGGCTTATTTATGGTTAATTTAGTCATCACTTGCTATTTATTTTGATCTCTTGGAGCATAGGTCTATACTTTTTCAAATATTTTCCATTTACTCTCAAGAGCCTTTTATCCTCACCTAACTCTTCGACTTCATAAGCTCCACCAGAAAAAGTTTGGATAATTCTGAATGGTCCTTCCCATTTGGGTGACCATTTTCCCATGCTTCGATCCCTTCGATCCATGGGAAGAATCACCTTCCAAACTAATTCTCCAGGCGAGAATGCCTTAGGTTTCACTTTTTTATTGTAAGAGTCTTCTACTCTTTTCTTCTGAATCCTTAGTAGGTCGAGAGCGCGCAGTCTTTCTTCGTCTACATCTACTAGTTCATCTAACATCATATCCCAATAAACTTCAGAGGGGATATCATGGTGTCTCTGAACCCTTGCAGATTGAAGACAAATTTCCGCTGGCATAATAAGGCTTCTTTTGGGGACGTTCGACAGGCCCACCGAATCTGGTCCAACGTCTTATGCCAATTTTTTGGCTTCTTCCCAACATGCTTTTTTATCAAGCCAATCACTACTTTGTTCGCTGCTTCGACTTGACCGTTTGCCTGTGCATAATAAGGCGTTGATGTTAGGAGTTTAAAGCCTATTTCCTGAGCGAAATCCTGCATCTTTCGACAGGTGAAAACTGATCCTTGATCAGTAGTTATAGTTTCAGGGATTCCAAATCTAAAGATAATATTCTTTTGAATAAATTCAATGACATTTTCTTGGTCTACATTGACTAAAGGAATAGCTTCGATCCACTTAGTAAAATAATCAATGCCTACCAATATATACTTCTGGCTCTTTGATGATGCTGGTCGAATCTCTCCAATAAGGTCCAACGCCCATCCTCTAAAGGGCCAAGGTTTCACTATCGAGTGAAGTTCGCTTGCTGGTACATGCTGGATGCCTGTATGGACTTGACATTCTTGGCAACCTTTGGCGAACTCGACACAGTCTTTCAACATGGTGGGCCAGTATAGTCCTTGTCGAAACAACAACCATTTCATCTTATGGCCTACTTGAGCCCCACATGCTCCAGCGTGCGTAGTCGAAAGGGCTATGTATGCTTCAGTTTCACTTAAGCACTTTAACAATACCCCTTCAGGCGTCTTTTTAAATAACTCATTACCCATGAGTACGTAACTTAACGCCCTATATTTTGTTTTTCGTTCTGTCGAAGCTACTGGATTTTGAAGATAATCCACAATGGGTTTCCTCCAATCTTGCTCTGACAAATTGTCTATGAACGAAATTTCGAAGTTACTTTGATCAGCATACCCTAGTCTTGTCGATTCCAAGTCTGTTGGTGACAGACAAGTTGCTTTTATTTTCTCTCGAACTTCGATTGCTCTTTGCAATCTCGTTTTTGAAATTTTGTACCCAGATGCAATTTGTGCCAAATCGTTGGCTATTTGATTTTCCAACCTGGGTATGTGTCGAATGTTGACCATTTCGAATTTTTTCAATAAACGATTTGCTATCACAAAGTACATAATGAGATTTTCTCTTATGCATTTATATTCTTTTGTGACTTGCTTAATGACTAACTCTGAGTCTCCCATTATTTCAACTCGAGTTGCCCCCAATTCCAACAATATCTCAAGGCCAGTAATTAGAGCTTCATACTCAGCCTCATTGTTCGAACAAGAACCTGATACCTTGTACTTGAATGTTGTTGGAATTTTTTCTGAAGAAATAATCAAGACTCCTACTCCTGTTCCATCTTTATGGCTGGAACCATCGAAGTAGAATTTCCAAGGCTCTATCTCCACATAATTAATACTCTCAACTTGAATTGAGTGGTCGACTATAAAGTCTGCCACCACTTGTCCTTTCACTGCCTTAAGAGGCATAAAGGTCAAGGAGTATTCAGTTAATGCTAGCGCCCACTTGCCAATTCGACTGTGCAGGATGGGTTTCGACAACATGTACTTGAAAACATCAAAATGAGACGAAACATACACATCAACTGGTTTTATATATTGTTTGAGTTTTGTACAAGAGAAATACAGACATAGACACAATTTTTCAACCTCGCTATATCTAGTTTCTGCATCGTTCAAAACTCTACTAAGATAGTAAATGGGTCTTTCGACTCCATTTTCATCCTCTTGGGCTAACATGCTTCCCAAAGTTTTGTCGGATGCAGCTATGTACAATCTCATACTCCTGTTGCTGCAAGGAGGCACCAAAATAGGTGGCTTTGTGAGATACCCTTTGATTTTGTCGAAGGCTTCTTGTTGCTCTTGCCCCCAGTCGAACCTTTCCTTATTCAGGCGAAGCAAAGGTGAAAAGGCTTGAGCTTTCTCACTTAGGTTAGATATGAATCTCCTCAGGAAATTTATCTTGCCCAGCAGAGATTGCAATTCCTTTTTGTTCGCTGGCGCTTTCGCTTCCAGAATTGCCTTCGTCTTGTTCTGGTTGATTTTGATTCCTTTCTTGTGGACGACGAAGCCCAAGAAATCTCCAGCTTTTACACATAATGCACACTTCAAAGGGTTCATCTTCAGACCATGTTCTCTCATTCTTTCGAATGACTGTCGAAGGTGGTCTATATGGTTCTTCCTGGAAACAGATTTTATAACAATGTCATCAATATATACTTGCATAAAAGTGTTAATAAAATCATGGAAGATAGAATTCATTGCTCGCTGATATGTTGCCCCAGCATTTTTTAAGCCAAAAGGCATCACTACCCACTCGTAAGTGCCTAAAGCCCCAGGGCATCGAAAAGCTGTTTTCGACACATCTTCTTCAGCAATGAAAATTTGATTATATCTTGAATAACCATCGAGCATACTCACGTACTCATAGCCAGCGGCAAAATCGACTAGCATTTCCGCCACAGGCATAGGATATTCATCTTTGGGTGTAGCAGCATTCAAATCTCTGAAATCTATGCACACCCTCAATGTACCATTTTTCTTAATCACTGACACAATGTTTGCAATCCATTCGACATACCTCGTAACGCGTATGAATTTGCACTTCAGCAGTCTTTCGACTTCCGTTTTGATCTTCGACAATATTTCTGGAGCGAAGCGTCTTGGACTTTTCTTGACTGGCTTCTTCCCAGGTTTGATTGGCAACTGAAGTTCTACCAATCCTCTGTCGAGACCAGGCATTTCGTCGTAATCCCATGCAAAACAGTCCTTGAACTCTTTTAACAAATGGATTACTTCCAACCTGAGTTCTGGGTCGATTTTTGCACTAATGTAAGTTGGCTTTTTCTCTAACCCTTCGCCCAAGTCGATTTCTTCTAAAGGATCCTGCGCTAGCATCTTGATGTTATTCGCCAAGGGGTCCTTTTCGAATCCCAAAGGCTCATCGTCGTAGATGGCGTCGAGCCTTTGTTCCTGCATCCCTTCTGGCATGATATCAGGAGGTTCTGGATCGAAATCCTTTCCAGGACCTGCAGAAGGTAACTCTTGATCATTGGCCTGTGTGGCCATATATTTTACTTCGGCTTCGAGAGCCGTTATCATCTTTGTTTCGGCTACGTAAGCCGAAATTCGCTGCAATGATTGTGACTCAGTCATTGTCACTGAATTCACTTCCCCAACCAGTTGGTTGGATATCAGTTAATCCACTAAAGTCAATGTGGGACAAGTCTTCTCTGTCCCATTGAAAACCATGCTCAGGGTGCAGGTATAGGGAACAAAAAGTATTTGGCGCTGGCGCCAAGTCGAAGTCAGGTGTTGGGCATGGCCCAATGTGAGCCAGGTTCTTGTCAAAGTCTGCCAGCCCTAGGTTATTTAATTTGCCCAGGTAATAGCTTTGGTCCGCTTCTATGTTTTCGACCATTCCATCAGGACGCCATAGCAGTAACCTCTGGTGCATTGATGATGGTACAGCTCCAACACCATGAATCCATTCACGGCCCAACAAAAGATTATAGTTAGGTTTGGCCGATATGACCATAAACATAGTTGGTCGAAGGATAGATCCCACCTTGATGTCCAGTTGGATCACACCCATAGTGGTCCCTATGCCGCCTTCATAATTCGACAGGACCATGTTGTGAGGCTTGATGTTCTCATCACTTTTGCCTATTTTTCTTAGCATAAAGTGAGGGATGATGTTGATGGTTGCCCCACAATCCACCAAGATCTTATTTACTGTGGTTTCTTCGAGTTTAGCCCTTATAAATAAAGGCTTAAGGTGATTTTTCATCGCCTCTGTAGGAGGTTCGAAGAACCCATTCTACTCTTCAGTAGCGCCATTATCCATGACGAAATAGCACACTGGCCTATGCTTGGCCATTTCCTGTTCAACTTCCCAATCGCTTGTTTCGACCTCCACCTGGCGGTTGAACTCTCTTGGCAGAACTGAGACTATGTTCACCATGATATCTAAGGTGTCATCAGACTCAGAGCCATCTTCGTTATCAACTTCACCCTGGTTAGGCCAAACTAGCCTATTGGTTACTGGTTGTCTTTCCAGGGGCTTCCTCTGCTTTCTCTGAGGAACATTTGAACTGGTTTCTGCCTTTGGTTCATTAGCAGCTTCCCTCTCAGCTTTTCGTCGCCTCTGGTATCTCCTCCATTGAGATCGAGACATGGGATTTTTCCCTTTGTAGTTGCTCGACACCTGGGTCACTTTAGGGGTAGCAACCCGAGGCTCTTTCTTATGTGTTAAAGATGAACCTCTTGGCACTTCGAAGGAGTGCCATCTTTCCTCGCTTGGTCTCTTTCGACCAGATGTCTTGTACCAAGTATCAACTGGCACATTAGTCGGAGGCCTGAAAGTCAGTGGCCTCTTTTCTTGATTTGAACCCCTTTGGGAGGCTCTTCTGGGGTCATGTCGAGTTTCAACACTTTCCCTTTTTCTATTTGCTGCTCTCACACCTTGAATATGTTCAGCAGCTTTTTTGTCGAAGATTGAACTGCATCGGGGACACATCATCACTTCTGACTTCTTTTTTTGGCATCTTTGCAGGAAATCTGCCAGATTTTCATTTTCCCGAGGGAAAGCAGTTTTGTTGGCCTGTTCTTGCCTCATGGCCTCCTCTGATGCTTTTGGTTCAGAGACTTCGACCATGTTGACATTCATGGTGTCTTTGGTGGCAAGAGTCAGCTGCTTCATCTGAATCTCCAAGTCCTCTTTCTGGCCTTGAACTGCAGCCAAGTGAGAACTGGGTTTTGTTTCAGATTTTTGGGCTCCAACTGTCTCCAGCTTTGGGCTTTTGACCGCCTTTTGGACCGCTTCAATTGTCTTTCTGGATAGATTCCCAGAAAAACTGCCAAAGATTGGCATGTTGACATGGTCCTTTGTAACTTCGACCATTGTGATTCCTGGCCTCTTCGACTGGCTTTTGGATGCCTCGATCACGTTCACCTCTGAAGGTTCAGCATAATGGGCTTCAGCCTGCAAAGGGTTGGAGTCCACAGTCATGGGGGTCTTGTCAGCAAACTTCAACCTCCCTTCTTCGATAGCGTCTTGCACAAGATTCCTGAAAAGAAAACATTGAGACGTTTTATGGCCCAAAAAATTGATATATACAAAAGCCTCTTTTCTTTCTTTGATCAAGAGGAGGCACTTTTACCCCTGGGGGTACTATCATTTGGCCATCTTTTACAAGTAAGTCAAAGATTTCATCACATTTTGTAATATCAAAACTATAAGTCTTTTTGGGGAACCTATCGTTGGTCCTTTTCGGACCAATGGGATTTTTTCCACTTGAGGGGACTAATAGTTTGCAAGAATATGGTGGCCCTTGTTTTAGTTCCACTAAATCGACCTCGCCTTCTTCGACGGTTATAGTTTCGTCGAAGGCTTCTGGATCTTCGTCATCCATCTCGACATACGCTATCCTCTCTCTTTTATGAGTTCTCGTTGCCTTGGCTTTTTCAGCTTTAAGGCATTCTACCTGTCGAACTCTATCGGTCAATTGGGCCATGTCTCTCAGGTATTGAGTGTCTAACTTCTTCCTAATGGAATAATCTAAGCCGCCTGCGGCTATTTCGACTAACTCATGTTCTTGCACTTGTGTAAAGCATCTTGCCTTGAGCAACCTAAACCTATTTAAATATTCGTCTATAGGTTCAGTGAAACGTCTCTTTACACTGGCCAATTCTTTCAGGCTTATCTTGATTTGTCCCATGTAGAATTGCTCATGAAACAATCTCTCCAACTGGGTCCAATGATGGATCGAATTGGGGGGGGGGGAGTTGTAAACCAAGTAAAATCGTTCTTTGTTAAAGAACTTGGGAAGTACTTGATCCTCAGGTTTTCGTTGTTTGAAATATCTCCTGCTTCGATCAAGTATCTCGCCACATGTTCGACAATAGATTTTGTCGTGTCCCCTGAGAATTTAGTGAACTTAGGGACTTTACATCTGGGAGGTAAGTCTGTTTGTAACACGTATTCTGACAGTGGGGATGTGAAGTTGGGCCTATGAAAGCCCATGTTCATCCCATTCTGCGTCATGATTCTTTCGATCATGGCTGTCAGATTATTTTCCAACCCCATGTTTTGGTATTGGATGTGCTGAACTACTTCGTTAGCATTTTGGTTTCTGTTAACTAACCTTACCTCTGGGACTATGACCCTAGGTTCTTCGACAGGCTGCTCCAATCGTGCCCTAAGGTCTTCTTCGACAGGCTGCTGGACTTGGTTGATAGTGGTTTCTTCCTCTAAGAGTATACCTTGGTTTCCCCTTATTTGCGCCCTTTGGGGCTGTCGAATAGGTTGGGGTACCCCAAAGAAATCAGCCAGACGCATCATTTGCGCTGTCATCTGCTGATTCGACTGGGTGGTGTTTTGTATTAGAGGATTCAACACTGTACTTAAAGTTTGTGCCAACATTTGAACCATATCATGGTTGCTTTCGTCCATTTGTTGCCTCAAGACTGCTGTCGAGGCATTTGTAAGGCCATGTGCTACTTGGGACGTTCCTCCTAAGAGTTGGGTCCTATTTCTGTTCGCCATACCTACTCCAGAACCTTGGAGTGGCGAAGAGGCACTCACTAAAGGGTCTGAAAAAGTGGACGCAGCGTTCGTCAGGCTAGCCAATTCAGAAGTTGGCATGCCATAGAGTGGTTCTCGATTTTGACCGCCCTTCATAAATCCTGGGGGAACATAAGGCCTTGTGCCTGGATTTCCCCTTGGTGGGGGAGTTCCTAAAGGCACTCTGGGGCTAGTGAACGGAGGTAATGGCCCCGTTGTTGTGACCGTTAGGGCTGGTGTTGAACCAACGGTTATCGCTTCACTTACGGTTGGGATAACCGTTGTTCCCACATTCATTTGTGGGATTTCGTTATTGTTTGGCGGATTCGCCATCGCTTCTCTTCTTCTGGCAGTATTGGTATTGTTAGTGTATATTCTACCACTTCTCAATAACATGCAATACTTCTCGAAAAAGATGATATTCTGTGTAAAAAGGTTAAACTTCAAAATCAACACAAGGTCCCACCAGGTGTGCCAATTTGTTTACCGTGGGAATTGGTAAACAACCGCTGATCTTCCAAAAGGTTACTTATTTGGTGACTCGCAGGATCGATCAGATTGATCCTAAGACATGGTTGATTTTGGGGTTTTGACTAAGTTTGATAATGGTTAAATGACAAGAAAATAAAAAAGCTTTATGTAAATTGCATGAAGAAGAAAAACTTGGTAGAATAACAGAAGGCTTGAAATAAAGGCTTTCGACTGGAAAAGTAAATGAAGAGCAATAAAGTTCTGGAAAATAAATGACTTTGATTAATTTAAAGTGGTGTTTCACACATACATTCTCAACAATTCTTTCTCTCACGCTGGGTACTCGAATCTATATGAGTGACTTGTATATAATTGTGAACACACGCGAAAAACTGCGTGAACTACTAATATTTATACTAAACACATCCCAAGTAACCGTCGGGCAGTTACACTGCTTCAAGATGACTCCACTTGGCACGTTCACAGCGTTCGATGCTCCAGATCTTGGCACGTTGCACTTGGTAACCGCTGGGAACCGTTTTCCCTCCAAACGTTTGAATCTCAAATCGTTCCACTCTGAATCAATCGAACACCTTCGTCGAAAAGCACCTTCAACGTCGAAGGCAATAAGATTCCTACTTAGAAGAAATTCTCTAAGTACATTGCCATCTTCTGACGAGCATTTCGACAGACCTAGCTGGTCGAAACCATCCTTCAGCTTTAATGGCTGATATTAATAAAAACAAGGGTGTCGAATTTAGGAGCCAACAGAAGGCCCTAGATAGACTGGATTGTGAGGGTATGGAACTCAAGCCCAGTAACATTGTTGTCCGAGCCTTTGACGGTTCGAAAAGGATGGTACATGGTGAAGTTGACATTCCAATCAGGGTTAGTTCTCAAGTTTTTGATTCAACTTTCTATGTGATGGACATCCGTCCGTCCTACTCTTGTTTGCTGGGCCGTCCATGGATCCACAAGGCTGGAGCTGTGACCTCCACACTACATCAGAAGCTTAAGTACCCGGTTAGGGGGAAGATTGTTACTGTTCAAGGGGAAGAAGAGTATATGGTCAGCCACCTAAACTCGTTCCGGTACATAGAAATGGATGGGGAATTCATTGAGACCCCCTTTCAGCACTTTGAAGAGGTGTCTCAGACATTGGCGTCGGCTGAAACTGTGATTGAAGACCCTCCTTTGAAGATGGCTTCCTTAAAGGATGCCCGGGCTGTGATTGAGAAGGGTGAGTGCACAAACTGGAGCCGACTTCCTGACTTCACTCCAAAGACTGATAAGTTTGGTTTGGGCTTCACTGCAGAGGCTCAGAAGGCTGTTCGTAAGGCGAGGATTGGAAGACCTCCTGTGTTCATCACCAGCCCGGGAGTGAATGCTATTGAAGACGACATGGAGGAATCAGAATTTGACAGCTGGATCTACCCAACAACCGACAGTGGACCAAGCAACTGGACTGCCAAAGACTTTACACCTATTACTTTTGTCACTCAGTAATGAACTCTTTTGTTTTCAATTTGTAACAAACAATATGTTGAAACTTTTATGGCTCGGTGTCCTACCCGGGGCACCGTGGCTCCATTTGTGAGGGCTTTTGTATGACATTTTCATATATCATTAATCAAAATATTAGACGTTTGTTGCATTTCAAAATCTTGCGCTCCTTTTCTTTCTTTATTATATATTGCAAAGCAGCTATATTTACACACACTCACCCATAAAGGTTCCAATCCACTCTGGATCTCACTGGTAACGACTCTGCTACCGCCAGTTATGACTTCGAAAATCTGATCAACTTAGCCGAAGACGAAGGTGAAGATGATTGCAAAGTGCCTGGTGAACTTGCAAGACTGCTACTCCAGGAAGAGAGGGCCATTCAGCCACATGAAGAGCCAGTGGAAACGGTAAATCTGGGTACTGAGACAGACAGAAAGGAAGTCAAGATTGGTGCCAACCTAGAGCTCAATGTGAAACAACGGTTGATTCAGATGCTGCATGACTACATGGAAATCTTTGCCTGGTCTTACAAAGACATGTCTGGTTTAGATACCGACATTGTGGTTCATCACCTGCCTACCAAGGAAGACTGCCCTCCGGTAAAACAGAAGGTCCGTCGTATGCGTCCAGAAATGTCCGAGAAAATCAAAGCCGAGGTTATGAAACAATTTGATGCCGGGTTTCTAGCAGTGACTTCTTACCCTCAGTGGATTGCCAACGTGGTTCCGGTACCAAAAAAGGATGGTAAGGTCCGGATGTGTGTTGATTACAGGGATTTGAACAGGGCGAGCCCTAAGGATGATTTCCCTCTGCCTCATATCGACATTCTGGTTGACAATACTGCTCAGCATAAAGTTTTCTCCTTCATGGACGGCTTCTCCGGTTATAATCAGATCAAGATGGCTCCTGAAGATATGGAGAAGACCACTTTTGTTACTCATTGGGGTACTTTTTGCTACAAGGTCATGCCTTTTGGGTTGAAAAATGCTGGGGCAACCTACCAACGTGCCATGGTTGCTTTATTTCATGATATGATCCATCACGAGATAGAAGTATAAGTCGACGATATGATTGCAAGGTCCCAAACTGAGGAGGAACACCTTGACCATCTATGGAAGCTGTTTGACCGTCTGAAGTTGTACAAGATGAGGTTGAACCCAAACAAGTGCACCTTTGGGGTGAGATCTGGAAAACTACTAGGTTTCATTGTAAGCGACAAAGGTATTCAAGTGGACCCTGCCAAAGTGAAATCCATACAAGAGATGCCAACTCCCAAGACAGAGAAAGAAGTCAGAGGCTTTCTAGGACGGTTGAATTACATCGCCCGATTCATCTCACATCTAACTGCTACCTGTGAACCAATCTTCAAGCTACTGAAGAAAGATCAAGTTGTACGTTAGAATGATGAATGTCAGGCCGCTTTCGAAAAGATCAAAGAGTATCTCCAAGAACCACCCATTCTTATGCCTCCGGTTGAAGGGGGACCTCTAATATTATACTTGACGGTACTTGACAATTCAATGGGGTGTGTGTTGGGGCAGCATGACGAGTTTGGACGAAAAGAGCACGCTATTTATTACCTGAGCAAAAAGTTTACCGACTGTGAGACTCGATACTCACTGCTCGAGAAAACTTGCTGCGCTCTGGTATGGGCTGCTCGCCGGCTGAGACAGTATATGTTGACTCACACTACCCTGTTGATTTCAAAAATGGATCCAATAAAGTACATATTCGAAAAGCCTGCTTTGTCTGGAAGAATAGCAAGGTGGCAAATGATCTTGACGGAATATGACATCTAATACACGACTCAAAAAGAAATCAAGGGAAGTGTATTGGCAGACCATTTGGCACACCAACCAGTGGATGATTACCAGTCATTGAATTTTGAATTTCCAGACGAAGATATCATGGTAGTGACTGATTGTGAAGTACCTGGACCGGATGAAGGACCTGAGGAAGGATCCCGATGGTCTATGCATTTTGACGGAGCCTCGAACACTTTGGGTAATGGAATCGGCGCTGTGATCATATCCCCTAAAGGCACTCATACCCCACTCACCGCCCGACTATGTTTCAACTGCACCAACAACATGGCAGAATATGAGGCATGCATCATGGGTCTTGAAGCTGCAATCGACTTAAGGATCAAGTTTCTGAGTGTCTTCGGAGATTCCGCTCTCGTGATCAATCAGGTTAGAGGCGAGTGGGATATGAAACACCCAAATCTTATTCCTTACAAGGAGTATGTGCTGACATTGCTTCCCCACTTCGAGGAAATAACTTTTGAACACTTTCCAAGAGAGGAGAATCAGTTAGCAGACGCGTTGGCTATGATGTCTTCTATGTTCAAAGTCAAATGGGATAACGAAGCTCCCCGGATCATTATCTGGAAATTGGATGAACCTGCATATTGCTGTGATCTTGAGGCTGAAGAGGTAACTGAAAAACCTTGGTATCATGAAGTGAAGAGGTACTTGGAAGCTCAAGAATACCCCGAGGGTGCATCTGTTAATGATAAAAAGTTCCTGAGAAAGTTTGCGGCAAAGTTCTTCCTCAGCAACGGCGTTCTGTACAAGCGAAACCATGATTCAACTTTATTGCGTTGTGTGGATAAGACTGAAGCAGAAAAGATCATGGCAGAGCTACATGAAGGTACACTCGGGACACATTCCAGTGGGCATACCATGGCTAAGAAAATCCTTTGGGCAGGATATTTCTGGTCCACAATAGAAGCCGACTGTTATCAGCACTCGCGAACTTGTCATAAATTCCAGATCTATGCTGATAAGGTGCATATTCCTCCGGTTCCTCTGAACGTCCTGACGGCGCCTTGGCCTTTTGCAATGTGGGGCATTGATATGATCGGAGATATCTGACCTACGGCATCCAACGGGCATCGCTTCATCCTAGTAGAAATTGATTATTTCACGAAGTGGGTTGAAGCAGCTTCCTATGCTACCGTAACCAAGAACGTCGTGGCACGGTTCATTCAGCACAACTTGATCTGTCGATACGGTGTACCTGAGAGGATCATTACGGATAATGGTACCAAGCTTAACAACAAGATGATCACTGAGCTCTGCGAGCAATTCAAGATAAAGCACCATAATTCTTCTCCCTACCGGCCAAAGATGAATGGGGCTGTAGAAGCGGCAAATAAGAATATCAAGAAGATTGTGCAGAAGATGACAGTGACCTATAAGGATTGGCACGAGATGTTACCGTTTGCTCTTCATGGGTACCGTACCTCAGCACGGACGTCAACAGGGGCAACTCCCTTTTCCTTGGTCTATGGCATGGAGGCAGTCTTGCCTATTGAAGTCCAGATACCCTCTCTCCGGATAATGAAGGATGCAGACTTGAGCGAAGATGACTGGATCCAGACTCGGCTTGATCAGTTAAACCTAATCGAGGAAAAGAGACTCACCGCTATTTGTCATGGTCAGACGTATCAAAAACGGATGATCAGGGCATTTAACAAGAAGGTCAAACGACAAGAGTATCAAGTCGGAGACCTGGTAATCAAGCGCATCATTCTTCCTCAAAGTGATCCTAGGGGAAAATGGACCCCTACGTACGAAGGGCCATTTGTGGTTAAGCATATCTTCTCAGGAGGAGCTATGATTCTAACCACCATGGATGGTGACGACCTTCCTCACCCCGCCAATGCAGACATAGTAAAAAGATACTACGCATGAATAAAAGACCCGCTAGGTTGACACGCCTAGGCAAAAATAAGGGCTTCCCGGTGAACCAAAAGGGTTCGGGCAAAAATAAGGGACGAAATGAAAAAAATTTGTACACCCGGCAAGTCAAAAAACTGAAAAGGCGGCTTGGGCAAAAATGGGTATCCCGGTGGACTGAAAACCCGAAAGGGAGGTCCAGGCAAAAGTTAGGGATAAAGCGTAACACTATGTCTCATTGGATCACCTTGCATCCGGAATTCAGCATCAATTATCAGACTTCGGCATCGATCAATCAACTTCATCTTCAACTAAGCAGCAAAGTGATGAGACGCTTGAAGACATAAGGGCGATAACAGAGTTGGAACCCAGTGGGATTATCGTTCACATAGCTGTTTTGTTTCCTTTCCACAAAATTGTATAAACTCTATTTTGCTCGGCGGCGTTCTCTTACTAGGACGTCAGCCTCTTGTACAAAAACGCCTATTTACGGGCAAATTTCAAAATCAATACAAGTTCAATTTTTCAGACAAATTATCCATTGTTTTTCCTTTTTCTGTTTTGTTTTGCGAAGAACGTCCAATGTTCATTTTTGATATATGCATTTGCCATTAATTGCTAACCATGAATATTTGCATGCGAAACAAAGGACTGATTACAGGTGGCATCAGAAACAGGGACAATGTAGATTTGTCCAAACAATCTAGTTGCTCTGTCCACCAAGGTGTCAAGGTAGGTTCGACTGAAGAACGTGACCAAGCTACCTCAACTCCCCACAGAGTAAGACAAGGTTCAGCAATACTCTCCCCAGGAAGAGTTGGTCTCCCATCAGCCCTGAAAAGGCACAATATTCCCCTAGCAAGTCAGCAATATTCTCCCTAAGCAGAGTTAGCCTACTGTCAGCCTTAAGGAAGTTGGGTATCCCCAGAAGATCTCAACATTCCCCAGCGGAGTATATGCATTCCTCAGCAAGCATCCCCGACAGTCTTAATATAAGATTGTTCCCCGGCGGAATACAAGAAACCCCAGTGGAGCCAGTACCCCAGTACAGTCTGAAAGGCTTCCCCATCCGGTCTTAAAGCTTATCCCCAGTAGATTCTGGAAGCTTATCACCTGCAGAGTACGAACGTCTCTCCCCGACTCTATTCAAAAGTTATTCCTCACCAGAGCTTATAACTGGGTTATCCTCAGCTAATTACCACAAAGTTCATCCTCGGCGAAGTTCTTCCTATCCCCCAACGGAGTTCATCAAATTCCCCAACGTAACTTACCAGTGGAATCCCCCAGCGAAGCTCTCATCTAAACCTCAGCGAAGTATCTCTTCCCAGAGTAATTCCCCTCAGAGTAATTTCTCCAACAAGTTTATTCCCCAACGAAGTCATCTTCTTCTACCGGTTTATTTTTGCAACCATCATCCCCGGCGGAAGCGAAGAACTCTACTCTTCAATATCAGCCCAGGATTTGATTCCCCAGCCAGTCGTCAAGGATTTACTTTCCTAGACGAAAATACATTCATAGATATTTCACATTTCATACATCCTACTTACATACATGACAAAGTGCATACAACACTATCTCATTTTGAGCATCGTGACATCATGCATCTCATACATCATGACTTCGCATACAACTGCTGTCTTGCCTTTTCAGGAAAAGGTCAATCCAAAGATGATTACTATCAACTGTCACAATTCCAGATTCGATTCCTGTATCTAGCCAGGGCATATCTGTGAGTGATTTGATTGTAGATTCGATACCTGTATCTAGCCAGGGCATATCTGCATGAAGAGTTTGAAGACCAACCCCTGTAACAGGCCAAGAAATTATCTTTCATTCTCAGGTCAGAGGTTTACACCTGTATCCAGCCAGGAAAGCTATCTCTACCAACCTTTTGAAATTCCAGATTCGATTCCTGTATCTAGCCAGGGCACATCTGTGAGCAACTAATTCCATATTCGATACCTGTATCCAGCCAGGGCATATCTGTAGACGACAATTCCAGATTCGATACCTGTATCCAGCCAGGGCATATCTGTAGACGACAATTCCATATTCGATACCTATATCCAGCCAGGGCATATCTATAGACGACAATTCCAGATTCGATACCTGTATCCAGCCAGGGCATATCTGTAGACGACAATTCCAGATTCGATACCTGTATCCAGCCAGGGCATATATGTAGACGACAATCCCAGATTCGATACCTGTATCCAGCCAGGGCACATCTGTAGACAACAGTTCCAGATTTGATTCCTGTATCTAGACAGGGTACAGCTGTGAGCAACCGATTGTAGATTCGACTCCTGTATCCAGCGAGGGTACATCTGCATGAAGGGACTGAAGATCAACACCTGTAACAAGCCAGGAAACCATCTTTCTTTCTCAAAATACGCAAGTTCTCGCTAAGGAATCTCTTACGCGATCAACACTTCCAATGGCATCTATAAGCGCATTCCCGACAAGGTTCTGTCATGTCTCCAGATGGCATCTATAAGCCCATCCCCCTATCCACCATCTCTCCAAATGGCATCTATAAGCCCATTCCCGCCATCACATTGCTGATACTCCAGCATGCGAGTGCAAATTTCCGGGCACTCTAGTGTCCAATCTCCTTTTACCTTCGAGCCGCGAAAGGCAAACTTGCCGATCTAACTCTTCAGGTCTAAGAAGATTGAACAGGGGAAACTGTTGTACCCCGAAATTTTCCCTCCCATTTCCTCAACATTTTCTCACCACAAGACCTTTGGAGCTCAAGATCCAGTTAGGGTTTACTCTGCTCAAGACTCCTCCTTGCACTGTTGACCCAAATTAGGGTTTGAGTTTGCACAAAGATGTTTTGACCTAAAATGCCTAAGATGACTTTCATGCTTCATATTGGACTACCAAGTTTATCCATACCAAATTTCAAGCCTTGATTCCAATCTTTGCCCAGTCAATTGGACAGTTGACCTAGAAATCAACTGTATTGGGGAAAAAGTCAACTGTGGCCAATTGACAGTCAAACCTCATGAAATTTGACCCACATCAACATTATGAACTCATATGACCATTTGATCAAGTTTGGATCACAAGTCCACAAGAAATTTGATCAGATCACCAAAAGGGCAAAATGGTCATTTTTAGGGTTTTGACTACACAAAGGCATTTTTTGACTGTTTGACCTAACCAATGACAAACCAAGCTCATATATGGACTCAAGGACTCAATGGAATTATCTTGACATGTTCAACAAATTCAAAAGATCCCAAATGCACAAGATTGACAGATGAATTTTCCAGTCAACTGAGCCAAATTTGACTGTATACTGAAAAGTCAAACTTTGACTTTTTGGTCAAAATCAAGTGTCAAGATTCATTTTTCATCAAAACATGTCAAATTATGAAACTTGTTCACCAAGAAATCAAAAATCACAAATTAGGGTTTGAAATGAAGAATTTTCATAACTTAGAATTTTTCTAAGTTATGAAAATCCCTAATTTTTTCCTAACTTTGTCCCATTTTTTCACCAAGATGCATTTGGATTCAAAAAAAACTCAAAACATAAAAGTTGTAGTCCATTGAAAAATCTACAACTTTGATTCACAAAGTTTCCTCAAAAGAAGCTTGTAGCTCAAGTTATGATTTTTGGAACAAGGGTGCAAAACATTCTTAACTTAGAAATTTTTTGACCTATTTTAGGCAGGATTTTTTCCTAACTTCATGGCCACTTTTCACATGCTTCCACTTGGAATTTCAACTTGCATTACAAAGATGGATTGTATTACACATTCCAAGCTTTCTAAAATGTCCAAGAACTCATCAAACACCCTTGTGGTTAGGGAGAATCGAATTTGTCAATATGGGCAAAACTCACTTTGTTCATGAGCCATTTCCATGTCCATAACTTTGCATTTTTGAACTCAGCATGCTCTAAGCTAGATTACAGGCCTTTTGTCTCATCCACACTTAATAATTTAATGCAAAACCTTTGTGTTCTAGCATTATCTTGTCCATTAAGCCATTACACAAAAGATTAACCTTAATATGGAAAAAGCAAATTATCCATTTTTGAAAAGTATGGCTTTATGTCAAGTTTGCAAATCAAGAAGTACAAGGCAAATCCTTTTGGCACAAGTTCAGGGATATATCCCACTGATCAAGAAAAAAGCTTTGCAGCACATTTGAGGGGCCTGCATAAGCCTAGAAACCAACTTGGCATTTTTGACTTACATTGGAAGAAACTTGGCATATTGAGAGACAACACACATTGCTGCAAACACAAGCTTAGACAAACTTGTTGTACACATTCCAAATATCATAACTGAGCTAAGGCACGAGCTAACTACCCTCCATACCTCCCTAAACCTCAAAACACCATTGTACTGCACAAAAACAGGGCATCCCTGCAACTTGACTTCCACAAACATTTCCACTCGTGCGTTTTGGCTGAAACCTTTGCAAACACATTCCTTATCACCCACTGAAGCTATCCCAAGCATTGGACACGACCTGTAACACCTCCAACCAACTTCACCATTTTCACTTTTTCTGTTTTGCAGGTGAACTTCTGTAGCTTGATATAGCAAGTTTCAAAGCATACCAAGCATTAGAATATCATCCCTGGACTTCAAGTAAGTTGTACAAGTCTTCACTTTGCCTTGAAAGTACCTCCATTGTCAGATACGATCCAAGCTGAACAGGTAAGTTCATGGACTTCTATCTCTCAGTCTAGGAAGAGTTAGGTTTAGATTTATGAATGAAAAATGTCATGTTCATGTCCCTGAAGCCATCCATATCCTCACTTTCCATTTATATTGCATATGCTGAGAGAATTTAAGACCTGAACATTGATAAAAACTTAGGTCAGGAATTAGGGATGAAGAAATTCTCTTTCATTTCTTAGAGTTAAGTCAAGTTATTTATATGTCTGGATTCGTCTCTTAATGCCCTACATTTTTGATGTTATGAGTTTTGCTTAAAAGTCCAAGAATCAGGATGTTTGAATCAGTGTGAAAAACGCGCGTTTTTGAGACAAGCTTGCTGGAGGTTGAAGAAGATAGGTATTGGGTTGGGCCTGATTCTGTTTCCTTTTTGCACCACAGCATTTCACATGTACCCCCCTGGTCCATTTTGAGATATATTTGTCTTTTTTTTTTATTTTTTCCTTTTGATTTTGTTTCTATATTTTTATTTAAACATGAAAAAATATTAAAATTATTTTTCTCACATTTTTTGCATTTTATTTGATATTTAATTGGTTTCATTTAGTTTTGTACATAAATAAACATAAATATACTTTTATTTAAAATAACTAAAAATAATACAAATATATTTATTTTCTGATTTCATTTTATTTTATCTTTTTGAAAACATTTTATAAAAAATATACTATTTTTTTTTAAATATTAAATATTTTATTTTTGTACATATTTAATATATTTAGTAAATAATATAAATACTTATATATTTATTATAATATTTAGGATAAAAACATAAAAATAATACATTTTTATTTTTATTAATATTTAACTTAAAAAATCACTTTTTTTACAATATACTTCTTTTTTTATTTTAATTTTTGTACATAATTAATAAATATTGTATATAATATATATTAAATAATAAATACCTTTTATTTAGCAAAATTAGGGTTTTTTGCCCTAAACATGAAAAAATCCAAATTAACTCTTTTTATTTATTTTATTTGTATTTTACTTGTGAATAAAACATAAACTTACACAAAATACTTTCACCTATATATTGCTTTATTCTTATACATTTTTATATTTACATTTGCGCAATTCGATTTGGTTGTAAATATTGGACACTACTCTCCTATGAAGTCTCATCCCCATTTGGACATTTGTACCCCCATTCCCATGATTATTGTGTAATAACTTAGGACCTTTAAATTCCGCATTTAAAAGCTTTCTAAATATGCCATGTTAGAATTAGGGTTTTGTATGCAAAAATCAACCAAAACAAATAGCTTGACCTAATCCCAAGATAAAAGCATGAAAATGAACAAACACCAATCACACTTGCACCCCCTAGGGTTACTCCACTTGTTGCCTTCTATAATGGGCCATGTTGCATGTTAGGTATCTTTGGCAAAACAAAAAAATTCAAATGATCATAGTCCCTCGATGACGCTTTCAAAAGTTGCCTAAAAATGATCAAGTCCCTTAAAGGAAAAATTGCCCAAAGATACTTGGCACCATTGCAATCATGGTCTAAACGATGACCCGCGCCCGTCCCGTTCACATCCTAACACAAGATTGTCCACCAAATACAATGGTGGAACAAGATTGTTAAAAGGGTTAAAAACATAGCAAATATCTTTGAGTAAATTTAGGAGTAGACAACTCTTGGTTACTTGCCAACTTGCAAAACAAAAACACTTGCCTATTTTTCAAACACACATCACAACACACTTTCAAAACAACTTTCAAAAAACAATTGAAAACTTTTCAAAAGACACACACCTTTGTATACATCCCAACATGGATCATTACAAAGGTTTCCACCACATTGGCCTCTTTTCAAAACATTTTCAAACCCACACACAAAGCGCCATTTCAAACAATTGAAAATGCAAGGCAAGTGATCTAAGCAAGTAACTAAGAGCACATGGATAACCATGGATAGAAAGGGTGCTAATACCTTCCCTTTCTATAATATACTCCCCGAACCCAAGAAAACATCTCAAATGTTTTTGCTGTGCTTTTTAAACCTTTCCTTAGGATAAAATAAAAAGTCGGTGGTGACTCTTGCTCAACCGAAACATTTGCAAAAACAAATGCAAAACCTCAAGTCAGTTCTCCCACCGTATCACACATGTGTAGTATCTTTTTACTATGTCTGCATTGGCGGGGTGAGGAAGGTCGTCACCATCCATGGTGGTTAGAATCATAGCTCCTCCTGAGAAGATATGTTTAACCACAAATGGCCCTTCGTATGTAGGGGTCCATTTGCCCCTGGGATCACTTTGAGGAAGAATGATGCGCTTGATTACCAGGTCTCTGACTTGATACTCTTGTCGTTTGACCTTCTTGTTAAATTCCCTGATCATCCGTTTTTGGTACGTCTGACCATGACAATTAGCAGTGAGTCTCTTTTCGTCAATTAGGTTTAATTGATCAAGCCGAGTCTGGATCCAGTCATCTTCGCTCAAACCTGCATCCTTCATTATCCGGAGAGAGGGTATCTGGACTTCAATAGGCAAGACTGCCTCCATGCCATAGACCAAGGAAAAGGGAGTTTCCCCCGTTGACGTCCGTGCTGAGGTACGGTACCCATGAAGAGCAAACTGTAACATTTTGTGCCAATCTTTGTAGGTCACTGTCATCTTCTGCACAATCTTCTTGATGTTCTTATTCGCTGCTTCTACAGCCCCATTCATCTTCGGTCGATAGGGAGAAGAGTTGTGGTGTTGTATCTTGAATTGCTCGCAGAGCTCAGTGATCATTTTGTTGTTAAGATTGGTACCATTATCCGTAATGATCCTCTCAGGTACACCGTATCGACAGATCAGGTTGTGCCGAATGAACCGTGCCACGACGTTCTTGGTTACGGTAGCGAATGAAGCTGCTTCGACCCACTTTGTGAAATAATCAATCGCTACTAAGATGAAGCGATGCCCGTTGGATGCCGTAGGTCTGATTTCGCCGATCATATCAATGCCCCACATTACAAAGGGCCATGGTGCTGTCAAGACGTTTAGAGGAATCAGAGGAATACGCACCTTATCAGCATAGATCTGGCATTTATGACAAGTTTGAGAATGCTGATAACAGTCGGCTTCCATTGTGGACCAGAAATATCCTACCCGAAGGATTTTCTTTGCCATGGTATGTCCACTGGAATGTGTTCCGAAGGTACCTTCATGTAGCTCTGCCATGATCCTTTCTGCTTCAGTCTTATCCACACAACGCAGCAAGGTCGAATCATGGTTTCGCTTGTAGAGAATGCCATTGTTGAGGAAGAACTTTGCTGCAAACCTTCTCAGGAACTTCTTGTTATTAACAGATGCACCTTCGGGGTATTCTTGAGCTTCAAGGTACCTCTTCACTTCATGATACCAGGGTTTTTCGGTTACCTCTTCGGTCTCGAGATCGCAGCAATGTGCAGGTTCGTCCAACTTCCAGATAATGATCCGGGGAGCCTTGTTGTCCCATTTGACTTTGAACATAGAAGACATTGTAGCCAATGCGTTCGATAACTGATTCTCCTCTCTTGGGAAGTGTTCAAAAGTTATCTCCTCGAAGTGGGGAATCAACGTCAACACATACTCTTTGTAAGGAATAATATTTGGGTGTTTCGTATCCCACTCGCCTTTGATCTGATTGATCACGAGAGCGGAATCTCCGAAGACACTCAGAAACTTGATCCTTAAGTCGATTGCAGCTTGAAGACCCATGATACATGCCTCATACTCTGCCATGTTGTTGGTGCAGTTGAAACATAGTCGGGCGGTGAGTGGAGTATGAGTGCCTTTGGGGGATATGATCACAGCGCCGATACCATTACCCAAAGCGTTCGAGGCTCCGTCAAAGTGCATAGACCATCGGGATCCTTCCTCAGGTCCTGCATCCGGTCCAGGTACTTCACAATCAGTCACTACCATGATATCTTCGTCTGGAAATTCAAAGTTCATCGACTGGTAATCGTCCACTGCCTGATGTCCCAAATGGTCTGCCAATACACTTCCCTTGATTTCTTTTTGAGTCGTGTACTGGATGTCATATTCCGTCAAGATCATCTTCCATCTGGCTATTCTTCCGGACAAGGCGGGCTTTTCGAAGATGTACTTGATTGGATCCATTTTTGAAATCAACAGAGTAGTGTGAGTCAACATATACTGTCTCAGCCGGCGAGCAGCCCATACCAAAGCGCATCAAGTTTTCTCGAGCAATGAGTATCGGGTCTCACAGTCGGTAAACTTTTTGCTAAGGTAATAAATAGCGTGCTCTTTTCGGCCAGACTCGTCATGCTGCCCCAGCACACACCCCATTGAGTTGTCCAGTACAGTCAAGTATAAGATTAGAGGTCTCCCTTCAACCGGCGGCATAAGAATGGGTGGTTCTTGGAGATACTCTTTGATTCTTTCGAAAGCGGACTGACATTCATCGTTCCAACGTACTACTTGATCTTTCTTCAGCAGCTTGAAGATTGGTTCACAGGTAGCAGTTAGATGCGAGATGAATCGGGCAATGTAGTTCAACCGTCCTAGAAAGCCTCTGACTTCTTTCTCTGTCTTGGGAGTTGGCATCTCTTGTATGGATTTCACTTTGGCAGGGTCCACTTGAATGCCTTTGTCGCTTACGACGAAGCCTAGCAATTTTCCAGATCTCACCCCAAAGGTGCACTTGTTTGGGTTCAACCTCAGCTTGTACAACTTCAGACGGTCAAACAGCTTCTGTAGATGGTCAAGGTGTTCCTCCTTAGTTTGGGACCTTGCAATCATATCGTCGACGTATACTTCTATCTCGTGATGGATCATGTCATGGAACAAAGCAACCATGGCACGTTGGTAGGTTGCCTCAACATTTTTCAACCCAAAAGGCATGACCTTGTAGCAAAAGGTGCCCCACTGAGTAACAAAAGTGGTCTTCTCCATGTCTTCAGGAGCCATCTTGATCTGATTATAACCGGAGAAGCCGTCCATGAAGGAGAATACTTTATGCTGAGCAGTGTTGTCAACAAGAACGTCGATATGAGGCAGAGGGAAATCATCCTTAGGGCTGGCCCTGTTCAAATCCCTGTAATCAACACACATTCTGACCTTACCATCCTTCTTCGGCACTGGAACCACGTTGGCAATCCACTGAGGGTAAGAAGTCACTGCTAGAAACCCGGCATCAAATTGTTTCATAACCTCAGCTTTAATTTTCTCGGACATTTCTAGACGCATACGACGAACCTTCTGTTTTACCGGAGGGCATTCTTCCTTGGTAGGCAGGTGATGAACCACAATGTCGGTATCCAACCCAGGCATGTCTTCGTAAGACCAGGCAAAGATTTCCACATAGTCATGCAGCATCTGAATCAACCGTTGTTTCACACTGGGCTCTAGATTGGCACCAATCTTGACTTCCTTTCTGTCTGTCTCAGTACCCAGATTTACCGTTTCCACTGGCTCTTCATGTGGCTGAATGGCCCTCTCTTCCTGGAGTAACAGTCTTGCGAGCTTACCAGGCACTTCGCAATCATCTTCACCTTCGTCTTCAGCTAAGTTGATCGGATTTTCGAAGTCATAACTGATAGTAGCAGAGTCGTTACCAGTGAGATCCAGAGTGGATTGGAACCTGTATAAGTGAGTGTGTGTAAATATAGCTGTTTTGCAATATATAATAAAGAAAGAAAAGGAGCACAAGATTTTGAAATGCAACAAACGTCCAATGTTTTTATTAATGATATATGAAAATGACACACAAAAGCCCTCACAAATGAAGCCACGGTGCCCCGGGTAAGACAACGAGCCATAAAAGTTTCAAAATATTGTCTGTTACAAATTCAAAACAAAAGAGTTCATTACTGAGTGACAAAAGTAATAGGTGTGAAGTCTTTGGAAGTCCAGTTGCTTGGTCCACCGTCGGTTTGTTGGGTAGATCCAGCTGTCGAATTCAGATTCCTCCACGTCGTCTTCAATAGCATTTACTCCTGGGTTGGTGATGAACACAGGAGGTTTTCCAATTCTTGCCTTACGAACAGCCCTCTGAGCTTCTGCAGTGAAACCCAAACCAAACTTGTCAGTCTTTGGAGTGAAGTCAGGAAGTCGGCCCCAGTTTGCACACTCACCCTTCTCAATCACAGCCCGGGCATCCTTTAAGGAAGCCATCTTCAAAGGAGAGTCTTCTTTAGTTAAAGTCTCAGCTGATGCCAGTGTCTGAGGCACCTCTTCAAAGTGTTGAAAGGGGGTCTCAATGAACTCCCCATCCATTTCTATGTACCGGAACGAGTTGAGGTGGCTGACCATGTATTCTTCCTCCCCCTGAACTGTAACAATTTTCCCTCTAACCAGGTACTTAAGCTTCTGATGTAGTGTGGAGGTCACAGCTCCAGCCTTGTGGATCCATGGACGACCCAGCAAACAAGAATAGGATGGTCGGATATCCATCACATAGAAAGTAGAATCAAAAACTTGAGAACCAACCCTGATTGGAATGTCAACTTCCCCATGTACCATCCTTTTCGAACCGTCAAAGGCCCAGACAACAATGTTACTAGGCTTGAGCTCCAAACCCTCACAATCCAACCTGTCTAGGGCCTTCTTGGGTAATACGTTCAATGAAGAACCGGTGTCTACCAACACATGGGCAAGAGTAGTGCCCCTGCATTCAATGGAGACATGCATGGCGTTGTTATGGTTCTTTCCTTTGGCAGTCAGATCGGCGTCAGAGAAGCCCAACCCATTATCGGCAGTCAAGTTGGCCACACAATCGGTAAATTGATCAGCAGACGTTTCTTGTGGCACATGGGCCGTCTTCAGGAAGGAAATCAGGGCCTTGGCATGGGCCTCTGAATACAACAACAGTGATAGCATAGAAATCTTTGATGGGGTGTGTCCCAACTGCTCAACTACATTGAAATCAATCTTCTTAATGATCTTGATAATCTCTTCCATCTCTTGTTGGGAAGCTTCAACATTGGTTGTCTTTGGTGCCTCCGTCAGGGCAGGCAAATCAGTAGCAATCCCTTTGCCCCGAGCGTCAGATGAATCGGCAACAGGGGTAGAAACAAGAACTTGATCAGGAATGGGAGCAGGCACACTTGCAGGTGTGATGATAAGAGGTCTCTGAATAGCTGGTGGCGCAATATCTGGTGAGAACAGCCTACCAATGCGAGTAACTTTGGCAGGCCCGGTGATGTTACTGACGTCGGTACTAGTATCGAACTCTTGTTTAACTCCAAACACATAAACATCTGCCCCATAGTGCCACGGGACAACTTTGTCAGATGTATAAGGGAGAGGCCCCGGAACAGTGATGATGATAGGAGCAATCTTCTGAGTAGACATGATTTTGACAGGCTTCTTTGAGGGAGCCTTAGGAGGGTTGTTGAAAATAGTAACAATGGACACTTCTTCAGCAGGGACAGCAGGAACAACAATCTTCTCGAACAATATCTCTTTGCTATCCATCAGGTTTTGGACGCCTGACTTCAGCAAGGGACAACCAGCAGGTGAAACAGCACATAAATGGCAACCTTTGATACATCCCGGAAATAAACCGGCTAGCAACAGGTTCCTTTTGACAGTCAATAATGGAGTAACAATCTCATCCACGGAGGCTACATACAGGTCTTCTTCCACTTCATTCACTCCATGCTGGGGCATGGGAGCAGTCACAACATTGGGTCTTTCGGGCGCCTCAAATTGTATTTCTTTAGCATCAATAAGGTCCTGAACCTTATTCCTCAGAGCCCAGCAATCGTCCGTAGTATGCCCCGGGCTATCAGAGTGATAAGCGCAACGGGCGTTGGGGTTGTACTTCAGAGATGTTGTGTTCACTACCTTCGGAGCTTCTTTGACAGTTACCAGATTGGTTGACAGTAGTTGCGGAAATATCTGAGACAGGGTCATACTGAGCCGAGTGTACTGCCTTTTGGGTCTCTCACCCCTTGGTTGGTTATACTGCTGAGGAGCAGCAGTAGACTTTGAAATTACCAACGCGTTGACAGCTTGGCGGCGTTCCGGTTTAATTTGTCTTCTGGGACCATAAACAACACTGGCTTCCTTCTTGAAGGGCTTCTTTTCAGTACTCGCGGAGGCACCTTTCTGTATCTTCCCCGACTTGATACCAGCTTCTATCCTCTCACCGGTTAAGATCAGGTCTGTGAACCCAGCAGAAGAATTACCAATCAGGTGGTTGAAGAATGGACCGAACAGGGTCCCTAAGAACATGTCGACAAGCTTACGGTCCGTCAAAGGTGGCTGCACCCTACCAGCCAGGTCTCTCCACTTTTGCGCATACTCCTTGAATCCTTCGCCCGTCTCCAGTGACATACCCTGGAGTTGGGTACGCGTGGGAGCGAGGTCGGAATTGTACTGATACTGCTTATAAAATGCAGTAGCCAAGTCTTCCCAGTTTCGAATACTGGCTCCATCCAGCTGATAGAACCATTCGAGTTGAGCCCCTGAAAGGTTATCCAGGAAGAAATAGATCCATAGGTTCTTGTCTGCGGTGTAAGGTTGGATCTTCCTTACATATGATCTGATATGCATCTTCGGGCAGGACAACCCGTCATATCTTGCAAAAATTGGCACTTTAAACTTCGGGGGGATCACAATTCCAGCAACTAATCCCAAATCTTCGAAATCTAAGACGGGAACTCTCTGCAGCTCCATAGCTGCCAACCTATCTTCCAAGCTCTTGTACTTGTCGTCAGCGGGCGGGTATTGTTTCTCTGAGTAGTCTTCGTCTTCTTCAGCCTCTTCTTCTTCAGCTTCGGATTCAGAAGGTACCGCAGCCCCTTTTCCTTGACTGGTTCCCTCTTCAGAAGTAGGGGGAAATTCAAGAACTCTTCTGGATTCACCCTCAAACCTTCTTCCCAGGGTAGCCATCCCGACTCTTTTCTTCTTCTTTTTCACTTGCTCTTTGTTCCCCAGCAGGGCTTTTAGATCCTCCTGACCCTTTGCCAAGGTCATCAGGAGATGTTGAAACTGTGAGTTTTGAGACTGCAAATCCTTGACCGTCTGTTCGAGATCCATCTTACTGAAATAAACAGCAGAAAGATAAGGAAACCTGGTGTGGAGACCTGCTTATGCGCATGATGAATGATATGCTTATTTATGCAATGCATTCAAGAATTTAGAAATTCAAAATTATTGCAGACAAAAAGAACGTACGTCATATTAATAAGAAGAAAATTGTCAGTACATAAATGCCCCATGGGCCAAATATTACAAAAACTTCTCAAGGTAAAAAGACGTCGCGCATCCTCTTTGGTGTGATGTAGGTGTTGAGGGTCTCTTCCTCATGGAGTCGACGGGTAAGCTCCAAAACCTTCTTCTCACTGGTGTAGAAGCTGGCTTTAAAAGTGTTCCATTCCTCCTTGAGTTGGATCCAACTCTTCTGCATCTCCTCCCATGATGTTGGCATGTCAGGATATAGGATGGTGTAGGGAACCTCTCCTTCCTTAACGGGCTCTTTAATCACAGGGAGAACATGAGGGTAAGGCATCATTAGACTCTGGGCTCGGGTTCGTACCCATTTGAGATAAGGCTCAAGAGGGATGGAGTTCTTGTGCCCCAGTGTCTTGCTGTCTACCTTGTTAGGCATCCTCCAAGCTCTGATGAATCTTTGGCGAAGTCCTTGCGCATCATTGTCGAAGTCAAAAACTAAGTCAGGAATCAACATGTCGTGAGGGCCATCCCTCTGTGCATATCCAAATTGTCTCAAAGCTAGACAAGGGTTGTAGGTAATGCCTCCTCTAATGCCGAGTAATGGAACATTAGGGAACTCTCCACAACGATCGACAATGATGACATTTTCTCTGGACCGAGAACACCAATGTACATCAGAGTGTGTGAGGGTCATCAATCGTTGTGACCACCTTAAGCCTTGGTCATTCTTCAAGACAGATTGTGGAAGGTGCGAAATAAACCACCTTGCAAGGAGAGGAGTACAGCACATGAGAACACCCCTCTTTCTCATTGTTCGTGTGTAAAATGAGTGAAGAATGTCCCCAAGCAATGTTGGTATTGGATTTCTGAATAGGAAAATTTTGACGGCGTTGACATCTATAAGCTGGTCAGGATTTGGGAACAGGACCAACCCATAAATGAGGAGTGCCACAATTTCTTCAAAGGCTTGTAGATCCAATGAATTCCAACACTCTTGTACCTTCTCAAACAAGAATTTTGCCAAGAAGCCTTTGACACTGCTTCTAGTTTCCCAATGCCCCTTGATGTCAGATGGTTGCAAGTGTAGTGCTTGAGCAACATCTTCAGGCTTTGGTTCTTTTTTTGTACCGTTGTAGGGTAGTTGATTAAGAATAGGAATTCTCAGGAGTTGAGAAAATTCCTCCAAAGTGGGCACCAATTGGTAGTCGGGGAATGTGAAACAGTGGTGAAGGGGGTCAAAGAACTGGAACAACACCTTTACCATGTCCTCTTCAATGTTGGTGTTGACTAGGCTGAGCAGTCTACCATGTCTTTCACTGAAAGTAGAGCTTTGCGGAATTCTGGATGTGAGCTCCTTGAGTTGAGGAGGGATTCTCACAAGGTTGACTTGGATAGCTTTCCTGCGAAGAATTTCCATGACCTACAAAACAAGAACAAAGATGAAGATCCAAACCCTTGAAATGGTTAGTGTATGCATATGATGCTTTATGATGTTCATGATGTATGCACAAACATATGTACAAGCAATTCACACAAAACCCTAGTTTCAGGCTTGCATGAGGTTTCATAGGTAAGTACCCTCTTGAGTGAAGTTGGCTTAAAAACTTGTCCTATAAATAGTAACCGGGTTCTAAGGAGCTCAATATCACTGGATTGTTTTCCATGTTCATTGTTTTGGTTTAGCCACTTAACTAGCGACCAAAATATTCCAAGAAAACAACCCTCAATGAGTGTAGTATCGAGTATCTACCAACTTCGGACTGCACCAAAGCCGGTCATCTCACTACCCCTAATAAAAGGCCAAGATGGTCAAGTAAGGTTCTAGGTCATTAGTGCTTAGTGACATCACTCAGTGGCCCCGTACTCTCCTTGATTGAACTCAAGGGTTACCGGTACTTACAAATATGTCACACTAATATAGCTATTGCTTCAACCGTGTCGGTATACCTCGCACAGTTTCCATAACGTATTGCTATCTATGAATGTTTCCCCAAATCCGGGTGTAGGATTTCAAGCCCAAACAAGAGAACCAAAATATAAAGCAATCAAAGCAAACAATTAGTCATGCAAGAGGGTGATCTAAGCCCTAAGGTTACTCCACTTAAAAAAAATCCCCAGCAGAGTCGCAAGTTCTGTGATACGGTGGGAGAACTGACTTGAGGTTTTGTGTTTTTTTCCGCAAATGTTTCGGTTGAGCAAGAGTCGCCACCGACTTTTTATTTTATCCTAAGGAAAGGTTAAAAAGCACAGCAAAAACCTTTGAGATGTTTTCTTGGGTTCGGGGAGTAGATTATAGAAAGGTAAGGTATTAGCACCCTTTCTATCCATGGTTATCCATGGGCTCTTAGTTACTTGCTTAGATCACTTGCCTTGCATTTTCAATTGTTTGAAATGGTGCTTTGTGTGTGGGTTTGAAAATGTTTTGAAAAAGAGGCCATTTGTTGTGGCAACCTTTGTAATGATCCATGTTTGAATGTATACAAAGGTGTACTTATCCTTTGAAAAGTTTTCAATGTTTTTTTTGAAAGTTGTTTTGAAAGTGTGTTGTGATGTGTGTTTTGAAAAATGGCAATGACTGTTTTGCAAGGTTGGTCAAGTAACCAAGAGCTATCTACCCTAAATTTCTCAAAGATCTTTCCTATGTTTTAACCCTTTTAACAGTATTGTTCCACCATTGCATTTGGTGGACAATCTTGTGTTAGGATGTTAACGGGACGGGCGCGGGTCATTGTTTAGACCATGATTGCAATAGTGCCAAGTGTCTTTGGCAATTTTTCCTTTAAGGGACTTGATCATTTTTAGGCAACTTTCGAAAGCGTCATCGAGGGACTATGATCATTTGAATTGTTTTGTTTTGCCAAGGACACCCAACATGCAACATGGCCCATTATTGAAGGCAACAAGTGGAGTAACCCTAGGGGTGCAAGTGTGATTGGTGTTGTCCATTTTCATGCTTTTTTGTCTTTGAATTAGGTCAAGCTATTTGTCATTTGGTTTTTGCATACAAAACCCTAAGTCTATCATGGTATAATTAGAAAGCTTTAAAATACGGAATTTAAAGTCCTAAATTATTACAACATAATTATGGGATGGAGGGTACAAATGTTCAAATGGGGATATTTAGCAAGAAATTTAAATCTAAACTATTACAATCCAAATTGAATATACAAGTTATCTAATTGTACAATAATTGAATAAATACAATAAATATGCAAAATGCACAAAAATGATTTTTATATGTATGTAAAAAGTATTTTTCATGTGACAAATAAACAAAAATAAAAAAAGGTTAATCTTTGGGTATTTTCATGGTTTAGGGCAAAACCCTAATTTGCTAAATAAAAAGTATTTATTATTTATTATATACAATATTTATTAACTATATACAAAAAATAAATAAAAAGGAAGTATATTGTAAAAAAGTGATTTTTGAGGTCAAATATTAATAAAAATAAAAATGTATTATTTTTATATTTATCCTAAATATTTAATAAAAGATAGATAAGTATTTATATTATTTACTAAATATATTAAATATGTACAAAAATAAAAATGTTAATTATTTACAAAAAAAAGTATATTTTTTAGAAAATGTTTCCAAAATGTAAATAAAAAAGTAATAACTAAAAAATATATTTTGTATTATTATTTTTAATGTTTTAAACAAATAGTATTATATTTATATATATATGTAACTAAATGAAACAAATAAATATCAAATAAAATGCAAAAAATGTGAGAAAAATATTTTTAGTGTTTTTTCATGCTTGAATAAAAATATAAAATCAGAATCAAAAAGAAAAAATAAAAAATGACAAATATATCACACAATGGGCCAGGGGGGGTGTAGGTGAAAAAATGTGGTGCAAACAGAAAAAACAAGTCAGGCCCAGCCCAAGGGGCTTGTCTTCAACCTCCAGCTTTGTTTCAAAAAAATGCGCGCCTTCTTGTTCATCACACTAACTTCTGATTCTTTGATCCTTTGACAAATCTTAAAACATGAAACTTGTAGAGCTTGAAGCCACGATTTCAAATATATAAAAAAAGTTGTTCTAACTCTCAGAAATGAGAGAGAATTTCTCCTCCCCCAATTCCTGACCTAACTTTTTTTCAATGTTCAGGTTCAAAATTCTCTTAGTACACACAACATAAATGAAAAGTAATGATATGGGTAGCTTCAGGGCCATGAATAGAACATACTTTCTTCACAAACCTAAGCCTAGATATGCTTGGATAGAGAGATAGAAGTTCAAAATTTTACCTGTTCAGCTTGAATCGTGTGCAACAATGGAGGCACTTTCAATGGAATTTGAAGATTTGTACAGCTTGCCCGAGGTCCAGGGATGCTTCCTCTATGCTTGGCTTGCTTTGAATATTACTGAATCGAGCTATAGAAGTCAAACTGCAAGAGAGAAAAGTGAAAATGGCAAACTTAGTTAGAGGTGTTACAGTTTGTTTCCAAGGCTTGGGATAGTTTGTATGAATGTTATGGAGTGTGTATGAAGTGGTTTTGGCCAAGGCGCACGAATGGATTGAGCTGACCAAATCAAAATGCAGAATGCCCTATTTTGTGCAGCAAAATGGTGATTTTCTGTATGAGGAGGGATCAAGGGTACTTTGGTCGTGTTTTAGGTTTGTTAGGGAGTATGCAATGTGTGGAGAAAGTTTGTTTTAGTTGGTTCTTGCAGGAATGTAAGTTGTGGTTCAATATGCAAGTTTTCTTCTAAGATAAGCAAAGATAGTCAGGTTGGGTTATAGGCCAAGGCAGGTCCCTCAAGCATGCTGAATTTTCTCTTCTTGATCAGTGGGATTTGTCCACAAACTTGTGCCTCAAAGATCTGCTTGTACTTCCAAGATATGGACTTTGACATAAAGCATTGCTTTTTCAAAATGGCAAACTTGCTTTTTTCCATTTAAAGGTTAATTCTTTGTGTAATGACTATATGAACAAAATAATGCTAGAACACAATGGATTGGCATTTAATTATTGAGTGTGAATGGGATTAGAGGCCTGTAATCTAGCTTGAACCATGCTGAGTTTGAAAATGCAAAGTGTATGAACATGCCTTGGTCAAGAACAAAAGTGGATTTTGCCCAACTTTGCAAATTCTATTCTCCCTAACCACAAGGGTGTTTGAGAATTTCTTGGACAATTTGGAAAGCTTGGAATGTGTACTACAATCCATCTTTGTAATGCAAGTTGAAATTCCAAGTGGAAGCATGTGAAAAGTGGCCATGAAGTTGGGCAAAAATCCTGCCTAGAATAGGTCAAAAATTTTCTAAGTTAAGAATGTTTTGCACCCTTGTTCCAAAAATCATAACTTGAGTTACAAGCTTCTTTTGAGGAAACTTTGTGAATCAAAGTTGTATATTTTGCAATGGACTATAACTTTCATGTTTTGAGTTTTGTTTGAATCCAAATATAGCTTGATGAAAAAATGGGACAAAGTTAAGAAAAAATAAGGAAGTTTCATAACTTAGAAAATTTCTAAGTTATGAAATTTCTTCATTTCAAACCCTAATTTGAAATTTTTGATTTCTTGATGAACAAGTTTTTTAATTTGATATGTTTTGATTAAAAATGAATCTTGACACTTGATTTTGACCAAAAAGTCAAAGTTTGACTTTTCAGTATACAGTCAAATTTGGATCAGTTGACTGGAAAATTCATCTGTCAATCTTGTGCATTTGGAATCTTTTGAACTTGTTGAATGTGTCAAGACCATTTCATTGAGTCCTTGAGTCCATATGTGAGCTTGGTTTGCCATTGGTTAGGTTAAACAGTCAAAAATTGCCTTTGTGCAGTCAAAACCCTAAAAATGACCATTTTGCCCTTTTGGTGATCTGATCAAATTTCTTGTGGAATTGTGATCCAAACTTGACCAAATGGTTCATATGAGTTCATAATGTTGATGAGGGTCAAATTTCATGAGGTTTGACTGTCAATTGACCACAATTGACTTTTTCCCCAATACAACTGATTTCTAGGTCAACTGTCCAATTGATTGGGCAAAGATTGGAATCAAAGCTTGAAACTTGGTATGGATAAACTTGTGAGTCCAACATGAAGCATGAAAGTTACTTTGGGCATTTCAGGTCAAAACATCTTTGTGCAAACTCAAACCCTAATTTGGGTCAACAGTGCAAGGAGGAGTCTTGAGCAGAGCAAACCCTAACTGGATCTTGAGCTCCAAGGGTCTTGTGGTGAGAAAATATTGATGAAATGGGAGGGCAAATTTTGGGGTACAACACTAGCTCACTTTTGAAAATGCTTTTTTGTGTAAGTGTATTTGAAGATATTTTAGAAAATCGCCTTAGTGCGGCGAACTTTGTAATGATTCTCGTATCCTTGAGAATGCATACAAAGTGTTTTTGTCTTTGAAAATATTTAGAAAAGAGAGTGTATGTGTGAGAAATTTGTTTTGTTTTGTGAGCAAGCAACTACTAGCTATCTACCTACTCAAAAAGTCTTGTTCTTTTCCTCTTTCCTTTGGATAGTGCTATCCTACCATTAGTTGGTAGGAAGCCCTATCATTGGATATTTTAAGGGACATGCGTGGGTCATCGTACAGTCATAAAGGCAAATTGTAGGACGCTTTAGAAATTTATCGTAAGGGACTAGATCATTTATCGAAAAGCAACATTAATGGGTCATCGAGGGACTATGATCTTTGTATCGAGGGACTTTGCTAAAGTGTCCCACATTCGAGGGACATGACTGTTGTTTATCCAAGGAAACAAGTGAGGAATACCCTAGAGGTGCTCATGTGTAAAGTGTATTGTATTTCAGTTATTAGTCTTGAGGTTAGGTTGTCTAGTGTTTGCTTTTAGTCTTCCCATACAAGCCTATTAGCATACATCTAGCAGTTAAATATATACAAGTGCGAAAAGTACAAATGCAGAATTTAAACTACACTATTACATCGCTTCGGGGATGGGGAGTACAGACCAAAAATTGGGGAATAAAAAGGTAAAAGTCTTAATTAGCTATTATAAACTTTGGACAGTTACAATATTGAAGAAAAAAATACGAAAAAGTAAATAAGCGCACGGAGATTGAAGAGAGCAAGATATCTAAAAAAAACTAAAAAATTCTAAGTATAAGAAAACATTTTTGGTGTTTTTATTTAGAAAAATAATTGAATGATGATTAAAGCCTAATTCTAATTATATTTTAATTAATAAAATAAACTTAAAAAGTGATAAAATTAATTAATTTTTATTGTGAAAATAAAGTTAATTAATTAAAATTCATTGCTGAAGAGGATGTGTCGAAAACAGCCTTTCGATGCCCTGGAGCTTTAGGCACTTACGAATGGGTAGTGATGCCTTTTGGCCTAAAAAATGCAGGGGCAACATATCAAAGAGCAATGAACTCAATCTTCCATGATTTCATCGACACTTTTATGCAGATTAATATTGATGATATTGTTGTTAAATTTGTTTCAGGGAAGAATCATATAGACCATCTTCGACAATCCTTCGAAAGGATGAGACGCTATGGTCTGAAAATGAATCCTCTAAAATGTGCTTTCGACGTAAAAGCAGGGGATTTCTTAGGCTTTGTGGTCCACAAGAAGGGAATTGGAGTAAACCAGAACAAGACCAAAGCCATTTTGGAAGCGAAAGCGCCAACTAACAAGAAGGAGTTACAATCTCTACTTGGTAAGATAAATTTCCTGGGGAGATTTATTTCCAACTTAAGTGGGAAAACGCAAGCCTTCTCACCACTACTTAGACTCAACAAAGGAGGCTTTGAGTTGGGGCAAGAACAACAAGAGGCTTTCGATAGGATCAAAGAATACCTCGCCAAACCACCCATTATGGTACCTCCTTGTAGAAATAGAAGTATGAGATTGTACATAGCTGCATCCGATAAAACTTTAGGAAGCATGTTAGCTCAAGAGGATGAGAATGGGGTCGAAAGACCCATTTATTACCTCAGTAGAGTTTTAAACGATGCAGAAACTAGATATAGTGAAGTTGAAAAAACTATGTTTATGTCTTTACTTCTCGTGTACAAAGCTCAAGCAAAATATTAAACCAGTTGATGTTTTTGTTTCGTCTCATTTTAATGTTTTCAAATATATGTTGTCGAAACCCATCTTGCACAGTCGAATTGGCAAATGGGAACTTGCGTTAACTGAGTATTCATTAAATTTTATGCCTCTTAAGGCTGTAAAAGGTCAAGTGGTAGCATATTTTATAGGTGACCACTCAATAAATGAGGAATCAATCAACTACTTGGAGATCGAACCTTGGAAGTTATACTTCGATGGTTCTAGTCATAAAGACGGAACTGGGGTAGGGGTTCTAATTATTTCTCCAAACAAAATTCCAACAACACTCAAGTACAAGATCGAAGGTTCTTGTTTGAACAATGAGGCTGAATACGAAGCTCTAATCGTAGGCCTTGAAATATTGTTGGAATTGGGGGCAACTCGAGTCGAAATAATGGGAGACTCAGAGTTAGTTATAAAACAAGTTACAAAAGAATATAAATGCATAAGAGAAAATATTATCATGTATTTTGTAATAGTCAATCGTTTGTTGAAAAACTTTGAAAAGATCAACATCCGACATATTCCAAGACTGGAGAATCAAGTGGCTAATGACTTAGCCCAGATTGCATTCGGGTTCAAAATTTCAAAAGAGAAATTACAACAGGTAATCGAAGTTAGAGGAAGAGTGACATTGACGAAGTTGTCTCCAACAGACTTGAAAACAATAAAGTTGGGGTACACTGATCACGAAAACTTCGAAATTTCGTTCATAGATAATCTAACAGAACAAGATTGGAGAAAGCCTATAGTGGATTATTTGCAATATCCCGTAGCGTCGACATAATGAAAGATAAAGTACATGGCACTGATTTATACCCTAATGGGAAACGAGTTATTTAAAAAGACGCCTGAAGGGGTGCTATTAAAATGCCTAAATGAGACAGAGGCATACATAGCCCTTTCAACTACACATGTTGGGTCATGTGGAGCACACGAAGTGGGCCATAAAATGAAATGGTTATTGTTTCGACAAGGACTATATTGGCCAACTATGTTGGAAGATTATGTTGAGTTTCCAAAAGGATGTCAGGAATATCAAGTACATACAAGTATCCAGCACGTACCTGCAAGCGAACTTCACTCAATTATGAAATCTTGGCCTTTTAGGGGATGGGATTTAGACCTTATTAGAGAGATTCGACCAGTGTCATCTAAAAGCCAGAAGTACATATTGGTGGGAATTGATTATTTTACTAAATGGATTGAAGAAATTCCTTTAGTCAATGTAAACCAGGAAAATGTCATTGAATTCATTCAAAAGTATATTATATACAGGTTTGGAATCCCTGAGACAATAACAACTGATTAAGGGTCGGTCTTTATTGGTCGAAAAATGCAAGAGTTCGCTATAGAAATTGGGTTAAAATTATTAACATCTACGCCTTATTATGCACAAGCCAATGGCCAAGTCGAAGCGGCAAACAAGGTAATAATCAGCTTAATAAAGAAGCATGTAGGAAAGAAGCCAAAAAATTGGCACAAGAAGATAAAATTTGATGGGCTTGTTGAACGTCTCCTAAGGAAGCTACCGGAATAACATCCTTTCGACTAACTTACGGCCATGACACAGTATTGCCGGTAGAAATCTGTCTACAGTCAACAAGAATTTAGAAACATCAAGACATCCCTTCTAAAGTTTATTGGAATATGATGTTAGACGAATTGATTGATTTGGGCGAAGAAAGACTGAGGGATTTGGATCTCTTAAGGTCACAAAAGAGGAGAGTGGAAAGATCTTACAATAAAAGAGTAAAACCCAAGGCATTCATACCTTAAGAGCTGGTATGGAAAGTAATCCTCCAAATGGATCGAAATGATAGAAATATGGGAAAATGGTCTCCTAAATGGGAAGGACCTTTTACGATCATTCAAACGTTATCTGGTGGCGCGTATGAGGTCGAGGAGTTAAATGAAGACCAAAGGCTCTTGAGAGTAAATGGTAAATACTTAAAAAAGTATAGACCTGCACTTCAAGATGTTAGATTAACCAATACTTGATCTAAATCAAGTTAAAAAATACAAGATGGAAAATATATTATAAAGCCAAAATGGCTGAAAGTCATTACTAAATATATAAGCATACAACAAAAAAATAAAGTCGAAATCAAAAAGGGAGGTTCGACTGATGAAGAGTCTCGATCTTTACATCCAATGCTTGGGCTCGTTCAACATATGCTAATCCCTTGTTGAGTTCCTCTTGACTCTCTGAATCAGTGCTGACAGCAAGAAGTTCTTCCATTCATTTATCGTTGGCAGCAATCTTGGCTTCTAACTCTCTGATCTGAGCCTTCATACTGGCCATATTTTGATCAAGTTCTTCTACTTCTTTCTGCCTAGCTTCTTGCACCCTCGACAGCTCCTTCAGCTTTGAAGCTGATTCAGCAGCAGCACCCCAGGCAGCAGCTACATGGCCATTGGCCTCCTCAATTTCACGAGTAAGAGTCCTTCGACGATTTTAGTCATTTGAAACTTGATCGATGATGGAAATCAAATCCAAGATAACATTGGCAATGTTAGGCGAAGCAGAAAGAAGGTCGACAACTTTTAAAGTAGTCTTCAAAAGAGAAGGAGTTGTAGGTTCTCCCTCTAAGGTCATCATTAAATCTCTTTTGAAAATCTGTGTCTTAACCTTTTGAAGTGCTTCTTCAAGAGGAGATGTTGAAGTGGATTTGCCAAACGCAATCGAAGCAATCTGATCAAAAGAACTTTCTCTACCCTCAAGGATGGCAGTCAAGTAGCCAAGAGGATTTTGCCGTTTCAGCAATGCCAAATCTTCCTTGGTATGAGACCCTGTCGAAGTAACCCTCTTGTTTATAATACGAGGCACATTGGCTTCAACAGGGATCTGCACAGAGACATCTTCAACACGCGCAGAGTTTCCTGCTTCCCTGTGAGGTTTTCTCTCTCATTAGTCGTCGGAATATCTTCAGTCCAATTTCCTTCCGCTAGCGTGTTTTCCTTCTCTGGTTCGATCACATTATCAACAACCTCCTCTTCCCCATCCTTTTGTCCATCATTATTAGCTTGCGGATCCCCAGGTTTCACATGCACTTCCCTAGGAACTTCTTCATTAGGATTCTCAACGGCTTCATGCCCATAAGTTTGGTTCACTTTGCTAGCAGAACTCACAAAAGACAGCCTGTAAGAAGGATCACCCTCACTGTTTATCAAGGTGACAAATTCTTCAACAAGGTTCTGTTTTGAAGTACCAACAGTGTCCTAAAGATTACAAGATGGTTATCGGGACTATTTAAAAAAGAAAAAGAAGTCAAAGTCAGTAAACAATCGTGAGGGGTCGAAGTAATTACCTTAGGCGAAATTTTAGCGCCAGAACTTGAGTTGTCGCTCTCACTAGGATTGTTTAGCCTAACAGTTATCTCCTGCTACGTTGGTTCTCTGATGACAACATGAGGAGGTCCCGACCCAATGACTTTAACTTTTACCTTGGTTTTTGGACGAGGCTCGGGAATAGGGGTTAGTTTCTTTAACTTGTGACTTTTTAGGGGGACTGGAAGAGATTCTTCCTATTCATCACTGGAAATTTCAATTTCTTGAACTTTCCTTTTCTGCGGATTGATTTCAAATGCCCAGAAAGAAAGGAGTTGAAGGCATTAGTGTTGTACCCCAAAATTTTCTCTCTCATATTATCAAGATTTTATCCTCACAACACCTTTTGGACTCCAGACTGCATTAGGGTTTGCTCAGCTCAAGACATCTTCTTGCACTGTTGACCTGAAATTAGGGTTTGAGTTTGCACAAGTATTTTTGGACCATCAATGCTTCATGTGACTTTCATACACCATCTTGAACCCCTAAGATTGCCCATGGCAAGTTTCAAGCCTTGAATCACATTTTTGCCCAGTCAATTGGACAGTTGACCTAAAAATCAACTGTATTGCGGAAAAAGTCAACCATGGCCAATTTACAGTCAAACTTCATAATCTTTGATCCACAACAACATTCTAGGCTCCTATGTACCATTTGATCAAGTTTGGACCACAACTCCTCAAGAAATTTGATCAGATCACCAAAATGGCAAAATGGTCAAAATTAGGGTTTTTGACTGAGAAAGGGCAATTTCTGATTTTTGACCTAGCCAATGACCAATTGGGTTCAAGAATAATTTCAAGGACTCAATGGCATCATCTTGACCTAATCACATAGTTCAAAAGATCTCAAAAGAATTGAATTGACAGATGAATTTTCCAGTCAACTGATCAAAAATCAATTGTACACTGAAAAGTCAAACTTTGACTTTTTGGTCAAAATCAAGTGCCAAGGGTCATAATTCATCAAGATATGTAAAAATATGAAACTTGTTAGCCAAGAAACCTAATTTTGAAAATTAGGGTTTTAATTTGAAATTTTTCATAACTTAGAATTTTTCTAAGTTATGGAAATTTCTTATTTTTTCCCAACTTTCCACAATTTTTTCACCATAATGCAATTAGATTAAAAGAAAACTTCCAACATGAAAGTTGTATTCCTCCATGAAATATACAACTTTGATTCACAAAGTTTTCCCAAAAGATGCTTGGATCTCAAGTTATGAATTTGTGAATAGGGGTCCATAAACTTTTTAACTTAGAGAAATTTTGCCCTAGTTTAGGCAGATTTTTTACCTAACTTCATGGCAACTTTTGACCTAGTTCCAAGAGGAATATCAAAATGCATTTCAAAGATGGATTGTATAGAATGTTACAAGCTTTCCAAAATGTCCAAGAACTCTCCAAGATCAATTATGGTTTGGGAGAATCGAAGAAAAGAAAATGGAAAATTATCACTTTTGTCCAAGGCATTTTTACAATGTTACAAGTTGCAAATCAGTTTCAAACATGCTTGTACTTGGTTTTACAGGTCCTAATCCCTTCTACACTCAATAATTAAATTCAAACACATTGGATAATGGCCTTGTTCTGATCTTTGGAGCATTGTACATTGAATTAATCCAAAAATGGCATAAAGTGCATAATACCATTTTCATAAAGCTTGCTTTTACAATTTTGCATTTCTTGAGCCATAGACCTAATCTCTTTTTGCAAACAAGATCCACAATTATCACACAAAGTTTACCAACTATGTGCAGCTAGCAAGCAAGCCTGTACAGGCTTTGGCATTGTCACTTCCAACTTTTCTTCAAAAGCAAGAAACTTGCAAAAGTCAAGGGATCTGATCCATCTGATAAAGGCAAGGCTTGGATTCATTTCAAACAACCTCAGAACATTGTAACAAGCAAGAAACATGAATTCATAACCTCTCAAACACCCTCAAACACAAAAACCCAAGTTCCTGCCCAAACAGGGCATCTTATGCATAACCATTTCCAAAACAATATTGGCTCGTGCGTTTTGCTCTGAAACACTTCAAACACATTCCCTACATCACACCTAAGCTTTCCAGGCCTTTGTCTTACATCTGTGAGCTCAGTTTCACACTTCACCATTTTCATTTTGAAGGTTTGCAGGTTGACTCGTGCAGTAAGATTCAGGCAACTTCAAGGCAAGCTGAGCATTGGGATAGCTTGAGGGGACTTCAAGGAAGCTCACAAGAACTTCAGGCCTCACTCAAAGTTCCCATATTGCCATAATCCAAACTCAACTGAACAAGGTATTTGCCAAGTTTCTATCTCTCTATTTAGGCATCCTTAAGCTTAGGTTTGTGAAGTAAAAATGTAGTCCTCAACATGCTTAAGTTGTACATATGCATATATTCCATTTATATTAACTGAGCTAAGAGTATTTGGATGTTGAACATGCTGAAAAAATTAGGTCAGAAATTAGGGCCATTAAAATTCTCTCAGATCTTTGAGAGTTAGGTCATGTTCTTTATATCATTGGAATCGTGTGACCATGACCTACATTTTTCATGTTGTAAGTTTTTGATTTTATGCAAAGAATAGCAAGAACAGGATTTGAAGGCAGAACACGCGCGTTTGGTCGTTTGGCTGGAGCACAGGGATGAAGCTGGCTGGGCCTGGGCGCCTTGAGCCTGTTTCACTTTTCACACCCCTCATTTTGATTTTGCACCCCCCTGATCCATACTTTATTATTTTTCATATTTTCTTGTTATTTTTATATTTTTGACTTTTATTATTTTTTTCTGAACATTAAAAAATCCCAAAAATATTTTCTTAAATTTTTGCATTTTATTATATTATTTTTATGGCATAAAAATAGTTTATTAGGTTAAATAAAATTTATTTTTCTTAAATAAACTTGTAAATAATATTAAAATACTTAAATATTTTATTTTATTATATTATACACATAAAATATTATTTTCTCACATATTTTAATTTTTAATATTTATACATAATATTACTATTATTTTTCTGAAACAAAAATGGACAAATAAATAATTAGAAAATCATATTTTCTATTAAAACAAAAACTAGGGTTTCCCCTTTCAAAAATAATAACATTATTTTTTTTCTTATTTTTAGGACTTTGATAATATTATTTTCTCATACATAAAAATAATTATAAAACATTTTTGCATATTTACATTTTTATTGCATATTTAAATATTTGTTTGTTTATTTATTTGTACAATAAATTCAATTGGGTTGTAATAGTAAATTAGGATTTTATTTTGTGCAAATATCCCCATTCCAAACTTGTACCCTCTTCCCATAATATTGTTGTAATAGTTTAGATTTACTTTACGCAATTTATTGCATTATATGCATGTTTAGTAAATTAGGGTTTGTATGATAAGACAAAATCAAACAAATAGCATGACCTAATACAAGACAAAAATGCATGAAAAATGAAAACACCTTGCACACAAGCACCCCTAGGGTTTCACCCACTTGGTTGCCTTAAAATATGGCCATGGTATGCATGCTAGGTATCTTGGCAAAACAAAACAAAAAGATCATAGTCCCTCGATGACGTTAGACAAGTTGCCTAAAACAAATGATCTTAAGTCCCTCAAAACTTGCTAAGATGCTTGGCAATATTGTTATCATGGTCATACGATGACCCACGCCCGTCCCGTTTAACATCCAAAGATAGGGTTATCTACCAAAACAATGGTAGGTTAACAATGTCAAAGGAATAAAAATGTATAGAAAAGACTTTTGAGTAGGTAGATGCTTCTAGTTACTTGATCAAATTTGCAAAACAATCCTTGCTATTTTCAAACAAACACGCACATTTCAAAACAATTTCCAAACAACTTTCAAACATTGAAACATTTTTCAAAAGACAAACATCTTTGTATACATTCTTACAAACAAGAATCATTACAAAGATTGCCTAAACAAAGGCCTCTTTTCAAAATACTTTCAAAACCACACAAAGCACCATTTCAAACAATTGAAAAAGCAAAGCAAGTGATCTAAAACAAGTAACTAAGAGCCCATGGAAAACCATGGATGAAAAGGGTGCTAGCACCTTCCCTTTTCATAATCTACCCCCCGAACCCAAAAACAATCTCAAAGGTCTTTCTTGTGCTTTTTTACATTTCCTTTTGGATAAAATAAAAGTCGGTGGCGACTCTTGCTAAACCGCAACATTTGCAAACACAAACGCAAAACCTCAAGTCAGTTCTCCCACCGCATCACAGAACTGGCGACTCTGCTGGGGAAAATTATAAAAGTGGGGTTACCTTAGGGTTTTATATCATATTTACATTCTTATCTTGCTTGACTCGTATGCCTTACACTTTAGTTCTATTGTTTGGGTTTGAATCCTCTACCCGGATTTGGGAAACATTCATAGGTAAATAGCAATATATTGTGGAAACTGTGCGGGGTATACCGACATGGTCTAAGCAATAGCTATATTAGTGCGACATATTTGTGGGTACCGGTAGCCTTTGAGTCAATAAAAGAGAATATGGGGCCGCTGAGTGATGTCATGAAGCACTAATGAACTTTTAGAACCTTTACTTGATCGACTTGGCCTTTTAGGATGTAGTGAGATGATCGGCTTTGGTGCAGTCCGAAGTTGGTAGATACTCGATACTACACTCATTGAGGGTTGGTTCCTTGGAATATTTCGGTCGCCAGTAAAGAGGTTGAATTGAAACAATGAACAAGGAAACAATCCCGTGATATTGAGCTCCTTAGAACCCGATTACTATTTCTAGGACAGGTTGAGCGAACTAAACTTCAAGAGGGTACTTACCTATGAAACCCCATGCAAGCCTAAACTAGAAACTTGTGTGATTTGATTGTACATATATACTTGTGCATAGCATCATGGACATCATGAAGCATCATATGCATCCACTAACCATTTCGAGGATTTTGGATTTCATCTTTGTTCCTGTTTTATAGGTTATGGATTCACTTCGCAGGAAAACTATCCAAGTCAACCTTGTAAGAATTCCTCCACAACTCAAGGAGCTAGCTTCAAGGATTCCTGAGAATTATCCATTCACCGAGAGGCATGGTCGTCTTCTCAACTTAGTCACTGCCAACACTGAGGAGGATATGCTGAAAGTTCTCTTCCAGTTCTTTGACCCTTTGCATCATTGCTTTACATTTCCTGACTACCAACTTGTGCCCACTTTGGAGGAATTTTCTCAACTCCTGAGGATTCCTATTCTCCATCAACTACCCTTCAATGGTACGAAAAGAGATCCAAAGCCAAAAGAGATTGCTCAAGCCTTACACTTGCACTCTTCTGATGTCACAAAAGTGGTGTCAAAGGCTTCTTGTCAAAGTTTCTGTTTGAGAAGGGCCAAAGCTGCTGTAATTATTTGGACTTACAAGCTTTTGAGGAGATTTTAGCACTTCTCATCTATGGGATGGTCTTGTTCCATAACCTTGACCAACTCATAGACGTGAGTGCTGACAAAATCTTCATGGCTCGCAACCCGGTGCCTACATTGCTTGGGGATATCCTCCACTCTTTTCACAATCGTACAATAAGGAAAAGAGGTGTTCTCATGTGTTGCACTCCTCTACTGGCAAGATGGTTTATTTCTCATCTTCCCCAATCAGTTTTGAAGAATGAGCAAGGTTTGAGGTGGTCACAATGATTGATGACTCTTACACATTCAGGTATTCATTGGTGTTCTCGATTAAAAGAGAATGTCATCATCATTGACCATTGTGGGGAATCCCCTAATGTCCCTCTACTAGGCATTAGGGGAGGCATCACCTACAAACCTTGCTTGGCTCTGAGACAATTTGGGTATGCCCAAAGGGATGGCCCATATGACATGCTGATTCAAGGTTTGGTTTTCGACTTCGACAACGACAACCAAGGACTCCGACAAAGGTTCATCCGAGCTTGGAGAATGCCCAACAAGGTTGACAGTAAGACCTTAGGACACAAGAATTTCATCCCCCTTGAGCCTTACCTCAAGTGGGTACGAACCCGCGCCCAAAGTCTTATGATGCCTTACCCCTACATTCTCCCTGTGATTATAGAGCCTGTTATGGAAGGAGAGGTTCCATACACCCTCCTACATCCTGACATGCCAACATCACTTGAATATTTACAAAGGAGTTGGATACAGCTCAAGGGAGAGCGCGATACTTTTGAAGCCCAATTCTACACAAGAGAGAAGAAGGTTTTGGAACTCACTTGTCAACTTCACGAAGAGCAGACTCTCAACACCTACATTGCACCAAAGAGGATGCGCAACGTCTTTTTACCTTAGAATTTTGTATTATTTTGCCCATGGGGCATTGATGTATTAACAAATTCTATCTTATTAATATGACGTGTGTTTCTTCTTTGTTTAAAACAAATTTGAATTTCTGAATGCTTGAAAGCATTACATGAATACATATCATTCATCATATGCATAAACAGGTCTTCACACCAAGTTTCCTCATCTCTCTGCTGTTTATTTCAGCAAGATGGATATTGAACAAATGGTCAAAGATTTGCAAGCGCAGAATTCACAATTTCAACAGCTACTCTTGACCTTGGCTAAGGGGAAGGAGGAGCTCAAAACTCTACTAGAGAAGGAAAAAGAGAAAAAGAAGAAGAAGAGGGCTGGTGTGGTTCTCATGGGAAGAAGGTTTGAAGGACAAGCCAGACGGACTTTGGAATTCCCCTCAACATCTGATGAAGGGGTAAGAAAGGGAAAAGAAACTGCAGTGCCATCTGTTTCTGAGGAAGAAGCAGAAGAAGAGGAGGATGAGGACTATTCTGAACAGCAGTACCCTCCGGCCGATGACAAATACAAGAACTTGTAAGAACGTCTAACTGCCATGGAGATACAGAGAGTGCATGGGCTGGACTTTGAAGAGTTAGGGCTGGTTTCTGGAATTGTAATCCCTCCTAAATTTAAAGTACCTCTGTTTGCTAAGTACGATGGGGTGTCTTGCCCAAATATGAACCTACGATCTTATGTCAGGAAAATTCAACCACATTCTTCTGACAATGACATGTGGGTCCATTTTTTCCAGGATAGTTTATCGGGGACACAGCTGGGTTGGTTTTACCAGTTGGAGAGGTCTGACGTGCATAATTGGGAAGACTTAGCGGCCGTATTCTATAAACAGTATCAATATAATGCCGACTTGGCGCCAACCCGTACTCAGCTACAGAGTATGACCATGGCTACCAACGAGGGTTTTAAAGACTACGCCAAAAAATGGAGGGATTTGGCCGGAAGGGTCCAACCACCTTTATCTGAAAGAGAGCTTGTGAACATGTTCTTAGAGACTCTGTCAGGTCCTTTATTTAATCACCTGATTGGAAGTTCCTCCGCAGGTTTCACTGAGTTGATTCTAATTGGCGAAAGGGTGGAAGCCGGTATTAGAAGCGGAAAAATTCAGAAAGATGCATCTACCTCTGCTGCTGCAAAAAAGCCCTTCACGGGTGTGATCGGTGGATCTGGAACTGACTGTTTAACGCTGGTTCGCAAAATGTCGCGGAAGCAAGAGTCGCCACCGTCTTTTATTTTCTCCAAATGGAAAGGACAAAAGCACAGAAAAATTCCTTATAGAGATTGCTCTCGGTTCGGGAGGTAGGTTATAGAAAGGGAAGGTGTTAGCACCCTTTCTATCCATGGTTATCCATGGGCTCTTAGATACTTGCTCGTTTGTGTTTTCAAAATTGTTTGTTTGCTTTTCAAGGTGAGTGGGTTTGAAAAAAGTTTCTTTGAAAATTTCAGTTCGACTCTTGTATCGGTCCTCAAGAGTGTTTGAAAAGTCGCTTTCGAAAGCTTTTGAAAAGGTGTCGGTGTGAAAAGTATTTTTTGAATTTTGTTTTGAAATTAGAGCAAGTATCTAGAGTCGTCTACCTACCCTAAGGAATTCGTGTGTGTAAATGTCCTTTGAAGTAGTGCCATCCCACCATTGAGAGGTAGGTAGCACCACCGTTGGAGGTGTTCGGGTCAATTCGAGGTTCGGGACATGGTGACCACCAGAGCAATGGGAAGATACCTTAGAAGCTACCCTCATGCCAGGTTCCCGGATCATGAGGACTTACTAAGACATCCTCTACTCGACGATCACCTTTCGAGGCAAGGCAACAGTGAGGCGTACCCTAGGGGTGGTGTGTGATTTGTATGTCATGTTCATTTATTTTATCTTGTTCATGTCATGGGTGATCTACGCGTTCATTTTTACTTTTGGCCATTCATTCTTGCATGCATTTATTTACAGTTAAAAGTTGCGAAAGAAGTAAAGTTCTAAACTATTACAAAAGGCGCGGGTCCACATCGCCAAAATTTCCAGGACCCGATTTGACAGAAAAATAAAGAATTAAAGTAAAGTGCGAGAAAGTATGAAATTACACGGCTTTGGGAGAAGTACATAAATATTTACAAGAAAAAGAAATAAATATGCGAATTGAATTAAAATCGGAAACGAGGGCGTTGGACCCTTTTTGCGAAATTAAATTAAATGATTAAATTAATTAAAATTAAAATGAAAAAGAAATTGTTTTGAGATTTTTTATGGATTTATGATTTTTATGAGAATTAAATTGAAATTAACATGCTAACCCTAATTCTAATTGTTTTTTAGTTTATTAAGAAAGTATTAAAGTCAAACTTAAATTAACCTAATTATTTACATGCCATTTAATTTATAAAAATAATAGGAAATATTTAATTATTAGAGAGAAGAAAAGAAAAGGGATAAAAATTATTACAAACCCTAATTCTACCAAATTTTAAATTGATTAAGGAAAATATTAAAATTAAACCTAATTTAATAACTAAAATTAATAAATAATGTTTATTTACAAAAAAATATATTAATTAAATAAAATACTTATTTTTTGTCTTTTTCTGATTTTATATTGTTTTTTATATTTTTTATGAAAATAAATTATATTAAGGGAATTAATTAAAAAGAAGCAATTGAAATAAATAAAATAAGAAAAAAAGAAAGAAAATTCAAACCAAGGGGGGTCTGTCCCCATTTGGGAGGTTTTGTTAACATTTGCTGGCCCATTAAGCTAAGGCCCTTTTGAATTTCCTTGCTAGCGTGTGGAAGTATTGACTGCAGTCCATGATATTCTTCCAACTATAGCCCTTGGATTGATCTCAGCATGTGCGTGGCAGGCCTGGATGTGGAGAGTATGATGCACCCTAGCGTTGAAACTGTACACAAGTATTAGATGAAAAATAATATGGAAGGGAGTGGGGACCTGGGGCTCGAACCCAGGTCCTGAAGATTACCAACGCATATGCTTGCCACTGAACCACCAACGCGCTTTTGTTTACATAATAACTAACAATCAATATAAAAGAAAACACGAATTAATGATCTTTTTGCGCGAAAATTTAAACAATCCAATCACTGCTGGCCACCTAAGCGTCTTCTTCATCGTTCCCTGAAACACAAAAGAATCAGCAACGGTTTTTGAACCGTTCCAAAATATGCCTTTCTAAAAAATAGCGATTAGCTTGTCCTGGATCAGAAATTAGGCGCGAGAGTTCCATTGTTTTCGTCCAAACACACTGAATCCATTCATGGTACTATGGTGTCTCAATTTTTCTTTAACTGGGAAACCCCAATTCAAAGTTCTGCAAACCCTAAAATACGACAATGGTAGATTCGCGTAGGGTGCATAAAAATTCAATCAAACAATTGGGTTAGCTTCAGAATCAGTTAATTAAGAAGAATCCATGAACAAAATGCAATGAATGTGCTTAAATTGTAAAACACGATTATGAGAAAAAGGTGAAAAAGCTTGAATCCCCTATACCGATTCTGGGTGTTAGGGACGATGGTTTTGATCTGTGTATGTTCCTTGAAGCCTCAGGAACACAATGGAATGAGTATATTGGCTTGGATCGATCTAGAACTCAGTTTTCAGTTTTGAGTTTTTGGCAAAAATTTCAAGTTTGGTTGTTGGTCTATGGCGCAGCCTGGAGTCCTTTGGCACGAGGGTTAGCATGTATATATATGTATCAATGATTTAGGTCCAAGAAATTGATCAAAAATCCATGAATTAATGAAAAGGATATTTGATTTTCAAGCCATAATTTTCCAAATCTTTTTCATGCTTTTTGGCTTCAATCACATCCAATCACCTTTGATTCTTTCCTAACCTGATTTGCACGAAATATTGAGTATATATCATGCATAAAAAGATTGAAAAACCTAGGTTTAGCATTTTTTATATATTTTAATTAATTAAATGAATTTCTAGCATTTAAAAATTCAAATAAATAAAATAAAAATGATAAAAACTTCCCTTTGGGCCAAATGGTCGTGCACATGCCTTGGATGATGAATTGTGGAAGAAAAAGAGGCCCATTAGCATTTTTAGGTCATTTGAATCAATGTTGACTTTTCAAAATATCCAAAAATTTCCCAACTTCCACAAGGCATAACTTGCTCAATTTTTAATCTTTGCTCATGTTCTTGGACATGTTGGAAAGGTCTTTGAGTCCTCTAACCAATGCCTTTGGTCCCATGTCATTTTGATTTACCAATCTCAAGTTATGGTCTTTGACTTAAAGTCCCTCTTTGTTGACTTTTGAAAATGACCTATAATGTTGAAATTGATAACTTTTTGTGAGAGAATTTCTTGGACTTGAAGTGTGAAGAGGAGTTGTAGGACATGTCTTTCTCTTCAAAATGAGCTTTGGATGGAATTTTTCTGATAATCCATGTGGAAGTTATGCCCTGGTCAATTTACAGTTGACTTTTTCAACTGTCCAAATATGGAAACTTTTGCATCTTGATGATTTTTGAGCCAAGCTTTGAGAATCATGATCAAGAATTGATCAAATGATGTTTGTGGCTTCAAAATGGGATGTTGACAAAAAATTTGAACTTTTGACAGTCAAATGACCATTTTGCCCCTACAGTTGACTGTAGTGCAATTAGGGTTTTTGACTGTGCAATTTTGTGCTGAAAGTCTTGAAACTTGGTATGAGGATACTTGACCATATTTATAGGCATGTGGGGCTTTATTGGACCCTTGGAGACTTCATTTTCTTTGTCAGAACCAAAACCCTAATTTTGACTGTTTAGGAGGCCCTTGAACTGTGCAACCCTTGGGGAGATTTTGAAGTTTGACTTGGCAAATTTTGAAGAATATGGGAGGGCAAATTTTGGGGTACAACAGTTGCCCCTGTTCAATCTTCTTAGACCTGAGGATGCAGATTGGCTGACGTGCCTTTCGTAATCCGAAGGTGGAAGATGATTGAACACTAGAGTGCCCAGAAATTTGCGCTCACATAGTAGTGTGATGTGGGGAATGGGATTATAGATGCCATTTGGAGATTGATGGATAGGATGATGGGCTTATAGATGCCATGCTAAGAGATGATGGAAGGTGGATGGGATTGTAGATGCCATCTGGATGTTGATCGCGTAAGAGTTTCCTTAGCGAGAGCTTGCATACCTGCAAAAAGAAAAATGATTACCTGACCTGTTACGGGAGCTGGTCTTCAAACTCTTTGTATAGATGTGTCTTGACTGGTTACAGGAGCTGGATCTGGAGCTTCAAACGATGATGAATGAACCAGGGATGGTTACTACCTCAACAGGAACGGTGAGAGAAACTTGGATGACTTTAACCTCAACAGTATCGCCGAGAAAATCTTGGGATGATTACTACCTCCGCAGTATCGGGGAGAGAACCAAAGGCGACTACAACCTCAATAGCAATCATTGAGAGAATCTTGGATAACTTCACTTCAACAGCAATCATTGAGCGAAATCTGGGATTACCACCTCCGCAGTATCGGGGAGAGAACCATAGGCGACTACAACCTCAATAGCAATCATTGAGAGAATCTTGGATAACTTTAACCGAGTCTTTATCAGAAAAATCTGTTTGGGGTCGATTTAGCTGGACTAGAGAAGGCCTTGGACTGGATAAGAAACAGAAAATCTTAGGGTCGATTAACTGAACCGGTCTAGGTCTTGGAATCTTCAACTAGAATAGGTGTCAGAACGTCGCCATGCCCGAGTCACATCTGAACCATATCTGGAAGGAAATCTGGAAGAAGTATCAGAACGTCACCATATCTGGTTCACATCTGAACTATATCTAGAAGGAAATCTGGAAGCAGTATCAGAACATCGCCATATCTGGTTCACATCTGAACTATATCTAGAAGGAGATCTGGAAGAAGTATCAGAACGTTGCCATATCTGGTTCACATCTGAACTATATCTAGAAGGAGATCTGGAAGCAGTATCAGAACGTCACCATATCTGGGTCACATCTGAACTATATCTGGAAGGAAATCTGGAAGCAGTATCAGAACGTCACCATATCTGGTTCACATCTGAACTATATCTAGAAGGAAATCTGGAAGCAGTATCAGAAAGTCGCCATATCTGGTTCACATCTGAACTATATCTAGAAAGAAATCTGGAAGCAGTATCAGAACGTTGCCATATCTGGTTCACATCTGAACTATATCTAGAAGGAAATCTGGAAGCAGTATCAGAAAGTCGCCATATCTGGTTCACATCTGAACTATATCTAGAAAGAGTTGCGATAGTTGATAGTAATCGTCTTTGTATTGACCTTTCCTGAAAGGTAGAGCATCAGTTGTATGCAAGATCATGATGCATGAACTGCATGATTTCTACATGTCCTCAAAATTAATGAGATTCGTGTAGTATGATGCATATGCATGCTACAATGTATGAAGATGTGATGTTTATGAATATATGTTTTCGTCTTAGGAAAATAAATCCTTGACGGGTGCCGGGAAGTCACTCCTGGGCTGCTGTTGGAGAATAGATTTTGCCTCCGCTGGGGATGACAGTTGCAAGAATACCGGTAGGAGATAACTCCATTGGGGGATGAACTTGGCGAATGGATTACTCTGCGGGGAGAGAGGTACTTTGATGATCTTGCTGGGAAGCAATACTCTGTGGGGAGAGAGATGTTTTGCTGGAATGTTGATAATAACTTGCTGGGGATACCATTGTTGTGTTGGAAGTGTTAATAGACTTCGCTGGGGATAAGAAGAATTCGTCGAGGACGCTCTTTCCGTGGCTTTTGGCTGAGGATAACCCAGTTATATCCTGGTAAGAAAATAACTCTTTGAATAAAGCCGGAGGACGCGTTCGTGCTCTGCGAGTGTAAGTTTCCAGAATCTACTGGGGATAAGTTCACTGCTTGGGGAGATGGATTCCCACTTTCTTGGGGAAACTGGATTGGACTCTCCTGGGGAAGTATTGAACTGTATTGGTTATCGGTTATGTTCTTCAACGGAACCTACCTTGATACCTTAGAGGACAGAACAATCAGATTGCTTAGACACCTCTTTATTGCCCCTGTTTCTGATGTGGGAGAGGAAGATACCTGTGGGGGTAGCTGACAAATCTTCTGGTAGGCAAGTGGCGAGGTGCCGCGACATAGTCGTACGCTTTGATCCCTAATTTTTGCCTGGACCGCCCTTTCGGGTTTTCAGTCCACCGGGATACCCATTTTTGCCCAAGCCGCCTTTTCAGGTTTTCGACTTGCCGGGTGTACAAATTTTTCATTTCATCCCTTCATTTTGCCCGAACCCTTTTGGTTCGCCGGGAAGCCCTTATTTTTGCCTAGGTGTGTCAACCTAGCGGGTCTTTGATTATGCGTAGTATTTTTTCGACTATGTCCGTTCTCAGAAAGTAGGGAGTTGCCCCTGTTAGAAGTGTTTTGTCATGCCACCAGAAGGTATTTGATCAGGCAAGATTCGTTGTTGGAATGCCTCAAGTGACTCAGGAGGAGATTTGCCCCAGACTATTTGGCCTTTGAGAGATTCTCCGAATCTTGATTGGACTGCCCCAGATAACGGACCATGGTCGTGCCATGCCCCTTGATTGGAAGTACTTCTGTTCATTAGGCGTTCGTCGTGCGAATTTCTATGTTGTTCAAACAAAAAGTCATATGCAAACAAAGTTATGTTGAAAAATGCAAAGCTTATGTCTGTCTTGAAGATTTTGAAAATGCATTCTTTTTTTTTATAAAACCAGTAAATGTTTGTAAAACGTGATGTCAACTCCGTATTTACCGTAAGCCCTAAGGAGTCAGGATACCTTTCGTAACAGTATGCTTTCGAACTAACCCATGCTTCAGCTAGGACTTTTAAGGGTTATAACGTGGCCTGGTTCACGGTTTAAGAAACAAAGGATAAAGGCTCAAATTATTTGTACCCACCCGCTCTTCGTGATGTTCTCCAAACCTAAACTCAGTTGATCGTACGTCAGACCTTGTTTGAGTCTTTGCTCTGATTTTCCGGTGATGATTTGGACGTTGATAACTTATTTTGAATAGGCAGTCATTCCTTTTTTTTTGTTGAGGGTTTGTATGACCTCTTTCTTTTTTTGATTTTTTTTTGTTATCCCTTTCTTTTTGCCTGAACTGTTTCCCTTTTTTGGAGTTACAGTCAGCGGGATGCCCCAGTTTTATAAGTCTTCTTCATGGGTTTTGACTTAATGGGCTTTTATTTTGAGAAGTAATGACTGCCTGTCCTTATGATTATTCGGAACCATCACTGTCTTTCTTCGTTTTGTAAGGACTTCTTTGGTGCCATTCGTTATGCACTTGGATCAACTGAGAGACTACCCTGCCCCAGGTTATGATTAAGGGTTTTAAATTTCGAAAAGAAAAACTCCTACTTCTTTGGATCAAAAGGGGGGTAACGAGGGATTATCTTCCTTATAACTCCAGTGTTTAGGGATTGAAACAATGCCTGTACCTCATCAGCGGGGTCTGTTCAAAAGCATACTGTAGATTGCGGTATCGTTTTCGTCATCCTCCCTCAAGAGGCTTAGAATTATTAATTAAGAGTTGATCATCAAAAAAAATATGAAAATAATTTGCATTTAGTGAATACGAATATATTGTTTCAGAACAGACATATGCGATGCATTAATGAAATAGCAATGTTTAACATGAGTAAATGTTTGAACAAAAGAAAATTGCAACTTGAACATTCGAATGAACAAAAATTTCTCAATCCTAGCCATGTTTTGGCAAGGGAGCAGTGATCACGTTGGGAGTCTCGGCGGGCTCGAACTCGATCTCTTTAGCATCGATCATGTTCTGAATCTTGTACTTCAGTGCCCAACAATCCTCAGTATCGTGCCCCGGGATACCAGAATGGTAAGCGCACCTAGCTTCTGGGTTGTAATTTGGAGAGGAAGTCTTTGGATTTGCAGGAGGGTTGATCACCGCAATCAGGTTCATCCTTAACATGTGCTGCAAAGCTCGTGACCATGGCATGTTGATGTTGGTGAATTGTCTCTTAGGCTCGTCCGACCTGTTCTGATCAACCCGTTGTTCTTGGCGAGGTCGTTGTTGGACCTGTGAAGTAGTACCATGGAACTATGGTGGAGAAATCTACTATCTTGGTGTTAAACAGATTGAAGATACTATTGAAGAAGAAAGCTCAGAGGAAGATAATCCTGACACCAGTAACATTGCCGGAACAAGCAAAATTACTCGTAGTGGGGGAATCTTTTCTCCAGAGATTGCTCCTCCAACAACAGTCTTTGGACCCGCGGCCATCCCAGAGATCACTCCTAAAACTGTACCTGCAAGTGTACCCGCCAACAATGACAATGCAATTCCCATCCCTGTTTCCGATGTTGAGAAAAAAGGAAAGAATGTTCAAGAGGAGCCTGTCTTGACGAAGGCTCAGTCATTAGTCATTCCTGAAACATCCCAGAAAGAGGTGGAAGAGATTCTGAGGATTATTAAGAAAAGTGATTACAATGTTGTTGAACAACTGGGACAGACCCCCATCCAAAATATCTATGTTAGCCCTCCTGTTGTGCTCTGAGGCACATGCTAAAGCTTTAATCAAGTTTTTGAAGATGGCTCACGTGCCACAAGAAACCTCCGCTGATCAATTCCAGGAATGTGTGGTCAGCTTAAGAGCTGACAATGGCCTGGGATTCTCTGATGCAGACTTGACCTCCAAAGGGAGAAAACATAATGACACGCTACATGTCTCGGTGGAGTGTAGGGGAACCACCCTAGCTCATGTTTTGGTTGATATTGCGTCGTCTTTAAATGTCTCACTGAAGAAGGCCTTGGATAGGTTGGATTATGAAGGCCTAACCCTAAAACCCAGCAACATCATTGTCAGAGCCTTTTATGGTTCTAAGAGGATGGTCCACGAAGAGGTGGACATCCCGATCAAGGTGGGTACCCAGACGTTCAATTCAACATTCTACGTGATGGACATACGTCCTTCCTACTCTTTCCTGTTGGGAAGACCTTGGATTCACCATGCTGGAGCTGTCACTTCCACTCCGCATCAAAAGCTCAAGTACCCTGTCCAAGGGAAAATTGTAATTGTTCATGGCGAAGAGGAATACATGATCAGTCATCTTAATTCTTTCCGTTATATGGAATTAGATGGCGAATTCATAGAGACCCCTTTCCAACACTTCGAAGAAGTTTCTGAAGAGATAGTGGTGACCAAGACAGTGTCCTCAACTCCTGTGATTACAAGACCTCCGTCTTGGATGTCTTCCTTAAAGGATGCTAGGGCAGTGGTGGAAGAAGGCAGATCCACAATCTGGGGGCAGCTTCCAGACTTTCCTTTGAAATCAGACAAATCCGGCTTGGCATTTACTTCGGCTAGTCAGAAGGTTGTGCGCCGCTCCCGTGCCGGAGGGCCACCTGTGAAGATCAGCCACCGAAGGGTTAATGCGCTAGAGGACAGTGAAGAAGAGGGCAAATTAGAAGACTGGATTTTCCCTACTGTTGAAGGAGGACTGTGCAACTGGGAAGCAAAAGACTTTGTTCCGATTACTTTCATGAATCAGTAATTTATCTTTTCTGTTTCTGTTGGATTGTAATAATTCACAAACAATTCATACTTTTTCAACCTTGTGTCTTACCCGAGGCACATAGGTCCATTTGTAAGGGTCTTTATCTTCATTTCATATGTCATTTTAATGAATCATGGATGCTTTTCATATATAAACCTTTTGCTCATTGTTTTTCTTTTACATTTTGTTGTTTTAAGATGGTTATGCCCTTACACACACCCACACTCACAAATGCAGGTACCCTTCTGTTGCATCCCAAAATTTGCCCTCTCATGTTTTCCAAAGTCTTCCCCCTGCCTGGTTGATCACAAACTCTTACCTAAGGAAAAAGAAAATTTTTGAGTGGTACTTTAAGTACCTTTCGATTGGCATCCTGAAAGACACTTCGATTGACATTCTGGACAAGCATTTCGATTGGCATCCTGAAAGACCCTTCGATTGGCATTCTGAAGGAGTCTTTCGATTGGCATTATGGACAAGCATTCAATTGGAATTATGTCAAGGCAATTTCGACTGGCATGTCAACCATGTCCTTCGATTGGCATGAACAACACCTTTTGATTGGCCTGTTAGCAGAGCCTTTCGATTGGAATCCTTCGATTGATATTTGGGCCAGGCCCATTCGAAGGGTACGTAAGGAGTCCATTCGAAAGAGGCAAATCAGGACTAATCGAAGAGCATGGCCTGAAAGCACTCGAAATCCAAGCGTCCAAGTTCATTCAAGGGACACGAATGTTTCAAAAGAGGAAATAATTTAATGTGTTTGATTTTTGTCCAGAGCGTTAAAGGCCTGTTTTAGTGGTTGTTCCTTGCCATTACTGCACCCTCACACCCCTATAAATACAGAGGCCAGCATACATTACCAACACAGAGAATATACACACGAAAATATACAACACACACAAAAACTCTACAGGAGAATACACAACGAAAATCACACAACAGGAGAACAAAAGACATTAGAGTTACGCTGCCCAAAAGTCATCAGCATTTTCATAAGTAGCCAAGCCCAGAAGCCCAGATCGAAGGTGCCTACATCCAGGAAGCGCCCAAATTGAAAGTCCAATCTGTTGGTAAGAAAGGGTAAATTATCCAGCCTTGTTTTTCGCATAACATATCATTACTCGTTGTTACTTTCGATTTGCCATCCTAGACAGGATCAAAAGGCCTGGGTTTGGCACCCAGGTCATGTTTTTTGTCTGCTAATACTTGCTGCAGACATAGCCTGAAGAGACCCAGCAAGCGTAGGATCGAAGGGCCTGGGGTTCAATACCCAGGCCCTGCGTTTTATTTCACTTACATGCTTTTGCAGGTATAACACCCCAGATCGAAGGAGAGAACCTTCTCTGGATCGAACCCATGAGCATGCTGGATCGAAGGAGGCATCTCATTCCTGGATCGAAAACCATGACCTCCATGATCAAAATATAATCCTCTTCCCTGGATCGAAGGCTACTCACGCCTTGCTGTTTGGCCCAATCGAAAGGACCATGACCCCCTCTGGATCGAAGCTTCCATGCCACTCCCTGGGTCGAAACTCCTTTTTACCTGGATCGAAGGATTCCCCTTATTTTATTTTTTGTTTTCATTGACTTCTTTTTTTTTCTTTTTAATTAACATTAAAATAAGAAAACCACAAAAACATTAGAATAGTTCTTTTTCTATTAAATTAACTTTGTTAATTAATCTTTTAATTATTTTAACATTTTTCCAAAAAAACTAAAATTAAGTAGATTTAGATCATTTTCCCAAAATAAAATAAAACAACAAAAAGATTTTATTCTTAGAATTTTTAGAGTTTATTTTTAGATTCACGCGCGTTTATTGTAACTGCTTACTGGGATGTAATAGCTTAACTAAGACCCTTTACTGCTTTTATTTCCCCAATTTTTGGACATGTAAATAATCCCCCTCCCCGAAAGCCTTGTAATAGCGTAGGATTTACAATTCCCGCACTTTAAATTCCCGTGCATATATTAATTGCTTAGATGTATGCTAACTAGGATTGCATGACAAGATTAACTCTTAACTTAAAATCAACAATAGCTCACTATGACATGCAAGAGTAAAATAACTGAAAATTGACACACTTGCACATGCCACTCTTAGGGTACACCTCACTTGGTTGTCTCGAACGTGGTCATTAAGTATAGGATGTTTTAGACGTCGTCCTTTGTCCCAAGATCATAAGTTGCCTCAAAATGGTTGCCTCGATAAAAATGATCTAAGACATTAGGATTACCACTAAAGCGTCCTAACGTTGCTTTAGTGACCATACGTCCCTAAAATCGAATTGACCTGAAAACTCCAACGACGGTGCTACTTATTCCTCAATAGTAGGATAGTACTGTCTAAAGGACATTTGCACAATTAAATTCCTTTTTGAGTAGGTAGAGGTTATTAAGTACTTGCTCTCTTTTAAAAAACAAAACAAAAACTTTTCGCACTTACACTTTCTTCAAAAACAAAACTTTTTTTCAAAACCCACAATCACAAAGAAAAGCAAACCTTTTGAAAACATAGTGAGCAAGTACCTAAGAGCCCGTGGATAACCACGGATAGAAAGGGTGCTAACACCTTCCCTTTCTATAATCTACCTCCCGAACCCGAGAAACAATCTCGAAAAGGAATTTTTTTCTGTGCTTTTGTCCTTTCCCTTATTGGATAAAATAAAAGACGGTGGCGACTCTTGCTTACTGCGACACTTTGCAAAAACAAACGCAAACGCGAACCAGCATTCAAAAACAGCCAGTTCTCATTCCCACCGACCACAGAACTGGCGACTCTGCTGGGGATATTTATAAGTGAGGTGTACCTTACGATTAGATCACTTGTGTTTTCAATTTTATGCTTTGTATGCTTTAAATTTTGTGGGTTTGTATCGGAGTTCTATAGATCCTAACCTGGATCTGGGGATACCCTTTAGGTAAGTAGCAACAAACTGTGAGGGAACTATGCGGGGTATACCGACATGGTTGAAACAGTAGCTACGCTGATGTGGCACTTTGGTGAGTACCGGTAACCCTTGAGTTAAGTCAAGGAGAGTACGGGGCCGCCGCGTGGTGTCGTGAAGCATCAATTGACCTTAGAACCTTACTTGACCATCTTGTCCTCTTTTAGGGGTAGTGAGATAACCGACTTTGGTGGAGTCCGAAGTTGGTAGATACTCGATACTACACTCATTGAGGATTGTTTTCTTGGAATATTTTGGTCGCTAGTTCATTGGCTAAACCAAAACGATGAACATAGAAAACAATCCAAAGATATTGAGCTCCTTAGAACCCGGTTACTATTTATAGGACAGGTTTTTGAGCCAACTACACTCAAGAGGGTACTTACCTATGAAACTCCATGCCAGCTTAAACTTAAAGCTGTTTTTGTGACTTGTGTGCCTTCAAACTTGAACTACTTGCACATTCTTGTTATCTGACAACATGAGTTCCTTGCAGGTTTTGTTTATAGTCCTTATCCAATAACTTGGATTTATTGCAGGGTTTACTTACACCACTTCACACTTTTGCTTAAGCGCATAGCATACACATCATAACATCATGCCTTAACATTTCTTTAACCATTTCAAGGATCTCAAGGGTCTATGATGCAGGTTATGGTAAATCAAATGGCTAGCAAGGGGAAAAGGGAATTTATTTTCCTCTAGCCAAGGTTGTCTAGAAATCCAAGCACGACAATTTGAGTCAGGGGCGATGACCCACTCGATATGGTGAGCTTGACTCTTGAAGAAGGACTCTCAGCAACATGAAGTTCCTTCAATCAAGCTACCAGATGCAAATTCTAACAAGTTTCTTGTTTACCCCGCGAGATCCTTGAAAACATTACATACATATATCATACATATTGTGATACGGTGGGAGAACTGACTTGAGGTTTTGCGTTTGTATTCGCACTTGTTCGGTTTAGCAAGAGTCGCTACCGACTTTTTATTTTATCCTAAAGGAAAGGTTAAAAAGCACAGGAAAAACCTTTTGAGATGCTTCGTGGGTTCGGGGGGTAGATTATGAAAAGGGAAGGTATTAGCACCCTTTTCATCCATGGTTATCCATGGGCTCTTAGTTACTTGGTTTTAGATCACTTGCCTTTGATTTTCAATTATTTGAAATGGTGTGTGTGTGTGTGTGTGTGTGTGTGTGTTTTGAAAATGTTTTGAAAAAGACGCCTTGTCTAGGCAACCGTTGAAATGACTCTTGTTTGAGTATATGCAAAGGTGTGTATCTTTTCGAAAATATATTTCAAATGTTTTTGAAAGTTTGTTTTGAAAGTTGTGTTTGTGGAATGTGGTTTTGAAAAGTAGGCAAGTGTGTTTTGCAAGTTTGATCAAGTAACTAAGAGTTTGTCTACCCTAAATTTACTCAAAGGTTTTTCTCATGTTTTAACCCTTTTAACAATTTTGTTCCACCATTGTATTTGGTGGGCAATCTTGTGTTAGGATGTTAACGGGACAGGTGCGGGTCATCGTATGGACCATGAATGCAATGGTGCCAAGTGTCTTTGGCAATTTGCTTGAAGGGACTATGATCATTTCGTAGGCAACTTTCGAAAGCGTCATCGAGGGACTATGATCATTTGAATTGTTTTGTTTTGCCAAAGAAACTCAACGTGCAAGCATGGCCCATTTTGGAAGGCAACAAGCGAGATTACCTTAGGGGTGCAAGTGTGAATAGTGTGTTGATTTCATGCATTTGTCTTATATTTAGGTTATCTAGCGTTTGATTTTATGTACATACAAACCCTAGGTCTAAACATGGTGTATTTGAAAGCGATAAATTGCGAGAATTTAAAATCTACGCTATTACAAATAAGTATCCAGGAGTGGGGGTACAAATGTTTACAAATGGGGATGAGACTTAATAGGAGAGTAGTGTCCAAATATTTACAACCAAATCGAATTGCAATCTCAAAGGTAATATGTATCAATGTACAAGAATAAGCAAATGTGTATTGTATTTGTGTAAGTGTATGATTATTTACAAGTGTGGAATGTTAACTTAATGAGAAAATTAAGTATTGTTTATTTATTTTGTATTTTTTGTAAATATGTACAAACAAGAAAATTTAATAAAAGAAAAGAAAATGTTTTAAGTTCTATTTTTTTATGTATTAATATTAATGTATTTTAATTAGTATTTTTATGTACAAAGAAAAGACTTTTAAGAAAAGAAAAAGAAAATGCTTTAAGCTTTTAGAGAAAATTATCATTTATACATTTTTGGTTTATGTACAAAGTTTTAATTAAAAGAAAAAGAAATAAAGGAAAGTTTATTTTCTTATGTATTCATTAGTATGTATTTTTAATTATACTAACGAAAGAATAATTTAAGAAAAGTTTATATATATAAAAAAAGTTAAGTGTATCATTTTATTTTATAAAATTTAATTGTGTTATAAAAAAGGAAATAAAAGAGTTAATAAAATTTAGTGTAAAAAAATTTATTGTGTTAGTTTATAAAAAATGTGATATGTAAAAAAGTATTAGTTTTAAAAATTGAATAGGCTAAAAGGGAATTTGGCCCAAACTAAATAATCAGAATAAATGAAAAGGGGGGTGCTAATTGAAACGGGCTTAAGGCGTGTCAAGGCAGAGGCAGGCCCAATGCTTCACAACGTTTTTAGGGTTTCAACAGTTTTGTTCACTTTGGATTTAGGGTTTCGGACTTGAGAGCGGCGCCGTTATCTTCTTCTCCTTCGCTTGAGCTTCATCTTTCTCAAAATGGGACTACTTAATGCTTGTCTCCTCGCCTCAAGTTGCTAGGCGCTGCTTCCGTCTCCCTCTTCTCAAGGTTGGGCAAAACAGTGATGACATGAAAGGTATGAGTCTGAGATTTGTTGACTTAACGCTTTTTTGTGGGGTTTCAGCTCATATGTTATTAGTTCTGAGTGATTTTTATTACTTGTTTCTGTTTGAGATGTGTGAAAATGAAGAGAAGATTATACCTTTGGGAGAAGGGATGGAGGAGGACGGCGGCACTTCCGGTAGCCAGAGGCGGTGGGGGTAGTGGTGCTGAGCTTGCTTTGATGGAAAACCTGGTATTTGTTGTCTTTGCTTTTTTATGGTTTAATGATGCATGCTGAAAACCTAGCTCGTTTTCTCTGATTGCCTGCTTGCTTGCCTTTTCCTCTTCTTCTGTTTGCTCGAGTGCTTTGACCCTGAAACACTTGCTTTTGTAAACTTCTTTTTCTCTTCTTCCTCTTTGGGCGCTTGCTTCAGTATGCTTGGTTCTGAGTTGTCTTGATGATATTGGTATGATTCTGAATATGGTTTATTGATGTTGATTACTGGCCCAATGATGAGGTTACTCTGAGGGCTTTGGCTTGCTGTTTAGAGCTTTGAGGCTTGATGCATAAGCAGGTTAAAGGTTTGTGCTTTTTTTTTGGTTTAAGGTTGGACAGGTTGAAAGGCTTTGATGGCTTCAACAGGCTTTAGGCTATTACAGGTTTAGAGCTTTTTCTGGTTTATACACAAGTTTATATGGTTTGTGGTTCAACAGGCTTTAGGCTTCTGGTTTAAGGTTGATGCAGGTTAAAGCTTAGACAGGTTTAGACTTTAGCAGGTTTCAAGGTTTGGCTATTAAGCTTGTTTGACATTTTGTGTTAGTTTGTATGTTTAAGGCTATGGCTTTGTTGGTTTTGGAGGCAGGTCATTATTGGTTCTGCAGGTGAAGGCCTTTGGCTTGATGCAGGTTAATGCCTGAAGTTTGAATGCCTACTCTTGTATGTTTGACAGGATGATTGAAGCTTATGGTTTCAGATTTACAGGTTGAGAGGCAGTCTTGAGACTTTTTACAGTTTTTGTTTCTTTGGTATTTTCTTCCCTCCCTTTTCTCTTTGTCTGATATGCTTGTTATATCTTTTTTTCTCTTCAAGCCTAAGCCTGCTGTAAGCCTTCTTTTCCTCTCTCTTTTTCTCTCTCCACACATTTAAAAAGCATTTTTATTTCTTTAGAAATGTATTACCTCTGAAAAGGTACTGGCCTAGGAAAATGATGTGACTTGAAGGTTGCTTGCAATGCATATTTTCCAGTTTTCCTGCATCTTTATTGACAACATTTTGTACTTCTTGATATCTTGATATCCTTCTATATCTTTGGACAGTTTTTTGACAGCCTTTTTGGTGGCTCTTGTACCTTTGACAGTTTGGATAATTTGACATCTTTGGCTTAGTTTGGAATTGTGATTCAGTTTGCCTTTATACTTGTACATGCTGTTTGGAAACTTTGGTTGACAATTTTTTGGATTTATGCAGTATGTTTGACAAACTTTGAATTTGTGCAATTTGTAAATTTGTGCATTTCATACTTTAATTGCAAGCATTCTTCTATCCCTCTTTGTGAACCAAGAGAAATCTTGTGATTTGCAGAGAGGGCAAACTGATTTCGGCCAGTCGCTTTTAATGATGAATTCATTTTTTATCTGTCTGCTCTTTAATTTTATCTGCTTTTGACTTCTTTTCTTTTCTTTGTTTTTGCAGGTAAAAATTCAAAGGAGCAAAAGAGGAGTAGCAACTGGAGGATGAAGATTTAGAAAAAATTAGTACGCACTTTTATTTCATTTCAATTATTTGTAACATTATTATTGTAAACAAAGATGTAAATAAATTTACAGTTGTTCAAATAATTAATTGTAACAAAACAATTAAAGATGAATAAAATCCTTTTTTTGATCAGTAAATTCCTTTTATTTCTTTTCAATTGTTTATTTTAATTATTTGAGTTTCTTAAATTAAAACAATTGGAAGTAAATCCAACTATTCTGACTTAGAAAAAGAAATAATTAATAAACGTCCGGCATTCTGAATTAAACCTAACAATGCATAGTCAATCACAACAAATGTCCATATGTCCTTTTTTCACTGATTAAATCCAACACTGCAAACTCAAATCAAATGCCTCAGCTCATCTCCCAGAGTAAATTGAAAAGCACTGTAGAATTAATCCTTTCTGAGAATGCGCGCACAAAACCCTGATTTTTGACTTAACACTGGAGAAACGCCTGTCTGATCAAATTTTGAGCCAAACTCAACCAAAACCCTAGCAGTCTGCTTGAACTGCTTTAAAAGTCCATGGAAACCCTAATTTTGTCTGACTGATAAGAAAAGTCTGTTTGACTGATTCTTACGCCAATTTTAAAAATCAGGAAAAGCCCGAAGCTGTGATTTCTTGTGAAAAAAATGGAGGGCAAATTTTGGGGTACAACAGTTGCCCCTGTTCAATCTTCTTGAACCTGAAGAGTTAGATTGGCAAGTTTGCCTTTCGCGACTCGAGGGTAAAAGGAGATTGGACACTAGAGTGCCCAAAAAATTTGCACTCGGTGATGTGATGGTAGAGGGAATGGGCTTACAGATTCCATTTGATGATGGGCTTAAAGATGCCATCTAGGGATGTGACAGAATCTTGTCGGGGGATGGGCTTAGAGATGCCATCTGGAAATGGGCTTAAAGATGCCATTTAGAAGTTGCTGGTAGGAGGATGGGCTTAGAGATGCCATCGGGGGTGTCGATCGCGTAAGAGATTCCTTAGCGAGAACTTGCGTACCTGAGAAAGAAAGATGGTTTCCTGGCTAGCTACAAGTGTTGATCTTCAGTCTCTTCATGCAGATATGCCCTGGCTAGATACAGGAGTCGAATCCACAATCAAACGCTCACAGATATGCCCTGGCTAGATACAGGAATCGAATCCGGAACTTCAAAAGGTTGCTTACATACGTGCCCTGGCTGGATACAGGTATCGGATCTCTAAACTATTCATGCAGATATGCCCTGGCTAGATACAGGTGTCGAATCTACAATCAAATACTCACAGATATGCCCTGGCTAGATACAAGAATCAAATCTGGAATTGTTCGTCTACGGATATGCCCTGGCTAGATACAGGTAACGAATCTGGAATTGGTCGTCTACAGATATGCCCTGGCTGGATACAGGTATTGAATCTGGAATTTGTCGTCTACAGATATGCCTTGGCTGGATACAGGTATCAGATCTGGAATTTATCGTCTACAGATATGCCCTGGCTGGATACAAGTATCGAATCTCTAAACTCTTCATGCAGATATGCCCTGGCTAGATACAGGTATCGAATCTACAATCAATCACTCACAGATATGCCCTGGCTAGATACAGGTGTCGAATCTGTAATTGCGATAGTCGATAGTAATCATCTTTGGATTGACCTTTTCCTGAAAAGGCAAAACATTAGTTGTATGCAATGTCATGATGTATGAGATGCATGATGTCATGATGTTCTCAAAAATAAATGAGATCGTGTGATATGATGTGTATATGCATGTATCAGGATGTATAAAATGTGAAATGTCTATGAATATGTTTTCGAATAGGAAAATAAATCCTTGACGAAGGCCGGGAAATCAAATCCTGGGCTGATGTTGAAGAGTAGAGTTCTTCGCTTCCGCTGGGGATGATGGTTGCAAGAATAAACCGGTAGGAGAAGATGACTCCGTTGGGGAATAAACTTGTTGGAGAGATTACTCTGCGGGGAATTACTCTGTGGGAAGAGATACTTCGCTGAGGTTTTGATGAGAACTCCGCTGGGGATTCCACTGATAAGTTATGTTGGGGAATTTGATGAACTCCGCTGGGGATAGGAAAAACTTCACCGAGGACGATCTTTCCGTGGAGAATATTCAAATATTCTGTGAGGTGCTGAGAACGAGAGTCTTCATTCTGCTTGGGGATTGATAGTTGGAAGTTTTAGCTCCGCTGGGGATTGACAGTTTTGGCTCCACTAGAGATTTTGAAACTTGACTCTGAGGGCAGTTAGATTCTGGAAGGTTCTCTGGCTGGGGATTCCAAGAATCTTCTGATTGCTGCAGGTGCTAATCTGGAATAAGTTACGGAATGTCGCCAAACCTGGGTCACATCTGAACTATCTCTAGAAGGAAATTCTGGAATAAGTTACGGAATGTCGCCAAATCTGGGTCACATCTGAACTATCTCTAGAAGTAAATTCTGGAATAAGTTACGGAATGTCGCCAAACCTGGGTCACATCTGAACTATCTCTAGAAGGAAATTCTGGAATAAGTTACGGAATATCACCAAATCTGGGTCACATCTGAACTATCTCTAGAAGGAAATTTTGGAATAAGTTACGAAATGTCGCCAAATCTGGGTCACATCTGAACTATTTCTAGAAGGAAATTCTGGAATAAATTACGGAATGTCGCCAAACCTGGGTCACATATGAACTATCTCTAGAAGGAAATTCTGGAATAAGTTACGGAATGTCGCCAAACCTGGGTCACATCTGAACTATCTTTAGAAGGAAATTCTGGAATAAGTTATGGAATGTCGCCAAATCTGGGTCACATCTGAACTATTTCTAGATCTTGATTTTGTTAAGGGTCAGAAATTGGGAGTATACCAATCTTCTGAGGTGATAAGGATGAGAGTCTTCACTCTTGAGAGAAACAGATTTTTAGGAGCTTCAATTGTCCGTTATTCTGTCGGTGGTTGTAACTTCCAGCAGGTGATGAAGGAATTGTTGAACACCTTTGACATTCGAATGCCCCAAGTGATGATGAAGGAGTCTTGAATCAGATTACTCTACGAATTGAGAGATTTCTTGAAATCTTAACTGGACTGCCCCAAGTTAACTGAACTTTGAAAGATCTGTTGAAACCTTGACTGGACTGCCCCAGGTTAATTGGATGATGACATGTCATGCCCCTTGTTGATAGGGGATTGTAATGGAAGTGTCATCCTTTTTGAAGTGATTTTACTCACTGAGAGAGTTTTTGTTCCTCCGAACATTCGCTGTATGAATTTCTTCGCTGTCAAACAAATAACCAAATGCAAACAGTGATATTCAAACAATGCAAAGTTTATGTTTGTCTCGAAGTTTTGAAAAATGCGTTTTTTAGCAGAAAACTTTTTATAAGACAAATCAACACAAAATTTTAGAGCAAAGCCTTACAGGAGTCAGGATACCTTTTGTAACAGTATGCTTTCGAACTAACCCATGCTTCAATTAGGACTTTTGAAGGGTTGTAACGTGGTTTGGTTCACGGTTTAAGAAACAAAGGATAAAGGCTCAAAGTATATTTGTACCCACCCGCTCTTCGTGATGTTCTTCAACCCTAAGCTCAGTTAATTGTGCGTCGCACTCTATTTTGAGTTTGGAACGACCTTTTGGGTGATGGTTCACCAATTGAATTTAGGAGACAGTCATCATCTCCTTTTTCTCTTGCAACATTTTTCATGTTGTTGAGGATTTGTAATGACCTCTTTATTTTGATTTTGATTTGTTATCCCTAACTTTTGCCTGACTGTTCCTATTTTCGAGATTACAGTCAGTGGGATGCCCCAGCTTTCTTAAGCCTCCTTTACAGGTCTTGGCTCAGTGGGCTCTTCTCTTTTGAGAGATTGACTGCCTATGTGGTAGGGAACCATCACTATCTTTTGATTCCAGAGGAATGCTTTTCTCTGTCGTCATTCGTTGTATTACGAACTGAGAGTTTGCGACCTTGATGCACACCTTTTTGAATTAACTGAGAGACTACCCTGCCCCAGGTTTATATCAAAGGTTTTGATTGTTTAGAACATAAAACTTATACTTCTTTGGCTCGAAGGGGTTGACTAGGGATTATCTTCCTTATAACTCCAGTGTTTGGGAATTGAAAGAAATGCCTGTACATCATCAGCAAGGTCTGTTCAAAAGCATACTGTGTGAGATTACGGTATTGTTTCGTCATCCTCCCTCTAAAGGCTTGCAGCTTTTTATCAAGAGTCAAATATCATAAAGAAAGCATAAGAGTAGTGAAAACGAATGGATGAATTCAAGACAAACATATGCAATGCATTAATGAAACAGAGTTTAACATCAACAGATAATTGTTTGAATAACAAAAGAAATTACAACTTTGAAAATTCAAATGAAGCAAAAGTCTTTCAGTTTGAGCTTTGTCACTTCAGGTGGAGAAACCCTTAACGGAAGATTTTCATCTCGCCGTCTGGCATGAACCTCAGTACTCCAATATCAATCAGATCTTGAATCTTGTTCTTCAAGGCCCAACAGTCGTCAGTGTCATGTCCCGGGCTGTAGGAGTGGTATACACAAAATGCATCGGGATGATAGTTAGGAGCGGAGGTATTGGGCTTCCGAATAGGATCCCTCAAAGTAGTCAGATTGACCTCCAACAAGCGCTCCAGAATCAGAGATGACGGTATGTCAGTCTCTGTGAACTGTCTTCCCGACGTATTTTGATTATGCCGATTACCCCGTTGACGCTGGTGGGGTTGTGACCCTGAAGCAAGTAGAGGAGCCTTCCCCTTGTCTTCTTGTCTGGATGGGGGTTGAATGGTGACTTGCTCCTCAACCTCAGATGTTTGCCCCACTTGGTTTTCCCGAAGCAGTTGGTTGACGAGAACTCTGAGCCCCTCTTATCTTTGAGACAAGTCCTGGATGAGAGCCATCTGGCCCACCAGTTGCCCCATCATTTGGATCCTCATTGTAGTCAGCTCAGACTGTAGTGCCTCCAACTAATCACTCATGGCATTGTTTGAATTCCCCTAGACCAAGCCCTTTGTGAGGAGAGCTTTCACTTCTTCTTGCCCCAGGGACAGGTTCAAGAACATCTCCTGAAGTTGAGCAGTTTGGTCATTGATATCCTTGACAGTCCTCTCTAGAGCCATCTCTTACTGAAATAAACAGTAGGAGAGTAAGGAAACCTGAAAAAGGAAAAACTATTATGATGCAATGCATGATATGTGGATGCATGCTTTCAAAGATCTCTTGGGGTAAACACAAGAGAATGTTAGAGGTTGAACTTCGATCTTTGATTGGAGAACTTTGCATCGGTGGATGTCTTTCCACGAGAATCAAGCTCACCATGTCAAGTGGGTCATATCCCCTGATTCAAGTTGTTGCACTTGATCTTTGATTGGAGAACTTTGCACTGGTGGATGTCTTTCCACGAGAATAAAGCTCACCATGTCAAGTGGGTCATAGCCCCTGATTCAAGTTGTTGCACTTGATCTTTGATGGCATTTGCTTAGAGGAGAAAACCTTTTACCCCTTGGTAGACGTCTGGTTCAACGTGACCCTGCATCAAAAGAACCCTCGAGATCCTTGAAATGGTTATTGAAAAATGCTATGGTATGATGGTATGATGTTATGTACATGTATGCAAAAGCAAGTAAGTGTATATACAGGTAATCATATTCACACGAAGCAAACAAGTCCTTAGGTGTAGGCTTGCATGGGGTTGTAGGTAAGTACCCTCTTGAAGTTAGTTGGCTCACCCTGTCCTAAAATAGAAACCGGGTTCTAAGGAGCTCAATATCACTGGATTGTTTTCCATGTTCATTGTTTTGGTTTAGCCACTTAACTAGCGACCAAAATATTCCAAGAAAACAACCCTCAATGAGTGTAGTATCGAGTATCTACCAACTTCGGGCTGCACCAAAGCCGATCATCTCACTACCCCTAATAAAAGGCCAAGATGGTCAAGTAAGGTTCTAGGTCATTAGTGCTTAGTGACATCACTCAGCGGCCCCGTACTCTCCTTGATTGAACTCAAGGGTTACCGGTACTCACAAATATGTCGCACTAATATAACTATTGCTTCAACCGTGTCAGTATACCCCGCACAGTTTCCACAACGTATTGCTATCTATGAATGTTTCCCCAAATCCGGGTGTAGGATTTCAAGCCCAAACAAGAGAGCCAAGATATAAAGCAATCAAAGCAAACAATTAGTCATGCAAGAGGGTGATCTAAGCCCTAAGGTTACTCCACTTTTAAAGAAAATTCCCCAGCAGAGTCGTCAGTTCTGTGATACGGTGGGAGAACTGACTTGAGGTTTTGCGTTTGTATTCGCACTTGTTCGGTTTAGCAAGAGTCGCCACCGACTTTTTATTTTATCCTAAAGGAAAGGTTAAAAAGCACAGGAAAAACCTTTTGAGATGCTTCGTGGGTTCGAGGGGTAGATTATGAAAAGGGAAGGTATTAGCACCCTTTTCATCCATGGTTATCCATGGGCTCTTAGTTACTTGGTTTTAGATCACTTGCCTTTGATTTTCAATTGTTTGAAATGGTGCGTGTGTGTGTGTGTGTTTTGAAAATGTTTTGAAAAAGACGCCTTGTCTAGGCAACCGTTGAAATGACTCTTGTTTGAGTATATGCAAAGGTGTGTATCTTTTCGAAAAGATATTTCAAATGTTTTTGAAAATTTGTTTTGAAAGTTGTGCTTGTGGAATGTGGTTTTGAAAAGTAGGCAAGTGTGTTTTGCAAGTTTGATCAAGTAACTAAGAGTTTGTCTACCCTAAATTTACTCAAAGGTTTTTCTCATGTTTTAACCCTTTTAACAATTTTGTTCCACCATTGTATTTGGTGGGCAATCTTGTGTTAGGATGTTAACGGGACAGGCGCGGGTCATCGTATAGACCATGAATGCAATGGTGCCAAGTATCTTTGGCAATTTGCTTGAAGGGACTATGATCATTTCGTAGGCAACTTTCGAAAGCGTCATCGAGGGACTATGATCATTTGAATTGTTTTGTTTTGCCAAAGAAACTCAACGTGCAAGCATGGCCCATTTTGGAAGGCAACAAGCGAGATTACCTTAGGGGTGCAAGTGTGAATAGTGTGTTGATTTCATGCATTTGTCTTATATTTAGGTTATCTAGCGTTTGATTTTATGTACATACAAACCCTAGGTCTAAACATGGTATATTTGAAAGTGATAAATTGCGAGAATTTAAAATCTACGCTATTACAAATAAGTATCCGGGAGTGGGGGTACAAATGTTTACAAATGGGGATGAGACTTAATAGGAGAGTAGTGTCCAAATATTTACAACCAAATCGAATTGCGATCTCAAAGGTAATATGTATCAATGTACAAGAATAAGCAAATGTGTATTGTATTTGTGTAAGTGTATGATTATTTACAAGTGTGGAATGTTAACTTAATGAGAAAATTAAGTATTGTTTATTTATTTTGTATTTTTTGTAAATATGTACAAACAAGAAAATTTAATAAAAGAAAAGAAAATGTTTTAAGTTCTATTTTTTTATGTATTAATATTAATGTATTTTAATTAGTATTTTTATGTACAAAGAAAAGACTTTTAAGAAAAGAAAAAGAAAATGCTTTAAGCTTTTAGAGAAAATTATCATTTATACGTTTTTGGTTTATGTACAAAGTTTTAATTAAAAGAAAAAGAAATAAAGGAAAGTTTATTTTCTTATGTATTCATTAGTATGTATTTTTAATTATACTAACGAAAGAATAATTTAAGAAAAGTTTATATATAAAAAAAAGTTAAGTGTATCATTTTATTTTATAAAATTTAATTGTGTTATAAAAAAGGAAATAAAAGAGTTAATAAAATTTAGTGTAAAAAAATTTATTGTGTTAGTTTATAAAAAATGTGATATGTAAAAAAGTATTAGTTTTAAAAATTGAATAGGCTAAAATGGAATTTGGCCCAAACTAAATAATTAGAATAAATGAAAAGGGGGGTGCTAATTGAAACAGGCTTAAGGCGTGTCAAGGCAGAGGCAGGCCCAATGCTTCACAACGTTTTTAGGGTTTCAACAGTTTTGTTCACTTTGGATTTAGGGTTTCGGACTTGAGAGCGGCGCCGTTATCTTCTTCTCCTTCACCTGAGCTTCATCTTTCTCAAAATGGGACTACTGAATGCTTGTCTCCTCGCCTCAAGTTGCTAGGCGCTGCCTCCGTCTCCCTCTTCTCAAGGTTGGGAAAAACAGTGATGACATGAAAGGTATGAGTCTGAGCTTTATTGACTTAACACTTTTTTGTGGGGTTTCAGCTCATATGTTATTAGTTCTGAGTGATTTTTATTACTTGTTTCTGTTTGAGATGTGTGAAAATGAAGAGAAGATTATACCTTTGGGAGAAGGGATGGAGGAGGACGGTGGCGCTTCCGGTAGCCAGAGGCAGAGGGGGTAGTGGTGCTGAGCTTGCTTTGCTGGAAAACCTGGTATTCGTTGTCTTTGCTTTTTTATGGTTTAATGATGCATGCTGAAAACTTAGCTCGTTTGATCTGATTGCCTGCTTGCTTGCCTTTTCCTCTTCTTCTGTTTGCTCGAGTGCTTTGACCCTGAAACACTTGCTTCTGTAAACTTCTTTTTCTCTACTTACTCTTTGGGCGCTTGCTTCAGTATGCTTGGTTCTGAGTTGTCTTGATGATATTGGTATGATTCTGAATATGGTTTATTGATGTTGATTACTGGCCCAATGATGAGGTTACTCTGAGGGCTTTGGCTTGCTGTTTAGAGCTTTGAGGCTTGATGCATAAGCAGGTTAAAGGTTTGTGCTTTTTTTTTTTGGTTTAAGGTTGGACAGGTTGAAAGGCTTTGATGGCTTCAACAGGCTTTAGGCTATTACAGGTTTAGAGCTTTTTCTGGTTTATACACAGGTTTGTATGGTTTGTGGTTCAACAGGCTTTAGGCTTCTGGTTTAAGGTTGATGCAGGTTAAAGCTTAGACAGGTTTAGACTTTAGCAGGTTTCAAGGTTTGGCTATTAAGCTTGTTTGACATTTTGTGTTAGTTTGTATGTTTAAGGCTATGGCTTTGTTGGTTTTGGAGGCAGGTCATTATTGGTTCTGCAGGTGAAGGCCTTTGGCTTGATGCAGGTTAAGGCCTGAAGTTTGAATGCTTACTCTTGTATGTTTGACAGGATGATTGAAGCTTATGGTTTCAGATTTACAGGTTGAGAGGCAGTCTTGAGACTTTTTACAGTTTTTGTTTCTTTGGTATTTTCTGCCCTCCCTTTTCTCTTTGTCTGATATGCTTGTTATATCTTTTTTTTCTCTTCAAGCCTAAGCCTGCTGTAAGCCTTCTTTTCCTATCTCTTTTTCTCTCTCCATACATTTAAAAAGCATTTTTATTGCTTTAGAAATGTATTACCTCTGAAAAGGTACTGGCCTAGGAAAATGATGTGACTTGAAGGTTGCTTGCAATGCATATTTTCCAGTTTTCCTGCTTCTTTATTGACAGCATTTTGTACTTCTTGATATCTTGATATCCTTCTATATCTTTGGACAGTTTTTTGACAGCCTTTTTGGTGGCTCTTGTACCTTTGACAGTTTGGATAGTTTGACATCTTTGGCTTAGTTTGGAATTGTGATTCAGTTTGCCTTTATACTTGTACATGCTGTTTGGAAACTTTGGTTGACAATTTTTTGGATTTATGCAGTATGTTTGACAAACTTTGAATTTGTGCAATTTGTAAATTTGTGCATTTCATACTTTAATTGCAAGCATGCTTCTATCCCTCTTTGTGAACCAAGAGAAATCTTGTGATTTGCAGAGAGGGCAAACTGATTTCGGCCAGTCGCTTTTAATGATGAATTCATTTTTTATCTGTCTGCTCTTTAATTTTATCTGCTTTTGACTTCTTTTCTTTTCTTTGTTTTTGCAGGTAAAAATTCAAAGGAGCAAAAGAGGAGTAGCAACTGGAGGATGAAGATTTAGAAAAAATTAGGACGCACTTTTATTTCATTTCAATTATTTATAACATTATTATTGTAAACAAAGATGTAAATAAATTTACAGTTGTTCAAATAATTAATTGTAACAAAACAATTAAAGATGAATAAAATCCTTTTTTTGATCAGTAAATTCCTTTTATTTCTTTTCAATTGTTTATTTTAATTATTTGAGTTTCTTAAATTAAAACAATTGGAAGTAAATCCAACTATTCTGACTTAGAAAAAGAAATAATTAATAAACGTCCGGCATTCTGAATTAAACCTAACAATGCATAGTCAATCACAACAAATGTCCACATGTCCTTTTTTCACTGATTAAATCCAACACTGCAAACTCAAATTAAATGCCTCAGCTCATCTCCCAGAGTAAATTGAAAAGCACTGTAGAATTAATCCTTTTTGAGAATGCGCGCACAAAACCCTGATTTTTGACTTAACACTGGAGAAACGGCTGTCTGATCAAATTTTGAGCCAAACTCAACCAAAACCCTAGCAGTTTGCTTGAACTGCTTTAAAAGTCCATGGAAACCCTAATTTTGTCTGACTGATAAGAAAAGTCTGTTTGACTGATTCTTACGCCAATTTGAAAAATCAGGAAAAGCCCGAAGCTGTGATTTCTTGTGAAAAAAATGGAGGGCAAATTTTGGGGTACAACACATATCATTGCATAACAGGTCTCCCAATACAGGTCTCTCATGTTCTTGCTGTTTATTTCAGCAATGGCTTTCCCACAAGACAACCAGGATCTTCATACTCAAGAGACTCGGTTCAGGGAAATCTTCCTAAACCTATCCAAGGGGCAGGAAGAGTTGAGAACACTCCTCATGGGGAACTTGGTCAAGAAAAGTCCTGAAGACAATAAGGACGAACGGTTGAAACATCTCCAAGCTGAGTTAGATGCATTGAGAACCCAGATGATGGGGCAGATGGCTCTTATCCAAGGCTTAGCTCGGGAACAAGAAGAGCTGAGAACCATGATCAACCAGCTTCATCAAGACAGATACAACAACATGAAGCAAACGGTCAAGGCTGGTGGTCAAGTAATTTATCAGCCTCCAAGAAGACAAGGGTTTGGCTTGGTAAAGAATGGACCTCTCTAAGTTGCTACTACCTCAAGGGTCCAACAACAACCTCACCAAAAGCAACGGGTTGACCGGAGGCAATTTACCAAGCTCAACATGCCGTTGTCTCAAGCTTTACAACACCTGTTAAGATTGAATCTGGTGACGTTAAGAGACCCTCCTAAGAATCCCAGCACAGCCTCCCCAAGGTACAATCCTGATGCAAGGTGTGCATACCATTCTGACAGTCCTGGACATGACACCGACGACTGTTGGACTTTGAAGAACAAAATTCAAGACCTGATTGATGAGGGAGCATTGGAATTCACACAAGATGGTCAGGCTGAGTTCTTCTACCATCCCTCCAAGGTTCACCATTTGAAGTGACAAGTACTGAGACGAGAAGACTTTTGTTCATTTGAATTTTCAAGTTGTAATCTCTTTGTTATTCAAACAATTATCCATTAATGCCAAACTTTGTTTCATTAATGCATCGCATATGTTTGTTTTGATTTGATCTAATCATTTTCATTACATTTAAACTATGTTTTTTACTCACTTTATGACATTCAACTCTTGCTAAAAGTTATAAGCCTTTAGAGGGAGGATGACGAAACAATGCCATTATCTCATATAGTATGCTTTTGGACAGACCTTGCTAACGATGTACAGGCATTTCTTTCAAATCCTAAACACTGGAGTTATAAGGAAGATAATCCCTAGTCAACCCCTTCGAGCCAAAGAAGTAGTAGTTTTCTGTTTTTAAACAAATTGAAACCTTTGATTTAAACTCGGGGCAGGGTAGTCTCTCAGTTAATTCAAAAGATATGCATTGAAGTCGCAAAAGCATTCCTCTGGAATCAAAAGACAGTGGTGGTTCCTTATCTCATAGGCAGTCAATCTCTCAACAAAAAAAAACCTACTAAGCCAAAACCTATAAAGGAGGTTTAAGAAAGTCGGGGCATCCCGCTGACTGTAATCTCGAAAACAGGAACAGACAGGCAAAAATTAGGGATAACAAATCAAAAGAACGAGGTCATTACAAATCCTCGACAACATGAAAAATGTTGCAAAAAATGATGATTGCCTTCAAAAATCCAACTTGTGTGAACCAACACCAAAAACGTCGTTCCAGACTCATTTGGATTTCAAATGCACAATTAACTGAGTTTAGGATTGGAGAACATCACGAAGAGCGGGTGGGTACAAATATACTTTGAGCCTTTATCCTTTGTTTATTAAACCGTGTGTTATACCCCAAAATTTGCTCTCCCATATTCCTCAAGATTGGTCAAAGAATGATCCTCAAAATTGCTCAAAATGGCTCAAGGGTTGTACAGTCAAATCACCTCCTAAGGCAGTCAATTCAAAATTAGGGTTTTGGTTCTTTCAAGGAATTTGGGGTTCTCAATGGTTCAGTCAAGTCTCATAGGTCTATATACATTCTCAAGCACCTACATGCCAAGTTTCAAGACTCATAATGCCATTTTGCACAGTCAAAAGCTCCATTTGATCTACAGTCAACTGCAAGGGCAAAATGGTCATTTTGCAGTCAAAAGTCAGAATTCTTGGTCAAAATCTTATTTTGAGTCCACAGTCATAATTTGATCAAGTCTTGATCATGATTCATCAAGGATAGCTCAAAAATCGTCAAGATGCAAAAAGTTACTATTTTTGGACAGTAGAAAAGTCAACTATACATTGACCAGGGCATAACTCCTTCATGGTTTATCAGAAAAATCCCATCCAAAGCTCATTTTTAATAGGATGCAATTACCTACAATCCATCTTCACACTCCAAGATCAATAAATGCTCTCACAAGAAGTTACAAATTTTTACATTATAGGTCCTTTTCAAAAGTCAACAAAAGTACACTTTGAGTCAAAGGACATAACTTGAGATTGGTAAATCCAAATGACATGGGACCAAAGGCATTGGTTAGAGGACTTCAAGGGCTTTCCAAAATGTCCAAGAACATGGTCATATGGTCAAAATTGAGCAAGATGTGCATTGGAGAAGTTGGGAAATTTTCATGAATTTGCAAAAGTCAACTTTGCTCAAAACACCTTCTTTTTGCTAATGGGCCTCAAATATCTTTTTGAAACTTCACCCATGACCTATGCACGACCTACCAAGTTAAATGGGATTTATTTTCTTTAATTTATTGATTAAATGGATTTTTAATATATATTAATTCATTTAATTAATTTAAATCATAAGAAAATAAAAGATTTGATTCTTAAACATTTTTGTGAACCAAATATGCTCCAAATATGCTGACTAATTCGTGCACAAGCTAAAGATACAAAAAAAAATCCAATTTTGGCAACTTGTTCAATCATGAAAAATCAAGAATATTTAATTTATCAATCAAGGATTCAATCATCAATGCACATGGATATTGGCCCAGCTCTTGACCTAGTTTGATTGCCTTATACATAAGCAAGCCAACCATACCCTAGTACACGACGGAAAGCTGCAGAAACGACCATATCAAATTCAAGAGTTTTCAAGAAAACTCAAAACTGGTTCTTGCATTCTAGGCCAATTTAAAGCGTTTTGTTCATCCAAATACATTGCAGCAGGTACCAGGATTGATTTGCAATCAAATTCAAGCATCAAAGCTCAAGGAATCGCTACATACCATCTCACGGTTTGCACTTCCTATTCAAAATTGTATCTCTTGATTCATGCGCATTTAACATGTTTTTGTGACTGATTTGCATTGCTAGAGATCATACAAAGCTAATGGAATGATTGAATTGCATCATAGTGCCCTGAATTGAGAGATGCTGTGATTGAATTTCTAGGTTTTTCAAGCTTTCAAATAGGGCTTTTCAATCCAGGAAAAATTAGAACCAATGAGGTACATGGTTGAATTCGTGAGGCCAAGACGATCAAAACCCATACCTCGCGAAATATTTATGTTTGATGTGCTTCTATTCGCTATTTTTCCTTGCAGGAGGTAGTGGAGGTTAAAAACCTCCGCTATCTGATTCTATTTTACACAGAACCAAGGTTGAAGACGCTGATGTGTTGGCATATGGTTGGTCTATTTGAAAAGCGCGCGTTTTAATTTTTTATTTACAGCATTGTGATTGTTTTCATATATATTAATTATTTGTTGCTATAATATCAATTGAGGCATGGTGGTGTAGTGGCAGGGGCGAACAATCATTGAGCGCTGGGACCTGGGTTCGAATCCCAGGTCTCCCAAAATCTTGTTTACTTTTCTTACACAGGTATTCATGTGCAATCTTCAAAAGGGAGTCCACCATACGCTTCAAATCTCAGTGCGCCAGATGTCTCCAAACTCAAATCTAATGGCCAAAGCTGAGTCCTCACCATAGTCTCCAGTCAACAAGCGCGTGGACAAGTCAGAAAGTCAAACAGGCTGGAAGCATAATGGGCCAAGAATTGCTGACTCTACCTCCTCTTGGGCCCAACACCCCCTGGGTTTATTTCTTTTTCTTCTTTTATATTTTTTATTTAAATTGTTTTTTTATTATTATTAATTATTATTATTATTACTTAATTAACCAAATAATTTATTTTTCCTAATAAAATTCAGAAAACATAAAAAATATAATATTTTTGTTTATTAAATTTAATTAGCTTATTTTGTAAATAAATATTAACATAATTTCTTTAGTTTTAATTAGGTTAATTTTAACTTTTTTGCAATAAATAAAATTAATGTAGAATTAGGGTTTTTAATAACTTTTAGTCATTTTATTTTCTATTAATTAAAACATTCAAAAAACCAAAAATACATTTTTTTATTTAATTAATTAATTAGTTTAGGTTTAATTTAATTCATAAATAATAAAAATCTCCTTCTTTCTCAAAAAAGGGTCAAAACCCTAAAAAACTCTCTGATTCAATTTCTCTCTCGCGCATATTATTTTATTCATGTTTTGATCCATATAATTGAATTTGCTCCGAGGATGTAATAGCTCTAATTAGGACCTTATTTATCGATTTTATTTAACTTTCTGCAATTTAATTTTCAAGGGTTTGTTTTTGGCGATGTAAATACCTGACGCCTTGTAATAGTTTAGCTTTATTTTCCGCAACCATAAACTGCTAGATGTATGTTAACTAGGCTATGCATGACAAGATCTACCTTAATTTAAAATCAATCATAGCTCACCATAATATGTATAAAGATAACATGACAGAAACCTGACACACTCGCACATGCCACTCCTAGGGTACGCCTCACTTGGTTGCCTCGATGTGGTCATTGAGTATAAGGTGTTTTAGAGGTCGCCCTCCTGTCTAAAGATCAAAGTTTCCTCGAAACGGTTGCCTCGATAAAAAATGATCTAGGACATTAGGGTTACCGCTAAGGCGTCATAACGTTGCTTTAGTGACCACATATCTTTAATCGAATTGACCCGAAAACTCCAACGACGGTGCTACCTACTTCTTAATAGTGGGATGGCACTATCTAAAGGACATTTACACAGCTTAATTCCTTTTGAGTAGGTAGAAGTTCTTAGGTACTTGCTCTTTCAAAACAAAACAACTTTTCGCACTTATACTTTTCAAACAAAAGTTTTCAAACAACACTTCATACACTCTTGAGGACAGATACAAGAGTTAAATCGAAGTTTTCAAACAAAACTTTTTCAAAAAACCCACAAACACAAGAAAAGCAAAACTTTTTGAAAACATAGTGAGAAAGTACCTAAGAGCCCATGGATAACCACGGATAGAAAGGGTGCTAACACCTTCCCTTTCTATAATCTGCCTCCCGAACCCGAGAAACATCTCGAAAAGGAATTTTGCTGTGCTTTTGTCCTTTCCTTGTTGGATTAAATAAAAGACGGTGGCGACTCTTGCTTACCGCGACATTTTACGAAACGCAAACGCGAACCAGCACTCCAAAACAGTCAGTTCTATTTCCACCGATCACAGAACTTGCGACTCTGCTGGGGATTCTATAAGTGAGGTGTACCTTAGGATTAGATCACTTGTGTTTTCAATTGTATGCTTTGTATGCTTTAAATTTTGTGGGCTTGTATCGGAGTTTTATAGATCCTAACCCGGATCTGGGGGTACCCTTTTTTTTAGGTAAGTAGCAATAAACTGTGAGGGATCTGTCCGGCGTAGACCGACACGGATGAAGCAGTAGCTACGTTGGTGTGACACCTTGGTCTGTACCGATATCCCTTGTGTTGGAACGAGGAGAATATGGGTCTTCTGAGGAGTCATTAAGCACCAACTGACCTTAGAACCTTAAATTGACCAACTTGGCCATAGAACAATAGCAGTATGCTACACTCATTGAGACTAAACTCTCGCGATGGTTCCGGCTGCAAGAAAAGGTTGCCAAACTGGAATTATGACTGATTGAGGGTAGTCGGTGATATTGAGATCCTCTAGAACCCGATTACTATTTTTTAGGACAGGTCTTAACCAACTGAAACTGAAAGAGGGTAGTACCTAAACTTCATGCCAGCCTGAAATCTAAGGGCTCTTTTGTGTGACTTGTGTGCCTTTACCGTGTTTGCCTTTTGTGAATACTTGTGGTGTGCCTTTACCATGACATCATAACATCATAACATTGCATGCATCCTGCATAAGGACTAACCCATTTCAAAGACAAGAAGGTTTCATCTTTGCTCTATTTTGTAGGACATCATGATGCCCATGCGTAGGAATACTATCCGGCTCAACTTTGTTCAACCACCTGATTTGCTTAAAGAGTTGGTCATCAGGATTCCAGACACTACTTCCTTCATCAGGAGGCATGGTTCTCTTCTCGGTTCAGTCACCTCAAATTGGGACCTACAAATGATGAGTGTCTTGATCCAGTTTTATGATCCCCTATACCATTGCTTCACCTTTCAAGACTTCCAGCTGGTCTCTACCCTGGAAGAATTCTCTGAGTTACTTGGTATCCCTGTTTTGGAGCAGACTCCATTTACTGGTTGGGAAAAGACTCTCAGGCCTGAAGAGATTGCTGCAGCCCTTCACTTGACCAAAGAGGAGGTAATGGCTAACTGGGAGACTAGAAGTGGGGTTAAGGGCTTTTTGGCTAAGTTTCTGGTTGGCAAAGCTAATTGTTTCTGGAATGACTTGGACTTCAAAGCGTATGAGGACATTCTGGCTCTCTTAATCTATGGTCTGGTATTGTTTCCAAATCCTGACACCTTTGTTGATGTTAATGCCATTAGGATCTTCATATCTCGGAACCCTGTACCCACTCTCTTGGGTGATATCCTTCAACAGCTCTATACTCGTACCGCCCGAAAGCGGGGAACTTTGATGTGTTGTGCTCCTTTATTAGCGAGGTGGTTTATTTAGCACCTCCCTAAGTTCATACTGAAGAACAAAGAAGGAAGGGGCTGGGCTCATAGGATAATGTCTCTTACTAATAATGACATTATTTGGACTCTCAGAGGCTTAGATGAGGTGGCCGTCATTGATCGTTATGGAGAGTATCCTAATGTTCCATTGATCGGAACCCATGGAGGAATCTCTTATAACCCATGTTTAGCTCTCTGTCAGTATGGAAGAGCCAGAAGAGAGGGGCCTCATGAGATGTTGATACCTCATATCGTCTTTGAGTTTCAGGTAGATAGTGACGAGCTGCGTCGTAGATTCATCAAGGCTTGGGATAGAATTCACAAAGCTGACCCACGTGAGTTGGGACCAAAGACTTCTCTACCAATGGAATCCTATTTCAGATGGGTCCGCATCTGTGCCCAGAAGCTAGGTATGCCATACGAAGCTGTCAGGCCTATTACTCTTGAAGTTGCTGATAAAGACGGGGTTCCTCCAACTACTCTCCATCCTCATACACCCACTGATGTTGGCACACTGAAGAGGTCTTGGGCGCAACTGCAGGAAGAACGGGATTCTTATCGGGAAAAGCTCAATGAACAAGAACAAAAGATCCAAAGGCTGACTAAGAAATTGGAGAATGAGCAGATCCTGAATGATTATATCTGCACTGAGAAGAAGAGGCCATGGGAACATTGATGGACCTATTGATGATTTCTTTTACGGTTTTATTTACTTTTCAGTACTTCCATTCTTGTAACGCCTAAGGGCAATTTGTTGAACAGTTTAAATTCTGAAGTTGAATCTAATAAAGTGTGTTTCCTTTCTTGTCTACAAATTTGAATCCCGATTGTCTTTGAAAACATAAATCATACGCATTTCATTTCATCATATGCATAACAGGTACCCCTTTTATAGGTCACTTATCTTCTTCGCTGTTTATTTCAGCAATCATCATGTCTACTGAACCTTCCACTGAGCAAGCCATCAAGGCCCTCCAGGCCTAGAATGCCCAGTTCCAAGAGTTGGTTATGAGCCTAGCCCAGGGTCAACAGGATTTGAAGACCCTAATTCTGAAAGAGAGGAAGAAGAAGAAGAATAGGACCGTCCTGTTCAACACTGGACGCAGGTTTGGGAATGGACTGCAGAATGAAGTTGATCTGACAACCTCATCTGTAGGGAAAGACAGCCCACAAGAGAGAAGGGTTCCTAGTCCCGTGGTCTCCGACAACGAGACGGATTATGATGAAGAACAGTATCCTCCTGCTGAGGATAGATAAAAACAGTTGGAGGACCGCCTGAGCGCTATGGAGATACAGAACATGCCCGGTCTGGACTTCGGATACCTAGGTTTATCCTCTGGGGTGGTGATTCCCCATAAATTCAAGGCACCTGCCTTTGCCAAATATGACGGAGCTTCCTGTCCAAAGCTGCACCTCCGGTCATATGTAAGGAAAGTCCAGCCTTACACAGCGGATAAGGACTTGTGGATCCACTTCTTTCAGGATAGTCTTTCAGGGACTCAACTCGAGTGGTTCTATCAGCTGGATGGAGCCAGTATCCGTAACTGGGAAGATTTGGCCACTGCGTTCTATAAGCAGTATCAATATAATTCCGACCTCGCTCCTACGCGTACCCAACTCCAGGGTATGTCAATAGGGACGGGTGAAGGATTTAAAGAGTATGCTCAAAAATGGAGAGACCTTGCTGGAAGGGTGAAGCCGCCTTTAACTGATCGTGAACTTGTTGATATGTTCTTGGGGACCCTGTCTGGTCCATTCTTTAACCATTTAATTGGAAATTCTTTAGCCGGGTTTACAGACCTTATCTTGACTGGTGAGAGGATCGAAGCTAGTATCAAGGTTGGGAAGATACAGAAAGGTGCCTCATCGAGCACCGAGAAAAAACCGTTTAAGAAGGAGTCCAGTGTTGTCTATGGTTCAAGAAGACAGAATAGATCGGAACACCGCCAAGTTGTCAACGCGGTGGTTATTTCAAAATCTTCCAGTGCTCCTCAGCATCACAACTAACAAAGAGAAGAGAGACCTAGAAGGCAATTCACTCGTCTCAGCATGACCTTGTCCCAGATATTGCCGCAGTTGCTGAAGACCAATTTGGTAACTCTAAGGGAAGCCCCAAAGAATCCGAACACTACATCTTCAAAGTATAACCCCAACGCCCGCTGCGCTTATCATTCTGAGAGCCTGGGGCATAATACAGATGATTGTTGGACTTTGAAGAATAAGGTTCAGGACCTAATCGATGCAAAGAAGGTTGAGTTTGAGGCGCCCGAGAGGCCTAATGTTGTGACTGCTCCCATGCCCAAACATGGAGTAAATGCCATCGAAGATGACATGGAGGAACCTGAATTCGACAGCTGGATCTACCCTACGACCAATGATGGCCAAACAACTGGACAACAAAGGACTTCATCCCTATTACTTTTGTTACCCAGTAATGAACTCTTTTGTTTTGAATTTGTAACAGACAATATTGTGAAACTTTATGGCCCGGCGTCTTACCCGGGGCACCGTGGCTTTATTTGTGAGGGCTTTTGTGTGTCATTTTCATATATCATTAATAAAAGCATTGGACGTTTTTTGCATTTCAAATCTTGCGCTCCTTGTCTTTCTTTATTATATATTGCAAAACAGCTATTTACACATACTCACATATACATGTCCCAATCCACTCTAGATCTCACTGGTAACGACTCTACTACTGCCAATTATGACTTCGAAAATCCGATCAACTTAGCCGAAGACGAAGGTGAAGATGATTACGAAGTGCCGGGTGAGCTTGCAAGACTGTTACTCCAGGAAGAGAGGGCCATTCAGCCACAAGAAGAGCCAGTGGAAACAGTAAATCTGGGTACTGAGACAGACAAAAAGGAAGTCAAGGTCGGTGCAAATCTGGAGCTTAGTGTGAAACAACGGTTGACTCAGATGCTGCATGACTACGTGGAAATCTTTGTCTGGTCTTACAAAGACATGCCTGGGTTAGATACTGACATCGTGGTTCATCGCCTGCCTACCAAGGAAGACTGCCCTCCTGTAAAGCAGAAGGTTCGCCGTATGCGCCTAGAGATGTCCGAGAAAATCAAAGCTGAAGTTATGAAACAGTTTGATGCCGGTTTTCTAGCAGTAACCTCTTACCCTCAGTGGGTTGCCAATGTGGTTCCGGTACCGAAGAAAGATGGTAAGGTCAGAATGTGTGTCGACTACCGGGATTTGAACAGGGTGAGCCCTAAGGATGACTTCCCTCTGCCTTACATCGACGTTCTAGTTGACAATACTGCTCAGCACAAGGTATTCTCCTTCATGGATGGTTTCTCCGGTTATAATCAAATCAAGATGGCTCCTGAAGACATGGAGAAGACCACTTTTGTTACTCAGTGGGGCACCTTTTGTTACAAGGTCATGCCTTTTGGGTTGAAAAATGCTGGGGCAACGTATCAGCGTGCCATGGTTGCTTTGTTTCATGATATGATCTATCATGAGATTGAAGTATATGTCGACGATATGATTGCAAGGTCCCAAACTGAGGAGGAACACCTTGACCATCTACAGAAGCTGTTTGACCGGTTGAAGCTGTACAAGCTGAGATTAAACCCGAACAAGTTCACCTCTGGGGTGAGATCTGGTAAACTACTAGGTTTCGTCGTAAGCGACAAAGGTATTCAAGTGGACCCTGCCAAAGTGAAAGCCATACAAGAGATGTCGGCTCCTAAGACGGAGAAAGAAGTCAGAGGCTTTCTAGGACGGTTGAACTACATTGCCTGATTCATCTCGCATCTAACTGCTACTTGTGAGCCAATCTTCAAGCTGCTGAAGAAAGATCAAGTAGTACGTTGGAACGATGAATGCCAGGCCGCTTTCGAAAGAATCAAAGAGTATCTCTAAGCCCATTCCCGCATCCAGTGCTTTGATGAGTGCAAATTTCCGGGCACTCTAGTGTCCAATCTCCTTTTACCCTCGAGTCACGAAAGGCAAACATGCCAATCTAACTCTTCAGGTTCTAGAAGATTGAACAGGGGCAACTGTTGTACCCCAAAATTTGCCCTCCCATTTCTCATTGATTTCTCATCACAAAGCCCTTGAAGCTCAGGATCCAGTTAGGGTTTCATCTGCTCAAGACCTGCCCTTGCACTGTTGACTCAAATTAGGGTTTGTGTTTGCACAAAGATGTTTTGACCTAAAGTGCCCAAGATGACTTTCTTGCTCCATATTGACCTCCCAAGTTTATCCATACCAAGTTTCAAGTCTTGATTCCAAGTTTTGCCCAGTCAATTGGACAGTTGACCTAGAAATCAACTGTATTGGGGAAAAAGTCAATTGTGGCCAATTGAAAGTCAAACCTCATGAAATTTGACCCACATCAACATATTGAACTCACATGAACCATTTGATCAAGTTTGGATCACAATTCCACAAGAAATTTGATCAGATCACCAAAAGGGCAAAATGGTCATTTTTAGGGTTTTGACTGTACAAAGGCAATTTTTGACTGTTCGACCTAGCCAATGGCAAACCAAGCTCACATATGGACTCAAATACCCCATGGATTTATCTTGACATGCTCAACAAACTCAAAAGATCCCAAGTACACAAGATTGACAGTTGAATTTCCCAGTCAATTGATCAATTTTGACTGTATACTGAAAAGTCAAACTTTGACTTTTTGGTCAAAATCAAGAGTCAAGATTCATTTTTCATCAAAACATGCCAAATCATGAAACTTGTTCACCAAGAAATCACAAAATGCAAATTAGGGTTAGAAAATGGAATTTTTCATAACTTAGAATTTTTCTAAGTTATGAAAAACCCTAATTTTTTTCCCAACTTTGCCCCACTTTTTCACCAAGATCCATTTGGATTCAAACAAAAGTCAAAACATGAAAGTTGTAGCTTGTTGCATAATCTACAACTTTTATTCACAAAGTTTTCTCATTTGAAGCTTGTATCTCAAGTTAAAAATTTTTGAATAAGGGCACTAAACCATTCTTAACTTAGTGAAATTTTAACCTATTTTGACAAGGTTTTCTACCCCACTTCAAGGCCATTTTCCATACACTTCCACTTGGAATTTCAATTTGAATTTCAAAGATGGATTGTATTACACATTCCAAGCTTTCCAAAATGTCCAAGAACTCATCAAACAACCTCATAACTTGAGAGATTCGAATTTCACAAGTTGGCAAAAACTCACTTGGTTCATGACCAAGTTACATGTCCATAACCTTGCAATTTGAACTCAGCATGCCTTAAGATAGATTACAGGTCTTTTATCTCATCTACACTCCATAATTTAATGCATATTCATTGTGTTAAGGTGTTGTTCTATGAGTTTGGACATTGTATGCAAGATTAATCCCAAAATGGATAAAGCAAATTGGCCATTTTTGTAAAAAGTAGCTTTATGTCAAATTGGAAATCCAACAAGTACATTGCAAATCTGATTGGCACAAGATTATGGACAAATTACTCTGATCAAGGAGGGATTATACAGCACATTAGGGGGTCCTCTACTGACCTAGAAACACAAGTTGCATTTTGTTGCTTAAAGTTGAAGAAAAGTGCCATAACTCAAGACCACTCTCATCTCAGCTTAGACACACAAGAACAAACTTATCAAACACACTCAGTACATCCCAACCAAGCTTTTGCACGACCCCTGCACCTCTCAAACACTCCCATTGCCATAATCACCCTCAAACTGCACAAACAGGGCAAGGCCTGCAGTTTGAGTGCCATCTCTCAATCCCTTCAAGCATTCTTGCCCAAACCTGTTCCTCTACCTTCCTTACAACCTATGCAAGCTATCCAGAAGCTAAGACACGATCTGTAATCCCTCTAACAAGTTCCACCATTTTCACTTTTCCATTTTGCAGGTGAAGTTCTCTAGCTCGATTCAGAAGCTTTCAAGACAAAGTAAACATTGGAATAGCATCCCTGGACCTCAAGGAAGCTTTTCCAATCATCACCTTGCACTGAAAGTTCCTACATCTCCAGATAGAAGTTCAACTGAATAGCTCTACAGGTTTCATGTTGGAAGATTTGGCAAAAGATCAAAGGATCAGGAGTTAGGAACTTGAGAAGCAGGCGCGCGTTTTTTTGAATTTGGTTGTCTGAAGGTTGAAGACAACAACTTCCTGGGCTGGGCTTGTTGTTATTTCTTTTTGCACCCTAATTTTGTTATTGCACCCCCTGAGCCCATTTGCTTTATTTTTAATTATTTTGACTTTTTCTTTTTTTGTTTGACTCATTTATTTTTTCTCAGCATATTAAAATTTTGAAAATATTTTTCTCATCATTTTTTGATTTTATTAGGTATTTATTTGATTTTCTTTTGATTTATACATAAATGAATATATATTATTATTTAGAATAAATAGAAAAATAGTGTAAATACATTTTCATTTTCATTTTTATTTTATATTACCCTCTGAAAATATTTTATATAAAAAATACTATTTTCTAAAAAATTTAAATATTATTATTATTTATACATAATACATATTTAAAATAATACAAATATACATATATATATATATATATATATATATATATATATATATATATATATATATATATATATATATATATATATATATATATATATATATATATATATATATATATATATATATATATATATATATATATATATATATATATATATATATATATATATATATATATATATATATATATATATATATATATATATATATATATATATATATATATATATATATATATATATATATATATATATATATATATATATATATATATATATATATATATATATATATATATATATATATATATATATATATATATATATACATTTAGAATAAAAATACCAAAAAATGTACATATTTTATTTTTTAATATTTAATACTAAAAAATGCCTTTTTTAAAAATATACCATATTTTATTTTTGTATGTAAATAATAAATATTATGTGAATTAATTAATTAATGTCCCTTTGATTAAAAATTAGGGTTTTTTACCCTAAATGTGAAAATATTCCAAAAAAATAATTCTTTTCTTATTTTTTATAAATAATACTTTTTCTCATACATATAAAAACCTTTCTCTTTTTGCATTTTTGCATATTTATTTCAATTTCTATTTATTTATGCAATTATCTATCTTGTAAATATTCCCAAAAATGATGTAATAGCTAGGGTTTTAAATTCTTGTCTAAATAATCCCCATTTGAAACATTGTACCCCCCTCCCCATATTATTGTGATGTAATAGCGTAGGAATTTAAATTTCGCACTTTTAATGCTTTCTAAACTTACCATGCTAGAATTAGGGTTTGAATGCGAATAAAATGAACAAAATAGTTGGACCTAAATACAAGATAAATGAGCATGAAAATGAATAACACAAATCACACTTGCACCCCTAGGGTATTCCACTTTGTTGCCTTCAATAAATGGGCCATATTGCATGTTGGACTTCTTTGGGCAAAACAGATAAATTGAATGATCATAGTCCCTCGATAAAACTTTTCAAAACAAACAAAAACAAATGATCAAGTCCCTTTTCAAAAGAAAAATTGCCCAAAGACATTTGACACTATTGCAACTATGGTCTAAACGATGACCCGCGCCCGTCCCTTTCACCTCCTAAGACAAGATTGTCCACCAAATACAATGGTGGAATAAAATTGTCAAAGAGATTTAAAACATAACAAAAATCTTTGAGAAAACTTTAGGGTAGATAAACTCTTAAGTACTTGTCAATTTGCAAAGAAAACACTTGCCTAATTTCAAAACCCACTTCACAAACAACTTTTCAAACCCTTGAAACATCTTTTCAAAAAGACAAACACCTTTTGTAAAACATTCGAGTAAAGAATTGTTACAAGGGTAGCCTATACAAGGCATCTTTTTCAAAACATTTTCAAAACCACACACAAAGCACCATTTCAAACAATTGAAAACCAAGGCAAGTTGATCTAAGCAAGTACCTAAGAGCCCATGGATAACCATGGATAGAAGGGGTGCTAATACCTTCCCCTTCTATAATCTACTCCCCGAACCCAAGAAAAATCTCAAAGGTTTTTGCTGTGCTTTTTAAACCTTTCCTTAGGATAAAATAAAAAGTCGGTGGCGACTCTTGCTCAACCGAAACATTTGCGAAAACAAATGCAAAACCATAGTCAGTTCTCCCACCGTATCACAGAACTGGCGACTCTGCTGGGGATAATTTTAAAGTGGAGTAACCTTAGGGCTTAGATCACCCTCTTGCATGACTAATTGTTTGATTTGCTTGCTTTATACTGGGCTCTATTGTTTGGGTTTGCAATCCTCCACCCGGATTTTTGGGAAACATTCATAGATAGCAATACGTTGTGGAAACTGTGCGGGGTATACCGACACGGTCTAAGCAATAGCTATATTAGTGCGACATATTTGTGAGTACCGGTAACCCTTGAGTTCAATCAAGGAGAGTACGGGGCCGCTGAGTGATGTCACTAAGCACTAATGACCTAGAACCTTACTTGACCATCTTGGCCTTTTATTAGGGGTAGTGAGATGATTAGGGGTAGTGAGATGACCGGCTTTGGTGCAGTCCGAAGTTGGTAGATACTCGATACTACACTCATTGAGGGTTGTTTTCTTGGAATATTTTGGTCGCTAGTTAAGTGGCTAAACCAAAACAATGAACAATGAAAACAATCCAGTGATATTGAGCTCCCTAGAACCCGGTTACTATTTATAGGACAGGTTTTTAAGCCAACTACACTCAAGAGGGTACTTACCTATGAAACCCCATGCAAGCCTGAAACTAGGGTTTGGTGTGATTTGCTTGTACATATGTCTTGTGCATACATCATAAACATCATGAAGCATCATATGCATTTACTAACCATTTCAAGGGTTTGGATCTTCATCATTGTTCTTGTTTTGTAGGTCATGGAAATGCCTCGCGGAAATACCATTCAAGTCAACCTTGTGAGAATCTCTCCTCAACTCAAGGAGCTCACCTCAAGAATTCCGGAAAATTCATCCTTCAGTGAAAGACATGGTAGACTGCTCAGCTTAGTCAACGCCAACATTGAAGAAGACATGATGAAAGTGCTATTCCAGTTCTTTGACCCTCTTCACCATTGCTTCACTTTCCCTGATTATCAGTTGGTGCCCACTTTGGAGGAGTTTTCTCAACTCCTAAGAATCCCTATCCTTAATCAACTACCCTTCAACGGTACGGAAAAGGAGCCAAAGCCAGAAGATGTTGCTCGAGCATTACATCTACAACCATCAGAAATCAAGGGGCATTGGGAAACCAGAAGCGGCGTCAAAGGATTCTTAGCAAAATTCTTGTTTGAGAAGGCACAAGAATGTTGGAATTCATTGGACCTGCAAGCCTTTGAAGAGATTGTGGCACTCCTTATCTATGGGTTGGTCCTGTTCCCAAATCCTGACCAATTGGTAGATGTCAACGCTGTCAAAATCTTCTTGTCCAGAAATCCAATACCAACATTGCTTGGGGACATTCTTCACTCATTTTACACACGAACAATGAGAAAGAGGGGTGTTCTCATGTGCTGTACTCCTATCCTTGCAAGGTGGTTTATTTCGCACCTTCCACAATCTGTCTTGAAGAATGACCAAGGTACAAGGTGGTCCCAACGATTGATGACTCTTACTCATTCTGATGTGCATTGGTGTTCTCGGTCCAGAGAAAATGTCATCATCGTCGATCGTTGCGGAGAATTTCCTAATGTTCCTTTACTTGGAATTAGGGGAGGTATCACCTACAACCCTTGCCTAGCTTTGAGGCAATTTGGATATGCACGGAGGGATGGCCCTCATGATATGTTGATTCCTAGCCTAGTTTTTGACTTCGACAACGATGCGCAAGGACTTCGCCAAAGATTCATCAGAGCTTGGGGAAAGCTCAACAAGGTTGATAGCAAGACTCTGGGACACAAGAACTCCATCCCTCTTGAGCCTTATCTCAAGTGGGTACGAGCCCGAGCCCAAATTCTAATGATGCCTTATCCTCATGTACTCCCAGTGATTAAAGAGCCTGTCAATGGAGGAGAGGTTCCCTACACCATCCTGCATCCAGACATGCCTACATCGTGGGAGGAAATGCAGAAAAGTTGGATTCAGCTCAAGAAGGAACGGAACACTTTTGAAGCTAGCTACTACGCCAGTGAAAAGAATGTTCTAGAGCTTACCCGCCGACTCCACGAGCAAGAGGCCCTCAATACCTACATCGCACCAAAGAGGATGCGCAATGTCTTTCTGCCTTAAGAAGTTTATTTTGTAATATCTGGCCCATGGGGCATTTATGTACTAACAACTTTCTTCTTATTAATATGACGTGCGTTCTTCTTTGTCTAAAGCAATTTTGAATGTTCTAAATCCTTGAATGCATTGCATACATAAGCATACCATTCATCATGTGCATAAGCAGGTCTCACTCCAGGTTTCCTTATCTGTCTGCTGTTTATTTCAGTAGGATGGATCTCGAGCAAACAATCAAAGACCTACAGGCTCAGAATGCCCAGTTCCAGCAACTCCTGTTGACCTTGACTAAGGGTCAGGAGGACATCAAGACTCAATTGGAGAATAAGGACCCAGTAAAGAAGAAGAAGAAGAGGGTTGGAGTGGCTACTTTGGGGAGAAGATTTAACGGAGAAGCTCGGAGAGTGCTTGAATTTCCTCCAACTTCTGATGAAGGGACTAGTAAAAGAGATCAAGTTGTGGTGCCTTCCGAGTCTGATGCGGAGGAGGAAGAGGTTGAAGAGGATGAAGATTATTCTGACCAGCAATACCCTCCAGCTGATGATAAGTACAAAGGGCTAGAAGACAGATTGGCCGCCATGGAGTTACAAAGGGTACCGGGTTTGGATTTTGAAGACTTGGGTTTGGTTGCCGGGATTGTGATTCCCCCAGAGTTCAAAGTGCCAGTGTTTGTAAGGTATGATGGGCTGTCCTGTCCCAAAATGCATCTCAGGTCCTATGTGAGAAAGATTCAACCCTATACGGCAGATAGAAATCTCTGGATTCATTTCTTTCAAGACAGCCTGTCGGGAGCTCAGTTGGAGTGGTTTTATCAGCTAGAAGGAACCAGTGTCAGAAATTGGGAAGATTTGGCCACCGCTTTCTACAAACAATACCAGTATAATTCTGATCTTGCTCCTACTCGTACCCAACTTCAGGGTATGTCGCTAGGAACAAGCGAGGGATTTAAAGAATATGCACAAAAATGGAGGGATTTGGCTGGCAGGGTGCAGCCTCCTTTAACCGATCGTGAGCTCGTTGATATGTTTCTTGGGACCCTATCTGGGCCATTTTTCAATCATTTAATTGGTAACTCTTCCGCGGGGTTTACCGATTTGATCTTAACAGGCGAAAGAATAGAGGCTGGCATCAAATTAGGAAAGATTCAGAAGAGTGTTGCTGCAAGTGTTGAGAAGAAACCTTTTAAGAAGGAGACAGCTATGGTCTATTCTCAGAGAAGCGTCGGCCAACTGTGGGGGCCGTAATGATTCAAAACACTCCGAGTGAGCAGCCTCGTTATAACCAGTCCAGACCAAATCAGTAACGAGTAGAACGGCCACAACGGCAGTTCACCCGTATTAATATGACTCCAGCGCAAGTGCTTCCCCATCTGTTGAAGTTGAACCTTGCCACCATCAAGGAGGCACCAAAGAATGTGAATACGTCCTCTCCGCATTATCATGCCAATGCTAAATGCGCCTACCATTCAGACAGTGTTGGACACGACACCAATGATTGTTGGGCACTCAAGCATAAGATCCAAGACTTGATAGAGGCTAAGGAGGTAGAGTTTGACGCTCCAGAGAAGCCTAATGTGATATATGCACCCATGCCGAAGCACGGCCGAAATGTCAATGCCATTGAAGAAGATTTGTATGTTGCTGATGTCAGTGATCTGACTACTCCACTATTAACCATTAAGTTGAACTTGTTGAGGGCTGGGATCTTCCCGGGATTTAAGGAAGACTGTTATTGTTGTTATGCTCTGCCGTTTGATTGTCCGCTATTGAAGAAAGGCATCCAAGGCCTTATGGATAGTCGACAAATTTTGTTTGAAAAAGTTTCTGCTGTTCCAGTTCATACTGAAGATGTCTCAATCATAACCATTCACGCCAATCTTTCCAAGGCCGTCAAAAAGCCTGTTAAGATTACACCAGCTGCAAAATCTGTTCCGTTGAAGATAACAATGCCAGGGCCTGTTCCCTATGTTTCCGAGAAGTCGATACCTTGGAACTATGGTGGTGACATCTACTACCATGGTATCAAGCAAATCGAGGTAATCGAAGAAAATTCGGATGACGAAGAAGCCAGCATTAGTAACATTGCGGGCACCAACAAAATCACCAGGAGCGGGAGGATATTTTCTCCAGAGATTGCCCCTCCAAGAGCAGTCTTTGGACCCTCATCAGCTAAAGAAGTCATCCCTGCACCAATAAAGCTCTCTGCTAGAACTCCTTTGATTGAAGAAGTTGTTGTTCCTAGTGCTGTCTCTCCTACCATTGCTGATAAAGGAAAGGGAATACAAGATGAGCCCGTCAGGACGAGGGCTCAACCCTTGGTGGTCCCGGAAACTTCCAAGAAGGAAATGGACGAGATTTTGAGGATAATCAAGAGAAGTGATTACGATGTGGTGGAACAGTTGGGGCAAACCCCCTCCAAGATCTCCATGCTGGCGCTACTACTTTGCTCAGAAGCGCACGCTAAAGCTTTGATTAAGTTTCTGAAGGCAGCTCATGTGCCCCAGGAAACTTCTGCGGATCAATTTCAAAATTGCGTGGCTAGCCTGACTGCGGACAATGGATTAGGTTTTTCTGATGCCGACCTAACCCCTAAAGGCAGAAACCACAATGATGCTTTTCATATTTCAATCGAGTGTCGCGGAACCACTCTTGCACATGTTTTGGTTGATACCGGTTCGTCGCTGAATGTTCTACCTAAGAAGGCCTTGGACCGACTAGATTGTGAAGGGTTGGAATTGAAGCCGAGTGATATTGTTGTCAGAGCTTTCGATGGTTCGAAGAGAATGGTCCATGGAGAGGTTGAAATTCCTATCAAGATAGGCACTGAGGTGTTTAAATCCACTTTCTATGTTATGGACATCCGTCCATCTTACTCTTGCTTGTTGGGTAGACCGTGGATACACCATGCTGGGGCAGTCACCTCCTCCTTGCATCAGATGTTGAAGTACCCTGTAAAGGGAAAGATTATTACTGTCCATGGTGAAGAAGAGTACATGATTAGCCACTTAAATTCTTTCCGGTATGTGGAGGTTGAAGGAGAGTTCATTGAGACGCCTTTTCAACATTTCGAAGAAGTCCTTCCTGAAATAGCAGTAGCAAAGTTGGCAGCTGAGGCACCGAGACAGATGGCCAGGATGGCATCTCTGGAGGATGCGAGATCCGCAATAAAAGAAGGGAAGAATTCAGCGTGGGGGAAGTTACCTGACATTCCGCATAAGACTGACAGGTTTGGATTAGGGTTCACAGCCGCTGGCCAGAAAGCTATGCGCCGTTCGAAGATTGAAAGAGCGCCAGTCAAAATTTCTCCCTACAGAATCAACGCTTTGGAGGATGAAGACAAGGAGAGCAACATTGAAGAGTGGGTTTATCCAACTGTCAAAGGAGGATTGAGCAATTGGGAGGCAAAAGACTTTGTCCCCATCACTTTTATTCATCAGTAATTTATCTGTTAAACATTTCTTATTTGGTCTGTAATATTTGCTTTCAAACAATCCGTACACTATCTTTTCACCTCCTGCCTTGCCCGGGGCATGTAGGTCCACTTGTAAGGGTTTTGATTATTTTTCATATTCATATGCCATGTTTAATGATTCATTGGACGTTTTTCATTTGATAAACTGCTTGTGTTCATTTTCTTTCCTTTTGCATTTTTGTTTAAGGATGGCTATCCCTTACACACACCCACACTCACCAATGCAGGTACCCATCCACTTCGGATTCCATGGGTGACTATTCTGCTATATCTTTCAATAACTCTGAAGATCTGGTCAATCTAGCCGAGTATGAATATGACGAAGGTTGTGAAGTACCAGGGGAACTAGCCAGACTTTTGCAACAAGAGGAAAGGGCCATATTACCGCATGAAGAGCCATTGGAAACTGTTAACTTGGGAACCGAGGAGGACCGGAAGGAGGTGCAAGTGGGTGCCAATTTAAAACCGGATGTCAAGAAACGCCTGATACAGTTGTTGAATGAGTATGTTGAAATCTTTGCTTGGTCCTATGAAGACATGCCGGGTCTAGACACAGACATCGTGGTTCACCGTCTCCCCACAAGAGAGGATTGTCCACCAATCAAGCAAAAGGTTCGCCGAATGAGGCCTGACATGTCCGAGAAGATCAAAGCGGAAGTAATGAAATAATTCGATGCTGGCTTTCTTGCTGTTACGTCATATCCTCAATGGGTCGCTAACATTGTGCCAGTACCGAAGAAAGATGGCAAAGTCAGAATGTGTGTGGACTACCGGGATTTGAATAGGGCCAGCCCTAAAGATGATTTCCCGCTACCTCATATTGACATCTTGATCGACAATACGGCTCAGCACAAAGTGTTTTCCTTCATGGATGGATTTTCGGGCTATAATCAAATCAAAATGGCCCCCGAAGATATGGAGAAAACAACTTTTGTCACACAGTGGGGCACTTTCTGTTACAAGGTGATGCCGTTCGGGCTGAAGAACGCAGGGGAAACTTATCAACGCGTCATGGTAGCTTTATTTCATGATATGATACATCATGAGATTGAAGTTTACGTAGACGATATGATAGCTCGGTCACAAACAGAGGAAGAGCACCTTGAACATCTGGAAAAGCTGTTTGCCAGATTGAAAGAATACAAGCTCAGGCTGAATCCAAGTAAATGCACTTTTGGGGTTAGGTCTGGAAAACTCCTGGGATTCATTGTAAGCAACAAAGGCATTGAAGTCGATCCGGCAAAAGTAAAAGCAATACAAGAGATGCCTGCTCCCCGTACTGAAAAGGAGGTTAGAGGATTCTTGGGGCGCATAAACTATATTGCCACCTCTACCTGTGAGCCAATTTTCAAACTCTTGAAGAAAGATCAAGTAGTGGAATGGAACGACGATTGCCAAGTTGCTTTTGATAGAATCAAGGAATATTTGTTAGAACCTCCCATTCTGATGCCACCCGTCGAAGGAAGACCATTGATCATGTATTTGACCGTCTTGGATAACTCAATGGGGTGTGTGTTGGGCCAGCATGACGAGTCTGGTCGAAAAGAGCATGCTATTTATTACCTTAGCAAAAAGTTTACCGACTGTGAGACTCGATACTCACTGCTCGAGAAAACTTGTTGCGCTTTGGTATGGGCTGCTCGCCGACTAAGACAGTATATGTTGACTCATACTACCTTGTTGATATCCAAGATGGACCCTGTTGCACCCCAATATTTGCCCTCCCATATTTTTCAAAGATTTGCCAAGTCAAGCTTCAAAATCTCCCCAAGGGTTGCACAGTGCAAGGACCTCCTAAGCAGTCAAAATTAAGGTTTGTGTTCTGATCAAGAAATTGAAGTTTCCAAGGGCCCAACCAAGTCCCATATGCCTACAAACATGGTCAAGTATCCTCATACCAAGTTTCAAGACTTACAACACAAAATTGCACAATCAAAACCCTAAATTGCACTACAGTCAACTGTAGGGGCAAAATGGTCATTTGGCAGTCAAAAGTTCAAATTTTTGGTCAACATATCATTTTGAAGCTACAAACATCATTTGATCAATGCTTGATCATGATTCTCAAAGTTTGGCTCAAAAATCATCAAGATGCAAAAGTTTCCTTATTTGGACAGCTGAAAAAGTCAACTGAAATTGACCAGGGCATAACTTTCACATGGATTATCAGAAAAATTCCATCCAAAGCTCATTTTGAAGAGAAAGACATTTCCTACAACTCATCTTCATACTTCAAGTCCAAGAAATGCTCTCACAAAAAGTTATCAATTTCAACATTATAGGTCATTTTCAAAAGTCAACAAAAAGGCACTTTAAGTCAAAGACCATAACTTGATATTGGTAAATCAAAATGACATGGGACCAAAGGCATTGGTTAGAGGACTCAAAGACCTTTCCAAAATGTCACAAAACATGAGAAAAGCTTAAAAATTGAGCAAGTTATGCATTGTGGAAGTTGGGAAATTTTTGGATATTTTGAAAAGTCAACATTGATTCAAATGACCTAAAATTGCTAATGGGCTCATTTTTCTTCCATAATTCATCATCCATGACATGTGCACGACCACTTGGCCCAAAGGGAAGTATTTCTTCATTTTTTATTTATTTATTTGAATTTTTATTTATATTAATTCATTTAAATCATTTAAATATATGAAAAATACTTAATTTAACCTAACAAATCTTTTTGCACATGTAATCTACTCAATAATTCGTGCACATTCAAATATAGGAAGATTTGGTTTGATTGGATCCTAATTGGTACAAAATTGTATGGAAAAGATTGAAAAAACAAAGCTTGAAAATCCAATCTCCAAAACCATCATTGCATTGGATTTGTTCTACTTTTCTTGACCTAATGGACTCAATACAAAAGCCTAATCACAACCCTAATCAGAACACACACTGAGCTGCGCCCCAAAAGCAATTGCAAAACTTGAAATTTTTGTTAAGAAAGTCAAAACTGAAAACCCTTTTGCAGGTTGATTCAAGGCACGAAACTTGTTCCATTAGCTTGCCAGGGTTGTCCAGAAGCGATTGCAATCAAGAACATCCATCGAAACCTCAGGAATTGGTATACTGAACTGGGAATATCTCATGAAAAATCCATGATCGTATTTTAACTTCCAGGCATTCTCATGGCATTTTAATGGTTGATTTACATTCCTTGTGAAGTTCTGAGGCTAACCAATATATTTAATTGCTTTTTTATGTGCTACACGCGATTATGCCATGTTCGTTTTCTAGGGTTTGCAGGATGTGAAATTAGGGCTTTTGAAACAAAGAAAAATTGGAACCCCTGACCACCACCATTCAAACCAGTGCATTTGGACGAAGGCGATGGAACCCTCGCGCTCAATTTATGAGCGTCAGAGGGCTAGTCGTTATTTTTCCAAAACATACTTAAAACAACGCGTAAAAAACCGTTGCCCAATGTTTTTGTATTGCAGGGATGATGAAGAAGACGAAGTCGTGGCAAAACGTGATACGCTGGTTTGAAATTCGCACGCTTTAACCCACTAACGCGTTGTTTCGTATTATATTATTTGTTGTTTATTTATTTAACAAATGGATTCAGTGGTTCAGCTGGCAAGCGTTGATTGTGTTAACGTCCAAGACCTGGGTTCGAGCTCCAGGTCTGTATTATTTCCTGTATTATTTTGCTATCCATGTTCCCATGCAGTGCCAGCATCAAGACGCACCATATGCCTTCAAGAATCCCACATCCACGTGCCCCTGGAGATCAGATCAAAGGCTCAGAATTGATGAACACCCTAAGCTTGAGTCAACATGCCAGCACGTGAGCAAAAAAGTCCACCAGGCCATGCTTATTGGGCCAGAATCTCTATGATTTCACCTCCATGTTGGGGACTACCACCCCCCTTGGTTTGCAACTTCTTTTAATTTTCTCTATATTTTTATTCTTATTATAATTTTTATTTTTCTTTTAATTACTGTTTGTTTAATTAATTATATTTTCATAAAATCATAAAATACATAAAAAAGTCAGAAAAGAGCAAAAATAATCAATATTTTTATTTCTAGTATTTTCTTAAATAAAATTGCATGTAATTAAATTTGGTTTTAAATTAGGTTGTAATTTTAATTCTTTTCATAATAAAATCCAAAAACATAGAATTAGGTTTAATTAATGTTTTATTCCTTTTTTAATTTTTTTCTTTTTCTGTAATAATATTAAATATTTTATTTTTTATAATTAAATTGTATGAAAATAACTTAGGGTTAATTTAGGTTAAAATTCGAATGTTTTTCTTAATAAATTAAAATAAAATAGAATTAGGGTTAGCATTTAATTGCAATTAATTTTTTCTATTAAATCTTAAAATACTAAAAAACGCCAAAAAACAAGTTCTTTCTCTTTTAATTAATTAACGTCGTCATTAATTCAATTTGTTGCAAAAGGGTCCAACGCCCTCGTTTCGATTTAATTATTAATTCGCATATTATTTTTATTCCGTTTATATAATTATGTACCTCTCCCGAAGCCTTGTAATTACTTCTCGCACTTTTAATTTCTTTATTTTTCTGTCAAATCGGGTCCTGGTTAATTTTGGCGATGTGGACCCGCGCCGTTTGTAATAGCTTAGAATTTACTTTCCTTGCAACTTTTAACTGTTAATCAAATGACATGAAAGAATGAATGACAAAAATAAAAACAAACGCTAGATCACCAATAACATGAACAAGACAAAATATTCGAAAACGACACACAAATCACACACCACCCCTAGGGTACGCCTCACTGTTGCCTTGCCTCGAAAGGTGATCGTCGAGTAGAGGATGTCTTAGTAAGTCCTCATGATCCGGGAACCTGGCATGAGGGTAGCTTCTAAGGTATCTTCCCATTGCTCTGGTGATCACCATGTCCCGAACCTCGAATTGACCCGAACACCTCCAACGGTGGTGCTACCTACCTCTCAATGGTGGGATGGCACTACTTTAAAGGACATTTACACAGACGAATTCCTTAGGGTAGGTAGGTTCTCATAGATACTTGCTCTAAATCTCAAAAACAAATCAAAAATACTTTTCACACCGACACCTTTTCAAAAAGCTTTCGAAAGCAATTTTTCAAACACTCTTGAGGACCGATACAAGAGTCGAACTGGAATTTTCAAAGAAACTTTTTAAAACCCACAATTGAAAAGCAAACAAACAATTTTGAAAACACAATGAGCAAGTATCTAAGAGCCCATGGATAACCATGGATAGAAAGGGTGCTAACACCTTCCCTTTCTATAACCTACCTCCCGAACCGAGAGCAATCTCTATAAGGAATTTTTCTGTGCTTTTGTCCTTTCCATTTGGAGAAAATAAAAGACGGTGGCGACTCTTGCTTCCGCGACATTTCGCGAAACCAGCTTTAAACAGTCAGTTCCAGATCCACCGATCACAGACCCTATCAAGTATATCTTCGAGAAGCCCGCTTTATCTGGAAGGATAGCCAGATGGCAAATGATCTTAACTGAATATGACATCCAGTACACCACCCAAAAAGCTATAAAAGGGAGTGTATTAGCTGACCATCTGGCTCATCAGGCTATCGAAGACTATCAACCCATGAGATTTGATTTCCCAGACGAGGACATCATGAATTTGGACAACATTAAAGGTGACGGACCGTATGACGGACCCGAAAAGGGATCCCGATGGACCCTGTACTTTGATGGTGCTTCGAATGCACTTGGAAACGGTATTGGCGCAGTACTCATTCCTCCGGAAGGATGCCACACTCCTTTCACGGCCCGACTTTGCTTCAGCTGCACAAACAACATGGCTGAGTATGAAGCTTGCATCTTTGGTCTCAAGGCTGCTATAGACTTGGGGATCAAATCTTTGATCGTATTTGGGGACTCGGCTTTGGTCATCAGTCAGATCAAAGGAGAGTGGGATACCAAGCATCCTAATCTTATCCCATACAAAGCACATGTCCTGACATTGTTGCCTCACTTCGAGCAAATTACCTTCGAGCATTTCCCGCGAGAAGAGAATCAGCTAGCAGATGCCCTGGCCACAATGTCCTCCATGTTTAAACTCAACTGGGATAACGAGGCTCCCCAAATCACCATTGAGCGAATGGATGAACCCGCGCATTGTCACGAGATTAATACCGAAGAAGTAGTGGAACAACCTTGGTTCCATGAAATCAAAAGGTATCTCGAGACCCGAGATTATCCTGAAGGAGCTTCCGTGAATGACAAGAAGTTCTTAAGGAAATTCGCTGCTAAGTTCTTCCTGAGCAACGGCATCCTTTACAAACGAAGCCATGATTGTGTATTACTCCGATGTGTGGATAAAGCTGAAGCAGAGTTGATCATGACTGATGTACACAGCGGCCCATTTGGCACTCACTTGAGCGGGCATACAATGGCTAAGAAGATCCTAAGGGCAGGCTATTACTGGTCTACCATGGAAGCTGATTGCCATCAACATTCCCGTACTTGCCACAAGTGTCAAGTCTATGCTGACAAAGTTCATATTCCTCCGGTTCCTCTTAACGTCCTGACTGCTCCATGGCCCTTTGCAATGTGGGGCATTGATATGATTGGAGAGATCAAACCCATGGCTTCCAACGGACATCGCTTCATCCTGGTTGCCATTGACTACTTCACTAAATGGGTCGAAGCAGCTTCCTTCGCCTCTGTCACTAAAAATGTGGTTGCCCATTTTATCAAGCAAAATATCATATGTCGGTATGGTGTTCCAGACAGGATCATCACAGACAACGGTACAAATCTGAATAACACAATGATCACCGCATTATGCGAACAGTTCAAGATTTACCATCACAATTCATCTCCCTATCGGCCGAAGATCCACGGTGCTGTCGAAGCTGCGAACAAAAACATTAAGAAGATTATTCAGAAAATGACAGTCACCTACAAAGACTGGAATGAGATGTTACCGTTTGCGCTGCATGGATACCGTACGACGATACGTACTTCAACTGGGGAAACCCCATTTTCTCTGGTTTATGGCATGGAAGCTGTCTTGCCTGTGGAGGTCCAGATTCCTTCTCTAAGGATTATGAAGGATGCAGGTTTGAATGAAGATGATTGGATGCAGACCCGACTTGATCAACTCAATCTGATCGACGAGAAGCGACTTGCGGCTATATGCCATGGTCAGACGTATCAAAAACGGATGATCAAGGCCTTCAATAAGAAAGTCAGACGTCAAGTGTATCAAGTCAGAGATCTTGTGGTCAAGCGGATTATCTTGCCGCAAAGTGATCCCAGGGGCAAATGGACTCCTACATATGAAGGACCATTTGTGATCAAGAGCGTATTTTCTGGTGGTGCAATGATTCTGACCACCATGGACGGCGACGATTTGCCGCATCCTGCGAACGCAGACATAGTCAAAAGATACTACGCATAAAATAACCCGGCAAGTCGAAAACCCGAAAGGGCGGCTTGGGCAAAAATGGGCATCCCGGTGAACCGAAAACCCGAAAGGGCGGTTCAGGCAAAAATTAGGGATAAAAATAAAAAAAATCTGTACGCCCGGCAAGTTGAAAACCCGAAAGGGCGGCTTGGGCAAAAAGGGGTTTCCCGGTGGATCGAAAACCCGAAAGGGCGATTCAGGCAAAAGTTAGGGAATTAAAGCGTATGACTATGTCTCGTCGGATCACTTCAAAGACAATCTCTTCATCAACCGGTTCCAGGTTTCTGATCAATCCAGCCATCGTCAAACGAAGCATTGAATGGACAAATATTCAGAGTTGTGAAAGCTATAGCGGAATGGAATCCCATGGAATTATTTCACATAGCCATCTTTATTTTGTATAAATTTTTCAAATATTTACGACAAGATCCTCTTACTAGGATGATTGTCTCCTTTGTACAATGATACTCAAAGCAAATCAATACAAATACTCTTCCCAAAAATTTGTGTCATTTCCCTTTTCTTTTTTTCTCTTGCACTATTGGTTTTATTTTGAGAAACGTCCAATGTTTCGTTAAATAGGCATATGCATTTGAAACATAATCGTTTCCTAAATGAACCTAAGAAAGAGGATTACTGATAGGATGAAGGTACAAACGGATATCTTGACACCCTTTCGAAGGAAACCCCCCAAGAGATTTGGAATCCATATCCCTGGCAAACCCCGAGGTTTATCTCCAGCAGATTCTCGAAGCTTATCCCCAGTAAGGTTCTAGAGGTTATTTTCCCCGTAGAGTACGGACGTCCCTCCCGAGTTTTATTCAAAGTTATTCCCCACAAAGGCTTATAACTGGGTTATCCTCAGCTAACAACCATAGAAGATCGTGCTCGCCAAAGTTCTTCCTACCCCCAGCGGAGTTCATCAAGTCTCCCAGCACAACTTATCAATACAATCCCCAGAGTAACTTATCTTTGCAAAATCCCCAGCCGGAGAATCTTCCGGAATTCAATTCCCCTCAGAGTTTAAGTTTCAGTATCCCCAGCAGATCTAAAACTTCAAACCTATCCCCAGCGGAGCCAGACTATTGAGCCTTCTCCCCACAGAGTTTTAGGAAGAAAAGTCTTGAGTTCCCCAGTGAAATCTCCAGAGATACTTCTCTCCAAGCTGAAGACTCTCAGTCTTACCTCCCCAGCATTAAGTCTACTAGATTGGTACTCCCCAGTAGAAGACTTCAGGATTTCCCCAGAGATTGGTATACAACCCAAGTTCCTTGTTCCCCAGCAACAACCAAGGATTTATTTTCCCCGGCAGCAGTCAAGATGCTTTTAGCTTCAGCTATCCCGGATTCATCTATCATTTGCAAGACAACTCTCCAGCTTACATGCGCATCCATTTACATTCATAACACATAACATACATTGTATCATTCATAGCACATAACATACGTTGTATCATGCATCATAACATTGCATACAACTAACTCTTTGCCTTTTCAGGTAAGATCAGTCGACAGACTAAAATCGTTCAATCTCAAGATTTCTGAAAACAGTTCACAGGGTTCTCCAAGTAAACGGATGTTAACCTATCACTTGTTCAGATTCTTCTTCAAGACTTCTGAAAACAGTTCACGGATTCTTCCCAACAACGGATGTTAATCCATCAACTTGTTCAGATGCAACTTTCTGAAAACAGTTCACGGATTCTTCCCAACAACGGATGTTAATCTATCAACTTGTTCAGATGCAACTTTTTGAAAACAGTTTACGGAAGCTTCCCAACAACGGATGCTGCTCTATTGCTTATTCAATCTCAAGATTTCTGAAAATAGTTCACGGGTTCTCCAAGTAAACGGATGTTAACCTATCACTTGTTCAGATTCTTCTCAAGACTTCTGAAAACAGTTTATGGATTCTTCCCAAGTAACGGATGCGGCTCTATTGCTGGTTCAACTTCAAGATTTCTGAAAACAGTTCACGGATTCTTCCCAACAACGGATGTTAATCTATCAACTTGTTCAGATGCAACTTTCTGAAAACAGCTTACAGATTCCTCCCAACAACGGATGTCAATCTATGGCTTGTTCAGACCCCTAGTTCAGAGATGGTCCAAAGCTTGGACACCTTCCTGATACTCTTTTCCAGATGGCATCTTTAAGCCCATCCCCGATAAGTTTCTATTATTACCCCCGATGGCATCATTAAGCCCATCTCCAAATGGCATCTCTAAGCCCATTCCCGCATCCAGTGCTTTGATGAGTGCAAATTTTCGGGCACTCTAGTGTCCAATCTCCTTTTACCCTCGAGTCACGAAAGGCAAACATGCCAATCTAACTCTTCAGGTTCTAGAAGATTGAACAGGGGCAACTGTTGTACCCCAAAATTTGCCCTCCCATTTCTCATTGATTTCTCATCACAAAGCCCTTGAAGCTCAGGATCCAGTTAGGGTTTCATCTGCTCAAGACCTCCCCTTGCACTGTTGACTCAAATTAGGGTTTGTGTTTGCACAAAGATGTTTTGACCTAAAGTGCCCAGGATGACTTTCTTGATCCATATTGACCTCCCAAGTTTATCCATACCAAGTTTCAAGTCTTGATTCCAAGTTTTGCCCAGTCAATTGGACAGTTGACCTAGAAATCAACTGTATTGGGGATAAAGTCAATTGTGGCCAATTGACAGTCAAACCTCATGAAATTTGACCCACATCAACATATTGAACTCACATGAACCATTTGATCAAGTTTGGATCACAATTCCACAAGAAATTTGATCAGATCACCAAAAGGGCAAAATGGTCATTTTTAGGGTTTTGATTGTACAAAGGCAATTTTTGACTGTTCGACCTAGCCAATGGAAAACCAAGCTCACATATGGACTCAAAGACCCCATGGATTTATCTTGACATGCTCAACAAACTCAAAAGATCCCAAGTACACAAGATTGACAGTTGAATTTCCCAGTCAATTGATCAATTTTGACTGTATACTGAAAAGTCAAACTTTGACTTTTTGGTCAAAATCAAGAGTCAAGATTCATTTTTCATCAAAACATGCCAAATCATGAAACTTGTTCACCAAGAAATCACAAAATGCAAATTAGGGTTAGAAAATGGAATTTTTCATAACTTAGAATTTTTCTAAGTTATGAAAAACCCTAATTTTTTTCCCAACTTTGCCCCACTTTTTCACCAAGATCCATTTGGATTCAAACAAAAGTCAAAACATGAAAGTTGTAGCTTGTTGCATAATATACAACTTTGATTCACAAAGTTTTCTCATTTGAAGCTTGTATCTCAAGTTACAAATTTTTGAATAAGGGCACTAAACCATTCTTAACTTAGTGAAATTTTAACCTATTTTGACAAGGTTTTCTACCCCACTTCAAGGCCATTTTCCATACACTTACACTTGGAATTTCAATTTGCATTTCAAAGATGGATTGTAGTACACATTCCAAGCTTTCCAAAATGTCCAAGAACTCATCAAACAACCTCATAACTTGAGAGATTCGAATTTCACAAGTTGGCAAAAACTCACTTGGTTCATGACCAAGTTACATGTCCATAACCTTGCAATTTGAACTCAGCATGCCTTAAGATAGATTACAGGTATTTTATCTCATCTACACTCCATAATTTAATGCATATTCATTGTGTTAAGGTGTTGTTCTATGAGTTTGGACATTATATGCAAGATTAATCCCAAAATAGATAAAGTAAATTGGCCATTTTTGTAAAAAGTAGCTTTATGTCAAATTGGAAATCCAACAAGTACATTGCAAATCTGATTGGCACAAGATTATGGACAAATTACTCTAATCAAGGAGGGATTATGCAGCACATTAGGGGGTCCTCTATTGACCTAGAAACACAAGTTGCATTTTGTTGCTTAAAGTTGAAGAAAAGTGCCATAACTCAAGACCACTCTCATCTCAGCTTAGACACACAAGAACAAACTTATCAAACACACTCAGTACATCCCAACCAAGCTTTTGCACGACCCCTGCACCTCTCAAACACTCCCATTGCCATAATCACCCTCAAACTGCACAAACAGGGCAAGGCCTGCAGTTTGAGTGCCATCTCTCAATCCCTTCAAGCATTCTTGCCCAAACCTGTTCCTCTACCTTCCTTACAACCTATGCAAGCTATCCAGAAGCTAAGACACGATCTGTAATCCCTCTAACAAGTTCCACCATTTTCACTTTTCCATTTTGCAGGTGAAGTTCTCTAGCTCGATTCAGAAGCTTTCAAGACAAAGTAAACATTGGAATAGCATCCCTGGACCTCAAGGAAGCTTTTCCAATCATCGCCTTGCACTGAAAGTTCCTACATCTCCAGATAGAAGTTCAACTGAATAGCTCTACAGGTTTCATGTTGGAAGATTTGGCAAAAGATCAAAGGATCAGGAGTTAGGAACTTGAGAAGCAGGCGCGCGTTTTTTTGAATTTGGTTGTCTGAAGGTTGAAGACAACAGCTTCCTGGGCTGGGCTTGTTGTTATTTCTTTTTGCACCCTAATTTTGTTATTGCACCCCCTGAGCCCATTTGCTTTATTTTTAATTCTTTTTGACTTTTTCTTTTTTTGTTTGACTCATTTATTTTTTCTCAGCATATTAAAATTTTGAAAATATTTTTCTCATCATTTTTTGATTTTATTAGGTATTTATTTGATTTTCTTTTGATTTATACATAAATGAATATATATTATTATTTAGAATAAATAGAAAAATAGTGTAAATACATTTTCATTTTCATTTTTATTTTATATTACCCTCTGAAAATATTTTTTATAAAAAATACTATTTTCTAAAAAATTTAAATATTATTATTATTTATACATAATACATATTTAAAATAATACAAATTATATATATATATATATATATATATATATATATATATATATATATATATATATATATATATATATATATATATATATATATATATATATATATATATATATATATATATATATATATATATATATATATATATATATATATATATATATATATATATATATATATATATATATATATATATATATATATATATATATATATATATATATATATATATATATATATATATATATATATATATATATATATATATATATATATATATATATATATATATACATTTAGAATAAAAATACCAAAAAATGTACATATTTTATTTTTTAATATTTAATACTAAAAAATGCCTTTTTTACAAATATACCATATTTTATTTTTGTATGTAAATAATAAATATTATGTGAATTAATTAATTAATGTCCCTTTGATTAAAAATTAGGGTTTTTTACCCTAAATGTGAAAATATTCCAAAAAAATAATTCTTTTCTTATTTTTTATAAATAATACTTTTTATCATACATATAAAAACCTTTCTCTTTTTGCATTTTTGCATATTTATTTCAATTTCTATTTATTTATGCAATTATCTATCTTGTAAATATTCCCAAAAATGATGTAATAGCTAGGGTTTTAAATTCTTGTCTAAATAATCCCCATTTGAAACATTGTACCCCCCTCCCCATATTATTGTGATGTAATAGCGTAGGAATTTAAATTTCGCACTTTTAATGTTTTCTAAACTTACCATGCTAGAATTAGGGTTTGAATGCGAATAAAATGAACAAAATAGTTGGACCTAAATACAAGATAAATGAGCATGAAAATGAATAACACAAATCACACTTGCACCCCTAGGGTATTCCACTTTGTTGCCTTCAATAAATGGGCCATATTGCATGTTGGGCTTCTTTGGGCAAAACAGATAAATTGAATGATCATAGTCCCTCGATAAAACTTTTCAAAACAAACAAAAACAAATGATCAAGTCCCTTTTCAAAAGAAAAATTGCCCAAAGACATTTGACACTATTGCAACTATGGTCTAAACGATGACCCGCGCCCGTCCCTTTCACCTCCTAAGACAAGATTGTCCACCAAATACAATGGTGGAATAAAATTATCAAAGAGATTTAAAACATAACAAAAATCTTTGAGAAAACTTTAGGGTAGATAAACTCTTAAGTACTTGTCAATTTGCAAAGAAAACACTTGCCTAATTTCAAAACCCACTTCACAAACAACTTTTCAAACCCTTGAAACATCTTTTCAAAAAGACAAACACCTTTTGTAAAACATTCGAGTAAAGAATTGTTACAAGGGTAGCCTATACAAGGCATCTTTTTCAAAACATTTTCAAAACCACACACAAAGCACCATTTCAAACAATTGAAAACCAAGGCAAGTTGATCTAAGCAAGTACCTAAGAGCCCATGGATAACCATGGATAGAAGGGGTGCTAATACCTTCCCCTTATATAATCTACTCCCCGAACCCAAGAAAAATCTCAAAGGTTTTTGCTGTGCTTTTTAAACCTTTCCTTAGGATAAAATAAAAAGTCGGTGGCGACTCTTGCTCAACCGAAACATTTGCGAAAACAAACGCAAAACCATAGTCAGTTCTCCCACCGTATCACACCTGCCTTATCCGGAAGAATAGCAAGATGGCAGATGATCTTGACTGAGTATGACATCCAGTACACGACTCAAAAGGAAATCAAGGGGAGTGTAGTGGCAGACCATTTGGCGCACCAGGCAATGGATGATTACTAGTCTATGAACTTCGAATTTTCAGACGAGAATATCATGGTAGTGATTGATTGCGAGATACATGGACCGGATGAAGGACCTGAGGAAGGATCCCGATGGTCTATGCACTTTGATGGAGCCTCAAACGCTTTGGGTAACGGTATTGGCGCTGTGATCATATCTCCTAAGGGCTCTCATACTCCGCTCACCGCCCGACTATGTTTCAACTGCACCAACAACATGGCGGAGTATGAAGCATGTATTATGGGTCTTCAAGCTGCAATTGACCTAAGGATCAAGTTTCTGAGTGTCTTCGGAGATTCCTCTCTCGTGATCAGTCAGATCAAAGGCGAGTGGGATACGAAACACGCGAATCTTATTCCTTACAAGGAGTATGTGTTGACGTTGCTTCCCCACTTCGAGGAGATAACCTTTGAACATTTCCCAAGAGAGGAAAATCAGTTGGCGGACGCTCTAGCTACGATGTCTTCTATGTTCAAAGTCAAGTGGGACAACGAGGCTCCCCGGATCATTATTTAGAAATTGGATGAACCTGCACATTGCTGTGATCTTAAGACCGAAGAGGTAACAGAAAAACCTTGGTATCATGAAGTGAATAGGTACCTTGAAGCTCAAGAATACCCCGAGGGCGCGTCTGTTAATGACAAGAAGTTTCTGAGAAGGTTCACGGTAAAGTTCTTCATCAGCAATGACATTCTTTACAAACGTAACCATGATTCAACCTTATTGCGTTGTGTGGATAAGATTGAAGCGGAAAGGATCATGGCAGAACTGCATGAAGGTACCTTCGGAACTCATTCCAGTGGACATACCATGGCCAAGAAAATCCTTCGGGCAGGGTATTACTGGTCCACGATGGAAGCCGACTGTTATCAGCATTCTCGGACATGTCACAAGTGTCGGATCTATGCTGATAAGGTGCATATTCCTCCAGTTCCTTTGAACATCTTGACAGCACCTTGGCCTTTTGCAATGTGGGGCATTGATATGATCGGCGAGATCAGACCTACAGCATCCAACGAGCATCGTTTCATCCTGGTAGCGATTGATTACTTTAAAAAATGGGTTGAAGCAACTTCCTTTGCCACCGTAACCAAGAACGTCGTGGCACGGTTCATTCAGCACAATCTAATCTGTCGATACGGTGTACCCGAGAGGATCATTACGGATAATGGTACCAATATTAACAACAAGATGATCACTGAGCTCTGCGAGCAATTCAAGATACAGCACCATAACTCTTCTCCTTACCAGCCAAAGATGAATAGGGCCGTAGAAGCGGCTAATAAGAACATCAAGAAGATTGTGCAGAAGATGACAGCGACCTACAAAGACTGGCACCAGATGTTACCGTTTTCTCTTCATGGGTACCATACCTCAGCACGAACGTCAACAGGGGCAACACCCTATTCCTTGGTATATGGCATGGAGGCAGTCCTGCCCATCGAAGTTCAGATACCCTCTCTTCGGATCATGAAGGATGCAGGTTTGAGCGAAGACGACTGGATCCAGACCCGGCTTGATCAACTGAACCTAATCGACGAAAAGAGACTCACTGCTATTTGTCATGGTCAGACGTACCAAAAACGGATGATCAAGGCATTTAACAAGAAAGTCAGACGACAAGAGTATCAAGTCGGGGACCTGGTAATCAAGCGCATCATTCTACCTCAAGGTGATCCCAGGGGAAAATGGACCCCCACGTACGAAGGGCCATTTGTGGTTAAGAACATTTTCTCAGGAGGAGCGATGATTCTAACCGCCATGGATGGTGACGACCTTCTTCACCCCGTCAATGCAGACATAGTAAAAAGATACTACGCATAATTAAATACCCGCTAGGTCGACTGGCCTAGGCAAAAATAAGGGCTTCCCGGCGAACCAAAAGGGTTCGTGCAAAAATAAGGTATGAAAATAAAAAAATCTGTACACCCGGCAAGTCGAAAACCTGAAAAGGCGACTTGGGCAAAAATGGGTATCCCGGTGGACTAAAAACCCGAAAGGGCGGTCCAGGAAAAAGTTAGGGATAAGCGTAATACTATGCCTCATTGGATCACCTCGCATCCAGACTCCGGTATCAACTATCAGGCTCGGACGACACCAATCAATCAGAGTCATCTCCAACTAAGCAGCAAAGTGATGAGATGCTTGAAGACATAAAGGCGATAGCAGAGCGAGAACCCAGTGGGATTATTCATATAGTTGTTTTGTTTCCTTTTACAAATTGTATAAATCTTATTTGTTCGGCGGCGTTCTCTTACTAGGGCGTCAGCCTCTTGTACAAAAACGCCTATTTACAGGCAAACTTCAAAATCAATACAAGCTCGTTTTTCAGACAGATTGCAAATTGTTTTTCCTTTATCTGTTTTGTTTTGCAAAGAACGTCCAATGTTCATTTTTTGATATATGCATTTGACATTAATTGCTACTCATAAATATTTGCATGCGAAATAAAGGACTAATTACGGGTGATATCAGAAGTAGGGGCAATAAGAATTGTCTAAGAGGTCTAGTTGCTCCGTCCACTAAGGTACCAAGGTAGGTTCAACGGAAGAATATGACCAAGATACCTTCACTCCCCGCAGAGTAAGACAGTAATGGTAGCTCTCCCCACTGAGACCTACAATCATAGACAAATCAGCAATACTCTCCCCCAAGCAGAGTTGGCCTATAATCAGCCCTAAAAAGGCTTGGTATTCCCGGAAAGTCTTAATATTCCCCAGCGGAGTATAAGGATATTCCCCAGCAAGCATAAGAGAGTATCCCTGGCAGTCTTAATATTCTTCAACAAAATATAAGAATGTTCCCCGGCGGAATACAAGATACCCCCAGCGGAGCCATTTCCCAGCGCAATCTAAAAAAGGCTTCCCCGCCAGAGTTGAATCATCTTCCCCAGTAAAATCTGGAAGCTTATCCCCTGCAGAGTACGAATGCATCTTCTCAGCTAAATTCAGAGGTCATCCCCCACAAGAGTCTAACTGGGTATCCTCAACAAGTCGCAACTGAAAGATCATCCCCAACAAAGTTCTTTCTATCCCTAGCGGAGTTCATCATCAAAATCCCCAACAGAGTTTATCAACGGAATCCCCAGCGGAGTTATCGTTAAAATCTCAGCAGAATATCTCTTCCCCACAAAGTAATTCCCCTCGGAGTAATCTCTCCATTAGTTTATTCCCCAACGGAGTCATCCTCTCCTGCAGGTTTATTCTTACCATCATCTTCGTTCATCATCCCCAGCAGAAACGAAGAATTCAACATCATTCTCCAGCAGCTTGATAACACGAAATTGTATCGTTTATTCTCCATGAAATTTACCCGTTCTGTATTATTTTGACCCGATTAACTCCCGAATATTTCGAGTTTGTCATTACTTTTTGCAGGTATTCATAACTCAGCTCAAAACAGAAGAAAACATGAAACAATGCAAGAAAGCATCAAAAGAATAGAAGAAAAAGATAAATCTGTCAAGAAATTACAGATTTTGTAGCTGTGACGGTCGTAACGCATCTGCCACGACCGTAAGCCATCATGAAGCGTGTTACGACCGTAACACATGGGCCACGACTGTAACACGGTGAAGCACCAAACCTGCTCGTAATGCCTCAGTGACGAACGTGACGCGTATATCAGTTATTTGAAGAGTGCAGAACGTGGCAAAGCAAAACAGAAGGAGTTTCCAAACTCCTTATTTCTCTCCAGTCAAACCCCACGTTCACCACTTCTTCCTCAACTACCCACGTTCCTATATTTGTGGAGATTTTGAAGGAAAGCTTCGTTACAAGTCTTCAAGCCAACTGCCAAATTCATTCCTCTATAAATACCTCAACATTCAATGTTAGAAATACAGAGCATTTTACAGTTTACTTGTGCGGAAGCTCTGCCGAAATCAAAAACGATTATTCCTTTTGTTATAATTTTTTCTGCATTCGTTTATTTCCATTATTTTAATTTCATTGCCCAAATAATAATTTCCAACATCAGGGAATTATTATTATAGTTTAGGATTTATTATTCAAGCCTCAGAATTCGTCATATTACTGATACCAAGTCCGAGTTTCCGATTTGTGGAAGAGGGATTGAAGTATTGGCTTTATTTTCAGGTTTCTATTTTGCAATTGTATTACATACCTTTTAATCAATTAATGCATGTTTAATTTATTATTTATAATGTCCAATCTATATTTGTTTGTTTTTATTTCCAGTACGTTTATTATAATTTCCATGGCTAGCTAAACCTTTAGTGTCGGTATGGGATAGTAAGAGACATTAGGCATCTGATCAAACTTAGGCTAAAACTTTAATCAACTTAACTCTGGTTATAACTTTTTATGCTTAATAATAAAACCTTTGTTACGAAAGTAAGAAGAGTAAATAGGTTAGATCGAGACCACGAAAGTGTGAGGTTTTTAACCGGATAGCTAAAGTTAGGCATTTGATTTAAATACAGTGAAAGCGCTTTAAACCAAATTAGAATTAATTAAGTTTCCAAAAAATACTTCTAAACACTTATAGGCTAGCGAAAGCAGGTATAGGGCTTTAGACGTATAATCCGAGATAAGACCATGAAAGTGTGAGTTGAGGGTTTTTAAACTGATTAATTCTACAGATAAACCAAGTTGACCATCCTTATATGCCTAGGTCCGATTAGATCCTTTAGGTCGACTCTATTGCATACCGACCATTTCATTTTATAATTACTTTAAAATCAATTAGTTTACCTTCCTTAACCTTCCCAAAACCAACGTGACAATTTCCGCCTTAGCTAAACCAACCTGTTTTACAACACTAGAGTGATTACAAAGTCCCTGTGGATTCAACAGTCTTTTATTACTACCGCGATAGGCTGTGCGCTTGCAGTTAAGATACCGTCAGACATTAAGTCAATCGCAGACACATCACAGCTATCCGGGATTTATTTTCCCCAGCTAAAACATCACATTTTCATACATCATGATACATGCATATACGCATCATATCATACAATCTCATTTATGTTGAGAACATCATTGCTCGATCCATATCATGCATTGCATATGACTGACCTTTACCTTTCAGGAAAGATGCAGTTAAATTCTCAAAATCATGTCAAAGAAGACAAAACCAGTTAAATCGATTCCTAAAGATTTTTCTGAAGCATGTCAATGGAGACAAAACCAGTTAAATCAATTCCTAAAGATTTTTCTGATACTAATCATGTCAATGGAGACAAAACCCATTAAATCGATTCCTAAAGATTTTTCTAAAGCAGTCAATGGAGATAAAATCAGTTAAATCGATTCCTAAAGATTTTTCTGAAGCCAGTCAATGGAGACAAAATCAGTTAAATCGATTCCTAAAGATTTTTCTGAGGCGAAACCAGTCAATGGAGACAAAACCAGTTAAATCGATTCCTAAAGATTTTTCTGAATTCAGTCAATGGAGACAAAACCAGTTAAATCGATTCCTAAAGATTTTTTTGATGCTCATCCAGTCAAAGAAGACAAGTCCAGTTAAATCGATTCCTAAAGATTTTCCTGATGCTCATCCCGTCAAAGAAGACAAATCCAGTTAAATCGATTCCTAAAGATTTTTCTGACGATAATCCAGTCAAAGAAGACAAATCCAGTTAAATCAATTCCTAAGAATTTTTCTGATGCTAACCCGTCAATGAAGACAACTCGTCAATAGAGACAACCCGTCAATGAAGACAACCCGTCAATGAAGACAACCCGTCAACGAAGACAAAATTACCTACCAACAATCTCCAAGTGGCATCTATAAGCCCATCCTCATATCCACCATCTCTCCAAATGGCATCTGTAAGCCCATTCCCGACATCACAACGCTGATACTACTCCATGCGAGTGCAAATTTATGGGCACTTTAGTGTTCAATCATCTTCCACCTTCGGATCACGAAAGGCACGCAAGCCAATCTATATCCTCAGGTCTAAGAAGATTGAACAGGGGCAACTGTTACACCCCAAAATTTTCCCTCCCATATTCCTCAAGATTGGTCAAAGAATGATCCTCAAAATTGCTCAAAATGGCTCAAGGGTTGTACAGTCAAATCACCTCCTAAGGCAATCAATTCAAAATTAGGGTTTTGGTTCTTTCAAGGAATTTGGGGTTCTTAATGGTTCAGTCAAGTCTCATAGGTCTATATACATTCTCAAGCACCTACATGCCAAGTTTCAAGACTCACAATGCCAGTTTGCACAGTCAAAAGCTCCATTTGATCTACAGTCAACTGCAAGGGCAAAATGGTCATTTTGCAGTCAAAAGTCAAAATTCTTGGTCAAAATCTTATTTTGAGTCCACAATCATCATTTGATCAATTCTTGATCATGATTCATCAAGGATAGCTCAAAAATCGTCAAGATGCAAAAAGTTACTATTTTTGGACAGCAGAAAAGTCAATTGTACCTTGACCAGGGCATAACTCCTTCATGGTTTATCAGAAAAGTCCCATCCAAATCTCATTTTGAAGAGGATGCAATTTCCTACAATCCATCTTCACACTCCAAGATCAAGAAATGCTCTCACAAGAAGTTACAAATTTTTACATTATAGGTCCTTTTCAAAAGTCAACAAAAGTACACTTTGAGTCAAATGCCATAACTTGATATTGGTAAATCCAAATGACATGGGACAAAAGGCATTGGTTAGAGGACTTCCAGGGCTTTCCAAAATGTCCAAGAACATGGTCATATGGTCAAAATTGAGCAAGATGTGCATTGGAGAAGTTGGGAAATTTTCATGAATTTCCAAAAGTTAACTTTGCTCAAAACACCTTATTTTTGCTAATGGGCCTCAAATATCTTTTTGAAACTTCACCCATGACCTATGCACGACCTACCAAATTAAATGGGATTTATTTTCTTTAATTTATTGATTAAATGGATTTTTAATATATATTAATTCATTTAATTAATTTAAATCATAAGAAAATAAAAGATTTGATTCTTAAACATTTTTGTGAACCAAATATGCTCCAAATATGCTGACTAATTCGTGCACAAGCTAAAGATACAAAACAAATCCAATTTTGGCAACTTGTTCAATCATGAAAAATCAAGAATATTTGATTTATCAATCAAGGATTCAATCATCAATGCACGTGGATATTGGCCCAGCTCTTGACCTAATTTAATTGCCTTATACATAAGCAAGCCAACCGTACCCTAGTACACGACGGAAAGCTGCAGAAACGACCATATCAAATTCAAGAATTTTCAAGAAAACTCAAAACTGGTTCTTGCATTCTAGGCCAATTCAAAGCATTTTGTTCATCCAAATACATTGCAGCAGGTACCAGGATTGATTTGCAATCAAATTCAAGCATCAAAGCTCAAGGAATCGCTACATACCATCTCACGGTTTGCACTTCCTATTCAAAACTGTATCTCTTGATTCATGCGCATTTAACATGTTTTTGTGACTGATTTGCATTGCTAGAGATCATACAAAGCTAATGGAATGATTGAATTGCATCATAGTGCCCTGAATCGAGAGATGCCATGATTGAATTTCTAGGGTTTTCAAGCTTTCAAATAGGGATTTTCAATCCAGGAAAAATTAGAACCAATGAGGTACATGGTTGAATTCGTGAGGCCAAGACGATCAAAACCCATACCTCGCGAAATATTTATGTTTGCTGTGCTTCTATTCGCTATTTTTCCTTGCAGGAGGTAGTGGAGGTTAAAAACCCCCGCTATCTGATTCTATTTTACACAGAACAAAGGTTGAAGACGCTGATGTGTTGGCATATGGTTGGTCTATTTGAAAAGCGTGCGTTTTAATTTTTTATTTACAGCATTGTGATTGTTTTCATATATATTAATTATTTGTTGCTATAATATCAATTGAGGCATGGTGGTGTAGTGGCAGGGGTGAACAATCATTGAGCACTGGGACCTGGGTTCGAATCCCAGGTCCCCCAAAATCTTGTTTAATTAATTAATTAGTTTAGGTTTAATTTAATTCATAAATAATAAAAATCTCCTTCTTTCTCAAAAAAGGGTCAAAACCATAAAAAACTCTATGATTCAATTTCTCTCTCGCGCATATTATTTTATTCATGTTTTGATCCATATGATTGTATTTGCTCCGAGGATGTAATAGCTTTAATTAGGACCTTATTTATTGCTTTTATTTAACTTTCTGCAATTTAATTTTCAAGGGTTTGTTTTTGGCGATGTAAATACCCGACGCCTTGTAATAGTTTAGCTTTATTTTTCGCAACCATAAACTGCTAGATGTGTGTTAACTAGGCTATGCATGACAAGATCTACCTTAATTTAAAATCAATCGTAGCTCACCATAATATGTACAAAGATAACATGACTGAAACCTGACACACTCGCACATGCCACTCCTAGGGTACGCCTCACTTGGTTGCCTCGACGTGGTCATTGAGTATATGGTGTTTTAGAGGTCGCCCTCCTGTCTAAAGATCAAAGTTCCCTCGAAACGGTTGCCTCGATAAAAAATGATCTAGGACATTAGGGTTACCGCTAAGGCGTCCTAACGTTGCTTTAGTGACCACATATCTTTAATCGAATTGACCCGAAAACTCCAACGACGGTGCTACCTACTTCTCAATAGTGGGATGGCACTGTCTAAAGGACATTTACACAGCTTAATTCCTTTTGAGTAGGTAGAATTTCTTAGGTACTTTCTCTTTCAAAACAAAACAACTTTTCGCACTTACACTTTTCAAAGTTAAATCGAAGTTTTCAAACAAAACTTTTTCAAAAAACCCACAAACACAAGAAAAGCAAAACTTTTTGAAAATATAGTAAGCAAGTACCTAAGAGCCCGTGGATAACCATGGATAGAAAGGGTGCTAACACCTTCCCTTTCTATAATCTACCTCCCGAACCCGAGAAACATCTCGAAAAGGAATTTTTCTGTGCTTTTGTCCTTTCCTTGTTGGATTAAATAAAAGACAGTGGCGACTCTTGCTTACCGCGACATCTTGCGAAACGCGAACCAGCACTCCAAAACAGTCAGTTCTATTTCCACCGATCACACCGTGAACCAATCCACGTTACAACCCTTCAAAAGTCCTAACTGAAGCAATGGTTAGTTTGAAAGCATACTGTGATCGGTGGATCTGGAACTGACTATTTAACGCTGGTTCGCGAAATTTCGCGGAAGCAAGAGTCGCCACCGTCTTTTATTTTCTCCAATATGGAAAGGACAAAAGCACAAAAAAATTCCTTATGAGATTGCTCTCGGTCCGGGAGGTAGATTTATAGAAAGGGAAGAGGTTAGCACCCTTTCTATCCATGGTTATCCATGGGCTCTTAGATACTTGCTCATTATGTTTTCAAAATGTTTGCTTTTCAAAGTGTGAGTGGGTTTGAAAAAGTTTCGTTTAAAGATTTCAGATCGACTCTTGTATCAGTCCTCAAGAGTGTTTGAAAAATTGTTTTGAAAGCTTTTTGAAAAGTGTCGGTGTGAAAAGAGTTTTGATTTGTTTTTGAATAGAGCAAGTATCTATGAGTCATCCACCTACCCTAAGGAATTAGGCTGTGTAAATGTCCTTAAAGTAGTGCCATCCCACCATTGAGAGGTAAGTAGCACCACCGTTGGAGGTATTCGGGTCAATTCGTTTGTAGGGACAGTGTGGTCACCAGAGCAACAGTAGGACACCTTAGAAGCTACCCTTATGCCATTGATCTTTTTTTAATTCGAGGCAACTTTTCCGAGGCAACTTGTTTTGAGGCATATGGATCAACGGACATAAGGACTTACTAAAACGTCCTATACTCGACGACCACGTTTCGAGGGCAAGGCAACAGTGAGGCGTACCCTAAGAGTGGTGTGTGAATTTGTGTGTTGTTTTCATGTTAATACTTATCTTGTACATGTATCATGGTGATCTACGCTTGTTTTTAATTTAGGCCATACATTCTTTCATGCAAAGTTTAGCAGTTTTAAGAGTGCGGAAATTTAAATGCGGAAAGTAAAATCCTACGCTATTACAAGGCGCGGGTCTATACATCGCCAAATTAACAAAGACCCGTTTTAATAAAAATGCGGAAAGTAAAATAAATTCCTAATTACTATTACACGGCTTGAGCAATTACATAATATTCACAAAGGAAAATAAGAATAAATGCGCAAGAGAATTAATGAATAGAACGTTCGAGGGCGTTGGACCCTTTTGAAATTAAATTGAATTAAAAGTTAATTAATTATTAAATTAAAGAAAAGAAATATTTTTTATGTTTTTGGTATTTAATGAAATAAAGAAAATTAATTAAAATTAGAAGTTAAATGAGACCCTAGTTCTAAATTATTTTTAATTGTTAAAGAAGATATTAAAGTTAACCTAATTTACTAGTTAATTAATTTATTTACATGTTTATTTATAAAAATATTTAATAATTAATAATAATAATGATGATAAGATTATTTATTAAAAAGAAAAGGTGAAAAAAATATCAAAACCATAATTCTACTCATTTTAATTTATTAAGAAAAAAATGTTGAAATTGAAACCTAAATTTACTAAATTAATTGTTAAAAGTTTATTTACAAAATAAGTTAATAGAAATTAAATATAATTAAATATATTTTTTGTTTTTTTGTATTTTATATGATGAAAAGTTATTTTATGAAATTAAAAGAAATAATTAAAATAACATTAAAAAGAATTAAAAGAAAATTAAATAAAAATCAAAAATAATGCAAACCATGGGGGGTATCAGGCCCATTTAGGAGGTTTTTGTGAGAAATTTGACCATTTGTGTTTTGCCTTTTGGCCATTTGGCTTTTGGCTTTTGTGTTCCTTAACCTTCTCAGGATCTCTGTCTCGTCATGCATAAGTTGTTCTTTTGGCCATTTGGCTTTTGGCTTTTGGCCATTTGTGTTTTGGTCTCAACGTTCCTTAACGAACCTGCATGGGATCCTGTCTAAATCTGCAGTGTTGAATCTCACGAACACATTAAATAAAATCATAAAATGCAAATAAAGCCAATATATGAAGAAATTTAATGTTTAGGCACAATATGGCATGTATGAATGATTATACCCTTTTGATCATGGAGATCAAATCGATCTTACCCTTATCGGAAAATTAGTGACCTGAATGCTTTTATGCCCTTTGGATCATGGAGATCAAGCCATCCTTATCCTTACTGAAGAAGTAATAAGATGTTGGTTTGTAACTGTGATGGCTTATTTGTAGTGAGAGAGGGATTTGTAATAAGGATTTCAAGGTTTTAGGGTTCTTGAAAGAATTTGATATTCTAACAGTGTTGTGGCAAGGTTTTTTTTCCCTCTTTTTCTCCTCTCTGGTTTGTGTGAAAAGAAGGTGATTATATAATGAAAATTAGGGTAAAGAAAATGGGCTTTGAATGTGCAATTGGGCCTCAAATGTTCACTTGAGTTCGTCACTTTCCAGGCTAAATCGCAGGGACTTAAGTGCAATTTTTGAAGTTGAAATGTGAAAACAAAATGTAGCCGACATCGATAACTAACTCCTGTCCGAAAATCGACTCAATCGGATAAACAGTGAATTAGTTATGAATTTTTGAAGTTTCAGCTCAGACAAACTTATTTTGGGCTCTAGTGTCGACTCTGACACGTTCTTCAATAAAAAACTGGTATTGATCGGAGCATAATCCGGTCTCGACTTTTGAATCAAAGTTGTAGATCTATGAGTCAGGGACCTTGTGTAAAAATATGAGTCCAATCCGATAAAAATTGACCGAGTTATGAATTTTCGAAGTTTCGGCCCAGATGAAATAATATTCAGCATTCAGGATTTTCAGCATGTCACGCACTCTGAGCAAAAAACGAAGGCCTTTTGAATACCGTTTGAACTCAATACCTTCTGTGAAAATGTAGTCAACTCAATTTTTGAAATTTTGGCGCCGGAACCAGCTTGATACGATGAAAATCAACCAAGTTATGATTTTCTGAACATGACGCAAATAAACTTCTGTCACAAATTTTCTGTACGAAAATACTTGATAAATCCACATTTTTGAAGACCTTCTGATCGAAATTGGCTTCCAGCTGTGAGAGATGAAAACGTAGATAATGTCAAGACGGAATTTAGGCCACCGGAACGGGTTCAAAACGAGCCACTATCTTCAAGTTATGAATTTTTTAGCGCGTAAAAACTGCACTTTCAGCACACTTTTTCACCATATTTCTTCGAGCAAACTCACACATTCGGATACCTTCTTTAAAGAATTGACTCTTGAGCCGAACCTGAATTTGAGAATATGTTATCAGAGATATCTTGGCGAACGAACACCTGAATATGATACGCCGGGTTGGACTTGTGAATTTTTCTTGAAATGTTTTGAGAAATATGGGAGGGCAAATTTTGGGGTACAACACATACTGTTACAAAAGGTATCCTGACTCCTGTAAGGCTTTGCCCTAAATCTTGTGTTGAATTTGTCTTATAAAGAGTTTTCTGCTAAAAAACGCATTTTTCAAAAAAAAATCGAGACAAGCATAAACTTTGCATTATCTGAATATCACTGTTTGCATTTGGCTATTTGTTTGACAGCGGAGAAATTCACACAACGAATATCCGATGAACAAAAGCCCTCTCAGTGAACAAAATCACTTCAAAAAGGATGACGTTTCCATTGGCAAATCTCCTATAAACAAGGGGGCATGACATGTCACTATCTAGCACACCTGGGGAAGTCCAGTCAAGATTCCAGGAAATCTCTGAAGAAGTGCAGAGTAACCAGGGGCAAGTCTCCATCTCCGTCACCTGGGGCATGGGACATGAATTCCAGCAACGAATCTTGCATGATCAAACATCTTCTGGTAGTATGGAAACACGACACTACTAGCAGTGACACCTCCCTACACTCTAAGAGTGTGGACATAGTCAAAAAAGTACTACGCATAATCAAAGACCCGCTAGGTTGACTGGCCTATGCAAAAATAAGGGCTTCCCGGCGAACCAAAGGGTTCGGGAAAAAATAAGGGATGAAAATGAAAATTTGTACACCCGGCAAGTCGAAAACCTGAAAAGGCGGCTTGGGCAAAAAAGGGTATCCCGATGGACTGAAAACCCGAAAGGGCGGTCCAGGCAAAAATTAGGGATCAAAGCGTACGACTATGTCCCGTCATCTCGTCACTTGCCTATCAGAAGAAGATTTGTCACTTCAATCGGCAATTACCAAGCACCTCATAGGTGGGGATAATACCAGATCCACAGGGCCGCTGCAGGCACCTTGTCCCGCAAAAACAGGGGCAAATAAGAATTGTCCGAACTGTACAAATTGCTTTGTCCACCAGGTACCAAGGTATATTCAGCTGAAGAATATGGCTAAGATACTATCACTCCCCGCAGAGTAAAACAGTAATGATAGCTCTCTCAGCTGAGACTTGCAGCTATGTACAAATCAGCAATACTCTCCCCAAGCAGAGTCAGTCTACCGTCAACCCTAAAAAGGTTTGGTATCCCTAAAAGATCTTAATATTCCCCAGCGGAGTATAAGGATATTCTCCAGCAAGCGTAAGAGTATCCCCGACAGTCTTAATATTCCTCAACAGAGTATAAGAATGTTTCCCGAAGGAATACAAGATACCCCCAGTGGAGCCATTTCCCCAGCGCAGTCTAAAAAAAAGTTTCCCCAATGGAGTTGAATCATATTCCCCAGTAGATTCTGGAAGCTTATCCCCTGCGAAGCACAAATAAGTCTCCCCAGCCAATTTCATAAGGTTATCCTCTCCAAGTTGCAACTGAAAGATCATCTCTAGTGAAGTTCTTTCTTTTCCCAAGCAGGACTTCTATCCTCAACAGATTCAATATCACCAGCAACGGTAATCCATCCACAGCGGAGTTTATCATCAAAATCCCCAACAGAGCTTATCAACGGAATCCCCAGCGGAGTTTATCGTTAAAATCCTCAGTAAAGTATATCTTCCCCAGCGGAGTCCATCATTAAAATCTCCGCAAAGTATCTCTTCCCCACAGAGTATTTCCCCTCGGAGTAATCTCTTCATCCTGTTTATCCCCCACCAGAGTTCTTTTCTCCTAACAAGTTTATCCTTGCAATCATCTTCGTTCGTCATCCCCAACGGAAATGAAGAATTCAACTCTATTCTCCAGCAAGCTATCCGGGATTAATTTTCCCCAGCTAAAACATCACACTTCCCTACATCATGATACATGCATATACACATCATACCATCTCATTTATGTTGAGAACATCATTACTTGATCCATATCATGCATTGCATATGACTGACCTTTACCTTTCAGGAAAGATCCAGTTGAAGATTCCAAGACCTTGCCTGGTCCAATTAAATCGATTCCTAAAGATTTTTCTGATGTCGATCCAGTCAAAGGCCTTCTCTGGTCCGGTTAAATCAATTCCTAAAGATTTTCCTGATGCAGATCCAGTTGAAGATTCCAAGACCTTGCCTGGTCCAGTTAAACCGATTCCTAAAGATTTTTCTGATGTCGATCCAGTCAAAGGCCTTCTCTGGTCCGGTTAAATCGATTCCTAAAGATTTTCTTGATGCAGATCCAGTTGAAGACTCCAAGACCTTGCCTGGTCCAGTTAAATCGATTCCTAAAGATTTTTCTGACGCCGATCCAGTCAAAGGCCTTCTCTGGTCCAGTTAAATCGGTTCCTAAAGATTTTTCTGACGCCGATCCAGTCAAAGGCCTTCTCTGGTCCAGTTAAATCGATTCCTAAAGATTTTCCTGATGCAGATCTAGTTGAAGATTCCAAGACCTTGCCTGGTCCAGTTAAATTGATTCCTAAAGATTTTTCTGATGCCGATCCAGTCAAAGGCCTTCTCTGGTCCGGTTAAATCGATTCCTAAAGATTTTCCTGATGCAGATCCAGTTGAAGATTCCAAGACCTTGCTTGGTCCAGTTAAATTGATTCCTAAAGATTTTTCTGATGCCGATCCAGTCAAAGGCCTTCTCTGGTCCGGTTAAATCGATTCCTAAAGATTTTCCTGATGCAGATCCAATTGAAGATTCCAAGACCTTGCCTGGTCCAGTTAAATCGATTCCTAAAGATTTTTCTGATGCCGATCCAGTCAAAGGCCTTCTCTGGTCCGGTTAAATCAATTCCTAAAGATTTTCTTGATGCAGATCCAGTTGAAGATTCCAAGACCTTGTCTGGTCCAGTCAAATCGATTCCTAAAGATTTTTCTGATGCCGATCCAGTCAAAGGCCTTCTCTGGTCCAGTTAAATCGATTCCTAAAGATTTTTCTGATGCCGATCCAGTTGAAGATATTCCAAGACCTTGTCTGGTCCAGTTAAATCGATTCCTAAAGATTTTTCTGATGCCGATCCAGTCAAATGCCTTCTCTGGTCCAGTTAAATCGATTCCTAAAGATTTTTCTGATGCCGATCCAGTTGAAGATGTTCCAAAACCTTTTCAAGTCCCAGTTTAATACCTGTAGCAAGCCAGGAAAACTATCTGTGGACGAATGATTATAGATTAATACCTGAAACCAGCCAGGAAAACTATCTACATGATGAGATTGAAGATTAATACCTGTAACAAGCCAGGAAGACCTTTCTTTCTCAGGTCAGAGATTAATACCTGTAACAAGCCAGGAAAACTATCTACACAAAGAGATTGAAGATTAATACTTGGAACCAGACAGGACGAGTACTATAACCTCAACGGTATATTCCCGGTGAGCACGAGTCAGTTCCTAAATCTCAAACAAAGTTAGACTTCCCCAGTGGAATCTTCTACAACAACAGGTATGCAAGTTCTCGCTAAGGAATCTCTTATGCGATCGACACTCCTGCAGATGGCATCTATAAGCCCATCCTCCTACCAACAACCTCCAGATGGCATCCATAAGTCCATCCTCCTACCAATAACCTCCAGATGGCATCCATAAGCCCATCCTCCTACCAACAACCTCCAAATGGCATCTGTAAGCCCATTCCGGATGTCACAATGCTGATACTACACCATGCGAGTGCAAATTTCTAGGCACTCTAGTGTTCAATTATCTTCCACCTTCGGATCGCGAAAGGCTAGAAAGCCAATCTATATCCTTAGGTTTAAGAAAATTGAACACGGGCAACTGTTGCACCCCAAAATTTTCCCTCTCATGTTTTCCAAAGTCTCCCCCCTGCCTGGTTGATCACAAACTCTTGCCTAAGGAAAAATAAGATTTTTGAGTGGTACTTTAAGTACCTTTCCATTGGCATCCTGAAAGACACTTCGATTGACATTCTGGACAAGCATTTCGATTGGCATCCTGAAATACCCTTCGATTGGCATTCTGAAGGAGTCTTTCGATTGGCATTATGGACAAGCATTCGATTGGAATTATGTCAAGGCAATTTCGACAAGCATGTCAACCATGTCCTTCGATTGGCATGAACGACACCTTTTGATTGGCCTGTTAGCAGATCCTTTCGATTGGAATCCTTCGATTGATATTTGGGCCAGGACCATTCAAAGGGTACGCAGGGAGTCCATTCGAAAGAGGCAAATCAGGACTAATCGAAGAGCATGGCCTAAAAGCACTCGAAATCCAAGCGTCCAGGTTCATTCAAGGGACACGAATGTTTCAAAAGAGGAAATAATTTAATGTGTTTGATTTTTGTCTAGAGCGTTAAAGGCATGTTTTAATCGTTGTCCCTTGCCATTACTGCACCCTCACACCCCTATAAATACAGAGGCCAGCATACATTACCAACACAGAGAATATACACACGAAAATATACAACACACACAAAAACTCTGCAGGAGAATACACAATGAAAATCACACAACAAGAGAACAAAAGACATTAGAGTTACGCTGCCCAAAAGTCATCAGCATTTTCATAAGTAGCCAAGCCTAGAAGCCCAGATCAAAGGTGCCTACATCCAGGAAGCACCCAAATCGAAAGTCCAATTTGTTGGTAAGAAAGGGTAAATTATCCAGCCTTGTTTTTCGCATAACATATCATACTCGTTGTTACTTCCGATTTGCCATCCTAGACAGGATCAAAAGGCCTGGGTTTGGCACCCAGGTCATGTTTTTCGTCTGCTAATACTTGCTGCAGACATAGTCTGAAGAGACCCAGCAAGCGCAGGATCGAAGGGCCTGGGGTTCAATACCCAGGTGTGATCGGTGGAATTAGAACTGACTGTTTAAAGTTGGTTCACGAAATGTCGCGGTAAGCAAGAGTCGCCACCGTCTTTTATGTTCTCCAACATGGAAAGGACAAAAGCACAGCAAAATTCCTTCTTTGAGAATGTTTCTCGGTTCGGGAGGTAGATTTATAGAAAGGGAATGTGTTAGCACCCTTTCTATCCGTGGTTATCCACGGGCTCTTAGGTACTTGCTCTTATGTTTTCAAAATTTGTTTGCTTTTCAAATGTGTGTGGGTTAAAAAAGTTTCGTTTGAAAAATTTCTAAGTAACTCTTGTATCTGTCCTCAAGAGTGTATGAAAAATTTGTTTGAAAAACTTTTAGAAAATGTCAGTGTGAAAAGTATTTTTGTTTGAGAGAGCAAGTACCCATGAGAAATCTACCTACTCTAAGGAATTAGGCTGTGTAAGAGTCCTTAAGATAGTGTTATCCCACCATTGAGAGGTAGGTAGCACTGTCGTTGGAGGTATTCAGGTCAATTCGATTATAGGGACAGTATGGTCACCGAAGCAATAGTAGGACACCTTAGAAGTAACCCTAATGTCCTAGATCCTTTTTATCCGAGGCAACCGTTTTGAGGCAACTGGATCTTTAGACAGGAGGGCGACCTCTAAGACACTCTATACTTGACGACCACGTTCGAGGCAACCAGTGAGGCGTACCCTAGGAGTGGCATGTGCTTGTGTGTTGTTTTTTCAGTTAAGTTATCTTTGATCATGCATTTGTGAGCTACGGGTTGTTTTTATTTGTCATACAGTCTTGCAGGCATAATTAACAGTTAAGAGTGCGGAAAATAAAGTGCGGAAATATGAATCTACGCTATTACAAGGCGCAGGTCCATATATCGCCAAAAACATAACCCGTTTTGGAAAATAAATGCATAAAGTAAAAGAAAGCGGTAAATCCTAATTAACTATTACATTCCGGAAACAGTTACATAAATGATCAAAATAAGAATAATGTGCGAAAAGAAATTTAATCAGGACGTCCTTAGGGTTTTGACCCTTTTTGAGAAAAGAAATTAAGTTTTGTCCTTTTTTGCAATTTAATTAAAATATTAAACCAAGTACTAATTAATTATTTAATTAAAAAAGAAAAAAATGTTTTTTTTGTGTTTTTTATATTTTATGAAAATAAAAAGAAAAGGAATTAGAATTAAAAGTTAGTGAAACCTAATTCTAAACTAATTTTATTTATTGTAAAAAAGTTAAAGTTAACCTAATTTAACTAACTTAATTAATTTACATTTTATTTAAAAATAATAATTAATAAATAAGAATAATGATAATAAGAAAACATGATTGAAAATTGTCAAACCCTAATTCTACACAATTTTTATTTATTGAGAAAAAGGTTAAAATTAAACCTAAATTAAACTAAATTGATTAATTAGAATTTATTTACAAAATAAGTTAATAAATAAAAATAATAATAATTAATAAAAATATTTACGTTTTTTATTCTCTGAATTTATTATGAAAAAATATTAATTTATTAATTAGGTAATAATAATACTAATAATTAATAAAAAGAAATTATGAGTAAAAGAAAATAAAATAAATAAATAACCAGGGGGGTTTGATGGACCCAATGGAGGTGTTGTTTCAAGCCCAATAAGCTTAAGCCTTGGTTGACTTTTGAAATTGCCTGTGCTTGCTTTGACTGGAGAACATGGTGGTCAACCATCTCTGGCCTTTGGATTGAGCTTCATGGCCACTTGGTAGGCTGATTTGTGAGGTTGCATGATGGAATTCTGGACAAGCGCTGCATGTGAGCATATTATGAAAAAATAGAATAAGCGTTTAGGGGGACCTGGGAATCGAACCCAGGTCCCATTGATTGTCAGACACGTCCTCTTCCACTAAGCCAAGCGCACGCTTTTGTTATAATAATATGCAATGAATATATTATATAGAATAACAACACATGCTAGAAATTAACCAAAACGCACGCATTATATTTGAATAGACCAACCACATGTTGCCAGCACGTCATCTTCTTCGTTGGCCTGTAAGAAAAACAAACAAATAGCGGGGTTTTTTAACCCCCCACAAACTGCAAAATGCAAAAATAGCGATTAACTTTGTGCGTTATATAAATAGGGCGCGAGCATGGTGTTGAATTTGTCTTGTCATTCTGAGTTCAACCATGGGTATCATTGGTTCTGATTTTACTTATGCTGTAAAGCCCTAAATTGAGAGCTTTGAAAACCTAGAATTCGTCCATGGTAGTTTACGTTTCAGGGCACCATAATGCAATTAACCTATATCATCAGCTTCAGAAAGGTCATAGCAATGCAAAGCAACAATTATATCATGTTAAATATGCAAGAATTATGAGTTTCGATTCTAGAAAAATTAGGCAAACCTTGTGACTGAAGTGAGTGATTCTTTGAGTGTTAGAGCTTGTTTGTGATTGCAATAGGTTCCTGAGTATCCCAGCAACGTGTTTGAATCTTTAAATCTCCTTGAAAGGGCCTGGAAAGGGGAATTCAGTTTCAAGCTTTCTTGGAATTTTTTCAATTTGATAAGGGTTCTTTGCAGCAGTTTTGCACGTGAATGAATTTAGGTTTAGCTTCAGTATATGTAATGGAATGAATTAGGTTAAATCTTTTGTCCAAGAATCCATGGAATAATGTTTTGCATCTTTGATTTCCAATCAAATATTTTTGCATCTTTTGATTGAGAAAACTTGCTAAAATTGGATGATTTTGTCTCCTTGATTGATACATGAAATCTTCAGCATGTGTTGGTCATATTTGCTCCACAAAAGATTTGAAAATAATATCTTTTGAATTTTCCTACAATTAAAATCAATTAAATGAATTAATATTAATAAAAATTCAATTAATTAATTAAAAATAAGAAAATAAATCAATTTAAACTCAATGGGTCGTGCATAGGCCTTGGACAATGTTTCAAGAAAGAATTTGAGGCCCATTAGCAAAAATGAAGTGTTTTGGGCAAAGTTGACTTTTGCAAATTCCCAAAAATTTCCCAACTTCTCCAATTCATATCTTGCTCAATTTTGATCATATGAACATGTTCTTGGACATTTTGGAAAGGTCTTGAAGTCCTTTAACCAATTCCTTTGGTCCCGTGTCATTTTGATTTACCAATCTCAAGTTATGGTCTTTGACTTAAAGTGCCTTTTTGTTGACTTTTGAAATTGACCTATAATGTAGAAATTGATAACTTTTTGTGAGAGAATTTCTTGGACTTGGAATGTGAAGATGAGTTGTGGGAAATGTCATCCCCTTCAAAATGAGCATTGGATGGGATTTTTTTGATGAACCATGAAAAAGTTATGCCCTGGTCAAGTTACAGTTGACTTTTCAGCTGTCCAAAAATAGAAACTTTTGCATCTTGATGATTTTTAAGCCATGCTTGTAAAATCATGATCAAGACTTGATCAAATGATGATTGTGGCTTCAAAATAAGATGTTGACCCAAAATTTTGACTTTTGACTGTCAAATGACCATTTTGCCCCTGCAGTTGATTGTGAAGCAATTAGGGCTTTTGTCTGTGCAACTTGATGCTGTGAGCTATGACACTTGACATGTAGATGATTGAGGATGTGTATAGGCATATGGGACTTGATTAGACCAGTGAAAACCTCAAATTCTTTACAAGAACAAAAACCCTAATTTGGACTGGCTTAGGAGATGTCTGAACTGTGCAACCCCTTGAGTAGACTTGAGCAAATTGAGATGATGCTTGTCAAAACTTTGAAGAATATGGGAGGGAAAATTTTGGGGTACAACACCAGGCCCTGCGTTTTATTTCGCTAACATGCTTTTGCAGGTATAACACCCCAGATCGAAGGAGAGCACCTTCTCTGGATCGAAAACCATGACCTCCATGATCAAAAGATAATCCTCTTCCCTGGATCGAAGGCTACTCACGCCTTGTTGTTTGGCCCAATCGAAAGGACCATGACCCCCTCTGGATCGAAGCTTCCATGCCACTCCCTGGGTCGAAACTCCTTTTTACCTGGATCGAAGGATTCCCCTTATTTTATTTTTTGCTTTTATTGACTTCTTTTTTTTCTTCTTTTTAATTAACATTAAAATAAGAAAACCACAAAAACATTAGGATAGTTCTTTTTCTATTAAATTAACTTTGTTGATTAATCTTTTAATTATTTTAACATTTTTCCAAAAAAAACTAAAATTAAGTAGATTTAGATCATTTTCCCAAAATAAAATAAAACAACAAAAAGATTTTATTCTTAGAATTTTTAGAGTTTATTTTCATATTCACGCGCGTTTATTGTAACTGCTTACTGGGATGTAATAGCTTAACTAAGACCCTTTACTGCTTTTATTTCCCCAATTTTTGGACATGTAAATAATCCCCCTCCCCGAAAGCCTTGTAATAGCGTAGGATTTACAATTCCCGCACTTTAAATTCCTGTGCATATATTAATTGCTTAGATGTATGCTAACTAGGATTGCATGACAAGATTAACTCTTAACTTAAAATCAACAATAGCTCACCATGACATGCAAGAGTAAAATAACTGAAAATTGACACACTTGCACATGCCACTCTTAGGGTACACCTCACTTGGTTGCCTCGAACGTGGTCATTGAGTATAAGATGTTTTAGAGGTCGTCCTTTGTCCCAAGATCATAAGTTGCCTCGAAATGGTTGCCTCGATAAAAATGATCTAAGACATTAGGATTACCACTAAAGCGTCCTAACGTTGCTTTAGTGACCATACGTCCCTAAAATCGAATTGACCCGAAAACTCCAACGACGGTGCTCATATTCCTCAATAGTAGGATAGTACTGTCTAAAGGACATTTGCACAATTAAATTCCTTTTTGAGTAGGTAGAGGTTCTTAAGTACTTGCTCTCTTTTAAAAAACAAAACAAAAACTTTTCGCACTTACACTTTCTTCAAAAACAAAACATTTTTTCAAAACCCACAATCACAAAGAAAAGCAAACCTTTTGAAAATATAGTGAGCAAGTACCTAAGAGCCCGTGGATAACCACGGATAGAAAGGGTGCTAACACCTTCCCTTTCTATAATCTACCTCCCGAACCCGAGAAACAATCTCGAAAAGGAATTTTTTATGTGCTTTTGTCATTTCCCTTGTTGGATAAAATAAAAGACGGTGGCGACTCTTGCTTACCGCGACACTTTGCAAAAACAAACGCAAACGCGAACTAGCATTCAAAAACAGTCAGTTCTCGTTCCCACCGACCACACCTTCCATTCCGGAACCCATGGGTAACAATACTGCTATAGCCTTCAGTGACTCTGAAGATCTGATCAACCAAGCCGAATACGAAGGTGAGGAAGATTGTGAGGTGCCAGGGGAATTGGCTAGATTATTACAGCAAGAGGATAGAGCAATTCAGCCTCATGAAGAGCAGTTGGATACAATCAACTTGGGAGCTGAGGAAGACAGAAAGGAAATCAAGATAGGTGCCAATCTAGATCCGAGTGTCAAGGAGCGCCTAATTCAGCTACTGCATTATTATGTTGAGATCTTTGCCTGGTCATACGAAGACATGTCGGGACTCGATACAGACATTATGGTACACCGTCTCCCCACAAGAGAAGACTGTCCACTAGTTAAACAGAAGGTCCGCCGCATGAGACCTGACATGTCTGAAAAGATCAAAGCAGAAGTTATGAAGCAGTTCAATGCTAGATTTCTGGCTGTTACATCCTATCCACAATGGGTTGCTAACATTGTACATGTGCCTAAGAAGGACGACAAAGTCAGAATATGCATGGATTACAGATACTTAAACAGGGTCAGCCCTAAAGATGACTTTCCACTTCCGCACATCGATATCTTGGTCGACAACGCAGCTCAACACAAAGTATTTTCTTTCATGGATGGATTCTCAGGCTATAACCAGATCAAAATGGCACCTGAGGACATGGAGAAAACTACTTTTGTTATATAGTGGGGTACGTTCTACTACAAAGTGATGCCATTCGGACTGAAGAATGCCGGGGAAACTTATCAACGCGCCATGGTAGCTTTGTTTCATGATATGATACATCATGAGATAGAGGTCTACGTAGATGACATGATAGCCCGATCACAAACTGAAGAAGAACACCTGGATCACTTGCAAAAGTTGTTTGTCAGGTTGAAGGAGTACAAGCTCAGGTTGAATCCAAACAAGTGTACATTCGGAGTTCGGTTCGGTAAGCTCTTGGGTTTCATTGTCAGCAACAAAGGCATCGAGGTTGATCCTGCCAAAGTCAAAGCTATACAAGAAATTCCTGCTCCTCGCACTGAGAAGGAGGTTAGAGGTTTCTTGGGACGCCTAAACTACATTGCAAGGTTCATTTCTCACCTAACATCTACCTGTGAACCAATCTTCAAGCTGTTGAAGAAAGATCAGGCAGTTAAATGGAATGATCATTGTCAAATTGCTTTCGATAAAATCAAGGAGTATTTGTTAGAACCTCCTATTTTGATGCCACCCGTCGAAGGAAGGACGCTAATCATGTATCTGACCGTCCTAGAGAATTCAATGGGGTGCGTACTGGGCCAACATGACGAGTCTGGCCAAAAAGAGCATGCCATTTATTACCTTAGCAAAAAGTTTACCGACTGTGAGACCCGATACTCACTGCTCGAGAAAACTTGTTGCACTTTGGTATGGGTTGTTCGTTGGCTAAGGCAGTATATGTTGACTCATACCACTTTGCTGATATCTAAGATGGATTCGATCAAGTACATCTTTGAGAAGCTTGCTCTATCTGGAAGAATGGCTAGGTGGCAGATGATCCTAACGGAATACGACATACAGTACACGACCTAAAAAGCTATAAAGGGGAGTGTGCTAGCCGATCATCTGGCTCATCAAGCTGTCGAAGATTACCAATCCATGAGGTTCGACTTCCCTGACGAAGACATCATGACATTGGACAACGTTGAAGATATCAGACCATATAACGGACCTGAACAAGGATCCCGATGGACCCTGTACTTTGATGGGGCCTCCAATGCACTTGGCAATGGTATTAGCGCGGTACTCATCTCCCCTGAAGGTTTCCATACACCTTTCACTGCCCGACTTTGCTTCAACTGTACGAACAACATGGCAGAGTATGAAGCTTGCATCTTTGGACTCAAGGATGCCATAGACTTGGGAATCAAATCCTTGATTTTGTTTGGGGACTCAGCTTTGATCATCAGTCAGATCGAAAGAGAGTGGGATGCTAAGCATCCAAACCTCATCCCTTACAAAGAACATGTCCTGACATTGTTACCACATTTCAAGCAGATTACCTTCGAGCACTTCCCGCGAGAAGAGAATCAGCTAGCAGATGCTCTAGCTAAAATGTCATCCATGTTTAAACTTAATTGGGATAATGAGGCTCCCAAAATCACTATTGAACGGATGGTCGAACCTGCATATTGTCACAAGATTAATACCGAAGAAGTAGTGGACCAGTTGTGGTTTCATGAAGTCAAAAGGTATCTCGAGGCTCAGGAATACCCCGAAGGAGCTTCAGTCAACGACAAAAAGTTCTTAAGGAGGTTCTCGGCAAAGTTCTTCTTGAGTAATGGCATCCTGTACAAGCACAATCATGATTCTGTTCTGCTCCGTTGTGTGGACAAAGCTGAAGCTGAAAGAATTATGGTTGAATTGCACGAGGGTACCTTCGGCACTCACTCTAGCGGGCATACGATGGCTAAGAAGATTCTACGGGCAGGCTACTACTGGTCTACCATGGAAGCTGACTGTTATCAACACTCCCGCACATGCCATAAATGTCAAATCTATGCCGACAAGGTACACATGCCTCCAGTTCATTTAAATGTCTTAACAGCTCCTTGGTCATTCGCTATGTGGGGAATCGACATGATTGGAGAGATCAAGCCTACAACATCCAATGGACACCGCTTCATTCTAGTGGCCATTGACTATTTCACCAAGTGGGTCGAAGCAGCATCCTTCGCATCCGTTACTAAGAATGTGGTTGCCTGCTTCATCAAACAGAGCCTTATTTGCCGGTACGGTATCCCCAAAAGGATAATCACTGACAACGGTACAAACCTTAACAATACTATGATCACCGCTTTGTACGAGCAGTTCAAGATTCAACATCACAATTCATCTCCCTATCGGCCAAAGATGAACGGTGTTGTCGAAGCTGCAAACAAAAATATCAAGAAGATCATACAAAAGATGACAGTCACCTACAAAGACTGGCATGAGATGTTACCATTTGCTCTTCACGGGTACCGTACCACGGCACGCACATCAACTGGGGCAACACCATGTTCCTTGGTATATGGCATGGAAGTTGTTTTACCTATCGAGGTTTAGATTCCCTCCTTGAGAATCATGAAAGATGATGGTTTGAGTGAAGACGATTGGATCCAAACCCAGCTTGATCAGTTGAACTTAATTGACGAGAAAAGACTTACTATTGTTTTCCACGGTCAGACATATCAAAAACGGATGATCAAGGCTTTCAACAAGAAAGTCAGACGCCAGACATATCAAGTCGGGGATCTGGTAATCAAGCGCATCATCTTGCTGCAAAGTGATCCCAGGGGAAAATGAACTCCTACCTACGAAGGACCATTCGTGATCAAATACATCTTTTCTGGTAGGGCAATGATCTTAACCACCATGGACGACGACGACTTGCTGCACCCTGCGAACACAGACATAGTCAAAAGATACTACGCATAAATGACCCGCTAGGTTGACACACCTAGGCAAAAAAAAAGGGCATCCCAGTGAATCGAAAACCCGAAAGGGCGGTTTAGGCAAAAATTAGGGATAAACAAAAAAAATTGTACACCCGGCAAGTTGAAAACCCGAAAGGGAGACTTGGGTAAAAAAGGGTTTCCCAATGGACTGAAAAGCCGAAAGGGCGGTCCAGGCAAAAGTTAGGGAATTAAAGCGTATGAATATGTCTCGTCGAATCACTTTAAGGATAATCTCTTCACTAGAAAACTTTGAGCTTCTGATCAACTCAGTCATCTTCGGACGAAGCAACAAATGGACAAGATATTCGGAGTTACGAAGGCTATAGCGGAATGGGAACCCCATGGGATTTTTACACACATAGCTATCTTTCTTTGTATAAAATTTTCTTATGACATCATCCTCCTACTAGGATGTCTGTTTCCTTTGTACAAAACACTTACTCAAAGTTAATACAAAGATATCTCTTTCAAAGTACAGGAAACTATTTGCTTTTTTCTTTTACAGTTGTGTTTTTATTTGGAAAAACGTCCAATGATTCATTGATGAACATATGCATTTGAACATAATTACTGTTTACAAATAAACAGGATGGAAAAGAACAATTACTGACAGACTGAAAGGATAGGAAAACGTCTTTAGGCTATTCCATGAGAAATCCCTACAGTACACCATATAGATCCCCAGCGGAGCTAAAACCTTGAAATACATATCCCCAGTGGAGCTAAATTTCAAATCCTTAATTCTCATCAGAGTTTAAACTTCAAACTCCCAATCGCCGGAGGAGCAAAAAATTTGAGTTACAGATCCCCAGTGGAGCTGAAACCTTCATCCCCCATCGAGTCAAGACTTCTGATCCCCAGCGAAAACCATCCAATTTCCCCAGCAAGTTATCTTAAAGCTCGGAAATCAACCAGATAACAGTTAACTTTTGTCTCTCCCCAACCTAGAATAACTTCCCCAGTAGAGTGGCAGACAACCGAAAACTCCTGAACGTACTCTCCAGCAGTAAGCCTTCTTCCCCATAGAGTTTTTACTCCCCAACAGAATGAAGATTCTCATTCTTAATTCCCCAGTAAAGTTGCCAGAGTCTTCATTACTCCCCAGCATGAATTTGTCAGAGTTCTTAATCCCCTGCAGATTGAAGATTTTCATTCTCAGATTCCCCAGAGAAGTCACCAAAATTTTCATTACTCCTCAACAGAATGAAGATTCTCATTCTTAATTCCCCGCAGAAATCATCAGAGTTTTCCCTATTCCCCATCCGAGTAAGGATTCCCTTTGTATAACCCCTCAGTAGAAGTCATCAAAGTTCTCTGGATTCCCTAAGCAGATTGCTCAAGCAGTATGGCATTGTTCACAACAGAATTTTTGTCAATACTCCAACTTCAAGACATGAAGGATCCTTATATCCCCACAGAGGTTGTCAAGTTTTTTTTCAATCTCCAACAGTCACCAAGGATTTCTCATCCTCAGCAATCAAAGATTTCGAATCTCCAGCAGCCGTCAAGGATTTATTTTCCCCGGCAGCAGTCAAGGGTCTTTACTTTCCCCAGCCGCCAAGGATGTATTTTCCTCAGCAAGACAGCTAATCAGCTTACATGCACATACATTACATCCATATATCATAAACATTGATAAAACACATTTATTGCATCATACATTTCATGCAACATAACTTTGTGTTTCAGCTAACGTTTTACCCTTTTCAGGATAAGATTAACAAGCTACCATTAACAATATACAATCATGATACATTACAGATACACTCCAGATGCGGAAGTCATTCTGTTGCTCATTCAGATTCAGATACAGTTCAGACACGCTCTAGATACGGATGTCGTCCTGATACTTATTCAGGTTTCAACTATCAGATACAGATTAGATACGCTCCAGACACGGAAGCCATTCTATTTCTCATTCAGATTCAACTATCAATCTCAAGTTCAGATACACTCCAAACATGTAAGTCATTCTGTCACTTATCTAAATTTCAAGTTTAGAGACGCTCTAGACACGGATGCCATTCTGGCCCTTATTCAGTTACCGATTCAGATACTGTTTAGATACACTCCAGACACGGAAGTCATTCTATTACTCATTCAGATTCAAACTTCAGACTCTAGTCCAGATACGCTCCGGACACGGTTGCCATTCTGTCACCTATTCTGATTTTCCCTAACTATGAGACGCTCCAGACACGGATTCTATTCTATTGCTTATTCAGATTCAACATTCAGATACAGCTTGGATACGCTCCAGATACTTATGTTATTCTATTGCTCATTCAGATTCAGTCTCCAGATACAGCTCATATACGTTCCAGACATGGACACCATTCTGATGCTTATTCTCCTGACTTATAACTTACAACTCAACAAACATTCTTGGATAGAATCTTTAAGCCCATCTCCAACCAAATTCTATCACATCTCCAAATGGAATCTTTAATCCCATTTCCTCAACTACATTTTGATGAGTGCAAATTTACGGGCACTATAGTGTCCAATCATCTTTTACCTTCGAGTCACAAACGGAAAACTCGCCAATCTAACTCTTCAGGTTCAAGAAGATTGAACAGGGGAAGCTGTTGTACCCAAAAATTTTCCCTCTCATATTATCAAGGTTTTTTCCTCAAAAGACCTTTTGGACTCCAGACTGCATTAGGGTTTGCTCAGCTCAAGACATCTCCTTGCACTGTTGACCTGAAATTAGGGTTTGAGTTTGCACAAGGATTTTTGGACCATCAATGCTTCATGTGACTTTAATACACCATCTTGGACCCCTAAGATTACCCATGGCAAGTTTTGAGCCTTGAATCACATTTTTGCCCAGTCAATTGGACAGTTGACCTAAAAATCAACTGTATTGGGGGAAAAGTTAACCATGGCCAATTTACAGTCAAACTTCATAATTTTTTATCAACAACAACATTCTAGTATCCTATGTACCATTTGATCAAGTTTGGACCACAACTCCTCAAGAAATTTGATCAGATCACCAAAAGGGCAAAATGGTCAAAATTAGGGTTTTTGACTGAGAAAGGAAAATTTCTTATTTTTGACCTAGCCAATGACCAATTGGGTTCAAGAATGATTTCAATAACTCAATGGCATCATATTGACCTAATCACATAGTTCAAAAGATCTCAAAAGCATTGAATTGACAGATGAATTTTCCAATCAATTGATCAAAAATCAATTGTACACTGAAAAGTCAAACTTTGACTTTTTGGTCAAAATCAAGTGCCAAGGGTCATAATTCATCAAGATATGTCAAAATGTGAAACTTTTTGGCCAAGAAACCTAATTTTGAAAATTAGGGTTTTAATTTGAAAATTTTCATAACTTAGAATTTTTCTGTTATGGAAATTTCTTATTTTTTCCCAACTTTCCACAACTTTTTCACCATGATGAAATTGGATTCAAAGAAAACTTCCAACATGAAAGTTGTAGTCCTCCATGAAATCTACAAATTTGATTCACAAAGTTTTCCCAAAAGATTCTAGGATCACATGTTATGATTTTGTGAATAGGGGTCCATAAACTTTTTAACTTAGTGAAATTTTGTCCTAGTTTAGGCAGATTTTTGACCTAACTTCATGGCAACTTTTCACCTAGTTCTAAGAGGAATCTTAAAATGAATTTCAAAGATGGATTGTAGAGCATGTTACAAGATTTCCAAAATGTCTAAGAACTCTCCAAGATCATTTATGGTTAGGGAGAATCGAAGAAAAGAAAATGGAAAATTATCACTTTTGTCCAAGGCATTTTTACAATGTTACAAGTTGCAAATCAGTTTCAAACATGCTTGTACTAGTTTTACAGGTCCTAATCCCTTCTACACTCAATAATTAAATGCAAACACATTGGATAATGGTCTTGTTCTGATCTTTGGAGCATTGTACATTGAATTAATCCAAAAATGGCATAAAGTGCATAATACCATTTTCATAAAGCTTGCTTTTACAACTTTGCATTTCTTGAGCCATGGACCTAATCTCTTTTTGCAAACAAGATCCACAGTTATCAGGCAAAGTTTACCAATTATGTGCAGCTAGCAAGCAAGCCTGTACAGGCTTTGACATTGTCACTTCCAACTTTTCTTCAAAAGCAAGAAACTTGCAAAAGTCAAGGGATCTGATCCATCTGATAAAGGCAAGGCTTGGCTTCATTTCAAACAACCTCAGAACATTTTAACAAGCAAGAAACACAAATTCACAACCTCTCAAACACCCTCAAACACAAAAACCCAAGTTCCTGCCCAAATAGGGCATCTTCTGCAGAACCATTTGCAAAACAATATTGGCTCGTGCGTTTTGCTCTGAAACACTTCAAACACATTCCCTACATCACACCTAAGTTGTTCAGGCCTTTGTCTTGCATCTGTGAGCTCAGTTTCAAACTTCACCATTTTCATTTTGAAGGTTTGTAGGTTGACTCGTGCAGCAAGATTCAGGCAACTTCAAGGCAAGTTGAGCATTGGGATAGCTTAAGGGGACTTCAAGGAAGCTCACAAGAACTTCAGGCCTCACTCAAAGTTCCCACATTGCCATAATCCAAACTCAACTGAACAAGGTATTTGCCAAGTTTCTATCTCTCTATTTAGGCATCCTTAAGCTTAGGTTTGTGAAGCAAAAATGTAGTCCTCAACATGCTTAAGTTGTACATATGCATAGATTCCATTTATATTAACTGAGCTAAGAGTATTTGGATGTTGAACATGATGGAAAAAACTAGGTCAGAAATTAGGGCCATTAAAAATCTCTCTGATCTTTGAGAGTTAGGTCATGTTCTTTATATCATTGGAATCGTGTGATCATGAGCTACATTTTTCATGTTGTAAGTTTTTGATATTATGCAAAGAATAGCAAGAACAGGATTTGAAGGCAGAACGCACGCGTTTGGTCGTTTGCCTGGAGGACAGGGATGAAGCTGGCTGGGCCTGGGCGCCTTGGGCCTGTTTCACTTTTCACACCCCCTATTTTGCTTTTGCATCCCCCTGATCCATATTTTGTTATTTTTCATATTTTCTTGTTATTTTTATATTTTTGACTCTTTTTTTTTCTTCTGAACATTAAAAAATCTCAAAAATATTTTCTTAAATTTTTGCATTTTATTTTATTTTTTTAATTATTTTTATGGCATAAAAATACTTTATTAGGTTAAATAGAATTTATTTTTCTTAAATAAACTTGTAAATAATATTAAAATACTTAAATATTTTATTTTATTATATTATACACATAAAATATTATTTTCTCACATATTTTAATTTTTAATATTTATACATAATATTACTATTATTTTTCTTAAACAAAAATGGACAAATAAATAATTAGAAAACCATATTTTCTATTAAAACAAAAACTAGGGTTTCCCCTTTCAAAAATAATAACATTATTTTTTCTTATTTTTAGGACTTTGATAATATTATTTTCTCATACATAAAAATAATTATAAAATATTTTTGCATATTTACATTTTTATTGCATATTTAAATATTTGTTTATTTATTTATTTGTACAATAAATTCAATTGAGTTGTAATAGTAAATTAGGATTTTATTTTGTGCAAATATCCCCATTTCAAACTTGTATTCCCCTTCCCATAATATTGTTGTAATAGTTTATATTTACTTTACACAATTTATCGCATTATATGCATGTTTAGTAAATTAGGGTTTGTATGATAAGACAAAATCAAACAAATAGCATGACCTAATACAAGACAAAAATGCATGAAAAATGACAACACCTTGCACACAAGCACCCTTAGGGTTTCACCCACTTGGTTGCTTTAAAACATGGCCATGGTATGCATGCTAGGTATCTTGGCAAAACAAAACACAACAAAAAGATCATAGTCCCTCGATGGCGCTAGACAAGTTGCCTAAAACAAATGATCTTAAGTCCCTAAAAACTTGCTAAGATGCTTGGCAATATTGTTATCATAGTCATACGATGACCCACGCCCGTCCCGTTTAACATCCAAAGATAGGTTTATCTACCAAAATAATGGTAGGTTAACAATGTCAAAGGAATAAGAATGTATAGAAAAGACTTTTGAGTAGGTAGATGCTTCTAGTTACTTGATCAAATTTGCAAAACAATCCTTGCTATTTTCAAACAAACACACACATTTCAAAATAATTTCCAAACAACTTTCAAAAATTGAAATATTTTTCAAAAGACAAACATCTTTGTATACATTATTACAAACAAGAATCATTACAAAGATTTCCTAAACAAAGGTCTCTTTTCAAAATTCTTTCAAAACCACACAAAGCACCATTTCAAACAATTTAAAAAGCAAAGTAAGTGATCTAAAATAAGTAACTAAGAGCACATGCAAAACCATGGATGAATAGGGTGCTAGCACCTTCCCTTTTCATAATCTACCCCCCGAACCCAAAAACAATCTCAAAGGTCTTTCCTGTGCTTTTTTACCTTTCCTTTTGGATAAAATAAAAGTCGGTGGCGACTCTTGCTAAATCGCAATATTTGCAAACACAAACGCAAAACCTCAAGTCAGTTCTCCCACCGCATCACAATTAGCTTCAAAAGTAATATGTTGGAAAGAAAGACATAACAGTAGAAAGTGTTTACCTTGGGTGAAGGTTTCACAGAAGGGTCTCCTCCTTTTGCGCTTTCAGCGACTTTCTTAGTGACGGTCCTCTTGACCGCTAGAAAATAAACAAGGATAAATTAGATGTCGAACGATTAGATTGAAGACGATAAATACATTTGCTTTGAGAAATAAGATTACTCTTTTTTATCTTGTTAGAGACTAGCAAAAACGCCTCTTGAAGGTGAGCAGCGAAGTCTTTTTCGTCAAAAAATTCTTCGTTATAATACTGCTTCCACCAGTTCTCAAAAAGAGGCAAACACAGGAAATTGAGATTGAAGTCGAACAGCGTTAGTACGATTCGACCAATGTACCTACCAATATGCTTGGTAGCAGCATCCTGAGTAGTCTGCATTGTAAAACATCAAAAGCTTTTCTCGAGAGTATATTGGTGAAGGGGTCTAGATAATACCAAATTTCTGAGAGATAAGATTCGGTTGATAAGAAATTAAACTAAGTTGATTCTTAGAACTCTTGAATCTCAGAGGCATGATTCTTGGTCGAAGAAACGACTCCTAGATAGCTACATATTCATCCATATGGTCATCTTCGTCAGACGAAGGATATGGTCGAATGAACCATTCTGGCCCAACCTTTCTATTAGCAAAGGGAGCCATGGTTGAAACAAATTACTTCTGCTTTGCAAACATCATTACAAAGCTGGTAAACTCCTTTTGGAATTGTTGACCTTCGTCAGTTGGAGTCAACAGGACTAGTCTAGTCCCTTCGACCCTCCTATTCAGGACCTTTGGAGCCCTATCGTTAATCTTATTCTTCTGCGAAAGAAAAGATTCAAAAGTGGCATTTAGCCAAATTTGCATAAGCCAAAAGGGGTCGAAAAGGAGTAAACTCGCCTTGTCTCAAATAACCTTAAGTTGAGTCACACCATTGCTGATAGACTCATACAGGTTGGCTAGAATTAACTCAGCCAGACAGAGAGGATAACCATGGTGAAGCTGTGTTGCAAGAGTAAGCATTTTCTTAGTCACTTGAAGTGACTTGGTACAAAAAACAAAACGAGATAACCACAAAGCCAGAAAATCTATGTGCCCCACTTCAGAGACAGTGGTACTCGATTTGTCGTGGAAATGATTGATGAATATGGTATACATGGGCTTCATGGCCGAAAACCTGATAGGATCTTCAAACAGGTCCTCAGGGTCGAAGTACTCACCCGTTGGTCGAAGACCAGTAATGGCGGCTATATCGAAGAGAGTTGGAGTTACCATTCCACAAGGCAAATGGAAGGCAAAATGTGTGTTGTCCCAGAAATACAATGAAGACACCAGCATGAGAGGGAAATAAGCTAGCCAAGTCTTCGGCAACATGATCAAGTCATAGATCCCCATATCTTTCCAGATTTGGGGTTGTACTTTTCCCATCTTGCTCAGCCATTATGAGTATTCTGAAGTAAGACTAGGGCAAGATCAAAAGATACTATTGCCCTTGTTCATAAACTGAAGGTTGGTATCTTCCTTCGTTTGAGGATGTTGTTGATTGGTAGGAGTTGCATCTTCAAGATCATTCCTGAGTTTCTTCGCACAACCTATAGGCTTGAGCCTAGGGTGAGTTGGGAAGAAGTTGTTATTTTGTTTTGGGTTCTCAAAATATGTAGACAATGGGCAAGACATAGCATACATCTGCCCAGAATACCTAACAGGGATAAGCAACTGGGAGTCATAAGCATCACGCCACTCTTTGGCCATGGGTTCAAATACGACCCTTCGTTCCCCAGTTGAAACAGGTACAGGGTTAGTGGAGAAAACCTCTGGTTGTCTTTGGAGATCAGAAACGTTCTTAGTTTTTGGATTGTTGGGTGCATTGGAAAGGAAATTCATGGCTGAAAGTAGTAGTGAAAGAGCGAAGAAGATGAAGTTGTTAAGTTTTTTTCTTTGCAAGAAAGTGAAGAATACTAGGAGTTGTAAAAGAATTCCCAAAAGAGGATTCGTCTATTTATAGTGTTCGAGAAGGAGTGTTTTTCCCCAAGATTATTTAATGCTGCAGAGTTAGTGGGGCACGTGGCGAGCGTTAAAGCGGTTATCGTACGAGTAATGAAAATGTTTGCCATAGTTTCCTAGGTTGTAGGGATAATGACCATCATGGCAGCGGGGTAACGGTTGATTGACAGCGATGTGTTGGAAAAAAGATAATGATGACTCTGAATGCCAGCAGGGGTTGGTAGAAGGCGAAAAGCACACAAGCAATTTCTGTGGTCAAAGAGAAGATAAATATCGAATGGGAATCTCAAAGAATAATCATCTCTCCTTGCGTCGAAACTGATATTCTTGGGGGGCAATTTGTTAGCTCCTAAATTTGACACCTACAACAAGTTAGTCTTATGGGCCAAAAATAGATTGAACAAATCTAAAGTTGGAAAGGCTTCGACAAAGTAGAAAAGTACTTAGAGAAATTCTAAGTTAAAATGAGTCTTCGGAGAAAAAAAGGTTCTCGATCCCTTCGACTGAAGGGACCCCAAGGTCTTCGACTAGAAGGAAACTTCGTATCTGCACCAGAAGATTTTGAATTTGAAGAAAGGAGGGAAAAGCAGTTCGATTGGCAGTTGAGGAAAGCAATGTGGCATGAAGAGAGGGGTCGAAGCGCATGCAGAAGACACTTGTCTTCATCCTAGAGCAAGGCAACTCCTCGACGGTTACCTAATTTTAGTATAAATGTAGAAAGTTTATGTAGATTTCTGTGTGTTCAAATGATCGTACAAATTATTCAATATTATTCAAGTACCCGCTGTGAGAAAGAATACTGAAAAATGTACGTTTGAAACACCACATTTTACCATCAAAATATTTTACTTCTCTCTTTACATTTCTTGCCTTTTTATCTTATTTGCACTTTATCTGCACTTTTACCCAGATTCCTGCGCCTAAACTCTCCTCAATCCCTTTTTTTCTATTTACTTTCTACACTCAAACTCATCTCTTTCCCAGTCGAGCGTGCGTTCTTCACCCACATTAGCATTTATGTCCAAACAACATCAAAAATTAGCATATGTCCTAGGATCAAACTGATTGATCCTGCGAGTAACAAAAAAATTACCCTTTTTAAAAGATTAGCGGTTGTTTGCCAGAAAACACGGTGAACAGTGCTCATATATTCAAATTTCTGTTGGATATTTTCGGATATACATCTCCAAAAATATCATTGAGTTGTTAAAAAAAATTCTTCATATGAAAAATTGACTTTAGAGATGCATCACCGAACTAAATTTAAACAAAATTTAGTATTTGATATGTTCGGAGATATATCTCCAGATTCACCCAGAGATATTTTCGAATTTTCAGAGGTACACTCATAATGCAAGGATGCAATGAAAAATTGCCCAAAATTAGATATACCCGACTTATAAAGACCTCCAAGGACGATTTTACAACTTTTAAAGATATCCAAGCAACTCATTTCTTATAGTTTTTCTTGTAATGAAAGCTCAAATTAGTCACTCACTCATTCTCAACATAAATGATTTCTTTGTTAAAAGTAGTTTTTTTTTTTAATTATTGATTAATTTCAATTTTCAATTTAATGTTGACTATAGCTACTTAATTGTATCATCTAACTAATTACTTATGTCACTCTCATCTGAATATATATTTCACTTTGCAATTATAGTAAATGTTAACACAACAATACATATTAACAATATTTTGATTAAAAAAATTCCCATTTATACACATCTTTGTGTAAATTACTTAACTAGATTTACTTTCTATAGGAAGGTGGAAGTATTATAATAGAAGGAAGAAAATCACAGGCCAGAGAAGAGAATATACATATACAGAAAATGGCACACAATGGGTAATGGTAGGAAAGAGCCACAATAAATTGAATCAACGTAATCTAACAATAAGCTTGCCTATGATACATTACAGTTAGGTACAACCAGCCATGACATCATCACGATGGGGGTGAAACAGATCTGGTGTTCCGTCCAAGGCCAAGGCCTAAGCCGGCAGGAATGCTGTCATTTCTGGTTTTGCCTTGGTTACTATGACTACAATGTGAAGAATGAACATGACCATTACTATGCCCATGATGTGTTTTTGAGTTGCTACTGTTTGAATTCACATTAATAACAACATGACTATTTCCATTGCCCTTTGCGTAATCAGAATGAGAATGTGGCTCTCCGTTTGTTATGTTTGAGCTTCTTGTCATGTGCATCATTCCTATACCCTCCTCTGAGTTGCTTGATTCTTCAAGACACTCCAAGTCTTCATTGTATCCATTGATCAAGAAATCAGAACAGTTCTTCTTGATGCCGTGATCATACGGGTTTCTGAATCTACCACCTGGACCTCTGAGGTAGCTATACCGCATTGCATTTGCCATTTCGTTTGTTGTAATATTGCGTGATATCTAAGAAAAGAAAATAACGGAAAACAAAAAGCACAAAAGACATAAGTCAGATCAGAAGAAATGAAATTTTTTAAACATCGAAAGGCTTATTGTAAGACATACCTGACTAGCCTGAACAACTGTCAAGGCAAACACTCCGAAGAAGAGGAAAAAATCGGCAATAAGAAATGATATTGCACCAATGTGATTTTTACCAACATAATTAATCCATAACCCAAATGAAGAAGGAGCAAGTGGATCAGTTAGTACTCCTGCATTAAGAATTTTGGTTTCTATCAGCAGTTTAAATTGCACAAAAATTAACAAAGTAACTACTCTGTGTTGACATACACATACTTGTAAGACAAACTCCACCAGTAACCAACATTGCAGAAACTTCGAGAACAAGAAAAGCAAAGAAATCCCATTTATTTTTCTGCAAAAATAGTGTAACATCAGGATATTTTGTCTGCTGAGAAGGGAAAACCCAGTCATTTCAATCAGTCCGAAAAATAAAACCGCCCATTAAAAATTAAGGATAATGGAACAAAAATGGCATTGAGGTAGGATTAGCAACCACCTTCGTCACTCTAGTAAAAAGATGAGATACAATTAATAGTCTAGCCCAGCTTACTAAAATGATTTACTGGACATAAATGGTTTGTTGTAAAAACGAATTCAAATAAGTCGTCTTACACAGTATATTTTAGTTATAGCTATTTAACGAACAATTAAACTAAAAAGTCACCAGCATCTCCACTCAAACAAGACTGACTGACCTAATCTGTTAGCACGGTACAAATCCCCATGGCAAATATAGCTCCAAATAAGGACTTACACTTAAAAAAGTGCATCAATGCATTTATTGATCTGTGGCGTGCTTCATACTTGAAATTCATACAATGTATAAAGCATGTTTGCAAAGGAAAACAGGGGAAAAGCCTAGAAGTAAAAGCATATCTAAACTAATTTCCCTTGCCCGCCAACCTTTTTTTTACCGTCAAAGTCAATGACAAAATAAAAGCTTAAATATTCCACAAAATTTCAAATGCAAAAGCATGTAAACTAAAAATCCATCCAGAAGTACCTTGCCAATACAATTAGATACCCAAGGACAATGATGGTCAAATTGCTCCACACAACGATCACATGTAGAACAATGTTTCGCACGCAGAGGCCTGACAATCTAAAGAAAAAGCAACATAAAATTGACTGCAAAATTATTTGAAGCAGAAGATGGACGGAAATGTATAATGTGTGTGAGTGATACTAATTGCTGGAGATAAGGCTTCAATCAAAAGAAAGCAAAAGAACCTTGCACGTTGCACAAAGTTGGGACCAATTTCCAGCTAGCAAAGCAGGATTATTTATCTCAATCTTCAAAAGAGGCTCCTGCCACAAACAATTTGAACATTTGAAGTCATTGGCATATACATTTAATATATATTTAAAACACAGAAACTGACACACTGATAAGGTAAAAACTGCAGAAGGAAATAAAATCAAAATATTGTAGGTCTGCGAGAATCAAGGTATAAATAAGGTATAGCTATAGCAGAATAAAACTCACATCGTCCTTTGTACTCTGGGTGTCATGCCCATTCGTTCTGATATAACCCGGATCCTTGCTGTCAAATAAATCAGGAAAGACTAAGAAAACAATGAAACAATAAAGCTGAAAAATATGGCAGGTATTAAGAAACAGTTGTAACTAGATATTCAAAAAATCAACAGCTGAAGAATGAACTGCTGATATACATGTGTATCTATGGATAAGTTGACACTATATTTATTACATCGTGACCATCATACATTACAAACCAATGCTACCTTGAAGTTCCATCAAGCTTGTTATCTTGAGAACTTGAACACAAATGACGGGGGAAATTGTTGAAAAAGTTCCAATCCACATCAAATAGTTACAACTTACAAGACTGATCTTAAGAAACGTTCACCTAGAGTGTAAAAAAAGCAACTTGGGGAAAATACCCAGTAAAGCAAGCATCATTGGATTTTAGATGGTCTGGTTTCAGCCATATTAATGAGTTTCGTAAATGATCATGATAGAAAGACCAGAAATTGAAGGTAAAAAACTGTAGATTATTACGGCAAATGGTTGAAGGTAAACAACTGTGTATTGTGGCTGAAAATGGTTGAGCTTAAAGCTCTTATAATGGTGGGAAATCCAGAAAAACAGAAGTAAACCAGAGTTCTATGAATCCGTAAAACAGAGAGAAAACTCTCCTAACTGACCCTAACAACTTTCTTGAATGATTCAACTTTCCCCTCTTTCACTAATGACAGAACCTTCCTAAAAATCAGGAAATATTCCCAACTGACTCCTACTCACACTTCTTCTACAACTTCCTAGAAGGTGTGCTCATATAGAGTGGGCCCAGTGATAGGGTCAGTTAGCTAATATTGAACCTCGGTGTCCTATCATTAACACATCCTATAGAACAGCCTTCTCCTCAAGGGTAGCATGAGGATATTGATCTTTTATTCCATTTTCAGGTTCCTAAATTACGATCTCCTTGTTTCCTTCCCATCTTGTGACCTTTCTTGTCTGCGAAGTGCTCATAGGGCCATGCTAAATGGTTTCCCCCACTCAACCTTTCCATCCTTTGTCACGTGGCTTTGCAGCTTCGTCGCTTGACGCAACCAATCAAAACTATTTGTTATTTCTTTCCAATCAAAGATTACCTTGCCAAACCCTTGCAATCAAGCCACTCGCAAAATCATGTCCAACACCTTCCAACTCTAAGGCCTCAACCCTGGTGGAAAATTTTCCAAACTGATTTTCCAGCCCCTTACACTTCCCTAGGGACGAATCTGGCATTCCCAAGTTTTACACGTGTTACCATGTTCTGGTCCAACAGAAGTTGCAATGCCGCTGCCATCGAGGGAATATAAAGTTGCATTCCCTTCACCATCCTCAAAGAGTGGACTTTAATGGAGCTTCTTTGTCCCCCTTGGCCTAGATCACTGGTACCTCTAGTTCGTCTTTCACGGCTTCGACGGAGCTGCTTTTCTGCACACTGATGCAGAGAGTGGTAGTGTTCCTCACATCTGTGATTGGTTGTTCCCCGTGCTCAGCTTTGCAAGTCAAACCTTTATTGAACCACGGTTTATCCACCCCATCAAATCCTCCTCATTGAACGAGGGTGTCTACTTTCTTCACCATCATCTTCAATTCTAACTCCAATTCATCATTTGGAGGTGGAATTGATATCTCTGGTATGGGACGATTCAGTAGCTTCCCAAATTCCATCAACCTGCTGTGACGAATCCCTCCAATGCTTGTCGCATCAAATCCTCCATGGTCTCCAATGCATCTACACGATTGCTCATCTTTTGCACTGGCTCCTCTCGAATAATCCAGCAGGACGGACCAATGATAGAGACCAGAAATTGAAGATCAACATCTGTGTATTATTACTACACGTGGTTGAGCTTAAAGCTCTTACGATGGTGGAAAAGGGAGAAAAACAGAAGTAAACCAGAGTTCTATGAACTTCTAACTAGAGCTAGGCTCTTAAACCAGAGAGGAAACTCTCCTAACTGACTTTAACAACTTTTTAGAATGACTCTGAATTTTCACTCCCCTTCTCTTATAACAGAACCATCCTAAAAATCAAGGAATATCCCAACTGACTCTGACTCACACTTCTTCTACGACCCTTCTAGACGGTGTAAACATGTAGTGGGCCCAATGATTGGGTCAGCTAGCATATTGGGCCTTGTCCTATCAGATCATACAGTCAACCTATCCTAAGGATAACTACTACATTAGATTAGACATGAATGCATAGCATCTAGCTATCGTAACAGTGGAAGGGAAAATGTAATTCTTAGTTTATCACATTAGACTTCACATGTATATAAAATAAAACGCTACATTTTGGATAATCAAAAAATGACAAGATGGTTGACTTTTGCACGGAATGAGGAAAGAACATTTCCCTACAGACACATGAAGCAACTTTGCCCAAACCAATAAAATACCGCAGAAACAATCTCCTCTATACAGAATCACAAGGAAAAGAGGATTAGTATTGCCAAAAGTTAAACTACAAATTGTTTTGTTAAGCTTATATTGGCAATACGTCATAAGAATTGCATGGTTCAAACCACCAAGTTTTTTCCGTTTTTAAAATCATGTCATATCATATATTACTACCCCCGTCATAATTGGATGATACAAACAATCTCTTAAAAACCTTACAAAGATGAAACAGTGTCATGTTGCGGTTTTATAAATTAAGCTCTGGTCCTTATAATATAATAGCCTAGAGGATATTCATGGGAAGGTGAATAGTTATGAAGTCCATCATACTCACCTGCTACATCTATAAAACGTCACCAATCCAACAGTAGCAAGTACCACTCCAAACCATGCAAAAAGCCCAGATGCAGCTGTCAGCTTTGGCATATTTGTTGCTGACAGAAATGATGGAAATAACAGTCAGATGGTCATGAAAAAAGGCATAAATATACATGAAGGTGCCCACACAAACACATAATTGATTTCAGAAGTGGAAGCTGAAGTAGATACCCAAGATGACTGAATGAATATAGGTGACCAATAGCACAAAAATTATGCACCAAAGTACAGGAGCAAGTCCTAACTTAGATATCTTTCCAAGGCGGCTGTTAGCGTCAAAGCGTTTGTCAAGCAGCCTTCGGGCATTTCCCTACAAAACAGATTTAGCAAGAAAAGTGTCATATATATATAAGTGGCAAACATATGAACCAAATATAGTGAAAATATTTGGCAGATCTATAATCAATCATCAAAGCAAAATGGTGGTATTGTAAAGAAGCAATAAAAAGAAAAATCATAATAAAGATGCAGATGTAACGCCTTTACTTAAAGAGCCAGGTAACTACTTTGTTAGAACCTCACAAACAACCATAGTCATACAAAACAAGGGCACAACCTTTTGTTGTAAAAACTGCGAAGCATTTGGAAGGAAAGATATTCTCATATTCAGCATTTTCACTTCAGTAAATACTCTTTTTTTCCAGAGTCAATATAGTGGGCTATATATTTTATATTTTGTAAGGAATAAGATATAAGAAGCAATACGACTTTTAATAGCATATCTTTGAGCCTTTGACAAATCATTTTTTTAACATCTAAGAAATCCAGAGTAGAGATGGAATATGATTAACTAGTATAAAATCATAAAGAAACTAACTGCATGCACGCCTCACTCATCTAAACGATATCTTCTTGTAACGGGAGAGGATAATCCTGTAATAGTGGTCCAGAAGTGAATATACGTTATTGTAGAAGCATATATGTTTTTACTAATACCAATGGCATTTCTCCGTAGATTTTGCACATTACTACAGGAAATACATTTCTCCGTAAAGAAAACACACGTGAAAAATCTATTTAAGCACATATTCCACAAATTCAATGAACACAAATCTTTTCAGAAAAGCTAGCCAGTCTCATTTTCAAAACCATTGGGTGGGTGGGGGCGGAAAGATCAAAAAGATGGATGGGAAAATTCCATCCAAATGGCATTAATAAGAAAATTAAAATATGTTGGTTACAAAACACCTACAAGGAAAAAAGCAACTTGTCTATGATTCTTATCAGAAGCAAGCTGTGCTGGTGTAAGGCCAGTATTTTCGGTCATCACCAGGTCTTCCTTTTTGCCAGCCTGTACTAACACAGTACAGGCCTCCAAGTTACCTCGAATAGCAGCCCAATGGAGAGGAGTGCAACCTGAATAAAGCAGGGAAAATAGAAGAATAATGTCTTATACATCAAAAACATTTCATAATTTGTACCAGTGTATGAATAATTTCAGCACAATAAAGAGTTAAGAGTAGAGCATAAGAACATACCCTCTTTATCCTGACGCCCCCGATGTCCATCAAGAAATAACAGAAGACGTATAGAATCAGCAAAACCTTTGTAAGCAGCCCTAAAATTGAAGGCAGAAGAGAATAATCGATTCAAGCACTTTGAAAGTGGACTCGCATGTCTTTCACTTAATTTAAGCAGAAGAGTTTAAAATTTCAAATCCAGGGGAGTGTGGAGGTGTAAAACAAGATAAATAGCACAAAAGAAACCCGTTATTAACTAGCACTGGATGTTACAAAATTTATCAATCAAAAAAAAGAAAAACTAGTGTAACATTAATGATATTATCCAGGCAGGCTCCGAAAAACAAAAAAGAAACAACAAAAATAGATGAGGTTATAAAAAACAACAACCGAGTCTTGCCCCACTAGGTAAGATAGGCTGTTTGGATTAGACAATGCCCTAATTCCCTGTGATCAAGTTCAAAAATAGATCATTAACCTCTAAATATGTCCCAACAGTTGGCCTATAGTTGTGTTAGTCTCCCTTTACATCTATAACTCTTTTGGGCTACTGTCTATGTGCCCAACTTTCCTTACCGGAGCTTCTACATGTCTTCTTCACACATGTGCATATCACCTAAGACAAGATTCTATCATTTTTTTCTACAATGGGAACTATATCAATTTTCTCTCTAAAAAATGTATTCCTAATCATAACATATCTTGTGGTCCATCTCTACAACAATGAGTTTACTTTTTCATTGAGGTCGTTATCCCAACATTGAGTCTCAAACAACATTGTTTGTCTTATAAGTATAATGAGCATTGCTACAAACAAAATTTAAATCATGTATTCCATGTGCCACTTGGCAAACTAAATTGAATATTATCCTTCGTGACGGGGTACATTACATGAACAAATCTGACAAGGAAATTACACTGTGTTTTAGAAAAAACTTCATATTAAAAGAATTATCCAACAAAATTGAAGACCTGCTTGATTTTAAAAGAGTTCCCAAATATGTTTTTCAACATGGGGAAACTGAGACCAACTTCCTAGACAGTATTTTCACTAAAACTTTGCCGAATGCATCCCTAGCTTCATTTTTTTATTCATTGACCAAGCCAATTACACTAGTAGGATTCCATAAATTGGTTGTTGAGAGACACATACTGAGCAATGAATCCGTTGGTATATCATCTCACAAAATGGGTGTTTGAATGTGGAATAGAATGTAACGAAAAAAGAGAAATTAAAACATTCATAAATTAGGAGGAAAAAAAGGTTGGTTTGAGAAATTATCAATTACCAATGCAGGGGGCTTCTTCCATCATTATCAGGAACGTCAGGGTCAGCATTCCATTTTGAAACAACATAGTAAAGGAAAGCCGTCTGACCATATTGAGCAGCAACATGTGTTGTCTGCATTCGTGTTAATTAAAATTAGTTAAATTGACATTTATTATCCCCCACTCCTGCTTGAGGTGGGAGGATTGAGACTAAAACTTGGCATAAGTAACCAGATATGGAGTACCTAATTTGAATGATACATAACATAATTGAAATTCCACACCCCACTGATCTCCTGAATAAATATAAATATAAACAAAAACAGTATGACATCAAACAAACCTGATACCCATTCATGTCAGCTGAATTCACTCGTGCGCCCTCTTGAAGTAAAAGCTCTGCAACCTGAATAGCACCCCGTACCGCACTCCAATGCAAGGCTGTCTGACCAGTATGATCTGTTGCATTTATATCTCCGCCATGCTGCCAATCAAGACCAACACGAAACAAATTAATACCAAAAACCACCAACCAACTCTGTACATTACATAAAGATAGCAAATAAATTTCCATACTTAATATATCATTCAAATTTCAAAAATGAAACATACACAAGAACATCGAATTGAAACAAAAATAAATAATATATTAAATTTCCATTAACATAACATAAACATGATCAACAAGCAGAACCAAGCTACCAACACAAAATCAAACTACAAACAACAAGAATCATCAATTCTTTTTCAGTATCCTTTTTAAACAGCAATTATAAAACTATTAATTAAGAAAGTAGTAGCGCGCAATGGAAGAAAAGCTTAAAAAAGAAACAAAGCAAAACTCAATTCAACAAACCGATCAAAGAACCTCAATGATGTACTGAGCAGCGGCAGTTCGGTTATTGAGTGCCGCCCACTGAAGCGCGTAGTAACCCAAACCATCAGGCTCGGTAACGAGACACCCCTCTAGCTCCACCAATCTATGTAGCTTCTCCAAATCCCCATAAGCCGCGGCAGTATAAACGTCGTTCCGGAGACTATCTTCGGAGACTTCAGCGGCGGAAGACGACGGAGTGGATTGTTGGTCGCGTAAAAGAACCTCGTCGACGACCTCGATCTCGGATGACATGGCGAAGAAGTGAGAAATTGAAATTGGAGCGTGGAAGGGGAAAGGGGAATCGGGGAAATGGAGAAGGGATTGAAATGTTAGGGTTTTTGTTGAAGGAAAGAGGGAAGAAGGGTCGAGAGGGTTTGGGTGATGGCCGTCCCTGTTGACCCTCTCAGGACGAACGAATCAAAGACGCGACAACAGCTAGGTTCAATTATTTCATTTCATGGGAATTTTGAAGATGCATAAACCACAAATATGTGTCTTTTTTATTTTGGTAAATGCTCGTAAATGTGATTTCTTTTTAAATAAGCACAATTTTCAAAAAAAAAACTTCCTCAAATAACCGATGTTTCACCAAATATACCAAAATAATCACGTTATAAGTCGCAAGCTCCTATGTCATATCATGCACTTTGTGCATATGCATTATCCTTGTAAAGAGGAATAATCTTTCAGTGTGGTTATTTATTTTTATTTATTTAAAAAAAAAATTAACAAAATAAATAAAAATAAAAATATTTTATAATTATATTAATAAAAAAAAGAAATTATACAATAATTGGAAATATTTTTAATGACAATCCCCTCCACTTAAACGTCCACTAATAAAACAATAACGCTCTTGTATTTGTATTTGAGGTGTTTGGGGTATATTCTGATTCGCTTGATGCAGAGGTGTTTGATGTGATGAGTCTTAGGACAACAGTTATATCATATAACTCGTCGATCATTTCATTCTAGCTTGCAGTGCTTCCAAAGAGATTAGTGTCCATGTTGTCGAAGTAGAGTCATGTTGGTTAGGTTACGTGTAGGTGGGTGGGTGGTTGGTAGAATTGGGTTGAAGAATAATTTTGGAAACGAAGCAATAGTTCTTGTCGTGTTTGAAAGATATGTGATGGTTGGGTGTTTCGATGGTGTGAAGTTTGATTGTATATTGGTTGGGTATTATGGTGGGAATGAGAGATATCATATGTATCATTGGTATTATAGTAAGATGTGTTGTCAATATATTATTGGTGGCGGTCCGTGTCATGCTCTTGATTTTGTCTTTGTGTATATGACTTTAATGGTTGGCGAGTTTGGATGGATGTGGTGGTGTTGGTTGGGATTTTTTACAAGGACCAAAACCCAACCAAAAGAAAAGGATCAAAAAGGTTCTTTAGAATAAAGAAGATTTATGTGATTCGACTACTGATGTGGTCGACCTATGACCCATAAAGATTCTATAAGTATTCGACTACTGATGCAGTCAACCTAGAGAGATTCTACAAATAAATAATTGGGCTTGAAAACAGAAGCAGTCAGCCAGGGAAGACCTCATAAGTCATTAAGCCCAAAAACGTTAAAAGGCCCAAAAGATCCATCAAGCAAGCGAAGCGTTTTAAAGGGAAACAGGGAGAACATGGACTCGAGAGTACGAATGGAGAACGTGAGATCATGGAGAGGATTTACAAGATACACGTGGCGTACAAAGCGGTGAAAGTCGATAGAAAGTAGTTATTTTTGTGTATTATAAATAAAGCACTTAGTGCATAGTGTTAGAGGTTCAAACTTTCACATTCATATACGCTAGTCACTCAGAGTACTCAAATGAACAAGCGAAATGAGTCAAGCTAGGGCAATGTATGTTTAAATTAACTCATTTTCAACTATTTTGATATTATGACATTTATGTTTACAGTTTAAAACCCTTTCCGTTTTATTTTACGAGTCTTGCTTTATTATTTATCAACTCGTTTGGCACCAGTCGAATGGATCTTTTTTTAATACACTTTGTGAAAACACTCAAAAACTAGAGCACTATACTGAGATTCTCTGGTCGATCTCGCTAATAAACTTTTGTTAAGAGACCAACATTGTTTACCAAAATCAGAGGTAAACAAATTGGTACGCCCGGTGGAACAAGGCTAATAATTACGTATTGGTGTTTGGTTTTACAAAGTTTCTTATAGTTTATTGTGTGTGTGTGTGTGTGTCTCTGTGAATTTAAGAAGTGGTAAACATTTTACAAAGTCTAAAATGTCACGCTCTAACACAAACACTGCACATACACAAATTTCTACACAAAATGTGGATGTCATACCAGTGAGTGCCACAACTCAAATCGCGACAGTTTTATCTCTCGTGAGATTGACTGCTGATTATGGTTCAGTGACAACAGTCATAACGGTAGAACCTAGGTATAGGGTATCGCCATTTGACCCAAATCGACCACTTTTTCCAGGGGGGTCCAGGGTCATCATGTGTCCCTTATCAATATGGTATGCCTTATTCCATGATGGTTAGTGTTGTACCCCAAAATTTTCCCTCTCATATCTCTCAAAACATGGCAAGAAAAATCTCCAAGTGGTTCAAGATTGCTCAAGAGTTGGACAGTCAAGCTATCTCCTAAGGCAGTCAACCTCAAACTAGGGTTTTGTGTTGCATCAATATCCTTGAGTCCAAATGACCTCAAGTTCTCCCCAATGTCCTAATACGTTCTCAAGATCATCCATGCCAAGTTTCAAGCCTTGCAGAGGAAGTTTGCTCAGTCAATTGCTCAAAGGGTCTAAAAATCGATTGTGCTAGGGCAAAAGCCAACTGTGACCTATAAACAGTCAAACTTCAATATTTTTTGTCAACATTCTCATTTTTAAGGATATTTCATCATTGGATCAAGGGTTGATCATGATTCATCAAGGATTGCTCAAAATTCATCAAGACTCAAAAGTTGCTAAATTAGGGTTTTGCAGGAAAAGTCAACTCAACTTTGACCAATCATAACTTTCTCATACTTTATGAGAAATGAACCATCCAAATCTCATTTTGAAGAGGATTAAATTTCCTACAATCCATCTTCATAACCCAAGACCAGAAAATGCACTCACAAAAAGTTATAAATTTGGACATTATAGGTCATTTTTGAAAGTCAACAAAAACACCTTTTTTCCCAAAGCTTATAACTTGAGTATGGAATATCAAAATTAGATTAGACCAAAAGGGTTGGTTATAGGACATCTCAAGCTTTCTAAAAAGTCCAAGAACACTTCCAAAAGTTCAAAATTGAAGAAGTTATGCATTGTTGAAGTTGGTAATTTTTGTAAAATTGCCAAAAGTCAATTATCCCCAAAACTTCAAATTTTGTCAAATGGGCCCATTCTTTTCCACTTGATTTGGACTTGCCACATTGCACACGTGTCCTAGCTTCAGCCTTGTGTCCATTTATCAATTTTATTATTTGATTTGATTTTTTATTAAATTATTCCATTTTAAATCAATTTAAATCAAATAAAATCCCAAAACTTGATTACATGAGATCTTCTTCTATCTTCGGGACCTAATCATCATAAATGTCATGATCAAACTCGTATCAAGCATTCCATGTGCAAAAAGATTGGATTTTTGGCAAATTAAGCAAGTTTTCAATGGAGGATCAAATCCAATCTCAAAGCATTGATGTGCAAAGATTCAAGACCAATTTGTTGACCTAATACATTACAACATACATATACAAGCCATGGCACACCAATTTGAGACCGAGAGGCTGTAAGAACACCAAGAACCAAACTTGAAAAATTGACAAAAAGTGTGAAACTGAAATCATCCTTGGAGGCATTTTCAGAAGCGAAACACAACATCAATCAATTGCTGGAGGTTCACTGAGTCAGAACCAACCCCTAGCAAGCTCTCACACGCTCTCTAACGCACTGTAAGTGATACGCGGCCTCCCTCTGAGTTTGATTTCGTGTTTCAAAATCTATGCATCATTACAAGAAACCAATGGTATATTTGCAATCACTAGATAATTTCCAAGCTTTCCATATTATTTGATTGTGTTTATCTGCTCTATGGTGCAAAACGCCATTGTAGGGTTTCCTAGGTTTTTTTTAGGGGTTTTTGTTACAGGTAAAATTAGACCTATTGATGGACATAGGCATGACCGGAGGAGAAAGACAAGCACAACCATGGCCTTGGATGGAGTTTATATGGCATGAGATGGGTTTTTGAAACGACCTACACTTTTAGCTGCGGATCTAAATTTGCAGGTAATTTCTGTGCAAACCTGAGGACAGGGACGACAACGTGTCCCCATCTGGTTGCCCCATTCAAATATTCGCGCGCTTCTTTTTTAATTCTGGCATATTAACATGTTTTCCAATATTATGTTTTATTCTTAACACATTAACAAATGAAGCGCGTTGGCCTAGTGGAAAGAGGACTTTCACCATGTCTTCTTCAATGTTGGAGTTGACCAAGTTGAGAAGTCTACCATGTCTTTCACTGAAAAGAGAATTTTCTGGAATCTTGGAAGTAAGCTCCTTGAGTTGAGGAGGGATTCTCACAAGGTTGACTTGAATTGTTTTCCTGCGAAGAGATTCCATGACCTGCAAAACAAGAACAAAGATGAAGATCCAAACCCTTGAAATGGTTAGTGGATGCATATGATGCTTTATGATGTTCATGATGTATGCACAAGCACATGTACAAACAAGTCACACAAGTTCCTAGTTTCAGGCTTGCATGAGGTTTCATAGGTAAGTACCCTCTTGAAGTTAGTTGGCTCAACCTGTCCTATAAATAGTAACCGGGTTCTAAGGAGCTCAATATCACTGGATTATTTTCTGTGTTCATTGTTTTGGTTTAGCCACTTAACTGACGACCAAAATATTCCAAGAAAACAACCCTCAATGAGTGTAGTATCGAGTATCTACTAACTTCGAACTGCACCAAAGCCGGTCATCTCACTACTCCTAAAAAAGGCCAAGATGGTCAAGTAAGGTTCTAAGAGTTCATTAGTGCTTCATGACATCACTCAGCGGCCCCGTATTCTCTTTGATTGACTCAAAGGCTACCGGTACTCACAAATATGTCGCACTAATATAGCTATTGCTTCAACCGTGTCGGTATACCCCGCATCGTTTCCATAACGTATTGCTATTTACCTATGAATGTTTCCCAAATCCGGGTGGAGGATTCAAACCCAAACAAGAGAGTCAAATGTAAAGCAATAAAAGTAAACAAGATAATTATGCAAAGGTGATCTAAACCCTAAGGTTACTCCACTTTTAGAAATCTCCCCAGTAGAGTCGCCAGTTCTGTGATACGGTGGGAGAACTGACTTGAGGTTTTGCGTTTGTGTTCGCAAATGTTTCGGTTTAGTAAGAGTCGCCACCGACTTTTTATTTTATCCTAAGGAAAGGTCAAAAAGCACAGGAAAGACCTTTGAGATGTTTTCTTGGGTTCGAGGAGTAGATTATGAAAAGGGAAGGTGCAAGCACCCTTTTCATCCATGGTTATCCATGGGCTCTTAGTTACTTGTTTAGATCACTTGCTTTGCTTTTCAATTGTTTGAAATGGTGCTCTTCAATTGTTTGAAATGGTGCTTTGTGTATGGTTTTGAAAGGTGTTTCAAAAAGAGGTCATCGTTGTGGCAACCTTTGTAATGATTCTTGTTTGAATGTATACAAAGGTGTTTTTGTCTTTTGAAAAGATTTCAATGTTTGAAAGTTTGATTTGGGGAATGTTTTGAAATTGTGTTGTGAAGTGTGTTTGAAAATATCAAAGATATTTTTGTAAGCTTTTGATCAAGTAACTAAGAGCTATCTACCCTATTTTACTCAAAGATCTTTCTTAATGTTTTTAACCCTTTTGACAGTGTTGTTTCACCATTGCATTTGGTGAACAACCTTGTGTTAGGATGTTAAACGTGACAGGAACGGGTCATCGTATAGACCATGATAGCAATTGTGTTAAGTATCTTTGGCAATTTTCTTGAGGGACTTGATCATTTTTGTTTAGGCAACCAAGATAACGTCATCGATGGACTATGATCTTTTGTTTTGTTTTTGTTTTGCCAAAGTACCCAACATGCATACCATGACCCATTTTTGAAGGCAACAAGTGGACTGTAACCCTAGGGGTGCAAGTGTGTATTGTGTTTGATTTTCATACATTTTTGTCTTTGATTAGGTCAAACTATTTATTGATTTTGATTTTGCATACAAACCCTAATTCTCTAATCATGGCATAATTGAAAGCGTAAAATGCGAGAATTTAAAGTTCTAAGCTATTACAATATGATTATGGGGATGAGGGTACAAATTTGAATGAGGGGTATTTGACATGAAATATAAACCCTAATTTACTATTACATCCAAATTGAATCACAATGCATAAATATTTAAATGGACAATTATTTAAATAACAAAATAAATAAATATCAAATAAATATGAATTATGCAAAAAATGGTTTTTGTTTGTTTATGTATATAAAAGTATTTTTGATGTAAAAAAAAATATAAAAAAAATAAAAAAGAAGATTAATTTTATTTGTTTTAAGGGGAAACCCTAATTTCTTTAAGAAAATAAATATAATATATTATTTCTATACAAAAAATATATTAATATGTGTAAAAATAAAATATACTTTAAAAAAGGGTATTTTTTAGTATAAATAATAATAAAAATAAAAATGTAATATTTTTGTATTTTTATTCTAAGTATTTAATAAAATAAAAGTATATATATATGTATAATATAAAATAAAATATGTACAAAAATAAATTATATTTTTAACAATATTTTTAGTATGAATAAAAATAAAGAACAAAATATAAAAATATAAATTACATATTATTTTCAAGTTTTCAAATAAATTACAAAAAGTATTCAAAATGTTTTTATGCTAGAAAAATCAAAATAAAATACCAAATAAATGTAAAAAAATTATAAAAATATTTTTTGAGCATTTATTATATTTGGAAATAAATAAACAAAATCAGAAAAGAAAATAAAAATGCAAAAATATAATTATTCAAGCAAATGGGCCAGGGGGTGCAAAAATGAAAGTGAGAGGTGCCAAAAGCAAGCCTGGCCAGGCCCAGCCCAAGCCAGCTTCATCTTCAACCTTCAGACCTTGTAAACGCGCGCGCCTGGTTCAAATGCTACATCTTGTATACGTGATCTTTTGCCAAAACTTACAACATCCAACTTGTAGAGAATTTCAATACGATTCTAACCATATAAAGCATTAATCCTAACTCTCAAAGACCAGAGAGAATATCTCTGGACCTAAAATCTGACCTAGTTTTTTCAACATGTTTATGGATGAAATTCTCTCAGCACACTTAATATAAATGAAAGTTGAGCATATGTATGCCTTCCTAGCATTGAATACTACTTATTTATTCACAAACCTAAAGCTAAATGTTCCTAAATAGAGAGATAGAAAGTGATGAAAAACCTGTTTCAGTTGGATTCGTGTAGGGCAATGTAGTGCTTCTCAACAAGTTTTGAGGTGTCTGGTAGCTTGCCTGAACTTCACTTGTCCTTTTCCAATAGCTAGCTTGCCTTGAATGTCCCTTAATCAGCCTCTAGAACTCAACCTGCACAAGCTTGAAATGAAAATGGTGAACACTGTAAATGGAGTTACAGTTGGCAATGGAGGTTTGGGATATCTTGAGTGAGTTGAATGGAAGGTGTTTGAAGCAAAAAGGGGCAAAACACACGAGGCAAATGAGCTGGAGAACTCAAGTTGCAGCACCTGCCCTGTTTTGCCAAAGAAGTGTGATTTCTGGCTATGGGAGGTTTTAGGGCTCAAGCACTCGTGTATCTTGCTCAAAGGGGTGTGTGAAAGTTGTTTTAAATGTTTGTGTAAGTTGTTCTTTGCTGGTTTTCAAGTTGTCAAGTGTTTGGACAATTTCTTATTTTTGAAGCAAAGATGTGGAAGTCCTTCTTACAGGCCTGTACAAGCCATCTAATATGCTGCATGCAATCCTCTTGGTTCCTGTAATTTATGGATTTGATTTGGCTTCTTAGATCTTGGCCATATGCTTCAAAGATCATGGTTTGACATAAAGCATACCTTTTCAAAAATGGGAATTTGCCTTTTTCTACTTAAGGCTTAGTTTTGTGTACAATGCCCAAATGGCCAAAACAAATGCTTATACTGATGGATTTGCATTTAATTAAGGAGTGTGAATTGGTTTAAAGGCCCGCAAACTAGTACAAAGCATGCTGGTTTGAAAATGCCACTTGAGTGAACATGAACTTACCATGGATACAAAGTGAGTTTTTGCCAACTTTAAGCATTCGATTCTCCCTAACCACAAATGTGTTTGAGTAGTTCTTGGACAATTTGGAAAGCTTGAAACATGCTCTATAATACATATTTGAAATGCAACTTAATACTCCAAGTGGAACTATGTGAAAAATGGCCAAGAAGACGGATCAAAATCCTGCCTAAACTAGGGCAAAATTTCTCTAAGTTAAAAGTTTTAGGGACCCTTGTTCCAAAAATCATAACTTGAGATCCAAGCTTCTTTTGAGAAAACTCTGTGAATCAAAGTTGTATACTTTGTGGAGGACTACAACTTTCATTTTGTAAGTTTTGTTTGAATCCATTTGCATCATGGTGAAAATGTGGGACAAAGTTAGGAAAAATTAAGAAAATTTCATAACTTAGAAAATTTCTAAGTTATGAATTTTTTTTAATTTCAAACCCTAATTTGCAATTTTGGGTTTCTTGATGAACAAGTTTCATAATAATTTGACACATCTTGATGAAAAATGACCCTTGGCACTTGATTTTGACCAAAAACTCAAAGTTTGACTTTTCATTATACAGACAAATTTTGATCAATTGACTGAAAAATTCATCTGTCAATCCCATGCATTTGAGATCTTTTGAACTTGTTGAATAAGTCAAGATGATGCCATTGAGTCCTTGAGTCCATGGTTGAGCTTAATTTTCCATTGGCTAGGTCAAACAGTCAAAAATTCCCTTTGTATAGTCAAAACCCTAAAAATGACCATTTTGCCCTTTTGGTGATCTGATCAAATTTCTTGTAGAATTGTGGTCCAAACTTGATCAAATGGTTCATATGAGTTCATAATGTTGATGTGGGTCAAAATTCATGAGGTTTGATTGTAAATTGGCCATAATTGACTTTTTCCCCAATACAGCTGATTTCTAGGTCAATTGTCCAATTGATTGGGCAACAATTTAATTCAAGGCTTGAAACTTGGTATGGACAAACTTATGAGTCCAACATGAAGTATGAAAGTCACTTTGGGCATTGTAAGTCAAAAAATACTTGTGCAAACTCAAACCCTAATTTAGGTCAACAGTGGAAGGAGGTGTCTTGAGCAGAGCAAACCCTAGCTTGATCTTGAGTTCCAAGAGCCTTGTGATGAGAAATGTTGACAAAATAAGAGGGCAAATTTTTGGGTACAACACTTATCAAAGTTTGAAGCTTATACAAAGGAACTTACAGCAAAAACTCTCGTTTTGCAAAATGCGAGATATTATTCTGAACTAGAATCGTAAGTCAACATCGAGCATTCATGGGAGGAGGATTCATCATCTCAACTTGAAGAAAACTTGACCTAATGTTTCCAGTGATTTCTGGTAAACAACCGCTAGTCTTCCAAACTATCGAATAATCTTTATTAACGCTACTCAATCTCTTTGGTAACTCACAGGATCGACTAGATTGATCCTAGGACTCCTTGGATATCAAGGTTACTCTCACAATCGAACAATTATTCATGGGTGCTATTGTATAAATGTTTGGTTTATTTCGATCCCTCTCTCTAAGAGTTTAAGAATGTGGTCAAAATGTATGTGAAAACTAAGTTATACGAATAATTGCTAATTGTAATGCTGATTGAAAAGACATATAAAACTGTATGGAAAATGAAGTAACTGGTTTCGATCCATAAAACATTTAACACAAAAGGTTTCTGGAATGTGGGAGTTTAAAATGTGAAGAAAGCATTTAATGCAAGAAATCTAGAAATGAGTTTAAGTGAAAGTACATGTTTGAAGAATAATACTTGAAAGTAAAGACATTGAAAGCATAAAAGTTCTCTGAAATATAGAGTGCTTCGAAATATAAAGAATGCAGTAAAATGTAAAACTTTGAAGAAAAGACTTTGAAATGAAAAGACAGTAGATAAAGAAACTTGTAAATGTTATTCGACAGAAAGAAAAAGAAGGAAAGTGCTGGAAATAGTAAAAAGGCTTTTATTAAATTAGAAATACATGGTGCTATCATACATACATCTCTCTTGCATTCGTTTCCCTTGCCATGTGGTAGTTTGAATGTTATTGAGTATTTTGTATAACAGATATGACACACTGAAATCCTAACACTAAGACTTCTATTTATACTAATTCGACCCTAACGGTCTCGCTACAAGATCATGCCACGTTTCGAACATGCAAGACAATGCTCCTTTCATCTTTCCACGTGTCCCCAAATGCTCCAACACATAACTTTCAAACTTTGAAAGTCCCGCTTTCATTTAAATTTCAAATGCTTTGGTATTTCTCTGCTTCGAACGCTCTTCTCAGACTTAGCTTCGCTGCTGTTTCGAGACCCCTTTGGATACGCTCCCAAGATCACCGTTCGAAGCTTCAAGCTTTGACACACTCATTCGAAACACTGCTTCTGCAAATTCGAAGCGTGGTGTTTTAATTCCATTTCGATCAGAACTTCTAGCTCTTTTTGAATTCTAAATAACACTATCAAAATCTTCAGCCAACAAATTGCCCCTTTAAAATATGTATTTCGATCTCTCTGAGAAATACCTATTTTAAACATTTATACAAGATTTTGATAGGATCTTCGAATCATCATAGCATTTAATGCGTTTGACCCTAGTCACATCAATCATAGCACCCTTTGGGTACCTTAACCGCCCAAAGTCACTTCACAGCATGGTGCAGTTATAAGTAATGATTGTTTTTAAAATCACGCCTATTACCTATATCAACTTCTCGCCACCTCTTCATCACACCAATCCATGATCTCCACGTATCATACTTTCACTCGGTGGATGTTTCATCTTCTTATTATAAAACGTCAATTTAACCTTCCTTTTTCCTTCTTTACACTCTAAACCTTTCAAACTCTGGATTTTTACTCTTCTTCTCTCATAAACACTCTAAACTCTCAAACAACAAAAATGTCTTCTTCCACATCATCCCAACTCAAGAAAGCCTCCAAGAAGAAGGGAAAAACTACAGGAGCAACTATGGAGAGTAAAATCGTCACCATTCAAGGCCAATCTGCTCTTGCTCCTCAAATGATTTCCAAAGAAAAAGAAATGCTGTACGCATCACAGGTACTCATCCCTACCCATGTTGCTGGTAAGAGGTTAGCCTTAAATGGCCCTCTTACAGTTTTTGAAATACTAAAGGACACCAGGACCATTTTTCCCGTGTGTTATAACTTCAAACCTTTATTCAACAAAATGGATGCCCCTAGGGCAGTAGAATTTCTTAATCCGAATACCACAGAAACCTCAACTGTTCATCCCAAGGACCCATTTATCTTGGATTATGTAAAAAGCAATTTTAAACCATTCCGATCTTGCCCTACTGCTGATGTTGCTTATCAAAACTGGTTTACGAAAGTAGAAGCCAAAAAATCCCAGCAATGGGAAGAACTAGGCATTTATAACCTTATTAAGCTATCGAAACCTGGATTCACCTATAGTCATCCTCTGCTATTTGCGTCCCTCTACTTCTGGGATAGTACCTACAACACTTTCCATCTTCCAGGTGGAATGATCACCCCAACCTTCTTCGATATAGCAGCCATTACTGGGCTGTCGCCAGTGGGGGAAACTTATGTTCCTGACAATGAAGAGCACTCAAGCATAATTGACTTCGAAGTCAAGTTAGCCAGCTTCTCCAAATTTATCGGCCATTATCATGCTGAAGGGGATAATGTGTCTGACACAGAGCACATTGCTTTCTTAACCCTGTGGCTGTCTAGGTACGTTTTCTGCAGTAGATCCCTGCAGGTAGCTAGTAGGTTCATTCCTTTAGCTAGGGATTTACATGAAAATCGCAAAGTGTGCCTAAGCGAATTACTCTTAGTTGACCTCTATGAGAGCCTGAGGTCAGCTGTTTCGAGCCTCAAATCCCACAATTCCAAAAACATTCTTTTAGCTGGCCCATTTTGGTTACTTCAATTATGGCTCAATGCCATGTTCGAACCTTCTTTATCAACCGCCAATACCATAGATGAACAAGATTCAGAAATAAGTGATAGGATAGTCGAAGGCACTAGGCTTCGAAGACTAACCCCTAATGATGACAAGGACGACTTCAAGGTTCAATTCTCGAAGTACATCTTGATACTCTCAAAAAGACATAAGTTCGAAGAGAGCATGGCGCCCTTTGCTTCGAGGGCTCATGGACCTTCTTGGTTCACCATGGCTCTCTCAGAAGCCATCAAGAGTAAGGAAATCCAAGATGTGTGGAGAGCTTTCTTGCTTCCTAGACTTATCTCTTCAAGGATAACCCCAGCTAAGAACCAAATTCTTCTCTTTGCCTACCAACCAAACTTCGTCTCGAGGCAGTTTGGCCTATGCCAACTGATTCCTGAACCTTTGTTCCAGACTGAGGGCGCCATCACATCTGGTCGAACTTTCAAGGCAAGGGAAGCCAAGATCCAACAAGAACAATACCAGGGCTTTGCCCAATTTGAACTGATAGCCTTCGAACCTACTCATCTCGCGGCCAAAGGATTTCTGGAGTGGTGGATTAAGTTTTATCAAACTTGTATGTTCGATACACTTACTATTCGACAGAAACTAATTGATGCCTTCGATGTGCAGGTACCAGCAAAGAAAGGTATGTTTACTCATGCCAAAGAAATAAAAGCTTTTCAAAATTACTTCGAAACTACTTACGACCCCACACGCTTGGACTCCACTGTGCATCAAGCGGCTGAGACCTTGAAGGAAAAATTTAAACAAAAAGTTTCCAAGCTAAAACTTCCTTCAGGGCTGTCACCTGAGGATAGGTATAGGTTGGCATTCGAAATGCATCCACCTAAATTTCCCAGATTACCTACCTCAGAACTGGCTCTGGCTTGGTTTCCCCCATATCCATGGTGGTTTACTTGCAAAGAGATGTTCAAATATCTTCAAAGGAAACCAAAGCCATCTGAGACTGTGACATGGGCTCGACACTGGCTTCATGATTTCCCAGGACATCTTCGATATGACCTTTCTGCCATGTCAATTAAATCTGATCAAGGCACAGGTGCGAATGCTTGGGAAAAACTCCCAAATATCTTTATTTTCCAAATCTTTAACCTTTGCTTTAAATGTTTTGATTTTCAGCTATCAGGATAAAGACCACTGCCTCGAAATCGAAGGAAGGGAGTGCCTCTCAAGCCTCCATCGAAACTACCGAAAAGGCTAATCCACCCGAAACGACTACTGCTGCTGCAACTACACCAACAACAACAACGCCAACAACAACAAGTGCCCCAATTCCAACGGTAATCACTTAGTTTTTTATGCTTCGAATTCACTCAATCCTTTTATATCTAACTTCGTTAAAATTCGTTCAGACCAACAAGCTTCCCCCCACTACTCCCAAGAAGCGGAAACCAAGCCCCACTGGGGAAGATCTGACTGCTGGAGGAAACTCAAACATTGCTTCGAAGAAGAAGCTGAAGAAAGCTACACCCAAAAGTATTGTTCCTACTAGTGTCTCTGGACTCGACTCCAGGGATGCTGCTCCCTCACCAAAATCCAAAAATCCACCTTCGACCTCCAACCCACAGTTGGAACGCATAGCTAGCAACCTCTCTTCTGAGGGGCCACAGGTAAATCGAACTTCTTCTAAAAATGTTTAACTTCTTATTACCTTGGTGAGTGTCATCCTTTAACACTTTGCTGCCCCTTGCAGAACATCCTGAATCCCACTTCTACTATTTCGACCTCACCGTCCAGGGCTGCTGTTCCGCTTAACTCCTCTCCTCAAGGAGACTCCAGCAATTTGGTCCAAAACAAAGGTTCTTCCAACGTGGCGGTTTTGGCTGGAACTTCTGAGCAGCCAGATGACCAAGGTACCTCCATTCCTCTGAAAGAGGTGAACGAAACCATACCTCAAACGTCTGCAGAGTATTCACAAAGGGTTCTTCAAAAGTCCCCCCTTGAAACTCTTCAAGAGGATCCAAAGGATACTCAGACTGAAGAGGAAAAAGCTGATTCTGGGCAAGGATTCGAAGAATCTGCAGACGAAGAATCTGAGGAGGAAAACGCCAATGATGGGGAAAACGACAACGATGGTTCGACTGCCGGGATGGAGTCTAATGCACATAGCGGTGAAAAGGATGGTATCGAAGTGGTAGATTTGGACGAGGATGAAGAAGATCAAGAGTACGAAGCAAATGAAGGGGATGGTGATACAATCAACGAAAACCCAAAGGTTGAAACAAACGAGGTTCCCCTACGCGTGGAATTCCCCCAATCCTCTCCGTCTCGAATGACTGACGAGGAACTGGCACTTCTGAGGCGAAATGACCCTATTGGGTACATGAAGGCAAAGTTGGCCCAGAGGGACATTCCACTCGCTAGGGCTGGCACAAGTTCAACCAGCTATCCTCTTCCCACAGATGAAAGAGTTGTTCTTCTCAACAAAATTAGGAGAACTATTCTCAATGTGGATATCTTCGAAGTGCTTAAGCAAGATAGTACTGCTTGCTATACTATGAAGGAGCTGCTTACAAAGGTTAATCTTTCCAGCTGCTCTTTTCCAGTTAGTACTCTCTTGTTTGATCTTCAAAATCTGCTGGACAACGTAACTGGCTATCTTCTCCAAGACGAATCTGCTGCCAAGAAGGTTCACGAGAAACGCATTGCTATGGATGCCGCCTATGAACAAGCTTCGAAGCTTTCTCAAGAAGCTGAAGATCAGGCTATGCATCTGAAGCAGGCAAAAACTGAATATGAGGCTCGAGCTGAGTCCATTCTTATTTGGGAAAGGCAGATTCTGGAACTTCAGCAGAAAGTTAAGGAGGCTAAGGAACAACAACTAGCCTTCGAAACTAATCCTGCAGGTAACCAATTCGAAGAGCTTCTCAACCGGGGGCTTGCAGAAATGGAGACTGCAGAACAACTTAAAGGAGAAGTGGCAACCTTGGAAGGTGCCAGGCGATTTGCTCAGCAGAGACTTGAAACATTTCGAAGTACCTTTACTCGATTGAAAAATAATGTTTATTTCTAGATTTTTTGTCTATCTGACCATAACTTTGGTTCTTTCAATGTAATATTCGAACAACGCCATTTTGGCATTCTTATCTTGCCATCTTGGCTTTTTTATAATACTTTGTTTACGTTGTTACTATTCGAATTTCCCGCAGGCTTGGTTTATATTTCTTTAAATATTTCCCATTAACCTTTAGGACACGTTTATCATCCAAGAGTTCTTCGACTTCGTAGGCATTGTTAGAGAAAACTTTTAGTACTCGAAAAGGTCCTTCCCAATGAGGTGACCATTTACCTAATGCTTTGTTCTTCTTATCCATAGGCAATATGACTCTCCAAACCAAGTCATTAATAACGAATACTTTTTTCTTCACCCTCTTATTGTATGTTCTGGCCACTCTTTCTTTTTGCCTCATCAAAATCTCCAACGCATGTAATCTAATTTCGTCCAATTCAACTAATTCATTCATCATCATTTCCCAATATAACGCGGCTGGAATTTCGTTTTGTTTCTGTATTCGAACTGATTGCAGATGAATTTCTACTGGTAACACTGCATCATGGCCGAATGTAAGTTGGAAAGGAGTAGTGTTAGTGGCTTCTTTTGGAGATGTTCTACAAGCCCATAACACTTGGTCCAGAGTTTTGTGCCAATTTCTTGGCTTCTTGCCAATATGCTTCTTGATTAACCCTATTATTACTTTGTTTGCCGCTTCGACTTGTCCGTTTGCTTGAGCATAATATGGTGTTGATGTTAGCAATCTAAACCCCATTTCTTGGGCAAATCCTTGCATCTTTCTACCAGTAAATACAGAACCTTGGTCTGTAGTTATACTTTCTGGTAATCCAAACCTATAGATAATGTGCTTTTGTATAAATTCGATAATTGCCTCTTGATCAGCAACTACCAAAGGTATAGCTTCGATCCATTTGGTAAAATAATCTACTCCTACCAAGATATATTTCTGACCTTTGGACGAAGCAGGATTTATTTCGCCTATCAGATCTAATGCCCATCCTCTGAATGGCCATGGTTTGATGATCGAATGCAGCTCACTTGCAGGGGCGTGTTGAATTCCTGCATGTTTCTGACATTCCTCACATCCTTTCGCAAAGTCTATGCAATCTTTGAGCATGCTAGGCCAATACAAACCATATCGAAATAGCAACCATTTCATTTTATGGCCTGCTTGGTGTGCCCCACATGCCCCATTATGGACTTCAGACAATGCTAAATATGCCTCACTTTCTCCTAGGCATTTCAATAAAACACCTTCTTGGGTCTTTTTGAACAATTCGTTCCCCATGAGGAGATATGACAATGCTCTATATTTTGTTTTTCTATCTACTTTTAGAGTTGGGTCTGCTAAATAACTCTTTAATGGACTTCACCAATCTGTATCTGACAAAGTATTTATAGCTAGAATTTCGAATCCCTGTTTCTCGGCATATCCCAATCTCATACTTTCCAGATCCGATGGTGTGAATCTAGTAGCCATAACTCTTCCCCTTATTTCGACCAAATCCTTAAGATTCTTGGTAGATACTCTATAACCTGAAGCCAACTGCGCTAAGTCATTTGCTTCTTGGTTTTCTAATCTTGGTATGTGTTGAATATCCATGTATTCAAACTTTCTCAATAGCCTATTGACTATGACGAAGTATACCATTAGATTTTCCTTTATGCACTTATATTCTTTTGTAATTTGTTTGACCACCAACTCAGAATCTCCTTTAATTTCGACTCTGGTTGCCCCCAATTCCAACAAAGCTTCAAGTCCAACAATGAGCGCTTCATACTCAGCTTCGTTGTTCGAACAACGAGGACCATCCAATTTATACTTGAATTTTGTTGGAATTCCTTCAGGAGAAATTAGAAGGACTCCAACACCACTTCCATTCTTGTGGGTTGAACCATCAAAGTACAATTTCCATGGTTGCATTTCGACGTAACTCATGCTTGTCTGCTCAACCAACGAATGATCTACAATGAAATCAGAAATCACTTGACCTTTCATAGCTTTTAAGGGCATGAACGTCAATGAATATTCTGTTAAGGCCAGAGCCCACTTTCCAACTCTACTATGCATTATTGGCTTTGAAAGCATATGTTTAATGACATCGAAGTGAGACGAAACATAAACATCAACAGGTTTTATATAATACTTGAGTTTCATACAAGAGAAATATAAACAGAGACATAGCTTTTCTAAATTGCTATATCTGGTCTCTGCATCATTCAGCACTCTACTTAGATAGTATATGGCTCTTTCGACGCCATTGTTATCTTCTTGTGCTAACATACTACCTATGCTAACTTCAGAGGCAGATATGTACAATCTCATGGGCTTCCCCCATGATGGTGGAGACAGCATAGGAGGCTGAGAAAGATATTCTTTTATTTTGTCAAACGCCTCCTGGTGAGCTTCGTTCCATTCGAAGGCTTGACCTTGCTTCAGACGAAGTAACGGAGAGAAAGCTTGAGTCCTTCCACTCAGGTTCGAAATGAATCTTCTGAGGAAGTTAACTTTCCCTAGCAGAGATTGCAACTCCCTTTTTGACGCAGGTGCTTTCGTCTCCATTATGGCTTTGGTTTTGTTCTGGTTGATTTCAATTCCTTTTTTGTGGACCACAAAACCAAGAAAATCTCCAGCCTGCACAAAAAATGCACATTTAAGGGGATTCATTTTTAAGCCATGTTTTCTCATTCGCTCGAATGATTGGCTTAAATGATGCAAATGTGCTTCTGCAGATATAGATTTGATGACTATATCATCAATATACACCTGCATGAAGGTTTCGATAAAGTCATGAAAGATTGAATTCATCGCCCTTTGATAAGTTGCCCCAGCATTTTTTAAACCAAAAGGCATCACCACCCATTCGTAGGTGCCTAAGGCTCCTGGGCAACGAAATGCTGTTTTTGCAACATCTTCTTCAGCAATGAAAATCTGGTTATATCTAGAGTATCCATCTAACATGCTCAAGTATTCGAATCCTGCAGCAGAATCTACTAGCATTTCTGCCACGGGCATGGAATATTCATCTTTAGGGGTTGCAGTATTTAAATCCCTAAAATCTATGCAAATCCTTAAAGAACCATTTTTCTTGATAACAGGTACTATGTTTGCCAACCATTCGACGTACCTTGTTGTTCTGATGAATTTGCAACGCAGCAACCTTTCGATCTCAGCTTTAATTTTTGTGAGAACCGCTGGCGCGAATCTTCTGGGAGTTTGTTTGATGGGCCTCTTGCCATCTTTGATTGGCAGCCTATGTTCGACCAACTCCCTCTTTAAACCAGGCATCTCATCATAATCCCATGCGAAACAATCTTTGTTCTCCTTAAGGATTTCGATCACTTTTTCTTTGAGGCCTGGGCTAAGTTTAGCACTTACGTAAGTTACTCTTTTCGTTTTGTCATCCCCTAAGTTGACTTCTTCGAGTGGGTCCTGTGCCAACATTTTGACACCTGAGTTTGTGGGATCCCTTTCGAAGCCTAAGGGTTCTTTGTCATAGATGGCATCTAACCTTTGATCCATCTCCAACTCTTCGCTGGGTGAGCATTTCGAACCCCCCCCCCACTAACTTCATTCGTTTTTTCAAATGATTCATTTATTTCAGCCTCTAAGGCCGCTTTTGATTCATTCTCAGCCATATAGGCCGAAATCCTTTCGAGAAAGGTAGACTCAGTCATGATTAAGGTTGTCGAAGTCCCAGCCTGCTGGCCGTTTTTGTATAGCACCTTCACCTTCCTCTTTTTTACTGATTATTGTTCTATCCCAGTAAAGTCCATCATGACGAAGTGTCATGTAGTAGTGGGCATTTCTAGTTTCATTCATCTCATCATTTGGAACACATGGAGCAATCTTTGCCAGATTTTTATCATAATCCCTTTTGTCAACTAGATTGACAGTTGACATAAAGTAACTCTGGTCTGCTTCGATGTTTTCCACGATTCCGTCATCTCTCCACAGGACTAGTCGTTGATGCATTGACGAAGGAACCGCTCCCACGCCATGGATCCACTCTCTTCCTAGCAGTAGGTTATAGTTGGCCTTGGCTTCGACAACCATAAACATGGTGGGCCTGCAACTTGATCCTATTGTCAATTCCAACTGGACCACCCCCAGTGTTTTACCCACTTTTCCTTCATAATTGGATAGAACCATATTATGGGGCTTGATATCCCCTTCGCGGATTTCCAACCTTTTTAGCATGAAATGGGGAATCAGATTGACTGCAGCACCCCCATCCACTAGAACTTTGTTCACACCATGGACACCCACTTTCGCCCGAATGAAAAGTGGTTTGAGATGATTTTTCATTGTAGGCTCTGGACGTTCGAAGAACGCATTTTGTTCTTCAACAGCCCCATTGTCCATCACGTAGTAGCATACGGGCCTATGTTTCATTAAATCTGTGGTGTCTTCTTCCTCATATTCATTGATTTCGGTTTCTTGCCCGAATTCGCAGGGAAGCACAGACACTACGTTACAGTTCAGGTTAAATGAGGACTCCCCCTCCGATTCGAAGTTATCTGTTATCATATCTTCGTCCTCTTCCGGGCCTGGGGTGTATTCCTTTGGTCCGTCTTGTTGGTCTTCAGAAAAAAGCCTTCTGTTGACTGGAGGTTTCTCTTCCGTCTGACTTTTTGGTTTATTGGTGCTCGATTCACCTTGTATCTTTGTTGAAGTATCCCCTTTGTTTGCCACAGCTTCTCTTTCAGCCTTTCGAATCCTTTGCTGTCTGCGCCACTGGGATCTTGACATGGGGTTCCTTCCTTTGTAATTTTCTAATCTGACTTCCTCCCTTTTTTGTGTGTTGAATTGCCTCCTGTATGTCACAGCATGGCGTGCATTTCGTTCAGCATTCCTCCATTTGTCTTTGCCTTTGTCATTTCTGACTTGCAGCCATCTATCGGTTGGTACTTCAGCAGGGAGTTTGAAAGTCACTCTTCGAGCAACTTTGGGGTGAGGGCTATCTGGTCTTCGCTGTTTGTATCTGCTGTCGAAACGTGAACCCATCTGGGCAGTTTCTTGATGGCTCCAGCAAGGGGCGAAGGGGATCGTTTCGAAGGCCCTAGCCATGCTTTGGTCATACACAGCAGAACATCTTGGGCACACCAAGCACTTAGTTGCCCCCTTGTAGCAGCGAAAAACAAACTCCAATAAACTCTCTCCAGCCTTGGGGTAGCATCTAAAAAGTTGGTTATCCTGGCGCCAATTGTTGCCAGTTCGAGCCCTCTGTACCCTTTCGAAATTTGCAGCAATTCTTTGGTTGCAGAGGATGCTGCACCTAGGGCACAGTATCATGCCTGGATCTCCTTTGTGGCATGACATGAGATAGTCTTTGAGAGTATCATCTCCAGTGTGATTGTCCCCCATTCTATGCTTTTCTTTTTCTAAGTATTTTTCCACTTCCTTCATCTCAGAACGGGGTCTTTCCATGTCCACCATATTTATTTCCAAATCCCCCTCTTTTGTTTCGTCATCGCCCCATCCTGTGGGCTTTATATCTTCGATCTGGACCCTCGAACTTTCTGGGGCAGAATATTTGACCAGATAGTCATATTTTCCACTGGGTTCCCCTAGAGTGTCCCATATTTCCTTCTGAGAGGGGACTGGCTGCGTAATTTGTACTTTCTCTAATTCCAACCTCAAGCCCTCAGTGACTTGTGTAAATCCTTCGTTGTGATCTCCTTGGCCTTCAGTAGCCTGGGTTTCTCCTGCAACAGCCACAGGTCCAGCAATCGAAGTGTCTGGTGTATTCTGGATGCCTTCAATGGCTTCCTCGCTGACTTCGACCATCACCCAGTTTTCGACTTCAATGTCCTTCTCTCCAGTTAGGGTGTCGCTTCGATCAATTTCCACCATGTTGACTTCTCCAATGCATGCAGGCTCGGAGTAGTTGGTGTCTGCGACGTCCAAAGGATCTTCGTCCACTTTCATCTTCATCTTATCAGCAAACTTTAATCTGCCATCTTTGATTGCGTTTTGAATCAAATCCCTGAAAAGAAAACATTGTGAGGTCTTGTGGCCTAGGAAACTATGATATTTGCAAAATCCCCTTTTCTTCCTCTGGTCCAAAGGGGGTATTTTGACATTTGATGGCACAATTAGTTGGCCATCTTTGACAAGCAAGTCAAAGATTTCGTCACATTTAGTGACATCGAAGGTGTAAACCTTCTTTGGAAATTTATCACTTTTCTCATTTTCAACAATATCTTTCCCTTTCGTAGGAACTAACATTTTGCAGGAGTAAGGCGGGGCCTGTTTTAATTCAGCGAGGTCGATTTCGACCTCTTCGAATTCGAATTCAGGATATTCTTCTACTTCCTCATTTCCAACATAGGAAATTCTTTCTTTCTTACTATTCTTAAAGACTCTGGCTTTTTCGGCTTTTAGTCTTTCGACCTGTCGAACCCTATCGGCTAACTGAGCCATATCCCTCAAATGCTGAGTATCTAATTTCTTTCGAATAGAGTAATCCAATCCCCCAGCGGCCATTTCGACTAACTCATGCTCAGGGACTACTGTGTAACATCTAGATTTTAACAGCCTAAATCTATTCAAATAGTCATCAATGGGTTCAGTGAACTTTCTCTTAACACTGGCCAATTCCTTCAGACTTATTTTCGATTGTCCCATGTAAAATTGTTCATGGAATAATCTCTCTAAAAGGGTCCAAGTATCAACAGACCCAGGAGGCAACGTGGTAAACCAAGTGAAAGCATTTTTTGTCAAGGAACTTGGGAAATATTTGATTCTAAGATCTTCATTATTGGCTATATCCCCCGCTTCGGTTAAATATCTCGCTATGTGTTCGACTGTTGACTCGTTGGTATCCCCAGCGAACTTTGTAAATTTAGGGACTTTGTATCCCCTTGGTAAATCAGTATGCATTATACAATCTAATATAGGAGAAGCGTAATTTGGCCTCCTCATTCCCATATTGAGGCCGTTTTGGGTCATGATCCTCTCTATCATGGTGGTCAGATTATTTTCTGCCAAGATGTTATCGTTTCGAATCCTATGAACGACAGCATCGGCATCTTGGTTTCGACCAACCAAAACAACTCCCCTAGGTTGTTCTCCTCGAAATTCTGGGGCTTCTGGTCTTTCGATCCTTGCCCCTGTTTCCATAACTTCCCTTTGTGGGCCCGGAATTATTGGGGCTTCTAACCTTGGTGCTCTGGCCCCTAAGTTAACCTCTTCTCTGGGTGGTCTATGAATTGGGTCGTTGGCAATTTGTTCTATAACAGGCACGTTTGTTCGAAATCCCGCCTGGTTCTGCCTACGCCTTTCTGTGGGAGCAAAGAAATCTGCTATTCGACTCATATTGTCAGCGTTTTCCCTGTTCGTCACAGTCACATTCTGAACTATTGGGGCGAATATTTCCTGCATGGTTTGCGCTAACACCCCTATCATATTGTGGTTGCTTTCATCCATCAATTGCCTAAAAGCCAACTGGTTATCTGTGGTTAGGGTAGGCAACGTGCTATAACCCACTGACCCTTGGTTATTTGACATAAATTGGTTTGCCCCAGACCCAGATCCTAGTTGTGGGGACGAATTCGAAGTGGAATTGTGTAAACCTGCCATAAAAGATGTTGGCATTCCGTAAGAAGAACTTCTAATTCTATTCCCATCGAAGCCGGGTGGTCTAGTTGATGGAGTGGCGAAATGGGATTGTGTCCCAGGTGGCGGAACGAATCCCCCAGGGTAGCCCATAGTTCCAGTATTTCCTAAGATCGAACTGTTGGTTGATACGCCACTTACTCCGTTGGTGGCCATGTTACTGGTTGAAGATGCAACAGCCTGTGCATTCGAAGGCATTACATTAGATGCTCCGCTCGAAATGGACGCGTTAGTGCCTGTTGCCTGTGGGCCACCTTGGTCTCCTTGTTGATTGTCTGAATTGGACATTTTGTCCAAACGTTTTCTTCTGGATAAAGGTTGGTTGCTGTTGGTTATCTTACCACTTCTCAGGTTCATAAAACAGCAAACTTCTTAGGTTCCTACGTTTCTGGGATGGCTATGTCTCGACAATCCTTAATTCTGATATCCAACTATTGGTCCCATCAGGTGTGCCAATTTGTTTCCAGTGATTTCTGGTAAACAACCGCTAGTCTTCCAAACTATCGAATAATCTTTATTAACGCTACTCAATCTCTTTGGTAACTCACAGGATCGACTAGATTGATCCTAGGACTCCTTGGATATCAAGGTTACTCTCACAATCGAACAATTATTCATGGGTGCTATTGTATAAATGTTTGGTTTATTTCGATCCCTCTCTCTAAGAGTTTAAGAATGTGGTCAAAATGTATGTGAAAACTAAGTTATACGAATAATTGCTAATTGTAATGCTGATTGAAAAGACATATAAAACTGTATGGAAAATGAAGTAACTGGTTTCGATCCATAAAACATTTAACACAAAAGGTTTCTGGAATGTGGGAGTTTAAAATGTGAAGAAAGCATTTAATGCAAGAAATCTAGAAATGAGTTTAAGTGAAAGTACATGTTTGAAGAATAATACTTGAAAGTAAAGACATTGAAAGCATAAAAGTTCTCTGAAATATAGAGTGCTTCGAAATATAAAGAATGCAGTAAAATGTAAAACTTTGAAGAAAAGACTTTGAAATGAAAAGACAGTAGATAAAGAAACTTGTAAATGTTATTCGACAGAAAGAAAAAGAAGGAAAGTGCTGGAAATAGTAAAAAGGCTTTTATTAAATTAGAAATACATGGTGCTATCATACATACATCTCTCTTGCATTCGTTTCCCTTGCCATGTGGTAGTTTGAATGTTATTGAGTATTTTGTATAACAGATATGACACACTGAAATCCTAACACTAAGACTTCTATTTATACTAATTCGACCCTAACGGTCTCGCTACAAGATCATGCCACGTTTCGAACATGCAAGACAATGCTCCTTTCATCTTTCCACGTGTCCCCAAATGCTCCAACACATAACTTTCAAACTTTGAAAGTCCCGCTTTCATTTAAATTTCAAATGCTTTGGTATTTCTCTGCTTCGAACGCTCTTCTCAGACTTAGCTTCGCTGCTGTTTCGAGACCCCTTTGGATACGCTCCCAAGATCACCGTTCGAAGCTTCAAGCTTTGACACACTCATTCGAAACACTGCTTCTGCAAATTCGAAGCGTGGTGTTTTAATTCCATTTCGATCAGAACTTCTAGCTCTTTTTGAATTCCATATGTGTCAGCAACTGTCACCAAAAGGAGAATCCCTGTTGCAAATTTTCCTCTCTTCAACTTTGGTGATCATCCTGAGATCATTCTGCACTTTATTGAAGCTTGCAAGGAAAGTGACATTCCCATTGACCCAACATGGCTTCAAGGAAGAAATGTACCTGCTCCAGAATTTTTCCTCCAGAAGCAGAAGAAAAGGCAAGCAGGAGAAGGTCCCTCTGCACGTCCTCCGAAGAAGAAGAAATCTTCAGGTATATCCTCTGAAACCATCTCTATTTGTGATTATGTGCGTATAACAACATCTGCTGAACCCCAAACTCTAGGAGATATTGAAGTTGACATAAACCTCATTATTCCCTCTGAACTCCTACATAATAACCCTCAAATTGATAAGGTATTATCTGACATAGATAATTTTGATACTGTAGTTCCTCCATAAACTCAAACACAACCACCACTCTCTCCACATATCTCCCAACCTGAAATCTCTACTTCTGCTCTCCACCAACAAAATCCAAATATTCCTGCTGAAAACCCTCTTCAAACATCCCCCACCAGACCTCTATCCCCAAAATCCTCTGAATGGTATGATGGTTCTTGGAGATTACCAGGAATCAATGTGCCTCTGGCTACACAACCTCCGTCCTTAATCATTCCCTCTGAAAACATTTTTGCTCTGAATAAATCCCCAGCACCTATTCCTTCTTCCTTAGCTCAAACCACCATCATCATCTCTCCCGACATCACACCACCTACGTCACCAGGAATTCCCACACCTACCTCACCAGAATCCTCATCACCTCACTCTCCAGAACCTACCTTCAGTCGATCTTCATCAGAAACTCTTGAACCATCTGAACCATTTGACTTTCTTAGGACTGTAGTTGATCTTGAATCTCTACTTTATCTGCAAATTAAATCCACCAAGAAGGTTGTTCCCAAACCAACCCCAAAACCTGTTCAGTCAGATGTTAATATACGCTTCCAGAATTTTACAACAGAAATGCAGACTTGGATAGACCTGCTGAAGGAAAACAGTGCTAACAACCTGAACGCAACTGCATTTGATTTTCCGTGAGAAGCATTCAGAAGGAAATTCAATGATGAATCCTTTAAAATGCAAGATCTGTGCTATTCTCAAGTTCTTGAGAATTTCACCCAGAATCTAAATGCCTTCAAGACATAAGTGGTATATATGTGGGATAAGAAGTCTCTTCTACAGATTACCAACGCTCCTTTACCACTTGCTGATCACATGGAAATATCAGAAGATGAATCTGAAGATGGCTCTGAGTCAGATCCAAATTCCTTGGCAATGACTCTGTATCACCAACCTTCTGCTCAAGCTGCCTCTGAGAATGTGTCAACTCTTCTGATTGATCTTGGCAATCTTCTCTCCAATGTTGTAGGCTCAGACTCTGTTGGTTTTGCTCCAAAGGTTGTATCTTCTGAAGCTGCTTCAACATCTGCTCCAACTTCGCTGGTGATTGACACTCTGAATGAGCTGAAGAAGGAAAATGAAGCCATACATGAACGTCTGGACAAACAGGATAAAACCAACAAAGAAATCAGAACTTGAATGATGAAACAAGAGGAATCCTCAACAAAAATGAAGAATCTTCTTCTTTCTCTTGTCTCTCGTCAATCTTAGTTTTATTTTTCCCATTTTTTTGTACTTCTGTCCTTTGACATCTTCTATATAAAAATCTTTTGAATCTCTTTAATTTTTTTTTTGCTTTTTGATTATGACAAAAAGGGGGAGAAAATATGATTTTGATCTGATTCATGATAGGAGTTATGGGACTAAATCTCAAACATTCCTAACAAAATACAAAGTTTTTTTTCCTGTTTAAGAGATATGCAGGTACCTCAAGACTCTGAAAGACTAAGCTCTAAACATCATCTGGTAAAATTCTGCTAAAGAAACTCTGAAGAAAAGATCAGGAGCTCTTAAAGAAACTCTGAAAGAAAAATGTCCCAAAGCTCTGAAGAACAATCTTAGGAAGTTTCTATTATGCATTTAAGTTCTTTTATTATTTATTTCATAAGAAGAAATATTTATCTCAGGGGGAGATTATCAATCTCAGGGGGAGATTCTCACTCTTGTACAAAAATTTTTAAAAATCAAAATCTGAATTATTGTCATCATAAAAAAGGGGGAGATTGTTAAAACAAAGTTTGGTTCTAATAATATCTTAGAGTTTTGATGATAACAATGAAATAAATTTTGTATAATATATTTTATACTTTGATATGCATGTTTTCTAATTCAGATGATGTTCTGACTCAAGCATTCTCAAAAGTGAAACATCATTCTACGCCGAGCAGAAAAAGGATAAAGAAGTTCATAAGAAATTTTATGTAAACGCAAGTTTGAAGCAAACTCTGAAGGAAGCACTCTAAGGCAAACTCTGATAAAAAATAATCTTAAGCAACCTCTGATAAAGCTAGCTGAAGCAAAGATTTGAAAGAAGCACGCTGAAAGCAATATCTGATAATGCAAGCTGAAGCAAACTCTGATGAACATAAAACGAAGAAAACACTGACAGAAGAAGTGATATAGCAAACTCTGATAGAAGAAAAGTTAAAGCAAACTCTGATGTTGCAACCCTGCAAGCAAACTCTTAAACTTCCAGAGACAAGCTCTGACAGTACCGTTGATCATTTAATGCTAAGATGGCTAACGCACTCAAGTGGTACTACGCACGAGAGCATTGGAAACATAAATGTCAAGCTAACACGCATCATTAATGCATACTCTCTCTACAAGGCAGTAAAGGTCAAAATTTGAAGCTATATATAAAAGACCATTTGTTTCAAAGCAATGTTACTGATCCACGCAAAATATATTGAAGCTCACTATTTTCATTCTTGTAAACTCTTTGTATATAATGGGTAATTCTTAAGTGCTTGGCTGAAATCTTAGTGATAAATAACAGTTTATGATATAACTTATTAGAAGGATTCTGATTCACTACTGTTAAGAGATAATCTTTGTAATTGTTCCTTGAGAGACCAGTTGGGTCAGATTTCTCAAGAGGGCTAGGACTAGTTGAGTCTTAGAGGTGTTAGTTACTTGTAGTTGGCTTGTGCATTGTATTGTTAGTCACAACAGTTTGGTTGTGTATTTGTAATTAGTTTTGATTATAGTGGATTAAGTCCTTGTTGAGAGAGGCAAAATCACCTTGGCGGGTGGACTGAAGTAGTTTGAGTTTCAAATGAACTAGGATAAAATTACCTGTGTCCTTCCATTATTATTGCGCGAGAAAAAGGAAAAACTTATTCAACCCTCTCTTCTAAGTGTTTTCTCACCCTTCAGAATCAAATTAGTTTGATTACTTATTGTGATACAGTGGGAAGAACTGACTGTTTTTTGGAATGTTGGTTTGCGTTTTTCATTTGTTTTTGCAAAATGTCGCGGTAAGCAAGAGTCGCCACCGACTTTTATTTTATCCAACAAGGAAAGGAAAAAAAGCACAGAAAAATTACTTTTTCGAGATTATCTCTGAGTACGGGGGGTAGATTATAGAAAGGGAAGGTATTAGCACCCTTTCTATCCGTAGTTATCTACGGGCTCTTAGGTACTTGCTCATCATTTTCAAAATGTTTTCTTTGTGCTTGTGGGTTTTGAAAAGTTTATTTTAGCTTTGATTTAACTCTTGCTTTTGTCCTCAAGAGTGTAATGAAGTGTTTTGAAAAACTATGTTTGAAAAAAGTGTATAAGTGTGAAAAAGTTTTGTTTTTTGGATGAGCAAGTATCTAAGAACTATCTACCTACTCGAAAAAGGAATCGTTCTATGCTATTTTCCTTTAGACTATGTTATCCCACTATTAGTGAGTAGGTAGCACTGTCGTTGGAGTTTTAGGGTCAATTCGAATGAGGGACATACGGTCACTAAAGCAATGTTAGGACACCTTAGCAGTAACCCTAATGTCTTAGATCATTTGTTTGAGGCAACAATATCCGAGGCAACCGTTTCGAGGCGACTATGATCTTTTAGACAAGAGGGTGACCTCTAAAATGACCTATGCTCAATGACCGTGTACGAAGGCAACCAAGTGGGGTGTACCCTAAGAGTGCGCATGTGCGAGTGTGTCGCTTTCAGTTATTTTTATCTTTGCACATGTTAAGGGTGGTCTAATTTGATTTTAGATTAAGCATTCATTCTTGTCATGCAAACCCTATTATCAAACATCTAACAGTTGTATAATTTACGGAATTAAAATGCGGAAATTAAATTACAAGGCGTCGGGTATCTACATCGCCAAAAGCAACCCTTTGAAAATAAAGTAAAGCGGTAAAATAATTAAATGTCCTAATTAACTATTACATACCGGAAGCAGATATATTTATTGGATAAACAGTAAAGTGCGACGCGAAATCAAATCGAATGCGAATTAGGATTTTGACCCTTTTTTAAAAGAAAATGCCTTTTTTGTTGTTTTTTTATTTTAAGAAAAGAAATTAATCCTAAATTTAAATACTAAATTAATTAATTGGTGAAAAATAATAAATGACATATTTTTGGAGTTTTTGATATTTTAAGAAAGAAATTAAAATAATTAAATTATGTTAAAACTTAATTAATTCTAATTGATTTTATTTATTTACAAAAAATAAATTAAAGTTTCCTAGAATTAATCCTAATTAATTAGTTAGCATTTATTAATAAAAATAAAAATCTGAACTTTTATTGGATAAAAAAATATTTTTGATGGTTTTTGATAAAAAGAAAATTTGTTATTGGTTAGAAATTAATTAAATAAAAATAAAGTAATTAAATAAATAAACAAAATATAAAGAAAAGAGAGAGTGGGCCTGTTTTTGGGAGGTGCTGAAAGCAATTTTTTGGCCCAATTGATGCTGGTCCGTTTGGACTTTTGGTGATCCTATGTGCATGCATTGACTTGCTTATGACGTGCCTTCAAGGATTGACCACCAGATCTGGCCATCTGGCACCTAGATGAGGGATGAACATGGTGGAACTCCTGGCCTAGGCGCACATTGGATTACCTGAAAATAAGTGAGAAAATGCAAATTGCTGGAGGCAGGGATCGAACCCCTGACCTCCATCCACTAATGCCTTGAATGTACACCTGGTGACCAGCTGGGCCACGCTGCTTTGTTGTATATTAATTAAGCAATAAAATATTGGAAAAACAATAAAAACGCGCGCAATTATTTGAATGGGCAAATGGGTGGACGACACGTCTTCGTCCCTGTCCTCTAGAATTGTAACTTTTACCTGCGGATTTTTATCCGCAACTAAAAGCGCAACTTCATTCCAAAATCCTCCTCAGGCTATGAAAACGATTTCTAAGGCCATGGTTAAACTCGTCATCCTCTTCTGATCATAACCATGGCCATCATGTGGGCTAATTGTACCTGAAGCGAAAAACTCTAAAAACAAGAACAAAACCCTAATAATGGTGGATCTTGCTACAGGTCAGATAAACAAAATCAAATGATGCCAAAAGCTTGTAAATGATGTGGTGATCACAAATATGCAATTAGTTTTTGTTATAGATGCAAGAGTAATACAAATCGAAATCAAGAATGAGGCGGATCCGTGAGGGACTTACAGCGCTCTAGGAAGCTTGAAAACGCGTGGTTTGGATCGGTTTAGCTTCTGGAGATGGCCAGCAAACGATTGAGACACTTCCCAAGCCCTGAAACGACCTCTAACCTTGATTTCGATCCCACACTTTTTCTTTGTTTTTGCAAGTTTGGTTCTGCCTCTAGAATTGCTATCTAACCCTGATTCTTGTGTCTTTCGCTTCCTTATGTATTGTGCAATACATTAGGTCAGAATTCTTTGTCCAAATCTCCCTCTATCAATGTTCTTGATGTGTATTTGATTTGCCTTTACAAACCTTCCAAATTGGCTTGATTTCAATATTTATGTGCTCTAATGCCTTGATACAAATTGGGAATGGTTTGCTAGATGTGATTAAAGCCTGAAACAGTCAAAAAATCCATTGGTATCAATGCTTTGAATTTTATTTGATTTAAATCAAATTAATTCAAATAAAAATCAAAATAATTAATAAAAATGTGATATGGACACATGGCTAAAGCTAGAGCACGTGGGAAATAATGCAAACTCAAAATAAGTGAAAAAGAATGGGCCCATTTGGCAAAATTTGAAGTTTTGGGGATAGTTGACTTTTGGCAATTTTGCAAAAAAGTCCAACTTCAACAATGCATAACTTCTTCAATTTTAAACATTTGGAGGTGTTCTTGGACTTTTTAGAAAGCTTGAGATGTACTCTAATCAACCCTTTTGGTCTCATCCCAATTTGATATTCCATGCTCAAGTTAGAAGCTTTGACAAAAAAGGTGTTTTTATTGATTTTCAAAAATGACCTATAAAGTCAAAATTCATAACTTCTTGTGAGTGCATTTTTTGAACTTGGGGTATGAATATGGATTGTAGGGAATTGAATCCTCTTCAAAATGAACTTTGGATGGGTCATTTCTCATAAAGTATGAGAAAGTTATGCTTGGTCAAAGTTGGATTGACTTTTTCTACAAAACCCTAATTTAGCAACATTTGAATCTTGAGCAAGACTTGATGAATCATGATCAACCCTTGATCAAATGATGAAATATCCTTCAAAATGAGAATGTTGACAAAAATCTTGAAATTTGACTGTATGTAGGTCACAATTGACTTTTGCCCTAGCACAGTCGATTTTTGGACCTTTGAGCAATTGATTGAGCAAACTTCCTCTGCAAGGCTTGAAACTTGGCATGGATGACCTTGAGAACATATTAGGACCTTGGTGAGCATTTGGGGTCACCTGGACTCAAGGATCTTGATGCAACACAAAACCCTAATTTGGGGTAGACTGCCTTAGGAGATAGCTTGTCTGACCAATTCTTGGACTTCCTTGAGGAACTTGGAGATTTTTCTTGCAATGTTTTGAGAATTATGGGAGGGAAAATTTTGGGGTACAACACTTATCAACCAAATCTTGTCTCTCGCCAATTTGGCATCATCTAATCACTCCCTTCTCCAATCTATCCCCGAGAAAAGTCTCAGCTGTTTTATAATGCAGACTATTCAGAGGATGCTGCTACCAAGCATATTAGTAGGTACGTTGGTCGAACCGTACTAACTTTGTTTGACTTCAAACTCAACTTTTTGTGTTCGCCTATCTTTGAAGACTGGTGGAAGCAGTACTATGACGAAGAATTCTTCGGTGCAAAAGACTATGCTGACCGTCTTCAAGAGGCGTTTATACTAGTCTCTAACAAGATCAAAAAAGGTAATCTTTCTTTTCAAAGAAAATGCCTTATTTTCTTCGATTCAATCATTCGACATCTGGCTTATACTTGTTTATTTTCTAGCCGACAAGAGAACCATTACCAAGAAAGTCGCTGAAAGCGCAAAGGGAGGAGACCTTTATGTAAAACCTCCACCATAGGTACATACTTTCTGCTATACCTTTCTTTTCAATATATTAATATTGATGCTGATGCTTTCGACTCCTTTCTTTTCTGGGTATTAAGTAAACTACTCCAAAGAAAAGGAAAGTTTCAGAAATTGAAATTTTCAGTGATAAAGAAGAAGAATCTCCTCTTGTCCCTCTTAAGAGGCAAAAATTAAAGAAACTAGCTCCTCTTTCTGAACCTCGTCGGAAAACCAAGATTACTGTTATGGCTACTAAGTCGAGGCCTCCTCCTGTCATCATCAAAGAGCCAGCGAAACGAGAAATAACTGTTAGGCTGAATAATTCCAGTGAAAGTGATAGTTCAAGTCCTGGTGCTGAAGTTCTATCCCGGGTAACAACTTCGACCATCTAAAACTCTTCTTTGAATTATTTTATAATAATTCTAATAATACTCTTTTGATCCTCAGGACACTGCTGGCACTTCCAAACAGGCTCCTATACTTGTAGAAGAATATGTCACTTTAATAAATAATGAGGGCGATCCCACTTATAGGCCTTCTTCAGCAAAGGGATCTTTTGTGAGCTCAGCCAGCGAGGTGAACCAAACCTCTGAGCATCAAGTTGCAACTGTTGGGGAGCAAAATAAAGAAATCCCTAGTGAGGAGAATTCTGACCTGCCACACACTAATCTCAGAACCTCACTAGCCACTAGTGATGAACAAGAAGAGGAAGAGGAAGTTGCTGATGATGTAGTCGAACCGGAGGGAGGGCATATCAGAGGGAGATAATCAAAATGAGGATATTCTGGCGGTTTATGAGAGAGAGAACTCTGCAGAGGGAGCAAGAAACCCTGCAAATGTTGAAGGTGCCCATGTCCAGATACAAGATTTATCGGTCGGAGAAAATGTGGCCTGTGTCACCAATGAGAGAGTCACTTCGACAGGGTCCTGTATTAAGGAGGATTTGGCATTACTAAAACAAAATAATTCTCTTGGCTACTTGAATGCCATTCTCGAGGGCAGAGAAAGTTCTTCTGATCAAAGTCACGATGCTTCGACTGCGTCTGTGTTTACCTAGGGATTTGGTAAACAACCGCTGATCCTCCAAATGGTTATTTATTTGGTTACTCGCAGGATCGATCAGATTGATCCTATGGACATAGGTTGATTTTGAAGTTTAATTAATGTGGATAAGGCTTTAAGTAAATTGTTTAAAGTAAATTGCATAAAGGAAAGGCTTGGTAAATAAACAAAGCTTGAATGTAAAGGTTCGACAGGAATCTTAAAGGAATCTTAAAGGGGAAAAGCATGTAAAATACTGGAAAAGTAAATGACTTGAATTGATAAAATTGGTGTTTCACACATACATTTCTCAACAATTCGTTCGCTCACACTGGGTACTTGAATCTAAATGAGTGACTATGTATCTATTGTGAACACACGCGAGAAACTACACGTCTACTCCTATTTATACAAAAACATTCCAAGTAACCGTCGGGCAGTTACACTGCTTCGAGATCAAGCCACTTGTCACGTTCTCCATGTTCGACGCTCCAGATCCTTGCACGTTTGCACGTAGTAACTACTGGAAACCGTTTTCCCTCCAAAGCTTTGAATTTCAAACTGCTCCACTTCTGGATCATCGAACACCTTCATCAAGAGACGTCTTCGACGAAAACTCCTTCGACGTCGAAGGCAATCAGCCTTCTTCCTTGGAAGAAATCTTCTAAGTATTTTGCCATCTTTCGACGGGCACTTCGACAGGCTTAGCCAGTCGAAAGCATCTTTCAGCTTTTAATGGCTGCCATCAATCAAAACAAAGGTGTCGAATTTAGGAGCCAACAAATTGCCCCCCCAAGAATGCCTTATTTCGACTCTGAAAGAAAAAGGCATTCTTTGAAAACGCCATTCGACACCCATTTTTCCACGCTTAGTCACAAGTTAACTTGTGCACTTTTTGTTGCTTTTTACCAACTATTGGCAATCCCAAGAAACCATCATTGATTTGATCCTAGGACGTCACTGTCAGTACGGCGTGCAGAACCAAACATCACTTCATAATTTGTCATTATGACAAATTCAAAAAACGAGGACGCACGCTGCGTCTCTCTGTTTCTGCAGAAACGGCCAAAACAACAGGATGCTGCCACGCGTCCCACTAATTCCTGCAGCATTAAATGACATTTAATGCCCTCGTTATTGGGAATTTCTCCCACTACTATAAATAGTAGTGAATATCCCATTGTGGGACTTTTCACGCAAACTATCTCTCAGACTCCCTTGCTTTCTTACAAACTTGTTCTCTTTGCAGAAAAACTTCTTCCTTTTCCAACTTCATCTTCATCCTCAACAATGGCTTCTGCTTCAACTGCCCCCAAGACTAACGCACCAACTGAACAACTTGCTAAGCCCAAGGTCTTTGTCACTGCTCCGGTAGTGAACGCTACAGGGAAACGAAGGGTCCCTGAACCTTCTGACATCTCCGTTCGCGACGCTTACTCGCGTCACTTGATGATTCCGGTTGGATACTCCAACCAAATCTTCGCAATGTCGGGACCCATGAACCCAAGCATCTCTGAAGCTCTGAAGATCAAGAGCTATTTTCCCATCGTCGAGAAACTCAAACCAGTAGCCTGTGCTAAGAAGGATGCAGAAGACAACGAAGACCCTACACACGAGAAGATCGACCTTCGCTTCTTCAACAGAAGTGTTAGAGTCTTTAGGTCTTGCCCTAATCTGACCTCTGACTATGTTGCTTGGCTAACAAAGTTGGAGAAACATCAAACTCCAGTCTGGAAGGAAATGGGAATCTTTGACCTAATAATGCTGTCGAAGACAGGCTTAAACTACTCCCCAGAGATGCTTATAGCTTCGCTGTTGTTCTGGGATAACTCTCACTTCACCTTTCACCTTCCATGTGGGATGTTAACCCCCACACTCTTCGACGTAGCAGCCATCACTGGCCTTCGACCAACCGGAGATTACTTCGACCCGGAAGAGATGTCGGAGGACCAAATTGGCTTCTCCGAAACCAAGCCAACATTCACCACCTTTATCAACCATTTTCACGACAGGTCGACGGACACAGTGTCGGATGTTGAACACATAGCGTTTCTAGCCTTATGGCTAACTCGCTTTGTGTTTTGTTCGAAGTCTCTGCAAGTGACCAAAAAGATGGTCACTCTTGCCACCCAACTGCATCACCGCCAGAACATCTGTTTGGCAGAACTAATTCTGGCCAGTCTTTATGACTCAATCAGCAATGGGGTCACTCTCTTGAAACATGTCGAAGATAGGAACAGTTTGCTACTCGTTGGGCCTTTCTGGCTACTTCAACTGTGGCTTAACGCCACTTTCGAGTCTTTCTTACCCAAGAAGACTCAGATAAATGAACAAGCCCCAGCGATAGCTAATAGACGTATCGAAGGAATTAGGCTGGCTCTACTGACACCTGTAGAAGATGGGCTAGAGTTCCAACAAACCTTCACTAACTTCGTGCTGATGTTCGCTCGAAGGAAGGAATTTGTTTCAACTATGGCTCCATTTGCTCAACGAAAGGTGGGGCCAGCATGGTTTACGAGGCCACATCCAAAGGAGTCGAGTGGTCCCAATGTCGATGAGCACACTATACTTTGGGAGGCGTTCCTGACACCCAGGATCATGCCTCTTCGATTTAAGAGTTCAAAGACTCATTTGAGTCTGCTTGCCTATCAACCCAATCTGGTGTCTCGCCAGTTTGGTATCATCCAAACCCTGCCTTCTCCCATTTTCCAAAGAGAGAAGTCAATGTTGTACTTCTGCAACGATTATACAGAAGAAGCTGCTACCAAGCATATCGGAAGGTATGCTGGTCGAACAATCCTCTCGCTGTTCAACTACCAGCTTAACTTCCTTTGCTCACCATCTTTCGAAGAGTGGTGGAGAAGTTATTATGCTGAGTACTTCTTCGACGAGAAGGACTTCATAGCAGAGTTGCAGAAGTCTTTTGTCCTTGTGTTTGACAAAGTAAAGAAATGTAAGTTCATACTCTCACATTACTTTTTATCTTTCTCTTCGACTGTTAGCCTGTTAACTTTCCTTTTCGCTTTCAGTTGTTCGAAAACCCCTAGCCAAGAAGGCTACAGAAGGCCCACAAGGAAGAGTCCCTTCGACAAAACCTCCACCGCCGGCGAAGGCTATAGCGCCGGCGAAGACAACGGGCAACCAACAGGGGGAAGGCTCTTCGAGGAGGCCTCCTGCATCGGTAACCAGATTTTCTTCATTTTCATTCTGGCTTTCGATTATTTATTTTCGACGTAATTATTCAATCGAATTCCTATTGGTTTTCAGGCCCCTTCGCCCAAGAAAAGGGCAGCATTTGTGATCGAATCGGGGAGTGATGACGAAAGTGATTCCCCTCCTTCTCCCCTAAAGAGGCGAAAGTTAACGAAGGACGCTTCTGTTCCTACTCCAGCTCCTGAAGGTCGAACCGTCAGAATAAAGGTTGGTGTGAGAAAGCCTAGGCCACCTGCAGTGGTCATCGAGGAACCAACTGAGGAGGAACTGAACGCTCTAGTTACCAAGCCTGTCGAAAGTGATAATTCCAGCCCTGGGGCTGAAGTCAATCCACAGGTAATCTATTGGACCCTTCTTATAATTTAGGCATAGATACCAGTATTTGATTATGTTTCTTTCGACATCTGAAGATTTGTCTTCTTTCTCCTTTTCAGGACACCACTGGAAGTTCTCCACCAAGAACTTCAGAAACTCTAGAATCTGCTGAACTCAGCAGGCCTCAAGAGAAAAATTTGGGCAATGACGAAGCCCACACTGAGACTGAGGCCAATGCTGAAACAGTGGAGAAGACAACTGAAGAACCTATGGCGGAGGAAACACAGCCAGAAACGGTTCCTGTGGTAGACTTGTCGTCAGAAGAGAATCCTGAAGGAAGAGACCAAGGCAATGGCGAAGAGAACCAAGATGCTGTTGACGAAGAGCATCAAGGTGGTACTGGCGAAGACCACCAGGGTGACGCTAGCGAAGAGCCACAAAAGGACGCTGGCGAAGGACCCCAAGGTGATGTTAACGAAGAACCACATGTCGACGCTAGTACCGCCTCAGTTCAAGTCGAAGAGCAACCAAACGAGGCACTCAGCATTCAACAGACTCAAGTCCAAGATAATACTGTGGCAAGGGTCACCTCCTCAAAGCACAGGTCGAAAAAGGACTTGGAAATCTTGAAACAAACTGACCCTGTCAGCTACCTTAATGCAATCGTCGAGAGTAAGAGTTCTTCCGACACCAGTCAGGAAATTCCTACTCTGTCGGGGAAATCTACTGAGACTTCTCCTCTTGATGATGCGTTGGCGAAGGTCAAGGCCCAGTTCTTCAAGAGAGATTTAATGAAGGCTTTAGAGGGGGACCCCACTGCTCCATCTTGCTTAAAAGAGGTTTTGAATGCTGTTGACTTCGATGCTGTAGCCCCAGAAATCTCAGACTTAATCATGGAATTACATTCTATGATTGACCAAGTCTCAGCGGATTACCGGCGCCAACGAACTTTTAACAGTCAGCTCGAAACGCTGCATGGCAAGAGCTTATTTGCGTGGACTGCTGTCTCAAGTTCGACTTCTCGAATTGCCGAGTTGTCGAAACAGAAAGCGTCTGCACAGGAAAGGTTCGATGCTATTGAGCGAGAGAATGTCTCCTTTCGAGCACAAATTGCAGAGATAGAGGCGAAGATAAACGCCAACACTGTGCTCCAGGAGGAAATCCTTTCGACCATCCCAGACACTGAGAGCGAGACTGAGATCAAGCAAGGCCTGGAATTCGCTGAGAGGGCTCAAAGCCTCGACGCCCAAATTGCCAAACTGACGCAAGAAAAATCTTGGTGCAAGAAGAGGTTGGATCTGCAGCATGCCAAGTATCTTCGAATCAAGAATTCTCTTTCCTTTTGATTGATTCTCTTTTGTAACCATCTTCTGTAATCACTTTCGACAACATTTGCCATTTTGGCTGAAATTAATAAAAATTTCCATTTTGGCATTTTTATGGTTAATTTAGCTTGTTCTTTTATTGTTTTATTTTTATCTCTTGAAGTATAGGCTTATATTTTTTCAAATATTTACCATTCACTCTCAAGAGCCTTTTATCACCACTTATCTCTTCGACTTCATAGGCTCCACCAGAAAAAGTTTGGATAATTCTGAAGGGTCCTTCCCATTTGGGTGACCATTTCCCCATGCTTCGATCCCGTCGATCCATGGGAAGAATTACCTTCCAAACTAAGTCTTCAGGCAAAAATACCTTAGGTTTTACCTTTCTATTATAAGAGTCTTCGACTCTTTTCTTCTGAAGCCTGAGTAAGTCGAGAGCGTGTAATCTCTCTTCGTCTAAATCCACCAATTCATCTAACATCATGTTCCAATAAACCTCAGAAGGAATATCATAATGCCTCTGAACTCTTGCAGATTGAAGACAAATTTCAGCTGGCAATACTGCATCATGGCCAAAAGTTAGCCTATATGGTGTTGTACCAGTGGCTTCTTTTGGGGACGTTCGACAAGCCCATAAAATCTGGTCTAACGTCTTATGCCAATTCTTTGGTTTCTTCCCAACATGTTTCTTTATCAAGCCAATCACCACTTTGTTAGCTGCTTCGACTTGACCATTCGCCTGTGCATAGTAAGGCGTGGATGTTAGGAGTTTGAAACCTGTTTCCTGAGCAAATTCCTGCATCTTTCGACCAGTGAAAACTGAACCTTGGTCAGTTGTTATTGTCTCAGGGATTCCATACCTAAATATAATGTTCTTTTGAATAAATTCAATGACATTTTCTTGGTCTACATTGACTAAAGGGACAGCTTCGATCCACTTAGTAAAATAATCAATGCCTACCAATATGTATTTCTGACTCTTTGATGATGCTGGTCGAATCTCTCCAATGAGATCCAACGCCCATCCTCGAAAGGGCCAAGGCTTCACTATCGAGTGAAGTTCGCTTGCTGGTACATGCTGGATGCCTGTATGAACTTGACACTCTTGGCAACCTTTGGCGAACTCAACACAATCTTTCAGCATAGTGGGCCAATATAGTCCTTGTCGAAACAACAACCATTTCATCTTATGGCCTGCTTGGTGAGCCCCACATGCCCCAGCATGCGTAGTCGAAAGGGCTATGTATGCTTCAGTTTCACTTAAACATTTCAGCAACACCCCTTCAGGCGTCTTCTTGAATAACTCATTACCCATGAGTACAAAACTCAACGCCCTGTATTTTGTTTTTCGTTCTGTCGGAGCTCCTGGATTTTGAAGATAGTCCACAATGGGTTTCCTCCAATCCTGGTCTGACAAATTATCAATGAACGAAATCTCGAAGTTTGAGTGATCAGCATAACCTAACCTTGTTGATTCCAAGTCTGTTGGTGATAGACAAGTTCCTCTTATCTTCTCTCGAACTTCGATTGCTCTTTGTAATCTCGTTTTTGAAATTTTATACCCAGATGCAATCTGTGCCAAGTCATTGGCTATTTGATTTTCGACTCTGGGTATGTGTCGAATATTAACACTTTCAAATTGTTTCAATAAACGATTTGCAATCACAAAGTACATAATGAGATTTTCTCTTATGCATTTATACTCCTTTGTGACTTGCTTGACGACTAACTCTGAGTCTCCCATTATTTCGACTCGAGTTGCCCCCAATTCCAACAATATTTCAAGGCCAGTAATTAGAGCTTCATACTCAGCCTCATTGTTCGAACAAGAACCTTCGATTTGGTACTTGAATGTTGTTGGAATTTTATCTGGAGAAATAAGCAAGACTCCTACTCCTGTTCCATTTTTATGGCTGGAACCATCGAAGTAGAATTTCCAAGGTTCTATCTCCACATAATTAATATCCTCGACTTGAATTGAGTGGTCGACTATGAAGTCTGCAACCACTTGTCCTTTTACTGCCTTAAGAGGCATAAAGGTCAAGGAGTATTCAGTCAATGCTAATGCCCACTTGCCAATTCGACTATGCAAGATAGGTTTCGACAACATATATTTGAAAACATCAAAATGAGACGAAACATAAACATCAACTGGTTTTATATATTGTTTGAGCTTTGTACAAGAGAAATACAGACATAGACACAATTTTTCAACTTCGCTATATCTAGTTTCTGCATCATTTAAAACTCGACTGAGATAATAAATGGGTCTTTCGACTCCATTCTCATCCTCTTGGGCTAACATACTTCCCAGAGTTTTGTCAGATGCAGCTATGTACAATCTCATACTCCTATTGCTACAAGGAGGCACCAAAATAGGTGGCTTAGTGAGGTACCCTTTGATTTTGTCGAAGGCTTCTTGTTGCTCTTGCCCCCATTCGAACCCCTCCTTATTCAGTCGAAGTAAGGGTGAAAAGGCCTGAGCTTTCCCACTTAGGTTAGATATAAACCTTCTCAAGAAATTTATCTTGCCTAAGAGGGATTGCAATTCCTTCTTATTCGATGGCGCTTTCGCTTCCAAAATTGCCTTCGTCTTGTTCTGATTGATTTCGATTCCTTTTTTGTGGACAACGAAGCCCAAGAAATCTCCAGCTTTTACACAGAACGCACACTTCAAAGGGTTCATCTTCAGACCATGTTCTCTCATTCTTTCGAATGATTGTCGAAGGTGGTCAATGTGACTCTTCCTGGAAACAGATTTTATAACAATATCATCAATATAAACTTGCATAAACGTGTTAATAAAATCATGGAAGATAGTATTCATTGCTCGCTGGTACGTTGCCCCAGCGTTCTTTAGGACAAAAGGCATCACTACCCATTCGTAAGTGCCTAAGGCCCCAGGGCATCGAAAAGCTGTTTTCGACACATCCTCTTCAGCAATGAAAATTTGATTATACCCTGAATAACCGTCGAGCATACTCAGGTATTCGTAGCCAGCGGCAGAATCGACTAGCATTTCCGCCACAGGCATTGGATATTCATCTTTGGGGGTGGCAGCATTCAAATCTCTGAAATCTATGCACACCCTTAATGTGCCATTTTTCTTAATTACTGGCACAATATTTGCAATCCATTCGACATACCTTGTAACACGGATGAATTTGCATCTCAGAAGTCTTTCGACCTCCGTTTTGATCTTCGACAAAATTTCTGGAGCGAAGCGTCTTGGATTTTGCTTGATTGGCTTCTTTCCAGGTTTGATTGGCAACTGAAGTTCTACCAATCCTCTGTCGAGACCAGGCATTTCGTCATAATCCCATGCGAAACAGTCTTTAAACTCTTTCAGCAATTGGATTACTTCCAACCTAAGTTCTGGATCAATTTTGGCGCTGATGTAAGTTGGCCTATTCTCTGATCCTTCGCCTAAGTTGATTTCTTCTAAAGGGTCTTGTGCTAACATCTTAATGTTGTTCGCCAAGGGATCCTTTTCGAAGCCCAAAGGCTCATCGTCATAGATCGCGTCGAGCCTCTGTTCCTGCATTTCGTCTGGCATGATATCAGGAGGTCTTGGATCGAAATCCTTTCCTGGGCCAACAGCAGATAATTGTTGATCATTGGCCTGTGTGGCCATGTACTTTACTTCGGCTTCGAGAGCCGTTATCATCTTGGTTTCAGCCACATAGGCCGAAATTCGCTTCAGAGATTGTGACTCAGTCATTATCACTGAATTCACTTCCCCAACCAGTTGGTTGGATACCAGTTAGCCCACTGAATTCTATGTGGGACAAGTCTTCTCTGTCCCATTGGAAACCATGCTCAGGATGCAGGTATAGGGAACAAAAGGTGTTTGGCGCTGGCGCCATGTCGAAGTCAGGAGTTGGACATGGCCCTATGTGAGCCAAGTTTTTGTCGAAATCTGTTACACCCAAGTGGTTTACTTCGCTAAGGTAGTAACTCTGATCAGCCTCTATGTTTTCGACCAGCCCATCTGGGCGCCATAGAAGCAACCTTTGATGCATCGATGAAGGCACAGCACCTACACCATGAATCCACTCACGGCCTAACAAAAGGTTGTAGTTAGGTTTGGCCGAAATGACCATGAACATTGTTGGTCGAAGGATCGACCCAACTTTTATGTCGAGCTGGATCACCCCCATGGTGGTCCCAATGCCTCCCTCATAGTTGGACAGGACCATATTGTGAGGTTTGATTTCTTCATCCCTTTTGCCAATCTTTATTAGCACAGAATGAGGGATAATATTAATAGTGGCCCCACAGTCGACCAATATTTTGTTCACAGTGGTCTCTTCGAGCTTAGCCCTTATGAACAAAGGTTTGAGGTGATTCTTCATTGCCTCTGTGGGTGGCTCGAAGAAGCCATTTTGTTCCTCTGTGGTGCCATTGTCCATGACAAAGTAGCACACTGGCCTGTGTCTGGCCATTTCTTGTTCCACCTCCCAGTCACTGGCTTCGACTTCTACTTGTCGATTGAATTCCCTGGGTAGTACTGAAACAATGTTCACCATTATATCCAAAGTATCGTCGGACTCAGCATCATCTTCGTCTTCGACTTCGCTCTGGTTAGGCCAAACTAGCCTGTTGGTAACTGGTTCTCTCTCAAGAGGCTTTCTTTGTTTCCTTTGAGGCACATTCGAACTCGTTTCTGCCTTAGGTTCGTTGGCAGCCTCTCTTTCAGCTTTTCGCCTTCTTTGATATCTCCTCCATTGGGATCTCGACATAGGATTTTTTCCCTTGTAGTTGCTGGACACTTGAGCAACCTTGGGTGCAGCAACTTGAGGATCTTTCTTCTGAATTAAAGAGGAACCTCTTGGCACTTCGAAAGAATGCCATTTCTCTTCGCTTGGCCTTTTCCGGCCAGATGTTTTGTACCAAGTGTCTACTGGTACATTTGTTGGAGGCCTAAAAGTCAAAGGCCTCTTGTCTTGATTAGAACCCCTTCTGGGATCATGTCGAAGGTCAGAATTCTCCCTTCTCTTGTTCGCTGCTCTCACTCCTTGTATGTGTTCAGCAGCTTTTTTATCAAAGATAGAACTGCATCTTGGACACAGCATCACCTCTGATTTTTTCTTCTGGCATCTTTGTAAAAAATCTGCCAAGTTTTCGTTTTCCCTAGGGAAAGCCGTTTTATTTGCCTGCTCTTGCCTTATGGCTTCTTCTGAAGTTTTAGGGTCAGAAAGTTCAACCATGTTGATATTCATTGTATCCTTAGTAGCAAGAGTTAGTTGTTTCATTTGTGTCTCCAGATTCTCCGTCTGGCCTTGTACAGTGGCCAATTGGGAACTGGGCTTTGGTCCAGTTTTTTGTGCTTCAGCAGTCTTCGACTTTGGGTCTTCGACCGCTTTCTGGACAGCCTCAATTGTCTTCCTGGATAAATTTCCAGAAAAACTGCCAAAGATTGGCATGTTGATGTGATCCTTTGAGACTTCGACCATGGTAATGCCTGGCTTCTTCGACTGGATCCTGGTTGCCTCTATCATGTTCACCTCAGAGGGTTCTGCATAGTGGGCTTCAGCCTTCAGTGGATTGGAGTCGACAGCCATGGGGGATTTGTCAGCAAACTTTAATCTCCCTTCCTCAATAGCGTCTTGCACAAGATTCCTGAAAAGAAAACATTGAGAAGTTTTATGGCCCAGAAAATTATGATATTTGCAAAAACCCCTCTTCTTTCTTTGATCAAGAGGAGGCACTTTTACCCCAGGGGGTACTATCATTTGGCCATCTTTAACTAGCAAGTCGAATATTTCATCACATTTTGTGATGTCAAAACTATAAGTCTTTTTTGGGAACCTATCGTTGGCCCTGTCTGGACCAATGGGATTTTTCCCATTTGAGGGGACTAATTGTTTGCAAGAGTATGGAGGCCCTTGTTTTAGTTCTGCTAAGTCGACTTCTCCTTCTTCGACAGCTAAAGTATCGTCGAAGGATTCTAGATCTTCGTCATCCATCTCAACGTACGCTATTCTTTCTCTCTTGTGAGTTTTTGTTGCCTTAGCTTTTTCAGCTTTAAGGCGTTCGACTTGTCGAACTCTATCGGCCAGTTGGGCCATGTCTCTTAGGTACTGGGTATCTAGCTTCTTCCTAATAGAATAATCTAAACCACCTGCGGCCATTTCGACCAGCTCATGTTCTGGCACTTGTGTGAAACATCTCGCCTTAAGCAACCTAAACCTATTCAGATATTCGTCTATAGGTTCAGTGAAACGTCTCTTCACACTCGCCAGTTCTTTCAGGCTTATCTTGGTTTGCCCCATATAGAATTGTTCATGGAACAATCTTTCCAACTGGGTCCAATGGTGGATCGAATTGGGGGATAGGGTTGTGAACCAAGTAAAAGCGTTCTTGGTTAAGGAACTTGGGAAGTATTTGATTCTTAGGTTTTCATTATTTGAAATGTCTCCTGCTTCGATCAAATACCTAGCCACATGTTCGACAGTAGATTCTGTCGTGTCCCCAGAGAACTTAGTAAATTTGGGGACTTTGGTTCTAGGGGGTAAGTCAGTTTGTAACACATATTCTGACAATGGAGAAGTAAAGTTGGGCCTTCGAAAGCCCATGTTCATCCCATTCTGATTCATGATCCTTTCGATCATGGTTGCCAGATTATTTTCCAAACCCATGTTTTGGTGTTGGATATGCTGAACCACTTCGTCAGCATTTTGGTTTCTGTTAACTAACCTTACCTCTGGGGCTATTACCCTAGGTTCTTCGACAGGTTGTTCTACAGGCTGTTGAGCCTGATTGATGGTGGTTTCTTCCTCTACAAATATCCCCTGATTTCCTCTTATTTGCGCCCTTTGGGGCTGTCGAATAGGTGGGGGTGCTCCAAAGAAGTCAGCCAAACGCGTCATTTGCGCTGTAACTTGCTGATTCGATTGAGTAGTATTTTGTATTAGAGGATTTAGCACTGTACTCAAAGTTTGTGCCAACATTTGCACCATATCATGGTTGCTTTCGTCCATCTGTTGCCTCAAGACTGCTGTCGAGGCATTTGTAAGGCCATGGGCTACTTGGGACGTTCCTCCTAAGAGTTGGGTCCTATTTCTATTCGCCATGCCTACTCCAGAGCCTTGGAGTGGCGAAGTGGCACTCACGAAAGGGTCTGAATAAGTGGACGTAGCATTCGTCAGGCTTGCCAATTCAGAAGTTGGCATACCATAGAATGGAATAAATCCTGGGGGAACCACTGGCCTTGGGCCAGTATTTCCCCTTGGAGGAGGGGTTCCCAAAGGCATTCTGGGGCCTGTTAACGAAGTTATTGGCCCCGTGGTTGTGACTGACACTGCTGGTGTCGAACCAACATTCGTCGCTTCACTAACGGTCATATTAACCGTTGCTCCCACACTTGGTGGTGGAATTTCATTGTTGTTTGGCGGATTCGCCATCTCTTCCCTTCTCCTGGCAGTATTATTATCGTTGGTGTATATTCTACCACTCCTCAATAACATACAACTCGAAAAGATGAGATTATTTTTCAATCAATCAACAACAGTCCCACTGGGCGTGCCAATTTGTTTACCTAGGGATTTGGTAAACAACCGCTGATCCTCCAAATGGTTATTTATTTGGTTACTCGCAGGATCGATCAGATTGATCCTATGGACATAGGTTGATTTTGAAGTTTAATTAATGTGGATAAGGCTTTAAGTAAATTGTTTAAAGTAAATTGCATAAAGGAAAGGCTTGGTAAATAAACAAAGCTTGAATGTAAAGGTTCGACAGGAATCTTAAAGGAATCTTAAAGGGGAAAAGCATGTAAAACACTGGAAAAGTAAATGACTTGAATTGATAAAATTGGTGTTTCACACATACATTTCTCAACAATTCGTTCGCTCACACTGGGTACTTGAATCTAAATGAGTGACTATGTATCTATTGTGAACACACGCGAGAAACTACACGTCTACTCCTATTTATACAAAAACATTCCAAGTAACCGTCGGGCAGTTACACTGCTTCGAGATCAAGCCACTTGTCACGTTCTCCATGTTCGACGCTCCAGATCCTTGCACGTTTGCACGTAGTAACTGCTGGAAACCGTTTTCCCTCCAAAGCTTTGAATTTCAAACTGCTCCACTTCTGGATCATCGAACACCTTCATCAAGAGACGTCTTCGACGAAAACTCCTTCGACGTCGAAGGCAATCAGCCTTCTTCCTTGGAAGAAATCTTCTAAGTATTTTGCCATCTTTCGACGGGCACTTCGACAGGCTTAGCCAGTCGAAAGCATCTTTCAGCTTTTAATGGCTGCCATCAATCAAAACAAAGGTGTCGAATTTAGGAGCCAACAGTCTGGCAAATCTACTTCACCATCTTCTCTTGAGGAGGCACTTCGGAAAGTTAAGGCGCAACTTTTTAAAAGAGATTTAATGCTGACCTTAGAGGGAGAACCTACTGATTCTTCCTTTCTGAAGACCACTTTAAGACCGGTCGATCTTCTTGTTGCCTCCCATGACATCGCCAGCGTTATTTTGGATTTGACTTCGATCATCGATCAGGTCTCAGCTGATTACAATCGCCGAAGGACTCTCAATCGCGAGAGTGAAGAGGCCAATGGCCATGTAGCTGCTGCCTGGAATGCTGCCACTGAATCAACTTCAAGGCTAAAGGAGCTGTCGAAGGAACAAGAGGCTAGGTAGAAAGAAGTTGAAGAAATCGACCAAAGTACAGCCAACATGAAGGCTCAGATCAGAGAATTGAAGACTAAGATTGCCGCAAATGATAAACGAAAAGAAGAACTTCTTGTTATCAACACTGATTCTGAGAGCCAAGAAGAACTCAACGATGGATTAAAATATGCTGATCAGACCCAAGCATTAGATGCTAAAATTGAAGCTCTTCATCAGTCAAAGGCTTTGTGCGAAAGACGTTTGGAGCTGCAGAAGATCAAATATCTCCAAATCAAAGCCAACCTTCCATTTTGATTTTGACTGTATAATTATGTTTTTGTAATGACTTATAGTCATTTTGGCTGCTTAATGCATTTTCCGTTTTGGCTCTTTACTTCGACTGAGATTAAACATTGGTTATTTTAACCTCTTGAAGTACAGGTCTATACTTTTTCAAGTATTTACCATTTACTCTCAAAAGCCTTTGATCTTCATTTAACTCTTCGATCTCATAGGCACCACCAGACAATGTTTGGATAATCTTAAAAGGTCCTTCCCATTTAGGAGACCATTTTCCCATATTTCCATCATTTCGATCCATTGGGAGAATTACCTTCCATACCAGATCCTCAGGCAAGAATGTCTTGGATTTTACGCTTTTATTGTAAGATTTTTTCACTCTTTTCTTCTGTATCTTTAAGAGATCTAAATCTCTCAGTCTTTTTTCGTCCAAATCAACCAATTCATCTAACATCATATTCCAATAAGCTTCGGAAGGGATATCTTGATGTTTCTGAATTCTTGTTGACTGTAGACAAATTTCTACTGGCAATATTGCGTCATGGCCATAGGTTAATAGAAATGGTGTCGTTCTGGTAGCTTCCTTAGGAGAAGTTCGACATGCCCATAAGATTTGGTCCAACGTTTTATGCCAATTCTTTGGCTTGTTTCCTACATGCTTCTTTATCAAGTCAATTACTACCTCATTTGCCGCTTCAACTTGTCCATTAGCTTGCGCATAGTAAGGCGTAGATGTTAACAATTTGAATCCCATTTCTGTAGCAAATTCTTGCACTTTACGACAAGTAAATATTGATCCTTGGTCGATTGTTATTGTCTCAGGGATTCCAAACCTATATATAATGTTCTTTTGAATAAATTCAATGACATTCTCTTGGTCTACATTGACTAAAGGAATTTCTTCAATCCACTTAGTGAAATAGCCAATGCCCACCAATATATATTTATGGTTTTTAGACGATGCTGGTCGAATCTCCCCAATAAGATCCAAAGCCCATCCTCTAAAAGGTCAAGGTTTCACGATTGAGTGAAGTTCGCTTACATGTACATGTTGGATGCCTGTATGTATGTGACATTCTTAGCAGTCTTTTGCAAACTCCACGCAAACTTTCAGCATAATAATTTATTTTTAATTTTAATAAAAAAATAATTTAATTTATCTTACAAATGACTATTAACATAATATTTATTTTATTTCAATTTACTATTGTCTTAATTTAAAAGACAAAATTCTTATTTTTAATTTTTTTTTATTTCTCCATCTCACATTTTTTTTCTTCTTTTTGTATGATTATCATAAAATTAAATTTATATATTGTTATTCATCTTACAATTAAGTAAATTATTTTAAATTTTATACGTGTATCTAAATATATTATAAAATTAATAATTAATTTTAAATTTAATTACGTGTATATATATATATATATATATATATATATATATATATATATATATATATATATATATATATATATATATATATATATATATATATATATATATATATATATATATATATATATATATATATATATATATATATATATATATATATATATATATATATATATATATATATTATCAAATAAATTTATTGTGTGGCTGGATCTGATTAGTTTACTTTAAATAATTAAAATAAAAAACTGGTCATTTTCATCTAACGGTCAAGAATGATTATTACTCCCATTACAAATTTTCCAAATTAAAAAAAAAATGAATCGGGCGGTTAAGAGAGTAAGATGAAAAAAATAAAAAGGGAATCTATCCCCTAGCGTGTTCTGTTCTTCAAAGCCACAAGATGCTAAGAAGAAAGCCATCGAAAATCGAAGTGAAAATCGAAGACAAAGAAGAACTCGAAGAAACTCGCCGTCGTAACACCACCATCACCGCCGCCAACACCACCACAACAACCACCACTGGCGCTGCTACTCTCCTCCGTCAATTCGATCGCGCAGAAGATCCATCTTCCAAAGCGAATCGCATCGGCCTCTAACCCTAAACACTCCCCAATCCGCTCCCTCTCTCTACCCCCTTCCGAAATGGAGGTCGAAGTGAAGCTTCGTCTCGCCAACGCAGAAACTCATCGCCGCGTCACCGCCTTGCTTTCTCCCTTCCACGTCATAACCCATCGCCAACACAATCTCTTCTTCGACGGCGCTGCATCTGAACTCTCCTCTCGTCGCGCCGTTCTTCGTCTCCGATTCTACGGTGACGAAGAACGGTGTGTTGTTTCCCTCAAAGCAAAGGCGGTTCTTGTCGACGGTGTGAGCCGCGTTGAGGAAGACGAAGAGGATTTGGATCCGAAGGTTGGCGGTGAGTGTGTTGCTGAACCGGGGAAGCTGGGTTTGTTGGAGTCAAGGATTCTGAAAAGGGTGAAGGATGAATTTGGGGTGGTGGGTGAAAATGGGTTTTTGGGTTTGGGGGGTTTCCGGAATGTGAGGAATGTGTATGATTGGAAAGGTTTGAAATTGGAAGTGGATGAGACTCATTTTGATTTTGGAACTTTGTATGAAATTGAGTGTGAGAGTGTTGATCCTGAAGAAGCTAAACGCATTCTCGAGGAGTTCTTGAAGGAGAATGAAATTGATTATTCATACTCACTGGCTTCCAAATTTGCAATTTTTCGATCCGGGAAGTTGCCATTGTGAGTCAATTTTCTATCGTTTTTGAATTGAGTTGAATTGAACTACTTTATAAATTATGCTTTTGTAGTTTATCATTTAAGAATTCAGATTGTAATATTTATAGAATTGTCATTTCATATGCCTTTGTACTTAATTGCCCTGAAGCTGTTTGTTAAAATTCTGCTACTTTATAACACTGCAATTTGAGAACAATGGTTGTCTATGATGCATAGGTACGGGTACGGTACCCAGTGCGAATGCGAGTACTGGTACAGGATACGGCATTTTAACTTTAAAAACAAAATCAAGATACATGTACGTTAATAAAAAATAAGAGTTTTCTATAAAATGTATAAGTAAATGATTAAATTGTTAGGTTCATAGTAAAACATCACTAGAAAAGTTTAAAAAATGTCAAAAATAACGTTTAGATATAATAATGAAGAAATTAAAATACATAAATATACTATTTTAATATTTGAGAAAACACAAATTTTACTCGAAGCCACATAATGAACAAAAATGAAGTACCACGTGCGTACCCGGCACCGGTACTTCACCATTTTAAAAGTACCCATGCTTCAGAGATGGTTGTTAATTCACTATCTATAAGATGGTGCAAATCTTAGGTGACTTGATATTAATAACCATTGTAGGATTATTGATGCAATATGTATAATTTTGACAAATATACTTTCATTTTGCTGTTAAGCTAGTGAGTGACCTTTTTTGGTAACCTGCTTCATACAGTTTATGCTGTTTGAGTTTTAAAGGCATGCCTAAATTGAGATGAATCACTTATTATTGTTGCTTTAGAATATCAGGGTTGAGTTTCTCTATTGGTTTGACTTGGGATTAGTTAGTTTTGTTTCTACACATGGGGCAAGGGAAGGGGTATAATAACTAGAGTGTTAGAACTTGATCATCCCCAATCCTAATTTGAGTTTCTTTTTTAAAGATGGCTCCGCATGAGAATGGATAAGAGGGTCTAAGATAAGAGCTTCATCAGTTTATTTTTCAATTTATCTTGTAGCCTGATCTCTTTTCCAAGGGCACTGTAACTGCTAGAGATATCCCCTCATCAATATTTGCCATTCCTTTCACAGTTTATATATAGCTTCTGAACTTCATCCTTCTGAATATTATATAATTTCCAAATAGACTAGGAAGAGACCCGTACATCTGCAAGGGTCGCCTAATCATTAAAAATATATAATTTATCAGAAATAATGTATTTTGATTTGATAAAGAAAACACATAGTAATATTTAGATGGGTGCCTTTATTTTAATTTTAACCTATTTATATATGATGATCCTTAGGGAATAAATTTTTAAAGTATTTGAATTCTTTGAAGACAAATGATATACCAAATTAAATCATTTATGTCTAGCCAAAGAGAGATATTGTTTCTTTTATCCTTTTGTTTTCATTGTTAATTGTCTTCTAGTGCTTTCTAGAAAGTAAACCAATAACTACTGCTACTGGTAGTACTTAGTATTTAGTTATCTCATCCTTTGTAAATAAAGAAATTTACCACATGTCTTCATAGACTAAAGTCGTCCAAGATAGATATATGAAGAAACATAAAGAAAAAAGACACCAACTTAACAATTTTGTAGCATCAATCCAAAAAAGATGTTAGATTTGTACTGCACACTGTGATGGCATTACTACATAAATCTTTGATGTTACTCTTGACTAAAGCAAGTGATCGTTATTAAGAAAACCAACCCCATTTCTCAGAGATCCAATGGCACAACAATTCGTCAAGTCTATTCCTATATCAATCTCGAACACCTTCAGGCATTAGTGTAACCAAACATGGTAAATAGAAAGGATCATGATCATTTATCAGGCCAATTTCTACTGAAATGAGTCTCCTGGCTGCCAAAGGTGCATAATCAAAGCACATCACTCGATTAAATAAAAATGCAATTGAGATCAAAATGTTAGTTTATAATTTGGTTAATGAGTTATTAAAATTTTTCCTTTGTATTTTTAGAAGTATCCTTGTGTCTTTACAAGACACTGGTTTATCAAACAAACACGATAAGGTGAGCTTTTACATTTTCTCTTTTTCACAATTCTGAAGCTTCAACTCTTGGTCTCATTACCTTTGAGTTTAGCATAACACAAGAACCATAAATATTATAGCTCTATGGAGATTGAAATATCTTCATATTGATTACCATCTAAGAGTTGATAGGATAAACTATCGACAAACCTTGATGCCGAAGTCTTCACTTGAATGTTTTTTGAAAAATAATGTTGACTTCAAAGATATGACTTGATCTTTGAGAGCATCTTTAAAAGGATAACTTAATTCAAGAGGATATCTTGATAAACCATTTTGAGCATATTCGAGTGCTTAAGTTATCCTCCATAGATATAGATATGAACATCTTTAAAAGGATAACTTAATTCAAGAGGATATCTTGATAAACCATTTTGAGCATATTCGAGTGCTTAAGTTATCCTCCATAGATATAGATATGAACTTCACTTATGTGTTGTCATTATCAAAATCAAAGAGCTTATTAGTTGATTGCAACTTTGCTATCAATAAATTACTTGGGTGACCTTGAAAATTCCTGCAAGATCATAGATGCACATGTTTTTCATCTAACAAAATGACACCATTGTCTGAAATTATTGGTTACTTCACAAGTAACAATAGGCGATTGTACTTTAAATTTGAGCATATTTTAAATTGTATTTTAAATGGTTTTACTTTTTTATTTTCTATTTATTTATAATTTTGTTTTAGAGGTACTAATAAAGTGATCCATTTTGTTTAATTAAAGCATATTGAATTTTCAGAATATTTGTAGTTTGATCCATAAATCAAGAGAACTACAAGAGCAATCTGTCGAGCTACTTAAGTAGCTAAACAACTATACAAAAAGTTGGTTAAATTAGATAACTGTGTTCTAGGAGATTTTGGATGTCATACCAATGGCGAAGAAATAAACTATGGATTCCAAGAAATAAACTATGGATTCCAATCGGTGATTCCATGCAACTTCTAAATAAAAAATCATGTTCTTTCATATTTAAGAGATATTCAATTTGATGAAAGTGCTTAGATTGATGCATACAAACACTTAGCAAAATTAAAAAAACGTTTGTCCATTCTCCAGTCCATTTGATGTAACTGAAAGCATAAAAGATTGGGGATGTTCCCCATAACAACACTATCTAGAAGTGCTTAAGATTGGATTGAGGTGTTCCTAAGAAAACTATCACCACACGGGTGGAATTAGAGATGCATTTTTAGGAAGAATTTATTCTGTGAACAACTTTGTCGATCAAATGGTTGATATAACTGAATTGTAGCAATGATATTGTTAGATTCATGGTTTTAAGATTGACAACAATTTTGTTAAAATATGATTTATGACAGATGCTGAACAAGATGTCATAACATCTTGATCTGACTGCTACAACAGAGTGTGAAGGTTACACTGAAGATAGATGTGCTGTCAGATGTTGTGACATGATGTCTCAGAACGGCAGTATATGCTGTCACACCTTGATTTTTGACCTAAAATTTCACTTTTATCTACATCATTGCATAGCAAGTGTTCACGAGTGGTTTGACCTATTTTTGTCAATTCTCGAGTCAAATTTTAAAAATTCACAGTTTTTTCAAATTTCGACATTTTTAGCGGTTATTTTTGCATATGATTCTCTTTGACGTCATCTACAACCTTTCTTTAGAAGTCAAGAGCTCATTATGTTAAAAAAAAACCACGAAAAATTGAGACGTTAGAGGTCACTTTGTAAATTTAATGAAATTAGATTTAATTTTAATTGTGTTTTGTCCGACTTTTATCAAATTGTGCATATTGCACATTTTTTATCTCTTATTTTAATATTTTTCATTTTTATTTCAAAAAAATCACAAAAAAATACATTTAACATCATTCTACTTTACTTGCAATTTTTATTTCTTTATTCAAAATATCAAAAAAAAATTATAGTTTTAGTTAAATTTATGTTTTTATTTCATTGTTAATTCAAAATCCAAAAAAAAAAAAATATTTACAAGTCTCTTGTTCTTTCATTTTTGCATTTTTGAGTATATAAGTCATTTTCATCTTTTTAAATTGCACTTTATTTATTTTAATTCAAGAAAAAAAGTCATAAATATTTAAGTTTAATTCAATATTATTTCTTTTGGTTTTCTTTGTTATTATTATTTTTGCTAACCTTTTTATTCTTTTCTTATTTTTATCATTATTAGTATTAGTGGTATTATTAGTAGTAGTGGATTTTTTATAGCAATAACCAGGTATTAAAAAATACACAAATAATAATATTTTAGAGAAAATTGCGCAAATAACCATGTTTCAGAATATACATTAATAGAGGCGTCATCTCACTTGACGCACGCACTCACCTTTTTGCCTTGGCGCATGCACTTTCTTTTAGCCATATGAGATGACGCGTGCACTATAATATGGGGATGAGGCGCCATCTGAGATGGCTACTACGTGCAATTGTGTTTTCTATAAATAAAATACTCATTCTCCATCATTCTTCACACTTTATCACATTATCTTCTCATTCTCTCTCTGCTTTTTGTATCGTCACATCTCCCATGATTTTCACCAGAGATGGGTACATTATTTTCTCGGACATCAAACCTTTGATGAAAATGAAAATTTGGCACATTCACTCCATGAAACGTCTGAAGAGAGAGTTGATGCGATGGCTAGAGGGAGACATCGAAGCTGGAGAACAAATTAGAATGATCCATAGTAGAAGAACAACCACCTCACTTGCAACTAGAAGACCTTAATCTTGGTTGACGATATAAACCACACTTTCTTTCTAGCTTGTCAAGGGAGTCCATTTCAGTTGTGATACACTTGCTTTTGGAACGACCTTTTTATTCCTTTGAATTTGATCGTTGTGTCATATTATTTCCCTTTCGTATGCATGCCAATAATCAGGTTTCACTACCATTAAAAAGCCATTATTGTATACGCTGAGCAAGGTTTCAGATTTGTAAATGGGAGATAGAAATAATAATGCATCATGATGAGTATACGTACATGCCACAATGACATGAGAGCAAGGCATACAAAAGGCTTGAAACTTTCTACAATCGCACCAATAAGATGTAGTATAACCCTATACTCTTGTCTCGGCAGCCCCTCATTGTGGTCGATTGTCTCTTTGACAATGAAGTTGTGGCTATGCCGGTCAAATCTTATAACAAGGTGGGTGTTGGCTTTGGCACCTTCTGCCTTAATATATTTCAAGCAACTTTTACTCCATAGTTGTCCCGATTGTAAGACCGCGTTCCATATTTCACCTCTTTTTGCAAACAACGAAGCCATCCTAAAATATATTGATTTCACCAAAGTGGTTACTAGGAGGTTTCGTATGCCTTTGAATATACTGTTCATTGATTCGATAAGATTTGTTGTCATGTGGCTCCATCGTTGTCCATTATCGTATGAACTTGTTCATTTCTCCACTAGAATATTATCAATCCACCTACCTGCATCCGGATTTGACAATCTCATCTCGTTGTGATATTGTTTGAATGAAGGTTGTGTTAATGCATACCCCGCGTTCATAACTGTTTTCTTAAGAGCCTTGTCTTTGATCTCCCTCGTGAAATTTTGTACAATATGTCTAATGTTGTAGACATGCGTAGAAGGAGTGTCATGTCAACCATTTGCATAATTATTGTATGCATTCTCAATAGATGCATGTTTGTCGGAGATCAAGCAGAGACCAAGTTGTAAAGCCACGTGTGTTCGAAGATTCTTGAGAAAGAAACTCCAAGCACCACCAATCTTTCCCTCTACTAGAGCAAAGGCAATTGGGAAAATGCTTTTGTTTCCATTTTGTGCAACTAACATTAGTAGCGTGCCTTTGTATTTTCCATACAACCATGTTACATCTATCTGAATAATAGGTTTGCAGGACGTAAACCATGCGATACAAGGTTGAAAAGCCTAGAACATTTAATTGAATATTCCATTTTCGTTGACAGAAGTATCATCTGGGGCATACGCCGATAATGTTTCCAAAATATAAATAGTTTCAGGAGCATACGTCTGAAGTGCATGCAGGTAGCGTGGTAGTTTTTTATATGACTCCTCCCAGTTTTCATATACCTTTTCAATCACCTTGGTCTTTGCTGACCATGCCTTTCTGTATGACGGAGTATAATTATATACTGTAGTGATGTGAGAGATTATGGTTTTCACCTTCAATGACATATCATTGCTGACGAGAGGTAGGATTTCTTGACATATTAGATCATAATTTAGTTTGCGATGATCTTGTAATCGAGTAGAATTAATGCACGTGTGGATGGATATAAAACCTATTACCCAATAATCACTTCTCAACCTGTATGATGCAGTGAGCCTAAACATACAATTTAGATGAACACACTTGAGCTTGTACCTTTCTAGATGTACCCGATCTACCTTAAAATTGACAGAGCTTAACATATGAAACTTTTTTATAACTCGCATACAATCTTCTCTTGAACGAAATTTGTCTTTCTCTTTTAAATTTTCGACTGCATATACGGGTTAAAAAACATCTGATGACGGTTCATCTCCTCCATGTTGAAGTTTTTCATGTGTAAATGTGGTGTGTAAATTTCAATTGAAGGGATTTCAAGTAGCGCATCGTCTTCAGAATCGTCGTTGACCATGTTGTCAAACTCTAACTCTTTATCTTCCTCTTCTTCGTAAAAGACATCTACTTTTGCTTGTTCGTCTTCGAGGGGACCAACCACTTGTAATTGAGTTGGTTGTGACAACTGAGGCTCCTGCATCATAATGTACAACACAATTGAGTCGTACCCAGAATACTCATGACTAAAAAACATATTTTGAAGGTCCTCGTCATCTTGAACCTCTACCTTATAAAATATTATTTGGTTCTCATAAAAAAATTGGGTTTTGGTAGAAGATGTGTGACACTGAACCTCGTTCAAGTTTAAGCTCCATTTGTTTTTTGAAATACAAAAAATTGGCTTTTCTGTTTAAACAAAATCAGATGTTATCAGTGTTTCTAAATAAAAAACTGGAGACATCACAATTGTACGTCTCTCTATTAAAATGTGCACTGATAACATATTGTGTTGCAAAGGACATTATGTTTGCGTGTTTGAGTGTTTGAGCATGTGAGAATTTGTTTGAGTGGTGATAACATAAGGTGCATGCAGAAGAATAAATAACATGTAGATGAGACGAACAAGACAAATTTGATCTACCAATGAGGTGCCAATTGTGATGGCGAATCCTCATATAATTGGCCTAAGGCACCAACTGGGATGGCGCATCCCTTCCAGATATGATGATCTGACGACTTTCACGAATCCTGAACGTATTGACTTTGCAGGACCCTCTGTAATACCCCAAATTTGTCCTACCCTTTCACTTTTATCTGGCTTATGCATTTTTCACTTCTCATTTCATCTATATACCTTCCATTAGGACATTTGCATCAATGACCATGAGATTAAGGTACTCATTTCCGAGAGTTATTGCAAAGAAATCAGATGTTTTGACGAATGTGTGATGCTGTGAACCAGAAACGGCATTTCAGTGGTTTAAACTCAGAATTCACAACTTGCAACAAGAGTTACTATCTTGTGCTAATTCTTCAAGCATTAAAATCATCTTGGTATTCTCTTCATTTCATATGTTCAAGCCTGATGTCAAATATATGTAGAGTGTCTCTGAATAATTTAATTTCTCTGAAGCGACATTAGAATTTTGATTGGTTATTTGTTTCCCCGGCATGCGGAAATTTATAATTTGCATCTAGTTCAATATATTCAGTTGATTATATGAGCATTGAGAACATCTTGATTCCCTTATCATTTCTCATGCTTAAATCAAAGGTTAATTCTATGAAGACATCCAAGAACTTTAATCTTTTGAAGACGGTAAACTGAATTAACTGTTGATTCACCGTCTTGCGAATATTCAAAAATTCTTAACTTCGACTTGGTTTGGTTCATATATCAAAAGAATCTTCTTGATATTTACTTCATTTCATATGTTCGGGTCGAGAGCAAATTCCCCAGGGAAAGTCTCCGAAGATGAAGATCTTCTGAAGACGTTCAGTGAAAAAACAGTGGAAAAAGTATGTTGAAGATGCAGTTTTTGGATGCTAGAAATTTCATAACTCGAAGCCCGTTGCTCATTTCGGACCCGTTCTTTTTTCCGAAATTCCGTCTTGACATCATCTACATTTCAATAGTGAACATATGTAAACATAGAAAAAGAGAAATACCCTTTGGCTTAGGGTTTCAATAGAATAAACATAAACTAAAAATCAAGGGTTACACTAGAGTATAAATACTAAATGTTAGAAAAAAATCCAAAAGCTATCTCAAAGGGTGAGGTTGCCCTCACATATTTATATGTTCGACATCCCAGGAACCTGAGTAATATGGAACTTAAAACAAATTCCAATAACATAATTACCAACTTCAACACCCACCCTCACGCCTAGCGTAAGTCTGGATCAAATGCTCAGATTGTAGTCTTTAACCCGACTCTGATACCATGTTAAATGTGCTTGGATCTTAACCCCAGAAGCTAGCTCAAAAGGTGAGGTTGCCCTCACATATTTATATGTTCAACATCCCGTGAACCTAAGTAATGTGGGACTTCAAACAAACTCCAACAACACAATTACCAACTTCAACATAAATCAATTGCAACAATATCAAAATTAGCAAATATCCTCACAAAAATATTCCCAACCACCTCATCTAAAACAACAACAAAGGAATCAAAATGATCAACAGTTCTAAGAGCACAATCAACAATCTATTCAAATAAGGAAAATTTCAAAATAAAATGAAACTCTCACTCAATATGTGAAGTCTACACAAGAAAATCTCCTAAACATGCAATTGGCTCAAAATACTACTAACAAGAATTCAGAAGCATCCCTTAAAAATCTAGAAACATAGATTAGACAATTATCAAATCAATTAGATGCTAAATCATCCAAAAGTTATGAAGGAAATGCAATTGACAATCCCAAGAAGAATGAACGTTGTAATTCTATAAATGTCAGAAGAAAAGGCCTGTAAAACTTTTAAGGCTAAAACCCTATAAAATATCATCGACTGTAGAAATTCAATTAGGAAGTGAATGAGAGAAGAAAGAGAGAACATAAGGTGAGCAGAGTGGAAGAAGATGAATGAGAATAAGAGACTATGGAAAATATAGGAGAAAAAGGGGGAAAATTGTATGCTCAAAGGCATTACCCTACCGTCCTTAAAAAAGAAAGAATCAAAGGAGAGACAATACAAGAAGTTATTAACGTTGTTTAAATACTTACATGCCTCTATACCATTTTTTGAAGCCCTTCAACATATTCCAACTTATTTCAAAATTCTTAAAAATCTCCTTACAAAGAAAAGAAAATTCCCAAATGATAGATGAATTAGTAAACTTGTTAGAGGGATGTATGTGATTGTTATATGGAACTTTCTATCCAAGCAACCAGATACAAAGAATTTCAATGTATTATACACTATAGAGCAACTTATTATTCTTGGAGAATCATGTGATTTGGAGGAAAGCATCAATTTGATGCCCTTATATACAATGAGAAGATTGCGAGGAAGATCAGAAAGCTTAAACATGACGTTAGCCTTAGTAGATAAATCTCTTGTAGTTCCTCACAAAATCCAAGAAGATATATTGGTCAAAATTGTGATGTTAGTGTATCCGGTGAACTTTGTGATTATGATAATTTTTATATTTATTAATCTAAATGCTTAATTTTTTTATCTATCCAAATTAAGTACGAATCCTCTTTATTTCTCAAAAGAAATGTAGTCCTTTATTATCATAGTTTTGATATATAAATATGTGATTAGTGTCACTTTTAAAAAAAAAAAGAGAACATTTATAAATTTTATTGACTTGAAAACTATAGTAATTAGCGCTTCAATTTTTATTTTATTTTATAAATTAAAGAGATTAATAGAAATCCTTACTTATCTTGATTTATAAATTTAAAAGAATACAAATTTCAAAATACAAGTAAAAATTAAACTTTACTTTCCAAGTTAAATGCAAATTATTTTGTCTTTCAAACCTCTCGTGTGCTCTATGTTTTTTTTTTACTTAAAATGTTATGCACAAATTTTATACTCAAAACATGTTTCTTTTTATTTATTTTAAATTTACACAGTTTTCTTAAAATCTACACGTTCATATATAGACTTTAAACATATTTTTAAAATTTTACATGTTGGAATTCCAAAATCTAAATATAATTTTAATAGAAAAAATTAAAAATAAAGGAAGACGAGTTTGAATCATGTTTCAGAAACATTAGGAGTATTTGTTAATAAAAGTAGTGAGTGTAAAGAAGTAAGGCTTATGCATAACGAAACAGGCCCATTTAGGTCCTAATAAGATTTTTAGATGTGTTTCAAAATACAAACACAATCTACTATACACCCGAATATAGTGACGTGGAAGCAAACAATTTGCTATGCAACATCACAATTTTGAATCATAAAAACCCTAACGGGACCAAACCCAACTTCCCGCACACACACTCTCCAACTCTCGCTAGCAGCACACGCTCACACCAACACTATGTCGGCAATCGAGCTTCCACTTCTCACCTCCGCAAACAACGCCGTGGTTCTCTCCTCTGTCGCCGAAGCTTTGGTTCTTCAAACCGTCATTGCTACCGGCAAATCCCTCGCTTACCTTCTCGTTGCGGTATACTTCTTCTCTCACAATTTTCAGTTTTGTATTTCTCTCTCAGGAATCACACTTTTTGTAGCTTTCTTGTAATGTTATTTTCGTGAAATTTGAAGAGAATGAGTTAGTATTCTGTTTAATGGGTTAACGCAAGGTGATACATATCCTAGGGTTTATGGTTTTTGAATTTTGTGATGCATGCATTACTGTTGTCAAATAATGGCTGTAGTGGTACTAAATTGTTTGGTACAAAATATTGTAGCACTGTCATGTAGCCGGATTTGAAAATAACTGATGTTTTCTGCTATCTGCTATTGACAACCCTGGATGTATTTTTACACTTTATCTATGACTGATTTGCTGTTGTATCCCTCTCTAACAGTATGTCTGAATTTGTTGATACCGATTATTTACTATACAATTTGTTAAGAGGGATTCCAAGAAGACATTTGTGGCCAACTTTAGGAGTTTGTTTTCTTGAATAGGGTTCTTTTTTACATGCTCTGTGTCTGAATCGCATCGATGTTCGTTTTGCAGTTTCAGTTTGTCAAACAGTTAGTAATCTTTTACTTTTTTATGTTTAGTAAACTTTTACTTTTTTTTTGTTTTGTTTCTATGACTTTAAAGACAGGATTTTCTTTATGCTCAATTGGTATTTTATTTCTCTTGTTACTTATTGCTGTGAAGTGTGATAGTTGTAGTTGGGGTTGCAACTGTTACAAACTCTATTATGAAATGTTTATTTGCATCTCTGCTTGAGGTTGTACACTCACAGATAATCAAACTGCAATAGGAAACTCGGTTTATGTATGTCCACTCGTGCTTAGTGTATTCGATAGGCATTGGTTGAACTTAGTGTACCTTTTCACTAGGATGACCTAAATGTTCTGCTTTTATACAATCAATGACAATTACATTGCATTCAGTGAATGATATTGTTTTTCCTTTTCTTGCAGACTGGATCTCTTCTTACAGATGTCAATAATTTGATATCACCAATGGATGGAAGGTATAAATAATCATGTTAACCCTATTCAAATGATTTATGATTGTTTTTTGTTTGGAAAATCCAAATGTCCTGACTTGTTTTTATTCTTGATTAGGTTTCCTTTAGACCAGCTGTACAAGGGAAACCATACTTGTGAAGAGAACAAAGATGGAAGTGAAACAGAGGATGATGATGATGACGATGACGATGATGATGTGAATGACGAGGATGACGATGACGACGATGAGGACTTCTCTGGTGATGAAGATGACGATGAAGCCGACCCTGAGGATGATCCTGTGCCTAATGGTGCAGGAGGAAGTGACGACGATGACGATGATGAGGATGAAGATGATGATGATGGTGACGACGAGGATGATGAAGACGAGGATGAAGATGAAGAGGATGAAGATGAAGAGGTGGCGGCTCTTCAACCACCTACTAAGAAGAAGAAATAAGTGTGTTATATTAGTCGGTAAATTGTTTTCTTTGGCCTTTTGAGCACTTTTTATTTTCTAGCCAGTGTAGTTATTGGGATGCCGTGACATGTCAATCCATTTTGCCTATGGCCAACATTAAGATTTACAAACACTATGGTTAATATATTATTATGTATCCCTTGTTATTATTATTGGTGTTGCTTGTTGTGGTTTATGTGACTTTTATTGTTGCTGAACATTCAATTTTGATGGTAATCTGATGCACCTTTTCTCATTGGAGTTTGAGATTGGCCTTTAAAAGGTAGAGAATTGAAATTACATCGATCTTGTGATATAAAACATAGAAAGTTGGAGTTAAGAGCAGTCTTAACAGTCGTGTTTTCATATTTATTCTGTGTTAAATATCATATAAGTAGGGTGTGTTAACAAAGTCTTTTTTCTTTTCTGCTTGAGCACTGTGTTCATGATTTGTAATATCTGAAACATGATTAATTGAATAATCACTAGACATCATGACATAGAAGTCTTGACAAGGAAGAATGCTCACTAGTTTCCTTTTGTTAACTGGAAAGCAACAAATCCAACAGTAGATTGTTGTGACTTGTGACAAGATTGGATTTATAGTTTTAGATGAACTTTGTTACTCAGTCCATAATTGTTTTCAGTTATTGAGACATGGAAAAAAGCTGAAAGCTATATAGAGTAGAACATTGAAAAGTTGTATGTTTGCAAAGAAGATTTGGATGTATGGTTTTTCATTTGGTAAAACAAGAGTAATATGAATTAATAAACTGCAACGGTGGGTTGCAATGCAATAACAATGAATTTTACCTACAAAATCTTCAAATGTGAAGTGTTTAGTGTAAGTCACCACTAGCTTGAAAAAAGGGAGAGATAAACAATGTATCCAAAAATCTTGAAAGCTACTACTCATAGTTTAAGCCAGTGAAACACCAGCGACCTAGTAATAAGATGTAACAAGGTAATGTACAGTAAACACAAATGCAGCATTTGTCTTGGAGTCATGACTCATGCTAGTTATATTGTCTGGCCAGGAGCATTTCACTCACTCCTCGTACCGTTTTCTCAATTGTTTAGACATGATCCTAATATTTAGGATCAGGGATGCCTCGAACTCATTCATGTTAGTTGGGCTTGTTGGTTGATATCGTGAACTATCTTGTGAGAAAACACGAGAAGTACCAAGAATTAGACCAAGATACATGTCTACTTTAAAGACCATTGTTCATTAATGTGTATCGGTTGCAAGTACCAAGAATTAGACCAAGATACATGTCTACTTTAAAGACCATTGTTTATTAATGTGTATCGGTTGCACATTCCCTCGTTCTTCTATGAAGTGCTTTGATTTTTTTTTTGGTAAGATGAAGTACTTTGATTTTGTAAAAATACCTTTTAAATTATAAAATTTGGAGTGTGATTCTAGAATCGGAAACAAAGATAATGTGGCATGTCATATCATTTTCGATAGACAATGTCTAATTCGATTGATTCTTTAGTACTGTATTGATTAGATATAAGGATATGATTGTCACTTTATTGTCATTTTGAAGTTATATGTTGGTGAAGCAAACACTTTCATTATTGTCGATGATCAACAATGATCATTATTCTGGACAGAGTCCGCACTTGGGCCAAACATCATACAAGGTTCAAATCCAACTATGTTGCAGGAGAAGACCAACAAGAGTGAATATGCCTTGAATCATGTTAGGCAGTGATTCCACTCATGTCGAGGATATGTCTTCCGAGGACATCCTCGCCACATGACTGTCGAGAAGGATCCGCGACACCCAGGAGGTCCTCACGAGCACCCTCCTCATAGGATAGACACTTAACGCCTCTGAATATCAGAGTCTTCTTGACTCTAAAAAGATCGCATCCACACCTCCCTGATAGTTCAGAGCAGTTCATTTAGGATGGAGACCACATGCTGGTCTCCACTGCACACATAGGTCACGACAGTCTCCATTTTGGGCCTGCTTAATCAGACCAACACGGGGACCTTGGTCCAATGCTGGGGACTATAAATATCCTCTCACTTGAGAGAGTCAGGTATTCATTCATTCACTCTTACTATAATACTTGCATTCTGATTGTTCCCATTTCCACTTTGGCATCGGAGTACCTTGCAGGTACACCTCCCTCTATTTCACTCTCAACAACTGTCGTTCAACTCAAGCTTGTGGGCCAGTGACGATTTCTTCTGATCAGGTACGATTAGTGGCGCCGTTTGTGAGAAAAATATTTCCCTGTTTTTTCTCTGCTTAAGACTAAAGCAATTGTCAACCTTTCGATCGTCAGACGAAGTCAACAACAATGATCAAAATGCTCCATTCGCCGACGCTGACAATAACAACGATGCAGACAGTCACGAGCTCGACATCGAGGACGGGATGGCCACGTCTTTTTCCGCCCGCTTGCAACCGCACGATAACGCCAACCCTCCCTAAAAAAACTACGAGCCCGCGGTATATCAGAAGATCCCCGTACCTGAGAATACTAACCCTACGACCAAGGCCCTATTCGCGGCGATCAACCAAATCAACTATATGATCTTCGTGCAGGGCGAACGCCTTGGAATGTTGGAAAGGACCCGTCGGTCCCCCAAAAAACACAGAAGACCGGAATCACGGACCCCTTCACCCCGACGACGTGAGGACCGCTCCCAGTCTCCTTCGTGGAGACACCGATGGGACGATTCTCGAAGCCCCTCTCCCCACCGCACTAGGCGAGGCCCTGCATTGGAGAGGACCTAGCCCGAAGCCGTCAGAAAGAGCAGCCACACTCCCTCACACAAGGAACGACGGTCCCCTTATCCTAAAAGGAACATGGGCAATGAAGAGAGGAAGACCCGACCAAGAAATCCTCCTCGCCACAAAGAGCCCTGCTACATCGTTCCCCCTCTAGGTCTTCAGAACGAAGCGACAAAGACGATCCCCGTGGTCCACTTTTCCAGACCATTATAGAGGCCCCTATTCCTAAGGGAATGGAGAAACCTCCCCCTTTGAACAGTTATGATGGCGTTACAGACCCCATTGACCACCTCGACAACTTCGAAGCGATGCTTCATTATCATAACGTCGGGGATCCTATCAAGTGCAAGTTGTTTCCCACGACATTGAGGAAAATAACCATGGGCTGGTATAAAATCCTCCCCCCGAGTCGATCACCTCTTGGAAAAGTCTGAAGAGCCAATTTGCCAGCAGCTTCACAGCGTCTTGTCGTCACCCTGAAACTGAGGCCACCCTCGAAGCAATCATCCAGAGGAACGATGTAACACCCTCTAAAACCCGCATATAATTTTCGCAAATATTAAAATTATAAACTCAGAGTACATGTAATAATCGAGGAATGCTACAATTCTCTTTTAAAAAAATAAATTCCTGTCATGCATAATTTTAGTGGTAACTCATACATGTCTACACAGCGGAATAATTTATTTAATAAAATCAGATGTTATAATATTTTCCAAAATCATCAGGGATTAACACCTGGAAAAGTCAACGTCATATTATAACAATTAAAAGAAAATAAACGAGTCTGACTAAAGCAGCTCGACAACCAAACGTTCCCGGAGTTACAACTATCAGAGCATGACCCGGACATACTAAAACGAAACTAAACTAGACACGATAAGCCTTCGCCAAGCACCTGAGCGAAGCTCCTCAATCTGAAATATTCAACAGTAAGGGTGAGCTTCTCAAATATACATTTGGTTATACGTTCATAACAATTAATTCATGAAATCATAAGCATCACCCAATAATTAGCATATTTCATAGTTTACAAAAACCTTCACAATTTATATATCCATAACATATTACTTTTCATATTTGCAAGTAATCATCAAACATCATCAACCATTTATCAAATCATACGTGCATACAAACAATCAAATATAACATTGGAAAAATCATCCATTCATGTTATATTCGAGTAATGCAACACACCCATGCATGTGGTACCACTTCACCGCCCCATTAAATCGCGGGTCACGGATAACTCACCGTTCCATTATATCGCGGACACGGCTACCACCTCAACGTTCCATTAAATCGCGGACACGTATATTGGCCACCATGTTAATTCCACACAATGGGAATTAACAAATGCAACATGATATGTAAGTATGTAACACTCCGCATACTATGAACATCGATCAACATATCATGCACATTCAACAATATCAAACATAACATGATATGAATAGCATGTAACCACTCAGCATACTATTTAAACATCAATCATATCAAGTTACAAATAGCATGTAATCACTCAGCATACTATTCAAACATCAACCAATCACATCAATTATATCATAATTCATGCTCGATAACATATCTAAAAGCATGGCAATAAAAATCCAACATCAAAACACTGAAACCAAAAATTCAGAAAATCATCACAGCAGAGCAACACGGGCACCCGTGTTGTGCAACACGGCCCGTGTTGTGCAGCACGTCCAGAAAAACGCACATTTTATTTTTATCAGTACAGGGGATCTGACACGGGTACCCGTGTTGTGCAACACGGCCCGTGTCGTGCAACCAGAGGCACTCCCTCTTCCAACACAGAAGAGCAACACGGGCACCCGTGTTGTGCAACACGGCCCGTGTTGCTGAGCGCGTACAGGATTTTCCTGAACCTGCAGCAGCTCAGAACAGCAGTCCAAACGCGGGAAACGTCCGCCAAAACGCGCATTTCAGTACCTAACGCATCGAGTTTGTACAATTCACCACAACACCACAATATCCAAGTTACCAACAATTATTATGATAACCTTAATCGGGGATTAACCGTCCTTTTGGGGAATTCTACTGACACTGAGGTTATCCCTACAACTTCCAAGGTAAATTCACGATCATGATATATACTCCCAATTCCTCATTTGGGACCTAAAATCCTTAATCGATTCATAAAAATTGGGAACCTAACCCTTTTCTAACAAGGTTCAGTCCTACGGTTATCGATCCCTAGAAACATCTAACAATTGGGATTTTCCTACAATTACCCGAATCAACCGTACATAAACCCATAAACAAATATAAATCGAGTATAAACCCCCCTTACCTTATCAATTAGCAGCTTTGAGTTCTTGAGCGATGTTCTTCGTTCTCCGTTCTTCAGAGCTCTATTTTCCCAAATTCCAACTTCTGTTCTTACGTGAAAACCAAAAATGAGAAAATGGCCTAAGTCCCAAACATAACTTTATTTCACTGCACCCCCACTCTTTACTAACAACATCTAAGCCCAATGACTTAAAAATCTCAATATTTCTTATTTCTTTTATTTTCTTCAAATATTCCAAAATAAATAATTCCTTTTTATTTTATTAATCCTAATAAAATAATTTCCCAAATTTAAGTAAATCAAATAATAGAAACTGGGGTGTTACAACTCTCCCCCACTAAAAGAGTTTTCGTCCTCGAAAACATACCTTAGACGAACAGCTCAGGATAAGCCTCTTTCATCTGGCTCTCCAGCTCCCAAGTGATATTTCCATCTGCTGGACCTCCCCAAGCAACCTTCACTAATGCTATCTCTTTACCTCTTAACTGTTTCACTTCCCGATCTTCTATCCTCATAGGCAATGCTTCTACTGTCAGGTTATCTCTTACCTGTACATCATCTATTTGGATTACATGAGATGGGTCTGGAATGTATCTCCTCAACTGAGAAACATGAAAAACATCGTGCAAATTCGCAAGTCTCGGAGGTAAAGCAATACGATAAGCAACTTCTCCAACTCTTTCCGTAATCTGAAACGGACCAATAAAACGCGGAGTCAACTTCTTAGACTTCAACGCCCGACCAATACCCGTCATCGGAGTAACTCTCATAAACACATGATCTCCAGCACTGAATTCTAAATTCTTTCTCCTCTTATCATGATAGCTTTTCTGACGACTCTGAGAAGCTCTCATCTTCTCTTGAATCAATTTGATCTTTTCGGTAGTCTGCTGAACAATCTCTGGCCCAACTACCGAACTCTCTCCAGATTCATACCAACACAAAGGTGTCCTACACCGTCTACCATACAATGCCTCAAACGGAGCCATACCAATACTCGAATGGTAACTATTGTTATAAGTAAATTCAATCAATGGCAAATAGCTATCCCAAGCTCCACCCTTCTCTAAAACACAAGCACGCAATAAATCTTCCAACGATTGAATCGTCCTCTCCGTCTGTCCATCAGTCTGAGGATGGTACGCTGAACTCAACCTCAATTTAGTACCCAAAGCCTTCTGCAATCCTTCCCAAAATTTCGAAGTGAATCTCGGATCTCTATCTGACACAATACTAGAAGGAACTCCATGCAAACTCACTATTTTCTCAATATATAACTGTGCCAATCTCTCCATTGAGTAATCCATTCGCACCGGTATAAAATGAGCAGACTTAGACAACCTATCCACAACGACCCATATCGCTTCACAATTCATAGGAGTCCTCGGCAACCCAGATACAAAATCCATAGAAATACTATCCCACTTCCATTCTGGAATAAACATTGGTTGCATAAATCCAGACGGCTTCTGATGCTCAATCTTCGATTTCTGACAGATTAAACATGCATACACAAATTCAGCTATTTCCTTTTTCATTCCCGGCCACCAAAACAATTTCTTCAAATCATGATACATTTTCGTGGCACCCGGATGAATACTCATCCCACTGCGATGTCCTTCCTCTAATATACTCTTTTTGATTTCTGCAACATCAGGAACACAAACTCTATCGCCAAATCTCATAACATCATTTTCATCAATTCTAAACTCGCCACCTTGACCTTGGTTGATCAATGTCAATTTATCAACTAAATTAACATCAGATTTTTGCCCGATCCTGATCTCTTCTAGAATACCACTAGTAAGTTTCAACATACCCAAACGAACACACTTCGGAGTACTTTCACAAACTAAACTCAAATCTCGGAATTGTTCAATTAAATCCAATTCACGAACCATCATCATAGACATATGCAAGGATTTCCTGCTCAAAGCATCTGCAACCACATTTGCCTTACCAGGATGGTAATTCAAACCAAAATCATAATCTTTGAGAAATTCCAACCACCTTCTTTGCCTCATATTGAGCTCTTTCTGATCGAAAAGATACTTCAAACTCTTATGATCACTATACACTTCAAACCTCGAACCATACAGATAATGTCTCCACAATTTCAAGACAAACACAACTGCTGCCAACTCTAAGTCATGAGTAGGATAGTTCCTTTCATGAACCTTCAACTGTCTCGAAGCATACGCAACTACCTGTTGATTCTGCATTAAAACACCCCCTAAACCCAACAGAGATGCATCACAATAAACCACAAAAGATTCCACCGGATTTGGCAAAATCAGAATAGGAGCACTAGTCAATCTCCGCTTCAATTCTTGGAAACCTTTCTCACAATCAGAATCCCAAATAAACGCTTGTCCTTTACGAGTCAATTTCGTCAACGGCAATGCTAACTTTGAGAATCCTTCGATAAACTTTCTGTAATAACCTGCAAGACCAAGAAAACTTCTGATTTCAGAAACAGTCTTCGACGCTTCCCACTGAGATACCGCTTCTACTTTTGTAGGATCCACTGCAATACCATTCTTAGAAATCACATGTCCAAGAAAACTAACTTCATTCAGCCAGAACTCACATTTGGACAACTTTGCATACAACTTCCTATCTTTCAACAACTCTAACACAATTCTGAGATGTTCCGCATGCTCTTTGTCGTTCTTGGAATAAATCAGAATGTCATCAATAAAAACCACAACAAACTTATCCAGATACGGATGAAAAATCCTGTTCATATATTCCATGAAAACACCAGGTGCATTAGTAACTCCGAACGGCATAACAGAATATTCATAATGCCCATACCTCGTTCGAAAAGCAGTCTTTTGAATATCTTCCGCTTTCACACGAATCTGATGATATCCAGATCTCAAATCAATTTTACTGAATACACTGGCTCCAATTAATTGATCCATTAAATCATCAATCCTCGGTAACGGATACCGATTCTTAATGGTTACCTTGTTCAATTGCCTGTAATCAACACACAGTCTCATAGAACCTTCTTTCTTCTTAACCAACAATACCGGAGCACCCCAAGGTGAAACACTTGGACGAATAAACTTCTTCTCCAGTAAATCTTCCAACTGACTCTTCAATTCAGCCAATTCAGACGCAGACATACGATATGGCGCCATCGACACCGGTCTCGTACCAGGAATTAAATCTATAGAAAATTCCACTTCTCTCTCAGGAGGTAATTCACCAACATCATCCGGAAAGACTTCTGGAAAATCACACACCACTGGCAATTCCACACTCTTGACCTTTCCTGTTGCATCTAACGAAGCAAGTAACATAAACACATTAGCACCATCTTCCATTGCTTCTCGTACCTGCCTAGCAGTCATAGTCAAATTCTCGACACCAACTGCTTCTGGAAAAATCACCGTCTTAGCAAAACAGTTCAGATGAACCCGGTTAAATTCCAACCAGTTCATCCCAAGGATAATATCAATTTGTTCAAGCGGTAGGCACACTAAATCCATACCGAAACTTCTACCAAAAATCTCAATAGGACAATTCCTACATACGAGTGAAGTTGTCACTGAACCCGATGCAGGAGTATCAACAACCATGCTACCTCGCATACCAGATATGTCCAGTTTCAACCTCTCAGCACAATCCAAGGAAATGAAAGAATGAGTTGCACCAGTATCAATAATTGCAACTAAAGGTGTGCCATGAATAAAACACGTACCTTTAATCAATCGATCCTCTGGAGTAGTCTCAGATCCAGACAAAGCGAACACTTTTCCACCCGACTGATCCTTCCTAGGCTTAGGACACTGCGGACGAATGTGACCTTCTTCGCCACAATTGTAACAAGTAACAGACTTCCCTTTGCAATCCATAGACAAATGACCAGCCCTTCCACATTTATAGCACTTCTTCTCATCACTCTTGCAATCTCGAATGTGATGACCAGACTCACCACACCTGTAGCATCTGATAGGAGCCTTAGAATCTCCCCCACTAGGCCTTTTCCAACCGCCTGATCTCGGGTTATCTCTACCATATGGCTTGCCACGGTCCATATGTTGCTTTCCTCTTTTGTCAACAGCCCCACGAGAGTGAGACGACCTATTCTTGGTAATATCTTCTTCCAAGATCCTGCTACAATCCACCAGATCAGAAAATCTACGAATACGCTGGTACCTGATTCCCTGCTTAATCTCATCTCGGAGACCATTCTCAAATTTGATACACTTAGAGAATTCTCCAGCCTCATCATTGTTGTAGTGTGCATAATACTTTGCCAGCTCAGTGAACTTAGTAGCATACTCACTAACCGTCAGATTGCCCTGCTTAAGCTCCAAAAACTCAATTTCCTTTCTTCCCCGAACATCTTCAGGAAAGTACCTCCTCAGAAAAGCCCTTCTGAAGTTAGCCCAAGTCAGTGCCTCTCCATCCTGAACCATTTCAGTCCTTGTGGCAACCCACCAGTCGTCGGCCTCTTCTGCCAACATATGCGCACCATATCTGACTTTCAGGTCTTCAGCACAATCGATCACACGGAAAATCCTTTCGATTTCCTTCAGCCACTTCTGAGCACCTTCAGGGTCATGTGTACCTTTGAACAACGGAGGATTGTTCCTCTGGAAATTTCCCAATTGCCTATCAGCACCAATCACGCCTCCAGTTGGGTTTCCAGCAAGTACACCAGCTAACATCCCCAAAGCCTCAGCGAGTGCAGCATCATTTCGTCCGTTACCTCCAGCCATATTCCTGAGAATTAAAACATACTCCACATCAGAATACAGTATCGACAGTGTTGCCTTACACTAATCGCATACGAAAAGGAATGACTGACTCAAGACTCTGGTCACAACGACCGACTATGCTCTGATACCACTATTGTAACACCCTCTAAAACCCGCATATAATTTTCGCAAATATTAAAATTATAAACTCAGAGTACATGTAATAATCGAGGAATGCTACAATTCTCTTTTAATAAAATAAATTCCTGTCATGCATAATTTTAGTGGTAACTCATACATGTCTACACAGCGGAATAATTTATTTAATAAAATCAGATGTTATAATATTTTCCAAAATCATCAGGGATTAACACCTGGAAAAGTCAACGTCATATTATAACAATTAAAAGAAAATAAACGAGTCTGACTAAAGCAGCTCGACAACCAAACGTTCCCGGAGTTACAACTATCAGAGCATGACCCGGACATACTAAAACGAAACTAAACTAGACACGATAAGCCTTCGCCAAGCACCTGAGCGAAGCTCCTCAATCTGAAATATTCAACAGTAAGGGTGAGCTTCTCAAATATACATTTGGTTATACGTTCATAACAATTAATTCATGAAATCATAAGCATCACCCAATAATTAGCATATTTCATAGTTTACAAAAACCTTCACAATTTATATATCCATAACATATTACTTTTCATATTTGCAAGTAATCATCAAACATCATCAACCATTTATCAAATCATACGTGCATACAAACAATCAAATATAACATTGGAAAAATCATCCATTCATGTTATATTCGAGTAATGCAACACACCCATGCATGTGGTACCACTTCACCGCCCCATTAAATCGCGGGTCACGGATAACTCACCGTTCCATTATATCGCGGACACGGCTACCACCTCAACGTTCCATTAAATCGCGGACACGTATATTGGCCACCATGTTAATTCCACACAATGGGAATTAACAAATGCAACATGATATGTAAGTATGTAACACTCAGCATACTATGAACATCGATCAACATATCATGCACATTCAACAATATCAAACATAACATGATATGAATAGCATGTAACCACTCAGCATACTATTTAAACATCAATCATATCAAGTTACAAATAGCATGTAATCACTCAGCATACTATTCAAACATCAACCAACCACATCAATTATATCATAATTCATGCTCGATAACATATCTAAAAGCATGGCAATAAAAATCCAACATCAAAACACTGAAACCAAAAATTCAGAAAATCATCACAGCAGAGCAACACGGGCACCCGTGTTGTGCAACACGGCCCGTGTTGTGCAGCACGTCCAGAAAAACGCACATTTTATTTTTATCAGTACAGGGGATCTGACACGGGTACCCGTGTTGTGCAACACGGCCCGTGTCGTGCAACCAGAGGCACTCCCTCTTCCAACACAGAAGAGCAACACGGGCACCCGTGTTGTGCAACACGGCCCGTGTTGCTGAGCGCGTACAGGATTTTCCTGAACCTGCAGCAGCTCAGAACAGCAGTCCAAACGCGGGAAACGTCCGCCAAAACGCGCATTTCAGTACCTAACGCATCGAGTTTGTACAATTCACCACAACACCACAATATCCAAGTTACCAACAATTATTATGATAACCTTAATCGGGGATTAACCGTCCTTTTGGGGAATTCTACTGACACTGAGGTTATCCCTACAACTTCCAAGGTAAATTCACGATCATGATATATACTCCCAATTCCTCATTTGGGACCTAAAACCCTTAATCGATTCATAAAAATTGGGAACCTAACCCTTTTCTAACAAGGTTCAGTCCTACGGTTATCGATCCCTAGAAACATCTAACAATTGGGATTTTCCTACAATTACCCGAATCAACCGTACATAAACCCATAAACAAATATAAATCGAGTATAAACCCCCCTTACCTTATCAATTAACAGCTTTGAGTTCTTGAGCGATGTTCTTCGTTCTCCGTTCTTCAGAGCTCTATTTTCCCAAATTCCAACTTCTGTTCTTACGTGAAAACCAAAAATGAGAAAATGGCCTAAGTCCCAAACATAACTTTATTTCACTGCACCCCCACTCTTTACTAACAACATCTAAGCCCAATGACTTAAAAATCTCAATATTTCTTATTTCTTTTATTTTCTTCAAATATTCCAAAATAAATAATTCCTTTTTATTTTATTAATCCTAATAAAATAATTTCCCAAATTTAAGTAAATCAAATAATAGAAACTGGGGTGTTACAAACGACGAGACTCTTAATGAGTACATCGATCAGTTCAACTGCGAGGTCATCCAGGTCCATTGCACCGACCACATGAAGAGGTACCTGCTCGAGAGGGGACTCCTCCCAGACACGGAGTTCAGAAAGACAATCGGTATCGAGCCTCCCAGGTATTTGGACGCGCTCCTCAATAAAGCCAGGGCCTACATTACCTATAAGGAAAATGAGGCTTCCAAGAACGCCTGTGAAACAAGGAATTGCAGACCAATCGATGCCCCCGTGACATAATGACGTGGACCTGCCTCAACGAGCAAGCGATAAGAAAAGGGAATAAAGGCTTTATGACTCACGCAGACACAGAGGGCCAGTCAGGCGATTCACCAAGTACACCCTGCTGAATGCTTCCCGCGAGTGTATCCTTGTGGAATGCGCCAACGCTAAATTCAAAGACGGCGGGGTCAGGCGCCTGAGACCGACTCCTGCCAAGCCTGGGGTCGACATGACGAAATTCTGCCAATACCACAGAGTCATGGCCATGTGACTGAGGACGACGTCCACTTAAAATATGCTATCAAGACTCTCATCAAGGCAGGGAGACTCGGGTAGTACAAGAGAAACGATGCCCTTTGCCGTCAGACCCACAAGGTAAAAGAATTGAGGAAGATGCTCAGCCAGTCGATGAATCTGGCCCTCTCCAGGTGGCTTTCTGCGTCTCTTGGCCTGAAGACTTATGCATCCACGACGGCCTCGAAGACGACGAGCCCATGTTCACCCACAGTAGGAGGGAGAAATTCCCCTTTGCCATGGTCATATCTGGAGGGGGATTCAGCGACATCTTGATGAATTCAGCGAAGAGGATTTTCAACAAGCTGATAGACGCAACCCCGCTCCAGGCTGTAACCCTTGAAAGGTTCAAGGGAAAATTCGAGCTAATCACTTTCTATATTGAGGAGCTGTCTGGGGGAGCCCCCAACTCTAGCACCCCTTTGCTCGTGAGGGTGAGGATGACCAACTTTGACGTACATCGCATCTTGATCGATGAGGGAAGTTGTGTCGATGTCATGTGTACCGATCTATTTCGTATCCTATAGCTAAACAGTTCTCACATGTCGCCTTACATGGGGTCCGATCTGCAAGTTTTCAACGGTTTGACCTCCAAGCCACGGGGTTATATCGATTTGTTTGTCACGTCCGGGGAAGAAACTGCATCCTGACAGGTCAAAGTCCATTTCCTGGTGATCGATTTCCCGTCTCTCCACAACTGCATCCTAGAGAGACCAACACTAGCCGATCTGACCGTCGTACCCTCCACGGTGCACTTGAAGATGAAGTTCTACACCAAGAGGGCCTGCGTCGCCACCATCCACAAAGATGTTTCAATGCGGCTTTCAAAGGATATAACATGGTCGACACAGGGGTACATGATAAGTGTAAATTGTAATTATTTTTATATATACTTTTATTGCACGTATCGGCTCTTGGTTGTTAATATCAGTTGAATAACCTAACTTTGTGTACAAATACATTTAGTTTGTGTATAATGCATTTTCTTGTATAAAGTATATCGTTTGATAGTTTTGCATTCATTTTGTAGGTATTTGAGCATTGTTGGAGCAAGAGGAATAAAGCTCCAAGATGCATTTTTGGATCAATAAAAGAATAAGGCGAAAGATTGGAGCCATTCCAAGTTATGCAGTAGAAGAAACAAAAATTGATGAACTATCTTGTGTCGCTGGGCAAAACTTCTGTCGCTGGGCGATAGTGGGCGAGAGGAGGATATTTTTGACCCGCTGAGGATGTGTCTTATCCTGGGCCAAGTGAATAAGAGACGTCGTCGAGCAACACTTTATGTTGCCGGACGATTCTCGCAGAATAACATTTCTTTATATTTCCTTTTCATTTCATTTTTGGGTGGATGGTTTTTGGTGTATTTATTCCCAAAGTCCATCACCTTCATTTTTTATAGTTAGAGCTTAGACAACAACATTTGTGGCTTGCAAATGGATGATTTGGGGTCGTGGGCTTGATGGATCGTGTTTGATGCGGGTGTTAGACGGTGTGGCAAGTGATCGAGAGGGGGGGTGGTGAATAGATCACTTCTTCTTTTTCAAGGATTTAAAATTGTTTTATCAAAGAGAGTTGAAAGCAGCGAAAATCAATGTCCTGAATCAATTCCGTCTACTTTAAACTGACTACTAGAAAGCTTGACATGTGAAAACTTTGCTGGATTTTATTGAATGGAATGGATGAATATACAACTCAGAAATCTTGATGTTTCAATGCACTTATCATAAAACAGAATTTCCAATGAATTTAGAAATATAATAGGAATTTTGTCAAACAATTGGCGTATGCTTGTATAATGATTTAATAGTGGTGATTTGGTGAAAATGTTTGAGCCACTATGTTTATCATTAGACTGTAAAACTTAGCACGCCAATTGAATTACAAAATTATAGAATATGTAAAACTGTAAAGAGAAAGAAAAGAGAGAACGATACACATGCAGTTTGGTAAGAAAGTTCCCCACTGTCGTCCTCGCGTGTGGGTACGTCTCCCTCTCAATTTCACAATCGAAACTGAGAACTTTTATATCAATATGCTGAATGTTTGATAGCAAGTTTACACTACACAGAAAGACATAAATCCCTATGATCTTCTTCTTCTTGTAAGAACCACCACTTGATAAGAGCTGTATCAAGATTCTCTGCAAAGTCATCAAACGATCCTCTGCTTCCACGACCTGTTTGTTCAAAATCCTTTCGATTTCCAAACCCCTCGCTAAGGCTGAATCCGACTCGTGTGACTGTGACTGAAAAAACCCTCAAGAACACACCCGTTCTTGAAGGACAAACCCTCTGGTTTATTTCTTGAAGCTTCCTCTTCAACCTTCAACTTAGCTAAACTTTTTCAATACCCAGTTGAACGTTATCTCAAACCGCTTGAATCAATTCAACAAGGATGCTTGATTTTCTTTGTTGTTCTTAAATGTAAGATGGTTTAGAAGATGATGAAGATGAAGGAATCAAAAGCTTCTGGTTGCTCACAATTGTTTTGCACACAATCTTCTATGCTGCTCTATATTATCTGAACAAATGCTTGCTTATATTTATAACAGAAAACAGTTAGTCAAAAAAGAGAGTGCATGAGTCGATGCATGTTGGTCATGTGTCGACTCATGTTAGTTACATGTAACAGGATGAGTCGATACATTATGTTTTGAGTCGATACAAAAACCTGTTAAAGTGTTTTACAGAACCAACACTTTTATACCCGTCGACACATAATGCGTATGTGTCGATACATACTGATTGTAAATTCAACTTTTGAATTACCCGTCGACACATAATGCGTATGTGTCGATACATACTGATCGTAATTTAAACTTTTGAATTTAAAACATAGTATGAGTCGACACATGTTATTATGTATCGATACATATAAGTTTCAAAACATTTTCCAGGATTATCAGAATGTTTTGTGTCGATACATAAGGTTTTGTGTCGATTCATACAAGTATTACAGGGGCATCAACATATTATGTGTCGATGCATGGAATGTATGTATCGATGCATGCAGTTTTTAGATTTACATTCCAGGGTCATCAAAGATTTATGTATCGACTCATAAGCTTTTGTATCGATACATAATAGTTTTGAGATACAAGTCTAGGGACTTCAGAAAGCTATGTAACGATACAAAACTTGATGTGTCGACACATAAAGATGAATTATGAGAGAAATGTAATTTTGGATTATTCAAACATGTTATATTATATTTCCAATCATTCAAAATCAATCTATGAAGGAGTTGCTCACAAACTCCCCCTTTTTGATGATGGCAAATATCTGATGATGTGTCGTGAATGAAAAAATCTTGCTCCCCTTGAGTTTGTGTATCTTCTTCCTAATGCAAGCACAATCTTCACTGACACACTCTTCTTATCCCCCTTTGACCATATAAAAAAGAGAATAAGCAACATTTTCAAGAAACTCAGCACATAGGAAAATTTATATACAATTTCAGCAGTTACTGGACTTGGCATTCACACAAAATGTCAGGCATAAAGTTATCAATAAGTGAGTAAATATCAGAGTAAACATAAAGTAATCACGTTAAAAGTAATGCATTGGTAGATAAAAAGTTAGATTATATAAGCACAATTTATGTAAAAGAGATATACGAAGACATTTTCAGTGAACATTTAGATAAACTTATAGGTGATTAAGGGTGAAGATAAGAAGGATATTACCTCGTTTGATTTGATAAGAGAACACTCGTACTAAAGCTGAAAAAGCACATCTTAACAGTATGGTGTGACATAGATATATTTCAATTACATATATGTTTATGACAACACGTATGAGAGATCTAAAATCCCTAGCTCACGGCGGATGTTGAAGAAGAGGCCCGTTGCAAGTGGTTTTGTAAATATGTCAACAAGTTTATTTTTAGTATCAACATGCTCAAACGTAACATCCTCCTTTTCAACATGATCGCGTAGAAAGTGATGTCTAGTTTCTATGTGTTTAGTGCGTGAGTGTAAAACAGGATTCTTAGTGAGGTTTATAACACTTGTATTGTCACATTTGATTGGAATGCGTTTTAATTGAATATTGTAGTCTTGTAATTGTTGCTTCAGCCATAAGATCTGAGCACAACAGCTACCAGATGCAACGTATTCAGCTTCAGCAGTTGACAAAGCAACAGAAACTTGCTTTTTGCTATGCCAACTTATTAAAGAGTTTGAAAACAAGTGACATGTTCCACTAGTGCTTTTCCTATCTGATTTACAGCCAGCAAAATCAGAATCAGAGTAACCTACTAAACTGCATTCGCTTCCCTTGGAATACCATAACCCATACTTAGGTGTATTATTGAGATACCTAAGTATACGCTTGACAGCTTTCAAGTTGGATTCCTTAGGATCCGATTGATATCATGCACACATGCAAACACTAAACATGATGTCAGGCCTAGATGCTGTAAGGTACAAGAGTGATTCGATCATACCTCTATACTTCTTGACATCGACACTCTTACCGTGTTCATCCTTGTCTAAGTTTTCGTTGGTAGGCATGTGAGTATCAATTGGTTTAGAGTTGTTCATCCCAAATCGTTTAAGCAACTCTTGGCAATATTTTGTTTGACATATAATTGTGCCTTCATTGAGCTGCTTTATTTGGAGACCGAGAAAGTAGTTGAGCTCCCCCATGAGGCTCATCTCAAATTTACCCTGCATGACTTTGGAAAATTCCTCGACCAAGTGTAGATTAGTTGAACCAAAAATAATGTCATCTATGTATATTTGAACTAAAAGGATGTGCTTTCCTTTACGTTTAATGAAAAGAGTAGTGTCCACTTGACCTCTTGAATAGCCATGATCAAGTATAAATTTACTAAGTCTTTCATACCAGACCCGAGGAGCCTGTTTAAGACCATATAAAGCTCGTTTTAATTTAAATACATGATCTGGATATTCGTTATTTTCAAAATCGGGAGGTTGTGAGACATACACTTCTTCATTTATGACTCTGTTAAGGAAGGTACTCTTTACATGCATTTGATAAAGCTTAAAATCTTTTGCACACGCATAAGCGAGCAAGAGACGTATAACCTCAAGGCGAGCAACTGGAGCATAAGTCTCCTCATAATCAATGCCCTCCTCTTGGTTATACCCTTGTGCTACCAAGCGTGCTTTATTACAGGTTATCATTCCGTTTTCATCAAGTTTATTTTTAAAAACCCATTTAGTGCCTATGATATGATGGTCTCGCGAACGAGGGACAAGTTCCCAAACGTCATTTCTTTTAAACTGATTTAGCTCATCTTGCATGGCCATTAGCCAAAATTCATCAATCAAGGCCTCTTTAGCATTCTTAGGTTCTACTTGTGAAACGAAAGCAAAATGATAACAAAAATTACTTATCTTGGAGCGAGTCATTACTCCTTTTGAGATGTCTCCCAATATGTTGTCAATGGGATGGTCTTTAGAGGACTTCCAAGCTAGTGGAAGATCATTTGCTTCCATTTGCTCTTCTTCCTCATCTTTTGAAGGGCTTGTATCTTTTTCTTCCTTATCATCAACTGTTTTGGATTGAACATTTTCTTCAACAGTTTCTTTGAGTATATTTTCAGTAGATACACCTGCACCATCAAGAGAAATACCTTTTCTGACATGTTTCAGATACAATTCATCAAAAGAGACATGAACTGACTCCTCAACTGTAAGTAAACGTTTATTGTATACCCTATATGTTTTGCTTGATTGTGAGTATCCGAGAAAGATACCTTCATCTGCTTTTGCATCAAATTTTCCAAGATTTTCTTTTCCATTATTTAAGACAAAACATTTGCAACCGAATACATGAAGATGTGACAAGTTTGGCTTTCTTCCTTTCAAAATTTCATAAGGTGTTTTATCCAAAATTGGACGAAATTAGTATTCTGTTTAAAACATAGCAGGCTGTGCTAATTGCATCAGCCCGGAAATATTTTGGCAATCCACCTTCATTGAGAATTGTTCTTGCTAGCTCCTCTAAGATGCAATTTTTGCGCTCCACAACTCCATTCTGTTGTGGAGTTCGAGGTGCTAAAAAATTATGCTCAATACCATACTTGTCACAGTACTTATCAAAGAGATGGTTTTGAAATTCACCTCCATGATCGCTTCGAATTGCAATTATTTTCAATTCCATTCTATTTTGAGATAGTTTTGCAAAACTCTTAAAAGCAGAAAAAGTTTCATTTTTGCTATGAAGGAATATAGTCCAAGTAAATCTAGAGTAGTCGTCAACAATAAAAAAACCATAATAATTTCCTCCTAAACTTTTTATTCTAGAGGGTCCAAAAAGGTCCATATGGAGAAGCTCAAGGGGTCGTGAAGTGGAAATCACGTTTTTGGATTTGAAAGAGACCCTTGTTTGCTTTCCCATTTGGCACGCATCACATATGTGATTCTTTGTGAATTTTATCTTTGGAAGACCTACTACTAGATCCTTGGGTACAACCTTATTAAGAAAATCAAAGTTAACATGTGCTAAGCGTCTATGCCAAAGCCATGAATCATCATTCAAGGTGACTAGACACTTAGTGCTTGTTAAGGATACATCAAAAAGGTCAAGCATATAGATATTGTTTACTCTAATGCCCTTAAACACAATATCTTTTTCAGTATTTTCAATTATGCAGCAAGTATTTGTGAAGGTAACTTTATAACCTTTGTCACATAATTGACTAATACTGAGCAAATTGTGTTTAAGCCCCTATACTAAATGGACATTAGAAATAGTAGTGATAGAGGGATTACCTACACTACCTTTACCGAGTATATCTCCTTTGTTATTGTCTCCATAGGTAACAAATCCTTTCTTCTTTGCCTTGAAGTCAATGAAGAGCGATATGTCACCAGTCATATGCCTTGAACACCCACTGTCTAAAAACCATCTTCTATCCATGGGTGTGAGGCATTTTTCCTACAATATCAAAAGAGAGAGGTAGGTACCAAATTTTTATTGGGTCCATGTGGGTAAGTGGTAACATGGTTTCCTTTAGGCCTCCATTGGTAAATGCCTTTAGGAACAAGGAACCTCCTAAACTTGCATTTTTCAATGGTATGTCCAAAGTGACAACAATAATGGCATAAACCATGATGATGATGTATTGTTTTACTTTTGCTCATTGTATCCTTTGGTAATTTTTCAACAAAAGAGTATTTTGAATACGGTGGATTTAATGTTTTCTTAAAAATTTTAGGATCAATTGCAAAAGTAACTTTGGGCTGTAAATCTTTTTCTAATTTGGCATTAAGAGTCCTAACCTCTTGCTGCCAAATATGACAAACTTCACATTCCCTTCTGGGAATACATCCTGTAACATCCTTATCTTTTGAACTTTTTGCAATACTAGCTTTTAGACTTTTTAAGTCTTTTTCAGCTTTATAGACTTTACTCTCGAGAAATGAAAATATTTGTTTATCGGAGGATAATCTCTTAAAGGCATCTTCAGCTTTGTATTGCATTTTTTCAAAAGCTAACTTTAGTTCAGAAAAGGTCATAGAATAAAAGTTGTTAGGATATGCTTGTCTTACTTGTTTGTCGTGGTTGTATTTCTTGTTGTAGAATTGACTTTTTGTATGTGCCATCAGACATAAACTTGCACTTTCATCACTACAACTTGAACTGTCATCGTCTGATGAATCGCTGCCGCTTTCCCATGCAATATAAACTCTTCTTTGTTTGTTGAACTTCTTTGGTGGAGCTTTTTCTTTATCCTTTTTCATCTTTGGACAGTCTGGTTTGTAGTGTCCAACTTTACCACAATTGTAACAAGGTCCTTTACCTCTTTGCTTTTTATTTTCTTCTTGCCTTGGTTCTTTGGATTGTTTTCGAAAGCTTATGAGATTCTTATCGGAGTGCTTGATTCCATTCTTTCGAATAAATCTATTGTATCTCCGAACACAAAATCCCATTTCTTCATCATCAGAATCTTCATCACTAGTCGAGCCATTTTCATCTTGCTCTTTGGTTGAGGACTGACTTAGAGCTAGAAGTCATTAGAGCTATTGACTTCTTCTCACCCTCTCTATCTTTGTTCCTTTCTTTCTTACTCTTGTTTTCGTATTTTTCAAGACTTTGCAATTCTTGTTGATGTTCTTCCAGCTTTCCAAACAGAGTTGTAATGGTAAGCGTAGTGAGGTCATCTGCTTCCTTGATAGCTGTTAATTTAGGTTGCCATTCCCTGCTAAGACATCTCAGAATTTTATTAGTAGCAATTTCATTGGAAACAGGTTTTCCAAGTGCATTTAAACGACTCACAAGATGTACGAATCTCTTCTGCATGTCAGAGACAAATTCTCCTTGCTTCATGCGAAAGAGCTTGAACTCTTGATTGAGTGTATTAATGCGGGATTGTTTAACTTCAGTTGTGCCTTCATGGGCAATTTCTAAAGCGTCCCACATTTCTTTAGTGGACATGCAGTGAGACACCCTATAATACTCATCAACACCAAGTGCTGAGATCATCATATTTCTGGCTCTCCAATCGCACGACCATTTCTTTTCATCCATTTCATTCCATTGATCCTCAGGTTTAGGTACTATTGCACCTGCAACATTCCTCATGGTGATTTGAAAAGGACCATTTTGAATGGCAGTCCATACATTCCTGTCAATGGAATTTATGTGTACTCGCATGCAGTCTTTCCAGTAGCCATAGTTTTCACCATTGAAAATATGAACTCTATTATACGCCCCATTTGGTTCAAAGGCCATAGCGTTACGAGTAGATACAAAGCACCAGCTAACCGGTGCTATGATACCACTTGTTAGACGGTGTGGCAAGTGATCGAGAGGGGGGGTGAATAGACCACTTCTTCTTTTTCAAGGATTTAAAATTGTTTTATCAAGAGAGTTGAAAGCAGCAAAAATCAATGTCCTGAATCAATTCCGTCTACTTTGAACTGACTACTAGAAAGCTTGACATGTGAAAACTTTTCTGGATTTTATTGAATGGAATGGATGAATATACAACTCAAAAATCTTGACGTTTCAATGCACTTATCATAAAACAGAATTTCCAATGAATTTAGAAATATAATATGAATTTTGTCAAACAATTGGCGTATACTTGTATAATAATTTAATAGTGGTGATTTGGTGAAAATGTTTGAGCCACTATGTTTATCATTAGACTGTAAAACTTAGCACGTCAATTGAATTACAAAATTATAGAATATGTAAAACTGTAAAGAGAAATAAAAGAGAGAACGATACACGGGCAGTTTGGTAAGGAAGTTCCCCACTGTCGTCCTCGCGTGTGGGTACGTCTCCCTCTCAATTTCACAATCGAAACTAAGAACTTTTATATCAATATGCTGAATGTTTGATAGCAAGGTGTTGTACCCCAAAATTTTCCCTCTCATTTTATCAAGATGCTCCTCACAAGACTTCTTGGACTCAAGACTAGGATTAGGGTTTGCTCAGCTCAAGACATCTCCTTGCACTGATGACCTGAAATTAGGGTTTGAGTTTGCACATGGATTTTTGGAATTTTAATGCTTAATGTGACTTTCATACTTCATGTTGGACTCCTAAGATTGCTCATACCAATTTTCAAGCTTTGAATCAAATTTTTGCCCAGTCAATTGGACAGTTGACCTAAAAATCAGCTGTATTGGGGAAAAAGTCAACTGTGGCCAATTTACAGTGAAACCACATAATTTTTGATCCACATCAACATTATAGACTCATATGAACCATTTGATCAAGTTTGGACCACAACTCCTCAAGAAATTTGATCAGATCTTCAAAAGGGTAAAATGGTCATTTTTAGGGTTTTGACTGCAGAAGGGAAATTTCTGATTTTTCACCTAGCCAATGGAAAATTGGGTTCAAGCATGGTTTCAAGGACTCAATTGCATCATCTTGACCTAATCTTAAGGTTCAAAAGATCTCAATTGCATTGGATTGACAGATAAATTTTCCAGTCAACTGATCAAAAATCAACTGTACACTAAAAAGTCAAACTTTGACTTTTTGGTCAAAGTCAAGTGCCAAGGGTCATTTTTCATCAAGATGTGTCAAAACATGAAACTTGTTCACAAAGAAACCTTATTTTTAAAATTAGGGTTTAAAATGGAAAATTTTCATAACTTAGAAATTTTCTAAGTTATGAATATTTCTTATTTTTTCCTAACTTTTCCCAACTTTTTCAACATGATGCAATTGGATTCAAACAAAACTTCCAAAATGAAAGTTGTAGTTCTCCACAAAATATACAACTTTTATTCGCAAAGTTTCCCCAAAAGATGCTTGGATCTCAAGTTATGATTTTGTGAACAAGGATCCATGAAACTTTTAACTTAGTGAAATTTTGCCCTAGTTTAGGCAGAATTTTGACCTATCTTCATGGCAACTTTTCACATAGTTCCAAGTGGAATCTAAAAATGCATTTTAAATATGGATTATAGATCATGCTACAAGCTTTCCAAAATATCCAAGAACTCTCCAAGATCATTCATGGTTAGGGAGAATCGAAAGTTTGAAAATGGAAAATCATCACTTTTGTCCAAGGCATTTTGCACATTGCTACAACTTGCAAATCTGTCCAAAGCATGCTTGTACTTGGTTTACAGGTTCTAATACTTTCTACACTCATAAATTAAATGCAAACACATTAGATTAAGGCTTTGTTATGAGCTTTAGAGCATTGTACAAAGAACTATTTCAAAAATGGCAAAAAGTTAACATTGCCACTTTGATAAAGCATGCTTTTGGCAATTTTGTTTGTCTTGAGCCATGGACCTGATTTCTTTATGTAAACAACATCCACCAACATCAAAAAAAGTTCACCAACTCTCAGCAGGCCTCAAGCTAGCAAGTACAACCCTTAAGCTTTGTCATTTCAACTTTTGCTTCAAAAGCAAGTAACTTGCAAAAGTCAGCATATCTCTTGTATCTGTTAAAACCAAGTCTTGTGCACATTTCAAACAAGTTCAGCATAACACACCAAGCCTAAAACACGATTTACAAGCCTCTCAAACACCCCAATACACAAAGAACTCCATTTATGCCCAAAACAGGGCAACCCCTACAGAACCTTAGCCATTTTGAATTTCACTCGTGCGTTTTGTCCCAAACCACTTCAGACACATTGCATACATCCCATCCAAGCTACCCAAGTCCCTGTCCAGCAACTGTAACTCCATTTTCACACTTCACCATTTTCACTTTGAAGCTTTGCAGGTTGAGTTCTACAAGCACATTCAGGAAAGTTCAAGACAAGCTAAGCATTGGGAAAGGTCAAGGGAACATCAAGCAAGCTCAAGAGTCCTTCAGGCCTCCCTAAAAGTTGCTACATTGCCATATCCAAACTTGGATGAAACATGTATTTTCTAAACTTCTATCTCCTTATTTAGGAATCCTTAGGCTTAGGTTTATGAAGCAAAAATGTAGCCCTTAATGTCCTTGAACTGTACATGTGCATAGAATTCATTTATGTTAGCTGAGCTAGGAGAATTTGGATGTTGAAGTTGCTGAATTTTTTAGGTTAGAAATTGGGGGTGATAAAATTCTCCCTGGTTTCTTAGAGTTAGATCAAGTTTTTTATATGGTTAGAATCATGTGATAATGAGCTATAACTTTCATGTTGCAAGTTTTTGTTTTAAGCACATATGCAGGAGTTACAAGTTTGAACAAGAAGCGCGCGTTATTCTGTTTCCAGAGGTTAGGGACGAAGTGAGTTGGGCTGGGCCTGACTTGCCTTGCTATTGACACCTCCCATTGTGCTATTTGCACCCCTTGGCCCATTTTCTTTATTTTTGCATATTTTTCATTTCTTTTTTTTATTTTCTGACTTTATTATTTTTTCTTGAACATTTAAAATCACCAAAAATATTTTCTTAATTTTTGCATTTTTATTTTATTATTTTTATTATTTTTGAACATAAAAATAGTTTATTAAATAAAAATACTTTTATTTTCTTAAATGAACTTATAAATAGTATAAAAATATTATACATTTTATTTTTATACATAAAATATTATTTTCTCACAAATATTATTTTCTCACAAATATAGTTTTTTAACATTTTTGTATATATATATATATATATATATATATATATATATATATATATATATATATATATATATATATATATATATATATATATATATATATATATATATATATATATATATATATATATATATATATATATATATATTCTTGTACATAAATGAATAAATAATTAATATAAATCATATTTTCTTTAAAACCAAAAATTAGGGTTTCTTCACCCTTTCAAAAATAATTAATATTTTTCTTATATTTTAAGACATAAACAAATCCATTTTTTCATACATAAAAAATAAATACAAAAACATTTTGCATATTTATATTTAATTGTCCATTTAAATATTTGCTTATTCATTTATTTGTACAAATAAATTCAATTTGGTTGGAATAGTTTTAGGGCTTTATTTTTGAGCAATATCCCCCTATTCAAATTTGTATCCCCCTCCCATAATAATGTTGTAATAGTCTTAGATTTACTTTTACGCATTTTATCGCTTTCAAATGCCATGATAGTAAATTAGGGTTTGTATGCAAAAGACTAAAATCAAACAAATAGCATGACTAAATACAAGACAAAAATGCATGAAAAAATGACAACACAATGCACACAAGCACCTATAGGGTTTTACCCACTTGTTGCCTTAAAAACATGGCCATGGTATGCATGCTAGGTATCTTGGCAAAACAAATCAAACAAAAAGATCATAGTCCCTCGATGACGCTATCTTGGTTGCCTATACAAAAATGATCTAGTCCCTCAAAAACTTGCTAAAGATACTTGGCAACATTGTTATCATGGTCATACGATGACCCACACCCGTCCCGTTTAACATCCAAACACAAGGTTGTTTACCAAATACAATGGTAAAACAACAATCTCAAAGGGTTAAAAATGTGTAAGAAAGATCTTTGAGTAGGGTAGACAACTCCTAGTTACTTGATCAATTTGCAAACATCCTTGCTAATTTCAAAAACACACATACAATTTCAAAATATTTCCCAAAACAAACTTTCAAACATTGAAACATTTTTCAAAAGACAAACACCTTTGTATATATTAAAACAAGAATCATTACAAAGGTTGCCTAAACAAAGGCCTCTTTTCAAAATACTTTCAAAACCACACACAAAGCACCATTTCAAACAATTGAAAATCAAAAGCAAGTGAACTAAACAAGTAACTAAGAGCCCATGGAAAACCATGGATGAAAAGGGTGCTAGCACCTTCCCTTTTCATAATCTACCCCCCGAACCCAAGAAAACATCTCAAAGGTCTTTCCTGTGCTTTTTGACCTTTCCTTTGGATAAAATAAAAAGTCGGTGGCGACTCTTGATAAACTGAAACGTTTGCAAACACAAACGCAAAACCTCAAGTCAGTTCTCCCACCGTATCACAGAACTGGCGACTCTGCTGGGGAAAATAAATCCTAAAAGTGGGGCTACCTTAGGGTTTAGATCACCTTTACATGCTTACCTTGTTTGCTTTGATTGCTTTACATTTGGTTCTTTTGTTTGGGTTTGAAATCCTCTACCCAGATTTGGGAAACATTCATAGGTAAATAGCAATATGTTGTGGAAACTGTGTGGGGTATACCGACATGGTTGAAGCAATAGCTATATTAGTGCGACATATTTGTGGGTACCGGTAGACTTTGAGTTAATCAAAGAGAATACGGGGCCACTGAGTGATGTCATGAAGCACTAATGGACTTTTAGAACCTTTACTTGACCATCTTGGCCTTTTAGGATGTAGTGAGATGACCGTCTTTGGTGCAGTCTGAAGTTTGTAGATACTCGATACTACACTCATTGAGGGTTATTTTCTTGGAATATTTCGGTCGCCAGTAAAGTGGCTAAACTGAAACAATGAACACAGAAAATAATCCAGTGATATTGAGCTCCTTAGAACCCGGTTACTATTTATAGGACAGGTTGAGCCAACTAAACTTCAATAGGGTACTTACCTATGAAACCCCATGCAAACCTGAAACTAGGAACTTGTGTGATTTGCTTGTACATATACTTGTGCATAACATCATGAACATCATGAAGCATCATATGCATCCACTAACCATTTCAAGGATTTTGGATCTTCATCTTTGTTCCTGTTTTGTAGGTTATGGAATCACTCTGCAGGAAAATAATTCAGGTCAACCTTGTGAGAATTCCTCCTCAACTCAAGGAGCTTGCTTCCAAGATTCCCGAGTATTCTCCGTTCACTGAAAGACATGGTCGACTTCTCAACTTGGTCAACTCCAACACACAGGAAGACATGGTGAAAGTTCTCTTCCAATTCTTTGACCCCCTACACCACTGCTTCACATTTCCTGACTACCAGCTAGTGCCTACTTTGGAGGATTTTTATCAACTCTTGAGGATTCCTATTCTCCATCAACTACCTTTCAATGGTACGAAAAAAGATCCAAAGCCTGAAGATGTTGCTCAAGCCCTACACTTGCAACCATCTGATGTCATAGGTCATTGGGAAACCAGAAGTTGTGTCAAGGGTTTCTTGGCAAAGTTCCTGTTTGAGAAAGTTCAAGAACGCTGGAATTCTCTAGACCCGCAAGCTTTTGAAGAGATTTTAGCTCTTCTCATCTATGGGTTGGTCTTGTTCCCAAACCCTGATCAGCTTATAGATGTGAATGCTATCAAGATTTTCATATCTCGGAATCCTGTGCCTACTTTACTTGGGGACATCCTCCACTCATTTCACACTCGAACAATAAGGAAAAGAGGTGTTCTCATGTGTTGCACTCCTCTTCTAGCAAGGTGGTTTATTTCTCACCTTCCCCAATCAGTCTTGAAGAATGAGCAAGGCTTAAGGTGGTCACAACGGCTGATGACTCTTACACATTCAGATGTTCATTGGTGTTCTCGATCCAGAGAAAATGTTATCATCATTGACCGCTGTGGGGAATTCCCTAATGTCCCTCTACTTGGCATTAGGGGAGGCATTACCTACAACCCCTGCTTGGCTCTGAGACAGTTTGGGTATGCCCGAAGGGATGACCCATATGACATGTTGATTCCAGACTTGGTTTTTGACTTCGACAACGACGCTCAAGGACTTCGACAAAGGTTCATCTGAGCTTGAAGGATGCCCAAAAAGGTGGACAGTAAGACCTTGGGACACAAGAATTCCATCCCCCTTGAGCCTTACCTCAAGTGGGTACGAACCCGCGCCCAAAGTCTTATGATGCCCTACCCCTACATTCTCCCTGTGATCAAAGAGCCTGTTATGGAAGGAGAGGTTCCATACACCGTCCTACATCCTGACATGCCAACATCATTGGAAGATTTATAAAGGAGTTGGATACAGCTCAAGGGAGAACGCGATACGTTTGAAGCCCAATTCTACGCCAGTGAGAAGAAGGTTTTAGAGCTTACTCGTCAACTTCACGAAGAGATGACTCTCAACACCTACATTGCACCAAAAAGGATGCGCAACGTCTTTTTACATTAGAATTTTGTATTATTTTGCCCATGGGGCATTGATGTACTAACAAATTCTATCTAATTAATATGACGTGTGTTTCTTTTTGTTTAAAACAAATTTGAATTTCTGAATCCTTGAATGCATTACATGAATACATATCATTCATCATATGCATAAACAGGTCTTCACACCAGGTTTCCTTATCTCTCTGCTGTTTATTTTAGCAAGATGGATATTGAGCAGACGGTCAAAGATTTGCAAGCGCAAAATTCACAATTCCAACAACTACTCATGGCCTTGGCAAAAGGTCAGGAGGATCTTAAAGCTCTGTTAGAGAAGGAAAAGGAGAAAAAGAAGAAGAAGAGAGTTGGTGTGGCTACTTTGGGTAGAAGATTTGAAGGTCAAGCTAGAAGGGTCCTGGATTTCCCCTCAACATCTGATGAACGGGTAGGAAAAGGAAAGGGAGATGCAGTACCATTTGAGTCTGAGGAAGAAGAAGAAGAGGAGGATGAAGACTATTCTGAACAGCAGTATCCTCCTGCAGATGAAAAATACAAGAATCTGGAAGAACGTCTGGCAGCTATGGAAGTGCAGAGAGTGCCTGGGCTGGATTTCGAAGAGTTAGGGTTGGTTTCTGGGATTGTCATTCCACCCAAGTTTAAAGTGCTTATTTTTTCTAAGTACGATGGGGTGTCTTGCCCAAAGATGCACCTACGGTCTTACGTCAGAAAAATTCAACCTCATTCTTCTGACAAGGACCTGTGGGTCCACTTTTTCCAAGACATTTTGGCGGGGACACAATTGGATTGGTTTTACCAGCTAGAGAGGTCTGAAGTGCACAATTGGGAGGATTTGGATGCTTCCTTCTACAAGCAGTATCAATATAATGCGAACTTAACACCAACCCGTACTCAATTACAGAGTATGGGCATGGTATCCAATAAAGGCTTTAAGGAGTATGCCCAGAAATGGAGAGACTTGGAGGAACGAGTTCAACCACCTCTATCTGAGAGGGAGCTTGTATATATGTTCTTGGGTACACTGCCAGGTCCATTCTTTAATCACCTGATAGGAAGCTCGTCTGCGGGGTTCACCGAGTTAATTCTAACTGGTGAGAGAGTTGAAGCCGGAATCAAAAGCGGGAAAATTCAAAAAGATACATCTGCTTCCGCTGCCATCAAAAAGCCTTTTCCAGCAAAGAAAGAAGTCTCAGCTGTCTACTCCTAAAGAGGTCAAGGAAGAGTTGAGCGCCGACTAGCGGTGGGGGCCGTAATGATTCAGAAGTCTGCAGCTTATCAGCTCAGAAACAATCAACCCAAAACCAACCAAGCAAGGGTGGAAAGGCCTGCACGATAATACACCCGGATAAACATGACTCCTGCTCAGGTTCTACCCCATCTCTTGAAGTTAAACCTTACAACCTTGGGAGAGGCACCGAAGAACCCGAATACTTCTTCTCCGTTTTACCATTCAAACGCCAAGTGTGCTTATCATTCAGATAGCATAGGGCATGACACCAACAATTGTTGGGCCCTCAAGAATAAAATTCAGGATTTAATAGATGCTAAGGAAGTGGAATTCGACGCCCCTGAAAAGCCGAATGTGATCTCTGCTCCAATGCCAAAGCATGGCCACAATGCCCATGCTGTTGAAGAAGATCTTTTTGTTGCTACTGTTGATGATTTGATGACTCCTTTACCGATAATCAAGTTAAATCTGTTGAAGAATGGGATTTTCCCAGGTTGTGAAAAAGATTGCTGCCTTTGTTCATCCTTACCATCCGACTGGCCGTTGTTGAAGTTAGGCATCCAATGCCTAATGGATAATCAAGAAATCCAATTGGAAAAGACTCCTGTTACACCGACTCCTATCAATGATGTTTCTATAATTACCATATCCGCCAATCTTTCCAAGGTCTCCAAAAGACCTGTTAAGATTACATCCGATCCGAAGATTGCACCTTTGAAGATAACTATGTCGGTGCCTATCCCGTACAAGTCCAACAAATCAATACCGTGGAACTATGGGGGAGAGATTTTCTACCATGGTATTAAACAAATTGAATCAACTGAAGAAAGTTCTGATGAAGAGACTTACGACATTGGAAACATTGCTAGAACGAGTAAAATCACCCGCAGCGGAAGAATTTTCTCTCCGAAGATTGCTCCTCCAAGGGCAATCTTCGGACCCTAAAATGCTCCTAAGGTTACTCCTGTGCCGGTTAATATATCTACAAGAACTCCAGTTATTGAAGAAATTGTTACTCCTGTGGTTGTCCCCTCTGCTATTACTGATGAAAGAGGGAAAGGGATCCAAGAAGTGCCCGTCAGGACGAGGGCTCAGCCTTTGGTCATCCCCGAGACCTCTCAAAAAGAAATGGAAGAGATTTTTTAAAAATAATCAAGAAAAGCGATTATGATGTTGTGGAGCAACTGGGGCAAACCCCCTCAAAGATCTCTATGTTGGCCCTCTTGCTTTGTTCCGAAGCTCACGCCAAAGCTCTGATCAGATTCTTGAAGACGACCCACGTGCCTTAGGAAACCTCCGCGGATCAGTTCCAGGAATGTGTAGCCAGCCTAACAGCAGACAATGGTCTTGGATTCTCCGATGCCGATTTAACATCTAAAGGGAGAAAGCATAATGACACTTTGCATGTCTCGGTGGAATGCAGAGGGACTACTCTAGCTCACGTCTTGGTCGATACTGGGTCATCTTTACATGTCTTGCCGAAGAAAGCATTGGACAAATTGGACTGTGAAGGCCTAACCCTGAAGCCCGGCAATATAATTGTCAGAGCCTTTGATGGTTCTAAAAGGATGGTCCACGGGGAGGTGGACATCCCGATTAAAGTGAGAACTGAAACCTTCAACTCCATATTCTATGTGATGGACATCCGTCCTTCCTACTCTTGCTTGTTGGGAAGACCCTGGATTCATAATGCTGGAGCCGTCACTTCTTCTCTGCATCAAATGCTCAAGTACCCTGTCCAGGGGGAAATTATAACAGTTCATAGTGAAGAGGAGTACATGATAAGCCATCTAAATTCTTTCTGCTATGTAGAATTGGATGGTGAATTCATAGAAACCCCTTTCCAACACTTCGAGGAAGTTTCTGAGGAGATCGCAGCAACCAAGACAGTGTCTTATGTACCCATGATTACCAAACCTGTGCCTCGTATGTCATCCCTCAAAGATGCAAAGGCTGTGATTGAAGAAGGAGGAAGCACAATCTGGGGTCAGCTACCAGACTTTCCTTTTAAATCAGATAAATTCGGCTTGGGGTTCACTGCTTCTGCTCAAAAGGCTGTATGCCGCGCCCGGGATGGGGGATCACCAGTGAAGATCACCCATCATGGAGTCAATGCTTTGGAGGATAGTGAAGAAGAGGGCAATCTGGAAAACTGGATTTTCCCTACTGTTGACGGAGGACTGAACAACTGGGAGGCGAAAGACTTTGTTCCCATTACTCTCATAAATCAGTAATTTATCTTTCAAACATTTCTATTTGTTTGTAATAATTCTTAAACAATTCGTACACTTTTAGCCTTGTGCCTTACCCGAGGTACATAGGTCCATTTGTAAGGGTTTGATTTTTCATCTTCATATGCCATTTTAATGAATCATGGACGTTTTCACATATAAACTTTTGTGTTCATTTTCTTTCTTTTTACATTTTATTTTTTTAAAGGTGGCTATCCCTTACACACACCCACACTCACAAATGCAGGTACCCTTCCATTCCGGATTCCATGGGTAATAATTCTGCTATGGCCTTCAGTGACTCTGAAGATTTGGTCTACCATGCCGAATACGAAGGTGATGAAGACTGTGAAGTGTCGGGAGAATTAGCTAGGCTGCTACAACAGGAAGAAAGGGCTATTCTACCTCATGAGGAGCTGCTAGAGACAATCAACTTGGGTACTGACGAAGACAGAAAAGAAGTCAGAGTGGGTGCCAACCTTGAGCCAAGTGTCAAAGAGCGCTTAATTTAGCTGTTGAATGAATATGTTGAGATCTTCGCCTGGTCATATGAAGACATGCAGGGACTCGATACAGATATTGTGGTTCACCGTCTCCCTACAAGAGAAGACTGTCCACCGATTAAATAGAAAGTCTGCCGCATGAGGCCCAACATGTATGAAAAGATCAAAGCAGAAGTAAAGAAGAAGTTCAATGCTGGATTTCTTGCTGTTACTTCCTATCCACAATGGGTTGCTAACATTGTGCCCGTACCTAAGAAGGACGACAAAGTGAGAATGTGCATGGATTACAGAGACTTAAACAGGGATAGCCCTAAAGATGACTTTCCACTACCGCACATTGACATCTTGGTTGACAACACAGCTCAACACAAGGTATTTTCTTTCATGGACGGATTTTCAGGTTACAACCAGATCAAAATGGCACTTGAAGACATGGAGAAAACTACTTTTGTTACACAGTGGGGTACCTTCTGCTATAAAGTGATTCCATTCGGACTGAAGAATGCCGGGGTAACCTATCAGTGCGCCATGGTAGCTTTGTTTCATGATATGATACATCATGAGATTGAAGTCTACGTAGATGACATGATAGCCCATTCACAAACAGAAGAAGAACACCTCGACCACCTGCAAAAGCTGTTTGTCAGGTTGAAGGAGTACAAGCTCAGACTGAACCCTAACAAGTGCACTTTCGGAGTCAGGTCCGGTAAAATTTTGGGTTTCATTGTCAGCAACAAAGGCATCGAGGTTGATTCTGCCAAAGTCAAAGCTATACAAGAAATGCCTGCCCCTCGCACTGAGAAGGAGGTCAGAGGTTTCTTGGGACGCCTAAACTACATTGCTAGGTTCATTTCTCACCTAACATCTACCTGTGAGCCAATCTTCAAGCTGTTGAAGAAAGATCAGGTGGTTAAATGGAATGATGACTGTCAAGTTGCTTTCGATAAAATCAAGGAGTATTTGCTAGAACCTCCTATCTTGATGCCACTCGTTGAAGGAAGGCCGCTAATCATGTATCTGACTGTTTTGGATAATTCAATGAGGGTGCGTACTGGGCCAGCATGACGAGTCTGGCCGAAAAGAGCATGCCATTTATTACCTTAGCAAAAAGTTTACCGACTGTGAAACAAGATATTCACTGCTCGAGAAAACTTGTTGCGCTTTGGTATGGGCTGCTCGCCGGCGAAGGCAGTATATGTTGACTCATACCACTCTACTGATATCTAAGATGGATCCGATCAAGTACATCTTCGAAAAGCCTGCTTTATCTGGAAGAATAGCCAGATGGCAGATGCTCCTGACCGAATACGATATCCAGTACACGACCCAAAAAGCTATAAAGGGGAGTGTACTAGCTGACCATTTGGCTCATCAAGCTGTCGAAGATTACCAATCCATGAAGTTTGACTTCCCCGACGAAGACATTATGACTTTGGACAACATTGAAGATCTCAGACCATATGAAGGACCTGAACAAGGATCCCGATGGACTCTGTACTTTGATGGTTCCTCCAACGTACTTGGTAAAGGTATCGGTGTTGTGCTCATTTCTCCACAAGGTTGCCATACACCTTTCACTTCTAAACTCTGCTTCAACTGCACCAACAACATGGCCGAGTATGAGGCTTGTATCTTTGGACTCAAGGCTACAATAGACATGGGAATCAAATCTTTGGTTGTGTTTGGAGACTTGATAACGAGAAATCGTATCATATAATTGCTACGTTTTTAATCCATTTTCATACTGCATTAATCCATTTAACTCCCGATTGTTCCGAGTTTTTATGTCTTTTCACAGGTACAACATGTTTCAAGTCAATTTAGTGAAAATGATCATAGGAAGAAAGTTAACATGAAAATCAGAAGAAAAGGAACAAATTTGCAAAATTCTACAGATTTTGATGCTGTGACGACCGTCACACCTCGGTTACGACCGTAACGCACCCACATCCTGAAGAACGCTCGTCACACATCATTGACGAACGTAACACACTATTTAAGCGCATTACGACCGTCACCTCCTCCTGACGACCGTGACACGCGTAATTCAGTGTCATGCAAAACAGAAGACGTGGGCAACGTAATGGATGGTTTTCTTCTCCTACAATTCCTCAACTTCAGCAACGAACATCCGAGTCTTCCTCCACTCAAAGCAGTTCCTAAATTCTCTTAACTGCAAAAATCCTCTTCTATAAATAGGAGGCATTTTAATGGAACAGGGTCTGAGATTTTTCTACAGATCCAAACTTTTGCCTTTCTGCATTATTTAATTTTTATTTGCTTTTGAACCAATATACCTACTGTACCGTTCATTTTCTAGATTTAGTTTCCAAAGTGTTAATTCTTCATCTAAGAATTAACACGGTCATATATTTCAATTAATTGCAAGGATATTGTACACACTCAAGATTACCATAATAACATATTTACAGGTTTTTATGCAATTGGTTGTTATTATTCTTACGCTATGCTAGTTATTTTTATGAATTGTATTTTACCTTGCATGATTACTAAATATACTATGTCTGGCTAATTTTGTTTGTACCGGTATGTGACTCCTAAGCACCGAAGGAATTCAGTGATAACTCGGCTAAAAACTTTTATAAATAATTTCTGGTTTCCAATTTCCATATTTAATTTAACTACCCTTGTCACGAGAGTGAGAGGATATTTAACACGATTTTGCCACGAGAGTGGGAAATTAATTAAGGCAAGAACCTGCATGCGAGAGCTGGGGTTCAACCCAGATAGTGATAACGAAACATTAATTTTTAAATACACGAGAGTGTTTTAACAAATTAATTAAACTCAAGTTGTTTTCAAAAAGTGTTATTAAATTTAAAGTGCATCCACTAGGTTTAGTAACATAACTTATTTCATGAACACGAGAGTGTATGTCTCAGGTTTTTAAACAATTCGTTTTTACCGAAATACTTTATATGCCAAGCGATTCACCGAATTCCTGAAGTCCGACTATCACATACCGGTATAGCTATTACTATTGTTTTTAATTAAACTCTTTCCCCCCCTAAAACCAAATATTCATCACTTAGTTAAACAATTGTAACATTAGATCGTATGCGATTGATCCTTAGTCTCTGTGGGTTCGATAATCATTTAAAACTAGAACGACTAAACTCTATACTTGCAGTTAGTATCCCAATAGACTCATAAAGTCCCGATCAAGTTTTTGGCACCATTGCCGGTGAATGATTAGTCAATTAACTACGATTCTTCTGTTGCGCGTTTAGACTAGGCAACAAAAACCCTTTTTCGATTTGTATGCCAAGGACTCGTTCACAAGGAAAACCACTTGACAAATCGACGGACGAACCTGAATGCATCCTTTCCATAAGACAAACAGTCAGGGATTACTTTTTAAATCACGCTATTCCTTTACCAAAACCCGAAATCAAGATTGATTCCGAAACAGATTCTAATTCTTCCTCTGAAACCGAAATTAATCCAGAAGTAGACATGGCCGAAGAACGAAGGACCCGTCCACTGAAGGAGTACGCAAATCCATTACAACAAGAACCCCACAATAGCATTGCTGCTCCAGCAATTAATCGAAATGATTTTGAGTTGAAACCGTCATTGATATCAGCTATCCAACAACGCCAATTCTCTGGAAATCCTACCGAGGATCCAAATGAACATCTTACAAAATTCGTTCTATTTACCGACACAACTATAGCAAATGGTGTTAGTAAAGATGCAATAAGATTACGTCTTTTTCCTTTTTCGCTAAGAGATAGAGCTTGGGCTTGGTTGCAATCCTTGTCGTCAAATTCCGTCACTAAGTGGGAAGGACTTAAGACTGTATTTTTAGCACGATACTTTCCCCTAAGCAAGACTGCTGCATTAAGAGCTCAAATCAACAGATTTAGGCAGAAGGATACTGAATCGCTATTCGATACATGGGAACGCTACAAAGATATGATGCGAATGTGCCCACATCACGGATTAGAAAACTGGCTGATTATCCACACATTTTACAATGGACTCTTGTACAACACAAGACTCTCTATAGATGCCGCCGCAGGTGGTACACTGATGGACAAGCCTTACGACGAAGCTAACCAACTCATTGAAAATATGGCTCAAAACCACTATCAGTGGGAGGAGAAAGAACACTTGTGGAGAAAACTCAAACCAAAAGTGGGATGTACGAGATTAGTAGCCTAGATAAAGTTAATGCTAAGGTAGATGCTCTTACCCAAAAGATAGAAAGCTTGACCTTACCTCCTGCAGCCACCGTGGCTGCAGTTACCCCAAACTGTGAAGTTTGTGGAGCTTCTGGTCATGTTGGAACCGAATGTCAAATCCTAGCAGGAATATCAGTTGATCAGGTGAATTACGCTCAAGGTAATCCTTATGCTAATACCTATAACCCTGGTTGGAAGAACCATCCTAACTTCTCGTACAAGAACAATAATGCTTTATATGCATCTGGCCAAGCACCCGCTTGTTTACCGTGGAAATTGGTAAACAACCGCTGATCTTCCAAAAGGTTACTTATTTGGTGACTCGCAGGATCGATCAGATTGATCCTAAGACATGGTTGATTTTCTGGGGTTTGACTAAATCTAATGATGATTAATGCCAGTAAAGTAAAGACACTTTATGTAAATTGCACGAAGAAAAGTTTGATAGAATAAATGAAAGCGTTAAATAAAAGGCTTCGACAGAGATGAGTAAATGAAAGGCAATAAAGTGCTTGAATATAAAAGACTTTGATTAATTTAAATGGTGTTTCACACATACATTCTCAACAATTCTTTCGCTCACACTGGGTACTTGAATCTAGATGAGTGACTTATATATATTGATGAACACACGCAAAAAATACGTGAACAACTAGTATTTATACTAAAACACATCTTAAGTAACCGTTGGGCAGTTACGTCGCTTCGAGATGACACCACATGGCACGCTCACAGCATTCGACGCTCCTGATCTTGGCACGTTGCGTTTGGTAACTGCTGGGAACTGTTTTCCCTCCAAACATTCGAATCTCAAACCGTTCCACCCTGGGCATCAGATAACTTTGTCGAGAAGTTCCTTCGACGTCGAAGGTAACAAGATTCCCACTTAAAAGAAACTCTCTAAGTACCTTGCCATTTTCTGATGAGTATTCGACAGGATCAGCTGGTCGAAACCTGGAAACTCTTCAAACTCATAATTAATGGTCTATATTGATAACAAACAAGGGTGTCGAATTTAGGAGCCAACAAATTGCCCCCCAAGAATGCCTTATTTCGACGCTGAAAAGAAAAAGGCATTCTTTGAGATTCCACCCGACACCTGTCCTTCATTCTTAGCCACAGATTAGCTCGTGCGCTTTTCGTCTCCTACCAACCAACTGACAATCCCAAAAAGCCATCATTCCAACTGTTCCTAAGACGTCACTTCAGTAAGGCGTTTGGCATGCCCAATGTCTTTTCACAGATTGTCATCATGACAATTCCCCGAAATCGAGGACGCACGCTGCACCGTTTCCGTTCTGCAGAACGACTACATCAGCAAATGAGCGCCACGTGCCCCACTATTGTCTCAAACATTAAATGACCTCGAGCTTTGTGATTTTCCAATCACTTCCTTCTCCCATTTTCCCTAGGGAGAAATCAATGTTGTATTTTTGTAATGATTACACTGAGGATGCTGCTACCAAGCACATTGGTAGGTACGCTGGTCGGACAATACTTTCATTGTTCGACTACCAACTCAACTTCCTCTGTTCACCATCTTTTGAAGACTGGTGGAAAAGTTATTATGCTGAAGAATTCTTCGATGAAAAAGATTTTGTGGACGAACTCTAGAAGTCCTTCGTTTTGGTCCTTGACAAAATAAAGAAATGTACGTTCACTCTTCAAATTATATCTGTCTTTCCATTTCGACTTATAACTTGTCAATTATAACTTGTGAACGCGTCTTCTTTCAGTTGTTCGAAAACCTGCAGCAAAGAAAACCACAGAAAGCCATCAGGGAGGAGGTCCCTCTACAAAACCTTCAGCACCGGTAACCAAATTTTTATTATTTCCTGCTGGTTTTAACATCCTGATTTTCGATGTGGCGTTCTAAATCAACTCCATTTGGGGTTTCAGGAACCTGCACCTAAGAAATGACCTGCATTAACGGTCGAATCTGCGAGTGACGACGAGGATGAATCTCCCCCTGTTCCTCTCAAACGGAGAAAGCTGAAGAAAGATACCCCTGCTCCTGAGCCTCGACCTATGATCAGAATCAAGGTTGCAGGGAGAAAATCCAGGCCACCTCCTGTGATCATCGAAGAGCCCACGGAGGAGGAGCTGAACGTCTTGCTCAGCAAACCCGTTGAAAGTGATAATTCTAGCCCTGGGGCTGAAATTCCTCTACATGTAGTACCTCCGACCATTTTTAACTTAGGTGTCGACGATCACGTTCGATTGTGTATCTCTCTAAACCAGAATATTCTTCCTCTTCTATTTTCAGGAGACCACCGAAAGTTCAGCACCAAAAACTTCAGAGACACAAGACTCTGCTGAACATAGTAGACAACAAGAGGAGGAATTGGCGAACGATGAAGCCCTTGCCGAAACAGAGGAACAACAACCAAAGGAAGCTCAAGTGGTCGATTTGACAGAGGAGCAACATGACGAAGAGGATCATGTTGATGCTGACACTACTGAACAACATATCGAAGAGGGTCATGTTGATGCTGACGCTACTGAACAACCTCAACCCCAAGCCACCGCTGCTGTAGGAACGACCACCTCGACAAAGCCCAAGTCTAAAGAAGACTTGGCCCTTTTGAAGCAAACTGATCCAATTGGCTACCTGAATGCCATCATTGAGAGTAGGGAGAATTCATCTGACCTTAGTCATGATGCTTCTACTGCATCGGGGAAGTCTACTTCGAATTCTCCTCTTGATGAGGCTTTGAAGAAGGTCAAGGCCCAGTTCTTCAAAAAGGATCTAATGAAAGCTTTGGAGGGGGATCCTACTGCTCCATCTTGTATGGGAGCAGTTCTGAGTGCAGTCGATTTGCTTGCTGTATCTCCAGAGGTTTCCAGCTTTATCTTGGAGTTATACTCCATTGTTGACCAAGTCTCTGCGGACTATAGACGTCAAAGGGGGTTCAACAGCCAGCTCGAAGCACTACATGGCAAGAGTTCTTCTGCCTGGACCGAGGTAGCTGAAACAACTTCTCGAATTGCAGAATTGTCGAAACAGAAGTCATCCAAGCAGGAGGAAATCGACGCCATAGATCGAGATAACGCCTCTATAAAGGCGCAGATCGAGGAGTTGAAGGCCAAGTTAAATGTTAACACCAAGCGCAAAGAGGAGCTCCTTTCGACTGTTTCGGACGCAGAGCCAAGCTGAAGTTACACGAGGCTTAGAGTTTGCTGAGAAGGCCCAAGCCCTTGATGACCAGATTGCCAAACTTTCTCAGGCGACTGCCTTGTGTAACAAACGGCTGGAGTTTCAGCAGGCCAAGTATCTTCGACTTAAAGCTTCTATCCCTTTCTAATTTTCTCAGCAACTTATTAACCATGTACTGTAATATTTGTAAGACAATGCAACCATTTTGGCTAATCACTATATAATTTTCCATTTTGGCTTTTTATGGTTAATTTGGTCATTAATTGCTATTTATTTTGATCTCTTGGAGCATAGGTTTATATTTTTTCAAATATTTGCCGTTTACCTTCAAGAGTCTTTTATCTTCGCCTAACTCTTCAACCTCATAAGCTCCACCAGAAAAAATTTGGATAATTCTGAACGGTCCTTCCCATTTGGGTGACCATTTTCCCATGCTTCGATCCCTTCGATCCATGGGGAGAATCACCTTCCAAACTAATTCTCCAGGCGAGAATGCCTTAGGTTTTACTTTTTTATTGTAAGAGTCTTCCACTCTTTTCTTCTGAATTCTCAGTAGGTAGAGAGCGCGTAGTCTTTCCTCGTCTAAATTTACTAGTTCGTCTAACATCATATCCCAATAAACCTCAGAGGGAATATCATGATGTCTCTGAACCCTTACTGATTGAAGACAAATTTCCGCTGGCAGTACTGCGTCATGACCGAAAGTTAGCCGATATGGTGTTGTATGTATGGCTTCTTTTAGGGACGTTCGATAGGCCCACAAGACCTGGTCTAACGTCTTATGCCAATTTTTTGGCTTCTTTCCTACATGCTTTTTTATCAGGCCGATCAATATTTTATTCGCTACTTCGACTTGACCATTTACCTGTGCATAATAAGGTGTTGATGTTAGGAGTCTAAAGCCTGTTTCTTGAGAGAATTCCTGCATCTTTCGACCAGTAAACACTGATCCTTGATCAGTCGTTATAGTCTCAGGGATTCCAAATATGAAGATAATGTTCTTTTGAATAAATTCAATGACATTTTCTTGGTCTGCATTGACTAAAGGAATAGCTTCGATCCATTTAGTGAAATAATCAATGCCTACCAGTATATACTTCTGGCTCTTTGATGATGCTGGTCGAATCTCTCCAATAAGATCCAACGCCCATCCTCTAAAAGGCCAAGGTTTCACTATTGAGTGAAGTTCGCTTGTGGTACATGTTGGATGCCCGTATGGACTTGACATTCCTGGCAACCCTTCGCGAACTCAACACAATCTTTCACGATGGTGGGCCAGTATAGTCCTTGTCGAAACAACAATCATTTCATCTTATGGCCTACTTGGTGAGCCCCACATGCTCCAGCGTGCGTAGTCGAAAGGGCTATGTATGCTTCAGTTTCACTTAAGCACTTTAGCAATACCCCTTCAAGCGTCTTTTTAAATAACTCATTACCCATGAGTACGTAACTCAACGCCCTATATTTTATTTTTCGTTCTGTCAAAGCTGCTGGATTTTATAGATAATCTACAATGGGTTTCCTCCAATCTTGCTCTGACAAATTGTCTATGAATGATATTTCAAAGTTCCTTTGATCAGCATACCCTAGTCTTGTCGATTTCAAATCTGTTGGGGACAGGCTAGTTGCTTTTATTTTTTCTCGAACTTTGATTGCTCTTTGTAATCTCGTTTTTGAAATTTTGTACCCAGATGCAATTTGTGCCAAATCATTGGCTACTTGATTTTCCAATCTAGGTATGTGTCGAATGTTGACCACTTCGAATTTTTTCAATAAACGATTTGCTATCACAAAGTACATAATAAGATTTTCTCTTATGCACTTATATTCTTTTGTGACTTGCTTAATGACTAACTCTGAGTCTCCCATTATTTCGACTCGAGTTGCCCCCAATTCCAACAATATCTCAAGGCCAGTAATTAGAGCTTCGTACTCAGCCTCATTGTTCGAACAAGTACCTGATATCTTGTACTTGAATATTGTTGGAATTTTTTCTGGAGAAATAATCAAGACCCCTACTCCTGTTCCATCTTTATGGCTGGAACCATCGAAGTAGAATTTCCAAGGCTCTATCTCCATGTAATTTATATTCTCAACCTGAATTGAGTGGTCGACTATAAAGTCTGCTACCACTTGCCCTTTTACTGCCCTAAGAGGCATAAAGGTCAATGAGTACTCAGTTAATGCTAGCGCCCACTTGCCAATTCGGCTGTGCAGGATGGGTTTCGACAACATGTATTTGAAAACATCAAAATGAGACGAAACGTACACATCAACTGGTTTTATATATTGTTTGAGCTTTGTACAAGAGAAATAAAGACATAGACATAATTTTTCAACTTCGCTATATCTAGTTTCTGCATCGTTCAAAACTCTACTAAGATGGTAAATGGGTCTTTCGACTCCATTTTCATCTTCTTGGGCTAACATGCTTCCCAAAGTTTTGTTGGATGCAACTATGTACAATCTCATACTCCTGTTGCCGCAAGGAGGCACCAAAATAGGTGGCTTGGTAAGATATCCTTTGATTTTGTCGAAGGCTTCTTGTTGCTCTTGCCCCCACTCGAATCTTTCCTTATTCAATCGAAGTAAGGGTGAGAAGGCTTGAGCTTTTCCACTTAGGTTAGATATGAATCTCCTTAAGAAATTTATCTTGCCCAACAGAGATTGCAGTTCCTTTTTGTTCGCTGGCGCTTTCGCTTCCAAGATTGCCTTTGTCTTGTTCTGGTTGATTTCAATTCCTTTCTTGTGGACGACGAAGCCCAAGAAATCTCCAGCTTTTACACAGAACGCACACTTCAAAGGGTTCATTTTCAGACCATGTTCTCTCATTCTTTCAAATGATTGTCGAAGGTGGTCTATATGGTTCTTCCTGGAAACAGATTTTACAACAATATCATCAATATACACTTGCATAAAAGTGTTAATAAAATCACGGAAGATAGAATTCATCGCTCACTGATATGTTGCCCCAGCGTTCTTTAGGCCAAAAGGCATCACTACCCATTCGTAAGTGCCTAAAGCCCCGGGGCATCAAAAAGCTGTTTTCGACACATCTTCTTCGGCAATGAAAATTTGATTATATCCTGAATAACCATCGAGCATGCTCAGGTACTCATGGCCAGCGGCAGAATCGACCAGCATTTCCGCCACAGGCATAGGATATTCATCTTTGGGTATAGCAGCATTCAAATCTCTGAAATCTATGCATACCCTCAACGTGCCGTTTTTCTTAATCACTGGCACAATGTTTGCAATCCATTCGACATACCTCGTAGCTCGTATGAATTTGCACTTCAGCAGTCTTTCGACTTCTGTTTTGATCTTCGACAGTATTTCTGGAGCGAAGTGTCTTGGACTTTGCTTGACTGGCTTCTTCCCAGGTTTGATTGGCAACTGAAGTTCTACCAATCCTCTGTCGAGACCAGGCATCTCGTCGTAATCCCATGCAAAGCATTCCTTGAACTCCTTTAACAAATGGATCACTTCAAACCTGAACTCTGGGTCTATTTTTACGCTAATGTAAGTTGGCTTTTTCTCTAACCCTTCGCCCAAGTTGATTTCTTCTAAAGGATCCTGTGCTAACATTTTGATGTTGTTCGCCAGGGGGTCCTTTTCGAATCCCAAAGGCTCATCATCGTAGATGGCGTCGAGCCTTTGCTCCGGCATTCCTTCTGGCATGATATCAGGAGGTTCTGGGTCGAAATCCTTTCTAGGACCTGCAGAAGGTAGCTCTTGATCATTGGCCTGAGTGGCCATATATTTTACTTCGGCTTCGAGAGCCATTATCATCCTTGTTTCGGCTACATAAGCCGAAATTCGCTGCAGTGATTGTGACTCAGTCATTATCACTGAATTCGCTTCCCCAACCAGTTGGCTGGATGTCAGTTAGCCCACTGAAATCAATGTGGGACAAGTCTTCTCTGTCCCATTGAAAACCATGCTCAGGGTGCAGGTACAAGGAACAAAAAGCATTTGGCGCTGACGCCAAGTCGAAGTCAGGTGCTGGGCATGGCCAATGTGAGCCAAATTTTTGTCGAAGTCAGCTCTCCCTAGGTGATTTACTTCGCCCAAGTAATAGCTCTGATCCGCTTCTATATTTTCGACCATTCCATCAGGACGCCATAGTATCAACCTTTGGTGCATTGATGATGGTACTGCTCCAACACCATGTATCCATTAACTGCCCAACAAAAGATTATAATTTGGTTTGGCTGATATGACCATAAACATAGTTGGTCGAAGGATGGATCCTACTTTGAGGTCTAGTTGGATCACACCCATAGTGGTCCCTATTCCGCCTTCATAATTCGACATGACCATGTTGTAAGGCTTGATGTTTTCATCACTCTTGCCTATTTTTCTCATCATAAAGTGAGGGATGATGTTGATGGTTGCCCCACAGTCCACCAAGATCTTATTTACGGTGGCTTCTTCGAGTTTTGCCCTTATGAATAAAGGCTTGAGGTGATTTTTCATCGCCTCAATAGGTGGTTCGGAGAAACCATTTTGCTCTTCAGTACCGCCATTATCCATGACGAAGTAGCATACTGGCCTATGCTTGGCCATTTCTTGTTCGACTTCCCAATCGTTCGATTCGACCTCCATCTGGCGGTTGAACTCTCTTGGCAAAACTGAGACTATGTTCACCATGATATCTAGGGTCTCATCAGACTCAGAGCCATCTTCGTCATCAACTTCGCCCTGGTTAGGCCATACCAGTCTATTGGTCACTGGTTGCCTTTCCAGAGGCTTTCTCTGCTTTCTCTGAGGGACATTTGAACACGACTCTGGCTTTGGTTCATTGGTAGCTTCCCTCTCAGCCTTTCGCCGCCTCTGGTATCTTCTCCATTGGGATCGAGACATGGGATTCTTTCCCTTGTAGTTACTTGATACCTGGGTCACTTTAGAGGCGACAACCTGAGGTTCTTTCTTATGTGTCAAAGATGAACCTCTTGGCACTTCGAAGGCGTGCCACCTTTCTTCGCTCGGTCTCTTTCGACCTGATGTTTTATACCACGTATCAACTGGCACATTGGTTGGAGGCCTGAAAGTCAGTGGCCTCTTCTCTTTATTTGAACCCTTTTGGTAGGTTCTTCTGGGGTCATGTCGAATATAAACACCTTCCCCTCTTCTGTTTGCTGCTCTTACACATTGGATGTGTTCAACAGCTTTCTTGTCGAAAATCGAGCTGCATCGAGGACACAGCATCACTTCTGACTTCTTCTTCTGGCATCTTTGCAGGAAATCTGCCAGATTTTTGTTTTCCCGAGGGAAAACCGTTTTGTTTGCCTGCTCTTGCCTAATGGCCTCCTCTGATGCTTTTGATTCAGAGATTTCGACCATGTTGACATTCATGGTGTCTTTGGTGGCAAGAGTCATCTGCTTCATCTGGGCCTCCAGGTCCTCTGTCTGGCCTTGGACTGCAGCTAAGTAGGAACTGGGTTTTGCTCCAGATTTTGGGGCTCCAACTGTCTCCAGTTTTGGGCCTTCAACAACTTTTTGGATTGCTTCGATTGTTTTTCTAGAAAGATTCCTAGAAAAACTGCCAAAGATTGGCATGTTAGCATGATCCTTGGTGACTTCGACCATAGTTATTCCTGGCCTTTTCACCTGACTTCTGGACGCCTCGATCACATTCACCTCTGAAGGTTCAGCATAATGGGCTTCAGCCTGAAAAGGGTTAGAGTCCACAGTCATGGGGGTCTTATCGGCAAATTTCAACCTCCCTTCTTCGATAGCATCTTGCACGAGATTCCTGAAAAGAAAACATTGAGATGTTTTATGGCCCAGAAAATTATGATATTTACAAAAGCCTCTTTTCTTTCTTTGATCAAGAGGAGGCACTTTTACCCCTGGGGGTACTATCATTTGGCCATCTTTTACAAGTAAGTAAAAAATTTCATCACATTTTGTAATATCAAAACTGTAAGTCTTTTTGGGGATCCTATCGTTGGCCCTTTCAGGACCAGTGGGGTTTTTTCCACTTGAGGGGACTAGTAGTTTGCAAGAGTATGGTGGCCCTTGTTTTAACTCCGCTAAATCGACCTCGCTTTCTTCGACGGTTATAGTTTCGTCGAAGGTTTCTGGATCTTCATCGTCCATTTCGACATATGCTATCCTTTCTCTTTTATGAGTTTTTGTCGCCTTGGCTTTTTCAGCTTTAAGGCGTTCTACCTGTCGAACCCTATCGGCCAATTGGGCCATGTCTCTCAGGTATTGAGTGTCTAATTTCTTCCTAATGGAATAATCTAAACCTCCTGCGGCTATTTCGACTAACTCATGTTCTGGCACTTGCGTAAAGCATCTTGCTTTGAGCAACCTAAACCTATTTAGATATTCGTCTATAGGTTCAGTGAATCGCCTCTTTACACTGGCCAATTCTTTCAGGCTTATCTTGGTTTGTCCCATGTAGAATTGCTCATGGAACAATCTCTCCAACTGGGTCCAATGGTGGATCGAATTGGGGGGAAGAGTTGTGAACCAAGTAAACGCGTTCTTTGTTAGGGAACTTGGGAAATACTTAATCCTCAGGTTTTCGTTGTTTGAAATCTCTCCTGCTTCAATCAAGTATCTCGCCACATGTTCGACAATGGATTCTGTCGTGTCCCCTGAAAATTTAGTGAACTTAGGGACTTTACATCTAGGAGGTAAGTCTGTTGGTAACACATATTCTGACAGTGGGGATGTAAAGTTGGGCCTACGGAATCCCGTATTCATCCCATTTTGCGTCATGATTCTTTCGATCATGGCTGTCAAGTTATTTTCCAAACCCATATTCTGGTATTATATATGCTGAACTACTTCGTCAGCATTTTTGTTTCTATTGACTATCCTTACTTCCGAGGCTATGACCCTAGGTTCTTCGACCCCGGGTTGTTCCAATCGCGTCCTAAGGTTTTCTTCGACAGGCTGCTGGACTTGGTTAATAGTGGTTTCTTCCTCTAGAAGTATACCTTGGTTTCCCCTCATCTGTGCCCTTTGGGGCTGTCGAATAGGTTGGGGTACCCCAAAAAAATCGGCCAGACGCGCCATTTGCGCTGTCATCTGCTGATTCGACTGGGTGGTATTTTGTATTAGAGGATTTAGCACTGTGCTTAAAGTTTGTGCCAACATTTGAACCATATCATGGTTGCTTTCGTCCATTTGCTGCCTCAAGACTGCTGTCGAGGCATTCGTAAGGCCATGCGCTACTTGGGACATTCCTCCTAAGAGTTGGGTCCTACCCCTGTTCGCCATACCAACTCCGGAACCTTGGAGTGGCGAAGAGGCGCTCACTAAAGGGTCTGAAAAAGTGGACGCAGCATTCGTCAGGCTAGCCAATTCAGAAGTTGGCATGCCATAGAGTGGTTCTCGATTTAGACCGACTGTCGAAAATCCTGGGGGAACATAAGGCCTAGTTCCTGGGTTTCCCCTTGGTGGGGGAGTTCCCAAAGGCATTCTGGGGCCAGTGAATGGAGGTAATGGCCCCGTTTGTGTGACCGTTACTGCTGGTGTTGAACCAGCGGTTACCGTTTCACTTGCGGTTGGGATAACCGTTGTTCCCGCATTTGTTTGTGGGATTTCGCTATTGTTTGGCGGATTCGCCATCGCTTATCTTCTTCTCCTAGTATTGGTATCGTTAGTGTATATTCTACCACTTCTCAATAACATGCAATACTTCTCGAAAAAGATGATATTTTGTATAAATACGGTTAACCTTAAAAATCAACACAAGGTCCCACCGGGTGTGCCAATTTATTTACCGTGGAAATTGGTAAACAACCGCTGATCTTCCAAAAGGTTACTTATTTGGTGACTCGCAGGATCGATCAGATTGATCCTAAGACATGGTTGATTTTCTGGGGTTTGACTAAATCTAATGATGAATAATGCCAGTAAAGTAAAGACACTTTATGTAAATTGCATGAAGAAAAGCTTGATAGAATAAATGAAAGCGTTAAATAAAAGGCTTCGACGGAGATGAGTAAATGAAAGGCAATAAAGTGCTTGAATATAAAATACTTTGATTAATTTAAATGGTGTTTCACACATACATTCTCAACAATTCTTTCGCTCACACTGGGTACTTGAATCTAGATGAGTGACTTGTATATATTGATGAACACACGCGAAAAATACGTGAACAACTAGTATTTATACTAAAACACATCTTAAGTAACCGTTGGGCAGTTACGTCGCTTCGAGATGACACCACATGGCACGCTCACAACATTCGACGCTCCTGATCTTGGCACGTTGCATTTGGTAACTGCTGGGAACTGTTTTCCCTCCAAACATTCGAATCTCAAACCGTTCCACCCTGGGCATCAGATACCTTTGTCGAGAAGTTCCTTCGACGTCGAAGGTAACAAGATTCCCACTTAAAAGAAACTCTCTAATTACCTTGCCATTTTCTGATGAGCATTCGACAGGATCAGCTGGTCGAAACCTGGAAACTCTTCAAACTCATAATTAATGGTCTATATTGATAACAAACAAGGGTGTCGAATTTAGGAGCCAACACCGCTGTACCTCTAGGCTATCAAAAACCCGCTGCTAATGTTCCTAACATTCCTAAGAAGTCTAACCTTGAAATCCTAATGGAAAATTTTATCGCTAATCAAGCTCAACAAAACAAAGAATTCCTCAATCAAAACGTTCACACCGATGAAAAATTGAAGCTATTAGCAAATAAGGTAGATGCCCTAGCGACTCACAATAAAATGTTAGAAACCCAAATCTCCCAAGTAGCACAACACCAAGCTAGTTCTGCCGCACCTGCTGGTACGTTTCCTGGACAACCACAACCCAATCCTAAAGGATATGCTAATGCTATCACATTGCGAAGTGGGACAACACTTGATGGACCGGTAGATCCTAGACTCCAAAACCCGACCATGTATCAGAAACCTGAAAAGGAAGCAGAGAAATCGAAAGAACAATCTGAGAATGTAAAGGAAGACGCGAATGAGAACAAATAGGTTTCAGAAAAACCTTACGTACCTCCACCGCCATATAAACCACAAATTCCATACCCTCAAAGACTTGCAAAATCCAAAAACGAGGGGCAATTCAAGAAATTTGTAGAACTTCTGAAACAATTAAATGTTACTATTCCGTTTACAGAAGCTATAACTCAAATGCCGTCATATGCTAAATTCCTAAAAGAAATACGGTCTAATAAGAAAAAAATTGTTGAAAACGAAACCGTTATGCTAACTTCCGAATGTAGCGCCATAATTTAAAATAACATGCCTCCAAATCTAAAGGATCCTGGTAGTTTCTCCATACCATGTGTAATTGGAAAATCTGTCATAGACAAAGCTCTATGCGATTTAGGAGCAAGTGTTAGTCTAATGCCCTTATTTATTTGCGAGAAGCTCAAACTAGGTGACATGAGACCTACCAAGATGTCCCTACAACTAGCCGACAGATCAGTCAAATTCCCTGTTGGTATGCTAGAAAACATTCCTGTCCGAATAGGACAATTTTACATACCTACTGACTTTATAATAATGGACATAAAGGAAGATTCAAATATTCCCATCATATTAGGAAGACCATTTTTAGCCACTGTAGGAGCCATTATCGATGTTAAGAAAGGAAAGCTTACCTTCGAGGTAGGAGAAGAAAAAGTAGAATTTATTCTTTCCCAATTCTTCAAAGTCCCTGCTATAGATGACTCATGCTGTTTCCTAGATATTATTGATGAATGTGTCAAAGAACTAGAGAACCAAGAAGACACCTATTCTGGGATATTGAAAATTCCGACACCAACTATTTTCAAGGATGATGACTGGAAACGAGAATATCACGATGCCAACCTAAGCGAATATTTCGCCTTAACACCCGATCCTACCCCAACTGATAAGAAAACTGGTATAGAACTTAAAATGTTACCTGAAGATCTTAGGTATGAATTTTTAGAAAAAGAACTCGAACAGCCAGTTATAGTCAATGCTAATTTAGGGAAGATTGAAACTGAAAAACTTCTTAATGTGTTAAGGAAGTATCCAACCGCGTTAGGATATAATATATCAGATCTAAAAGGAATAAGCCCTTCTCTCTGTATGCATCGCATTATGCTAGAGGAGGACTGCAAGACTTCTAGAGAACATCAAAGACGAATAAATCCTATCCTAAGCGAAGTCGTAAAGAAAGAAGTGCAGAAACTACTAGAGGCAGGCATCATATACCTAATATCAGATAGCAACTGGGTCAGTCCAGTTCACGTAGTACCTAACAAAGGAGGTGTTACGGTTATAACAAACACAAAAGGCGAATTGGTGGCACAACGTACCCAAACAGGATGGATAATGTGTATTGATTACAGAAAACTAAGCAAAGCTACGCGCAAGGACCATTTCCCATTACCATTCATAGATCAAATGCTCGAGCGCTTAGCCAAACATTCCCATTTTTGCTATCTTGACGGATACTCAGGATTCTTCCAAATTCCCATTCATCCTGATGATCAAGATAAAACTACGTTCACATGCCCCTATGGTACCTTTGCATACCGAAGAATTCCATTTGGACTATGTAACGCACCTGCAACTTTCCAACGATGCATGATGGCGATTTTCGCAGACTTTTTGGACGGAATTATGGAAGTATTCATGGACGATTTTTCTGTCTGCGGAGAAAGTTTTGACGGATGTTTTCAAATCTTGAGCTGGTACTGAAACGTTGTGTCAATGTCAACCTAGTGCTCAACTGGGAAAAATGTCACTTCATGGTGAGACAAGGAATTGTGTTGGGTCACATTGTATCAAACAGAGAAATTAAAGTCGATAAAGCAAAAATAGAAATTATCAAAAACCTTCAACCACCCAAAACAGTTAGAGAAATAAGAAGTTTTCTAGGACACGTTGGTTTTTGCCGACGTTTTATAAAAGATTTCTCTAAAATCACTAAGCCACTAACTGAACTATTGATGAAAGAAGCCGAGTTTATTTTCGACGATAAATGCTTAAACGCATTTGAGACGCTTAAAGAATCCTTAATTTCAACACCTATAATGTAACCTCCTGATTGGAACCTACCATTTGAAATAATGTGCGATGCGAGCGATTATGCTGTAGGCGCAGTCCTAGGACAACGCAAGGATAAAAAGCTTCACGCTATTTACTATGCAAGCAGAACACTTGATCCCGCACAAATGAATTACACCACTATGGAGAAGGAACTATTAGCTGTTGTATTCGCATTGGATAAATTTCGTTCCTACTTAGTAGGCGACAAAATCGTTATTTACACGGGTCATGCTGCGATTTGATACTTGCTAAGTAAGAAAGACGCTAAACCACGACTACTCAGATGGATCTTACTCCTACAAGAGTTTGACTTGGAAATAAAAGACAAAAGGGGGACTGAAAACGTGGTAGCAGACCATTTATCAAGATTGGATGGAATCCAAACCGAGAGTGTTCCCATAAACGAAGATTTCCCATATGAACGCCTTATTGCTAAACTAGAGATAACTTCTACCGACAATTTAGATCAATGCGATGAACATTTAACAACTGCGGTAGTAAAAGCCATTTGTACCAACACCACATTACCATGGTACGCTGATTTTGTTAACTACTTAGCCGCCGGTGTTCTACCACCCGATTTAACGTACCAACAACGGAAGAAATTCTTCCATGATCTTAGACACTACTTTTGGGATGAACCATTACTCTTTAAAAGAGGCGCCGATGGTATCTACCATTGCTGTGTTCCTAACGATGAAGTGGACGACGCCATTGCTCATTGCCATTCCGCCCCTTATGGTGGACACGCTAGTACTTCGAAAACTTGTGCAAAAATACTTCAAGCTGGTTTCTTTTGGCCTACTTTATGGAAATATGTCCACGTGGCAATTATAAACTGGGACATATGTCAGCGCACATGAAATATATCTAGACGTGACGAAATGCCGCAAAAAGGGATTCTCGAAGTCGAAATTTTCGATGTATGGGGCATTGATTTCATGGGACTATTCCCCGCATCCTTTGGAAATAAGTATATATTGGTAGCTGTTGACTACGTATCAAAATGGATTGAAGTCGTCACTGCACCCACAAACGATACACGAGTAGTACTTAAATTATTCAAGCATGTTATCTTCCCACGATTCGGTATACCAAGACTAGTAATTAGTGATGGCGGTTCCCATTTTATCTCTAGAATTTTCGAAAAACTACTTTCAAAATATGGCGTTAAACATCACATAGCCACACCATACCATCCTCAAACGAGTGGACAAGTGGAAGTGTCAAATAGGGAAATTAAAAAAATCCTTGAGAAAACCGTAGCCACATCCTGAAAGGATTGGTCTTCCAAGCTAAATGATGCTCTTTGGGCATATAGGACAGCTTTTAAAACCCATATCGGAACAACGCCATTTAAATTAGTTTATGGAAAATCTTGTCATTTGCCGGTAGAATTAGAACATAAAGCTTACTGGGCCATTAAAACCCTTAACTTAAATTACAAGACTGCTGGCGAGAAACAAATATTAGATATCCATGAATTAGAAGAATTGCATTTAGACGCTTATGAAAATGCTAGAATCTATAAGGAGAGAACAAAAAAATGGCATGATAAGCGTATCTCACAGAAAGAATTTAAGGAAGGAGACATTGTACTCCTATTCAACTCTAGACTGAAACTCTTCCCGGGTAAATTACGTTCCATATGGTCTGGACCATTTGAAATTAATAAAGTTTTCCCAAGTGGTGCGGTGGAAATTAAAGGAAATTCCATCGAACCATTTATAGTCAATGGCCAGCGTTTAAAGCATTATTTTAATGTCGAAAATCTGAACTATTCGGCTTATATGCAGTTAAGTGAGCCACCTACCCCGATACCTAACTGAATAGGTACTGTCTGTCGAGCCATCGACATAAAACAAAAGTGCTTCATGGGAGGCAACCCATGTTTTCTTTTAATTATTTTTGTTGTTTTGATATGTTTTTATTTATTTTTACTTTGTCTTAATCTTTCAAATTTTCATGTTGCATCCCTTACTCCTTTTTTATTTTTTATTTTTATTTTAAACTTCTTTTTTCTTTTGATTTAACTTCGGCATTTTAACCTGAAAATACTAACTTATTTTTTCATACATTTATTAAACATTTTTAGGGTAATTCATTAGCTTTAATATTTAGCTCCATGGCACGTGTAAAATACATGAACATAACCTTGAGAGGTAGGCATCAGAAAAGGCGCTTTGAGGATCTAGTTGAGCGTGAGATGTGTCCAACCATTTATGCTGACGACCATGCTATGACTGCTTTAGGCATTCGTGAGAGTTTTATGTATCTGCTACACCAAATAGGCTGGGACGTTGCTCCAATTCGGAGACGCTATTGTACCTACCGTAAGTTGACCCTTGAGTTCTTGAGCACACTGAGCTATCTACCAAACCATGGGTTAGGTTTCAACCACGAGCTGATCACCTTCAGACTGTTTGATATGGACTACCGCTACAATCATAGGGAGTTTGCCAACCTGTTAGGATTCCCTAATGGCCCTGATGTTATCACCATGACCCAAGAAGACCTATTACTAGATACTGACCTTGATTTCTTCTGGGGTAGCATTGTTGGAAACAACCATCCCGAGCCAAATGACCTTTACTCGGAGTCCATCCATAACCCTGCTATTAGGTACTTCCATAAGATCATTACCCACACCCTTTTTGGAAAAGAGCAGAATGTTACATCTGTGTCCCGTGATGAGCTTTTCATCATGTACTGTGCTTCTCAGAACCGTCCAGTAAATGGTGCCACCTATATGCTTGCTAATATGGAACGTACTATACAAACACCAAATGCCCTAATCCTCATAGGTGGGTTAGTCACTATGATCTCCAATGCCATTGGACTCCGAAGGCCTATGTTAGGATCAACTCCGCACTATGGAATTAAGCCAATGAATATTGAATTTTGCTTCAACAGTTTTATAGGAAATCTTAGGCCGAATGAATTTGAGCTACTGATTAACCATGAAACTGTCCACCAGTTTGTACTTCCAAACCCTATCACTAGTGTCCACAATAGAGCAAATTGGCTTTTTGATATCCACCATCCTCCTACACCGCCTTCATCTCCTTCCACTACTGACATCTATGAAGTCCCAAATACCTCTCCAGATGCTGAAGATCCTAAAACACCACCTGGATACCACTAGTTTCCTGACCCTTGGGATCAGCCTGCAGTTTCCACTGAGTCCACCTTCCCAGCTCCCAAGATACCACCACCACCTATACCTACTGTCACCCTCGACTCTTTGAATGTAGAAATAACCGGAATGCGTGGTGAGCTTACATCTTTACGTGTGGATTTCATTGCTTTTATGGATTTGGTAACTGACCAACTGGATTTCATTCACCATCATCTGCCATCTACTCATCGTGGCTAGGAGTTGCCGTCGTTATGCTGATTTGTTCCGCTCTTGCATTTATGTACACAGTAAGGTCACTGTTTAGTTTAAGTGTGGGGGAGGAACCTAGTTTTAGTATTTTATTATTATTCTGTGCAATTAAGTTATTATTTGTTTCAAATTCCAAACAATTTTACTAGTTAATTAAATTTCAATTATTCATCAAGTTTCAATTCTATTGTCGTTACTGCTATTATTTCATTTTAAACAAAGTTTATTCTTTACAATTTTTTTAGAAACATACACTTTCTTTCAATATTCAGTTTATTTTTCATTTTCATTAATTTTACTGTGTGTTACATCAAATATTATATTCACTGTCAATATTATTATTTTGCAAAATTTTGTTATACGATGTATGTTGGAAATACTCTGCATGTATTGAATTATTGTGTTATAATGTTTTGGAATTATACTATTTCGTCCATTTCATAAATATGATTCTTTGCACCCGTAACGATCGTAACATCCCCATGACGAGCGTAACACGGGTTTCACTGTGTTACGCCCGTCAACCCATTGTGACGGTCGTCACGCGCGCCCAATAGCAGATTCTGCTATTACAGAAGCCGTTCCACCTTCCATTCACTCTTCCCTTTTTCCCAAAACCATAACAGTACCCATTCAAATTTTCTCTTAAATTCCAACGCTCCAACACTTAAACTCCATCACCCACTACTCAATCCATATTCCAAACCATTTTCACGATTCAATCTCTTGCATGCAATATGGCTAACAACCAGCAAATCCCCAATCTCACGTTCAGAGCCGGCGAGCAAGGTGAAACCCAACGACTCAAATTCCAAAAGTTCTGACGTCGCGGTCTCCAACCTACCCGGTATGTTGACCTTGATTGTTTGAGGAATTTGGGACTGCTAGACAGTGTCCGACAACTTTTGCAGAATGTGAACTTATGGAACCTGTGCCGCGAACCGCAACCCAATTACGAAACTCTCACCTTTCAGTTTCTGAGTTCCTTTGCATACATTACTCCCCCTGGTGCCACGAACCAACTCTCAGGCATGGCCAAATTTCATATGTTTGGCACTGAGCATCAGCTGCCCCAAACCGACATCGCACGACTGCTCGGTTTCTACTCTAACGAAGGTGTCCATCTCCGGGTGCCGGATAATTTCGGCGAGGAAGCTTTTAATTTATGGCACAGTATGACGAACATTCGTGCCGGATATTATGACCACCTCAACGCCACACATATTCATTGTTCGGCTATCTGATACTTTCACCGCATCCTCTGCAACACCATCTTCGCCCGAGACAACAATCACAAGCTTAACTCCAAGGAGCTCTTCTTCATGCATTGCGTATTCACCGGCCAGAAGATCAACGCTGCCCCATTTTTACTGGCCCATATTCACCCTATTTGTGCTAGAGGCGGAAAACCCTTATATTTCGGAGGGATTGTCACTTCTCTTGCCATAGCCCTGAATTATGGTGCTGCTCTCGCAGATATGCCTTCTATGGCACCGGCTTTGCTGACTCTGGACCACTGCAAGGCCACACACCTCATTTATGAGCGGGAGGATGGCAGATTCCATCCTGTGATCAGAAACATTGTTTATCATAACATCACTTTGCCTTGCAGGGACCGAATCGATCCACAAAACAAAGCTAACTGGTTATTCAATCCTGCAGCTCCCGAGGGGCGTGTTCCTACTCATGAAGACCAGCCTAATGCCCCCGCAGATGAAATGCAAGAAGAGATAGACAGTGCTGCCCGTCCACAACACTCCAGGACCTTCATCCGCACCACCTCATTTTACTCTTGAAGACGTTCTCCGCGCCATCCATCAGCAAAATCAAATGAGTGCCGCACTTGAAAGAAGACAACAGGAACAATATGAATATTTATGCGCACAAAACACTCAGATTCTGACTGGCCAGCGGAGCATGAACGAGAGGTTGGACGAGGCCCTGTCTGAACTTAACGCCTTAAGGTTGGACGTCAACACCCTTGGCTACTAAGACACTGACACCGAAGCCACTCCTACCAGGCGGTCATGCACCAGGAGTAGAGGACATGGCCATCAGTAGTTTTGTTTATTTTCTAAGTAGTTTACTTTTTCTGTTTCATTTCCCTTCTGTTTGTTTTTGTATTTGTATTTCCCCGCCTATATACCGCAACATTGAGGACAATGTCGAATTTAGTGTGGGAGAGGTACCTTTCCATTTACCATAAACAAGTAATTTTTTTACGTTATTTCTCAGTTTAAATTCTTTCCCGCTTTATTTAGCCATACCGAAAATTTTTGCTTTATCTTCGCATTAGCCCGACATACCTATCTTAACGAAATCCTAGTTGAGGAAGCCGAGAACGATTCAACAAGATCGATATGGTTATGACACCTTAGACTTCCTACTTAGGCGATCCGTTTCAATAACCATTATACCTATATCTTGAGTTTTAGTTCTAAAGTAACCCCTAGTAGTTTATACTAGCAGTCAGCACCGTCTTGACATAAACCACGTGGGGAGCCGATGAATATAAGTGTTTGATGCCTGACCAATGAAATATCCTTCTTATCTCGTTGCTAAAAAAATTTTTTTTTTTTTTGCACCAATATACAAGGTCGCATATAAGAGATGAGCAAATAATGAAGGAGTCCATTGTTGGTTGGTTCAGAGGTATCTGGTTCTGAACTTGGCAGGGCGTGCTACGACTCAATCCCCCACAACCTCCGATTTGGATAATATGTATAGGGTTGCCACATTCGTGTACCAGACCCCGTGCTAAAAGGATCAAAGTCACTAACCGGTTACTCCACTACGTGCGTGCTAAGACAAAGGGCTTAATGTGATTGCGCTAGAACAAACCAGGTGAAATAGGTATAAGAAACTCTGGGTAGAATTATAACGGAACTATTGGACAATTTGTTTAAAATGGAAGTCCACAACTTAGCTTATTGCTTGTGTCATTAGCGTATCGATAGTGTTTTACTTAAGTATCGGTCGAACTAACAATTGATTTCCCGTAATTGTTTTGAAAACCAAAGGTATGTTATGCATGTGTGTCTGATAAAACTTGTCCGATCTTTCTAAATGATTATTTTCTTGAGGACAAGCAAAGGTTTAAGTATGGGGGAATTTGATAACGAGAAATCGTATCATATAATTGCTAGGTTTTTAATCCATTTTCATACTGCATTAATCCATTTAACTCCCGATTGTTCCGAGTTTTTATGTCTTTTCACAGGTACAACATGTTTCAAGTCAATTTAGTGAAAAAGATCATAGGAAGAAAGTTAACATGAAAATCAGAAGAAAAGGAACAAATCTGCAAAATTCTACAGATTTTGATGCTGTGACGACCGTCACACCTCCGTTACGACCGTAACGCGCCCACATCCTAAAGAACGCTCATCACACATCATTGACGAACGTAACACGCTATTTAAGCGCATTACAACCGTCACCCCCTCCTGACGACCGTCACATGCGTAATTCAGTGTCATGCAAAACAGAAGACGTGGGCAACGTAATGGATGGTTTTCTTCTCCTACAATTCCTCAACTTCAACAACGAACATCCGAGTCTTCCTCCACTCAAAGCATTTCCTAAATTCTCTTAACTGCAAAAATCCTCTTCTATAAATAGGAGGCATTTTAATGGAACAGGGTCGGAGATTTTTCTACAGAGCCAAACATTTTCCTTTCTGCATTATTTTATTTTTATTTGCTTTTGAACCAATATACCTACTGTACCGTTCATTTTCTAGATTGAGTTTCCAAAGTGTTAATTCTTCATCTAAGAATTAACACGATCATATATTTCAATTAATTGCAAGGATATTGTACGCACTCAAGATTACCACAACAACATATTTACAGGTTTTTATGCAATTGGTTGTTATTATTCTTACGCTATGCTAGTTATTTTTATGAATTGTATTTTACCTTGCATGATTACTAAATATACTATGTCTGGATAATTTCGTTTGTACTGGTATGTGACTCCTAAGCACCGAAGGAATTCGGTGATAACTCGGCTAAAAACTTTTATAAATAATTTCTGGTTTCCAATTTCCATATTTAATTTAACTACCCTTGTCACGAGAGTGAGAGGATATTTAACACGATTTTGCCACGAGAGTGGGAAATTAATTAAGGCAAGAACCTGCATGCGAGAGCTGGGGTTCAACCCAGATAGTGGTAACGAAACATTAATTTTTAAATACACGAGAGTGTTTTAACAAATTAATTAAACTCAAGTTGATTTCAAAAAGTGTTATTAAATTTAAAGTGCATCCACTAGGTTTAGTAACATAACTTATTTCATGAACACGAGAGTGTATGTCTCAGATTTTTTGAACAATTCATTTTTACCGAAATACTCTATATGCCAAGCGATTCACCGAATTCCTGAAGTCCGACTATCACATACCGGTATAGCTATTACTATTGTTTTTAATTAAACTCTTTTTCCCCCTAAAACCAAATATTCATCGCTTAGTTAAACAATTGTAACATTAGATCATATGCGATTGATCCTCAGTCTCTGTGGGTTCGATAATCATTTAAAACTAGAATGACTAAACTGTATACTTGCAGTTAGTATCCCAATAGACTCATAAAGTCCTGATCAAGACTCAGCTTTGGTCATAAGTCAGATCAAAGGAGAGTGGGACACTAAACATCCCAACCTCATCCCTTACAAAGAACATGTCTTGACATTGCTCCCTTATTTCGAGCAGATTACCTTCGAGCACTTCCCGCGAGAAGAAAAATCAGCTAGCTGATGCTCTAGCTACAATGTCATCCATGTATAAAATCAACTGGGATAGTGAGGCTCCCCAAATCACCATTGAGCGGATGGACGAACCTGCACATTGTCACGAGATTAATACCGAAGAAGTAGTGGACTGACCGTGGTTTCACGAAGGCAAAAGGTATCTCGAGGCTCAGGAATACCCTGAAGGAGCTTTAGTCAACGACAAAAAGTTCTTAAGGAGATTTTCAACTAAGTTCTTCCTGAGCAATGGTATCCTATACAAGCACAATCATGATTGCATTCTGCTCCGTTGTATGGACAAGGTTGAAGCTGAGCAGATCATGGATGAACTACACAATGGTACCTTTGGCACCCACTCTAGCGGACATATGATAGCTAAGAAGATTCTACGGGCAGGCTATTACTGGTCTACCATGGAAGCTGACTGCCATCAACATTCCAGGACTTGTCACAAATGTCAAATCTATGCGGACAAGGTACATATACCTCCAGTTCCTCTCAATGTCTTAACAGCTCCTTGGCCATTCGCAATGTGGGGAATCAACATGATTGGAGAGATCAAGCCTACAACATCCAATGGACACCGTTTCATCCTGGTGGCCATCGATTATTTTACCAAATGGGTCGAAGCAGCTTCCTTTGCATCTGTCATAAAGAATGTTGTTGCCCGCTTCATCAAGCAGAACCTCATTTTCCGGTACGACATCTCCGACAGGATCATCACTAACAATGGTACAAACCTTAACAACACTATGATCACTGCCTTGTGTGAGCAGTTCCAGATTCAACATCATAATTCACCCCCCTATCGACCAAAGATGAACGGTGTTGTCGAAGCTGCGAACAAAAATATCAAGAAGATCATTCAAAAGATGACAGTCACCTACAAGGACTGGCATGAGATGTTACCGTTTTCTCTCCACGGGTACTGTACCACGACGCGTACATTAATTGGGGCAACACCCTATTCTTTGGTATAAGGCATGGAAGCTATTTTGCCCATCGAGGTTCAGATTCCCTCCTTGAGAATCATGAAAGATGCTGGTTTGAGTGAAGACGATTGGATTCAGACACGGCTTGATCAACTTAACTTGATTGACGAGAAGAGACTTACTGCTGTTTGCCATGGTCAGACGTATCAAAAATGGATGATTAAGGCTTTCAACAAGAAAGTCAGGCGCCAGGTATATCAAGTCGGAGATCTTGTAATTAAGCGGATCATCTTTCCGCAAAGTGATCCCAGGGGAAAATGGACTCCTACCTACGAAGGACCATTTGTGATCAAAACCATCTTTTCTGGTGGGGCAGTGATATTAACCACCATGGACGGTGATGACTTGCCACACCCTGCGAACGCATACATAGTCAAAAGATACTACGCATAAATGACCCGCTAGGTTGACACACCTAGGCAAAAAAAAGGGAATCCCGGTGAATCGAAAATCCGAAAGGGCGGTTCAGGAAAAAGTTAGGGATAAATAAAAAAAATCTGTACACCCGACAAGTTGAAAACGCGAAAGGGCGACTTGGGCAAAAAAGGGTTTCCCGGTGGATCGAAAACCCGAAAGGGCGGTCCAAGAAAAAGTTAGGGAATTAAAGCGCATGACTATGTCTCGTCGGATCACTTTAAGAACAATCTCTTCACAGACAAGCTCCATGATTCTGATCAATCCAACCATCTTCGGACGAAGCAACGAATGGACAAGATATTTAGAGTTATGAAGGCTATAGCAGAATGGGAACCCCATGGAATTTTTACACATAGCCATCTTTCTTTGTATAAATTTTTCTCATTTTTTATGACAACATTCTCTTACTAGGATGTCTGTCTCCTTTGTACAAAATACTTACACAAAGTTAATACAAAGATACTTCAAAGTGCAGAAAACTATTTGCCTTTCTTTCTTTTTTACACTTGTGTTTTATTTGAAAACGCCCAATGATTTATTAAATGAGCATCTGCATTTGAATATAATCACTGTTTACAAATAAATGAAATGGGAAAGAATAATTACTGACAGGCTGAAGGTATAGGAAAACGTCTTTAGGCTATTCCAAGAGAAATCCCCTGCAGTACATCATCTAGGTCCCCAGCGGAGCTAAAACTTTGAAATACAAATCCTCAGCGAAGATGAAACTTTCTTCCCCAACAGAGTAAAAAATTCCAACTACCAATCCCCAACGGGAACCATCCAGTTTCCTCAAAGTCCCCAGAGAGCTGTCTTAAACCAGTTAATTCCTCAGAAAGGTGCTTTGAAGCTTGACAAGCTAACCAGACAACAACTTTGGATAATTCCCCAGTAGATTGGCATACAACCCAAACTCTTGAAAACTCTCCAGCAGTATAGCTATTCCCCACAGAGTTTTTACTACTCTCCAACAGAATAAACTTTCTCCCCACAAATTTATTCTTATTTCCCAGCAGATTTAAGATTCTCAATCCCCAGCCACAATCATCAAGGTTCTCGGGACTCCCCAAGCAGGTTTCTCAAGCAGCACATGGCATTATTCTTACAACAGAATGTCTATCATCTTCCAACTTCAAAGGACATGAAGATTCTCATCCCCAGAGAAGTCAGGATTTATCTTCCTCAACGGCAGTCCAGGGTTTTGTTATCCCCAACTGTCAAGGATTTATTTTCCTCAGTAATACAGCAAATCAGCTTACATGCACATACATTACATTCATACATTGAACATTGATAAAACACATGGCATTACATCATGGCATTACATAGGACTAACTCTTCACCTTTCAGGGAAAGATACAATAAAATTCTCACAAGCTCTCTGGTTCAATCAAATCAATGCTCAGATTCCTGTTTCAGTTCAAGTTATGAAGCCTGGATTTGACCGGATAGTATCTTGTTTTTTTTTCCTCCATCATGCTATGAAGCCCAGAGATCGACCGGAAAATAGTTGAATCCCCAGCAAATTATTGTGAAGCCTGGAATCGACCAGATAACAATATAAAGCACCATGAAGCCTGGAATCGACCAGATTGTGGTATATCTTTAAATGCAAGTTATGAAGCCCGGATTCGACCGAATAATATCTTGATTTCTATAAAGCACCATGAAGCCTGGAATCGACCAGATAGTGGTACACCTTGGATTCAAGTTATGAAGCCCGAATTCGACCGGATAGCATCTTGATTTCTCAAAATACCCTGAAGCCTGGACTCGACCAGACAACAATGTAAGACATTGAAGCCTGGACTCGACCAGATAACAGTTTAAGATACTTCGAAGCTTGGATTTCGACCAAATAGCAGTTTACTTGGCTAATTACTAAGAAGCCCGGAATCGGCCGGATATTGGTGTGCCTTAACTTCAAGTTGAAGCCTGGAGGCGACCGGATAACAACTTAATTCCTTCTAAAGCCTGGAGTATGACCAAATAAGATTTGAGAAATTTTGAAGCTTGGAGAACGACCAGATAACAAGTTTAATCTCATCCCCCCAGTAAGTCATTGTGAAGCTTGTAATCGACCAGATAGCAGTCGATCTTATTTTCCTCAACAAACACTGTAAAGCCTGGAGCACGACCAGATAACAGTTTATTTTTACCTCTTCAACCAAGAGATGATTCCCCAATAGAATAACGGACGACTGAAGCTCTTAAAATTCTATTTCTACCACGACAGAGACCAGCATTCCCCGGTGTAGTCCACCTCAACAACATGTATACGGGCTCTCACAAAGGAATCTCTTATGCAATTCGACAAGCATTCTTGGATGGAATCTTTAAGACCATCTCCGAAAAGATTCTATCACCTCTCCAAATGGAATCTTTAAGCCCATTCCCTCAACTATACTTTGACGAGTGCAAATTTATGGGCACTCTAGTGTCCAATCATCTTTTACCTTCGAGTCACGAACGACAAAACTCGCCAATCTAACTCTCCAGGTTCAAGAAGATTGAACAGGGGAAGCTGTTGTACCCCAAAATTTGCCCTCTCATTTTATCAAGATTCTCCTTACAAGACTTCTTGGACTCAAGACCAGGATTAGGGTTTGCTCAGCTCAAGACATCTTCTTGCACTGATGACCTGAAATTAGGGTTTGAGTTTGCACAGGGATTTTTGGACTTTTAATGCTCAATGTGACTTTCATACTTCATTTTGGACTCTTAAGATTGCTCATACCAAGTTTCAAGCTTTGAATCAAATTTTTGCCCAGTCAATTGGACAGTTGACCTAAAAATCAGCTGTATTGGGGAAAAAGTCAACTGTGGCCAATTTAAAGTAAAACCTAATAAATTTTGATCCACATCAACATTATAGACTCATATGAACCACTTGATCAAGTTTGGACCACAACTCCTCAAGAAATTTGATCAGATCTTCAAAAGGGCAAAATGGTCATTTTTAGGGTTTTGACTGCAGAAGGGAAATTTCTGATTTTTTACCTAGCCAATGGAAAATTGGGTTCAAGCATGGTTTCAAGGACTCAATGGCATCATCTTGACCTAATCATAAGGTTCAAAAGATCTCAATTGCATTGGATTGACAGATGAATTTTCTAGTCAACTGATCAAAAATCAACTGTACACTGAAAAGTCAAACTTTTACTTTTTGGTCAAAATCAAGTTCCAAGGGTCATTTTTCATCAAGATGTGTCAAAACATGAAACTTGTTCACCAAGAAACCTAATTTTGAAAATTAGGGTTTAAAATGGAAAATTTTCATAACTTCAAAATTTTTCTAAGTTATGAAAATTTCTTATTTTTTACCAAATTTTCCAAACTTTTTCACCATGATGCAATTGGATTCAAAAAAAACTTACAACATGAAAGTTGTAGTCCTCCACAAAATCTACAACTTTGATTCACAAAGTTTTCCCAAAATATGCTTGGATCTCAAGTTATGATTTTGTGAACAAGGGTCCATGAAACTTTTAACTCAGTGAAATTTTGCCCTAGTTTAGGCAGGATTTTGACCTATCTTCATGGCAACTTTTCACATAGTTCCAAGTGGAATATAAAAATGCATTTCAAAGATGGATTGTAGAGCATGTTACAAGCTTTCCAAAATGTCCAAGAACTCTCCAAGATCATTCTTGGTTAGGGAGAATCGAAAGTTTGAAAATGGCAAATCATCACTTTTGTCCAAGGCATTTTGCACATTGCTACAACTTGCAAATCTGTCCAAAGCATGCTTGTACTTGGTTTACAGGTTCTAATCCTTTCTACACTCATAAATAAAATGCAAACACATTGGATTAAGGCTTTTTTTCTGAGCTTTAGAGCATTGTACAAAGAATTATTCCAAAAATGGCAAAAAGTTAACATTGCCACTTTGATAAAGCATGCTTTTGGCAATTTTGTTTGTCTTGAGCCATGGACCCGATTTCTTTATGCAAAAAACATCCACAAACATCCGGAAAAGTTCACCAACTCTCAGCAGGCCTCAAGCTAGCAAGTACAATCCTTAATCTTTGTCATTTCAACTTTTGCTTCAAAAGTAAGTAACTTGCAAAAGTCAGCATATCTCTTGTATCTGTTAAAACCAAGTCTTGTGCATATTTTAAACAAGTTCAACATAACACACCAAGCCTAAAACATGAGTTTCAAGCCTCTCAAACACCCCAATACACAAAGAACTCCATTTCTGCCCAAAACAGGGCAACCCCTGTAGAACCTTAGCCATTTTGAATTTCACTCGTGCGTTTTGTCCCAAACCACTTAAGACACATTTCATACATCCCATCCAAGCTACCCAAGTCCCTGTCCAGCAACTATAACTCCATTTTCACACTTCACCATTTTCACTTTGAAGCATTGCAGGTTGAGTTCTACAAGCACATTCAGGCAAGTTCAAGACAAGCTAAGTATTATGAAAGGTCAAGGGAACATCAAGCAAGCTCAAGAGTCCTTCAGGCCTCCCTAAAAGTTGTTACATTGCCATATCCAAACTTGGCTGAAACATGTATTTTCTAAACTTCTATCTCCTTATTTAGGAATCATTAGGCTTAGGTTTGTGAAGCAAAAATGTAGCCCTTAATGTCCTTGAACTGTACATGTGCATAGAATTCATTTATGTTAGCTGAGCTAGGAGAATTTGGATGTTGAAGTTGCTGAATTTTTTAGGTTAGAAATTGGGGGTGATAAAATTCTCCCTGGTTTCTTAGAGTTAGATCAAGTTTTTTATATGGTTAGAATCGTGTGATGATGAGCTATAACTTTCATGTTGCAAGTTTTTGTTTTTAAGCACATATGCAGGAGTTACAAGTTTGAACAAGAAGCGCGTGTTATTCTGTTTCCAGAGGTTAGGGACAAAGTGAGTTGGGCTGGGCCTGGCTTGCCTTGCTATTGACACCTCTCATTGTGCTATTTGCACCCCTTGGCCCATTTCCTTTATTTTTGCATATTTTTCATTTCTTTTTTTATTTTCTGACTTTACTATTTTTTCTTGAACATTTAAAATCACCAAAAATATTTTCTTAATTTTTGCATTTTTATTTTATTATTTTTATTATTTTATGAACATAAAAATAGTTTATTAAATAACAATACTTTTATTTTCTTAAATGAACTTATAAATAGTATAAAAATATTATACATTTTATTTTTATACTTAAAATATTATTTTCTCACAAATATTATTTTTTAACATTTTTGTATATATATATATATATATATTTTTTATTTTCTTGTACATAAATGAATAAATAATTAATATAAAGCATATTTTCTTTAAAACCAAAAATTAGGGTTTCTTCACCCTTTCAAAAATAATTAATATTTTTCTTATATTTTAAGACATAAACAAATCCATTTTTTCATACATAAAAAATAAATACAAAAACATTTTGCATATTTATATTTAATTGTCCATTTAAATATTTTCTTATTCATTTATTTGTACAAATAAATTCAATTTAGTTGTAATAGTTTTAGGGCTTTATTTTTGAGCAATATCCCCCTATTCAAAATTGTATTCCCCTCCCCATAATAATGTTATAATAGTCTTAGATTTACTTTTACGCATTTTATCGCTTTCAAATGCCATGATAGTAAATTAGGGTTTGTATGCAAAAGACTAAAATCAAACAAATAGCATGACTAAATACAAGACAAAAATGCATGAAAAAATGACAACACAATGCACACAAGCACCTCTAGGGTTTCACCCACTTGTTGCCTTAAAAACATGGCCATGGTATGCATGCTAGGTATCTTGGCAAAACAAATCAAACAAAAAGACCATAGTCCCTCGATGACACTATCTTGGTTGCCTATACAAAAATGATCTAGTCCCTAAAAAACTTGCTAAAGATACTTGACAACATTGTTATCATGGTCATACGATGACCCACGGCTGTCCCGTTTAACATCCAAACACAAGGTTGTTTACCAAATACAATGGTAAAAAAACAATGTTAAAGGGTTAAAAATGTGTAGGAAAGATCTTTGAGTAGGGTAGACAACTCCTAGTTACTTGATCAATTTGCAAACATCCTTGCTAATTTCAAAAACACACACACACAATTTCAAAATATTTCCCAAAACAAACTTTCAAACATTGAAACATTTTTCAAAAGACAAACACCTTTGTATATATTCAAACAAGAATCATTACAAAGGTTGCCTAAACAAAGGCCTCTTTTCAAAATACTTTCAAAACCACACACAAAGCACCATTTCAAACAATTGAAAAGCAAAAGCAAGTGATCTGAACAAGTAACTAAGAGCCCATGGAAAACCATGGACTAAAAGGGTTCTAGCACCTTCCCTTTTCATAATCAACCCCCGAACCCAAGAAAACATCTCAAAGGTCTTTCCTGTGCTTTTTGACCTTTCCTTTGGATAAAATAAAAAGTCGGTGGCGACTCTTGCTAAACCGAAACATTTGCAAACACAAACGCAAAACCTCAAGTCAGTTCTCCCACCGTATCACACAAGGTTACACTACACAGAAAGACAAAAATCCCTATGATCTTCTTCTTCTTGTAAGAACCACCACTTGATAAGAGCTGTATCAAGATTCCCTGCAAAGTCACCGAACGATCCTCCGCTTCCATGACCTGTTTGTTCAAAATCCTTCCGATTTCCAAACCCCTCGCTATGGCTGAATCCGACTCGCGTGACTGTGACTGACAAAACCCTCAAGAACACACCCGTTCTTGAAGGACAAACCCTCTGGTTTATTTCTTGAAGCTTCCTCTTCAACCTTCAACTCAGCTAGACTTCTTCAATACTCAGCTGAACATTATCTCAAACCGCTTGAATCAATTCAACAAGGACGTTTGATTTTATTTGTTGTTCTTGAATGTAAGATGGTTGAGAAGATGATGAAGATGAAGGAATAAAAAGCTTTTGGTTGCTCACAATTCTTTTGCACACAATCTTCTATGCTGCTCTATATTATCTGAACAAATGCTTGCTTATATTTATAACAGAAAACAATTAGTCAAAAAAGAGAGTGCATGAGTCGATGCATGTTGGTCATGTGTCGACTCATGTTAGTTACATGTAACAGGATGAGTCGATACATTGTGTTTTGAGTCGATACAAAAACCAGTTAAAGCGTTTTACAGAACCAACACTTTTATACCCGTCGACACATAATGTGTATGTGTCGATACATACTGATTGTAAATTCAACTTTTGAATTACCTGTCGACACATAATGCGTATGTGTCGATACATACTGATCGTAATTTAAACTTTTGAATTTAAAACATAGTATGAGTCGACACATGTTATTATGTATCGATACATATAAGTTTCAAAATGTTTTCCAGGATCATTAGAATGTTTTGTGTCGATACATAAGGTTTTGTGTCGATTCATACAAGTATTACAGGGGCATCAACATATTTTGTGTCGATGCATGGAATGTATGTATCGATGCATGCAGTTTTTAGATTTACATTCCAGGGTCATCAAAGAGTTATGTATCGACTCATAAGCTTTTGTATCGATACATAATAATTTTGAGATACAAGTCCAGGGACTTCAGAAAGCTATGTATCGATACAAAACTTGATGTGTCGACACATAAAGATGCATTATGAGAGAAATGTAATTTTGGCTTATTCAAACATGTTATATTATAATTGCCATCATTCAAAATCAATCTATGAAGGGGTTGCTCACAGCGGGAAATCTAGTTTCTTCTCCTCTTTCTCTCTTTGTAACCATTATTTGTTGGATTTTATATGTAACTTTACCTTGATTATATGTATATTTATTTCTCATAGTGTTGTATGAAACTTTCTTTACAAATCTTTATTGATGTTTATCCTTGTTAGCCTGCTAAGTGTTTGGGTTTGAGTCGTGGTAGATATGGACAAATTGAATTTGGATTTAGGATGAATATGTATTGGGCTTAGATTCTATAGATATATTTAGGCTTAGTAATCACTTAGGTATCGACTCTTAATGCCTCCGTGTTGTTTTGTGATGTGCTGAGAGATCGTCGACACAGAGCGACACGGTTGATATCATACTCTGAGTTAGAAATAACCTTTGTGTGAGCGATACATGATGATATTGATGAGTAGTTAATGTTAAGTGTATCTGGGTAGTAATTTTAAGTATGTGATAAGGCAGATGGAATACAAACTCGAGAGTTCTATCCTATTCGAATGATGAAATTCTTCTTGTGTGTATAACTTTTATGTTCTTATTTTCCTTTCTATACAAACCAAACCATTTATCCCCAAACTCATTAACGACTGATTTTTCGAATGATAATTTAATAATCAATCTCTGTGAACACGATAGGATATAACCAAAATATCACCCGGTAAAAATAATACTTTACTTTTTGCTTGCTGCTATACCGCTGTAACAAAATGGCGCCATTGCCGGGGATTGGTTCTATTGAATTCACATTGCGATAATTATTTTGTTTTTGAGTTTTGTAATTAATGTATATGTTGTATAGAAATTGTACATTAGCTTGTATATGATATTTGTGCATATTTGTGTTTTCACGTATTGTTGTGAATTGTCTCGTTTTCGTAACGTTTATTGTGTGATTATTAGGACACTTTCTTTAGGTTTGCACGGTGTGACAATACCATGGCATGACAAGAAGAGGTTACTAGCTTGCACAATAAAGGCGTCGAGCTTACAATATAAAACAAACATGTTTGTTTGTATTTATTTATATGTGTGGTGATTAGTGTTTTAACAAGTTGAAACAAGGAAATGTTCTGAATTTCAAATCTTCACTTTTTAACTTGTTAATTCATTTTGACCTGGATTTCATATCTTTATTTGTATTTGTTTTGTTATGTCAATTTGTATTTTCTGAAATCTTGTCGTGTTTAGCTCGAGGAGTTTTGTTTGTTGTATATATGGTAAATTTTGTACATTAAAATTTTGTAGGAGTATTATATTTCTAATTCTTTTGATTGTTGTTTGACTTCAATTTCGGTTCGATATCTTGAGGAATTTAGAGGCAATTTTCCAAGTCTGAATGTTTCAACTTACCAATATATGGTAATAATAGTGTTTTGAAGTTGGTACACGACAGGTACTCATTTATCGCTTTCTAGAAGATAGCATGTTTAGGAGACTTTTCTTTTGTAAAATTTTCATGTCATTCATTCTTTTGTAAATTGTGTTCACTTTTGAATCAGTTTAGGACTAAACCCCTTGTGAGGTTGCTTTCCATTGTTTATTATATGCATGGGAGACCGACAACTTTGTCTTAACTCAATTTTATTATGTTTAATCTTGCATTTATGTTTATTCGTATGAAATCATGATATTATCAAGGCATTCTGTTTGATTTTGAGCAAAACCACCTAGCCAAATAGTCAATTTCACCTTGTGAGTGTGTGATCATTTGTAACCCCTTTAAGTCTTTTGTCACTATCCATGTTGTTTGAACTTGATGCTTGTCTATGAGTATTGAATTCACTTTTTGAATGGATTTTGATTGTTGTTTTTTCTTGAGCCCTCAACTTTGTGTTGTTGTATTAATTTTTGCCTTACCTTAGAATGTAGGCAGTATTCACATAATGATATGGTTGAATTCAAGTTGGGGAGAAAAATAATTGTGTACTTATTGGTTGATTGCTATGAGGCTGAATAGAAAAGAAAAAAAATACGAAAAAGAAAGAAAAAAATGAAAAAATCTTTGAAAAAGAAAAAAAAAAGTTCGAATAATGTTATGTTAATAAGTATGGTGCTTTGGTGTGAAATTTGGGATTCGGAAGAAGTTTAATTGGAGTTTTGTGTTTAAACCTTTGGTGAATTGATCACTGCCTTAGGTTTAAGCAAGTTTTTGTTTCAATTAGCCTTAGGAATTATCTCTTGTTTGTTCACCCGACCACGTTACAACCTTTGAAGCCCTTGTGATTTTGCTTTTGTGCTTTTCAATAGGAATTTGCTTTGATGAATGCATAATTTAGTTGTTGTTAGCAAGATTGTTGGGTGAGAGTTGAGCACCTCATGTTTGTGTTTTTCATCTACCGATGAAGTGTGTGTTAGGTGTGATTCACTTGTTAATATTGTATTATTTTAGAATTTTTGACATGTGCTTTGTATTTAGGAGTTTATTTCATTTTCATGTTACCTTTGTAGTTTAGTGGTAAGTTTTTGCCTTGTGTGTATGTTTTTTATTTTGAACCATATATTTGTTTTCCATTTTAAAAACCTGTTGATTTGTGATTCTTTGATTATTGTTTCTTTGTTCTTTGAGTTGTTTGGCCTTGTTTGAGGATAATCAATGATTCAAGTTGGGGAGAGTTTGATAAGTGCAAATTATAGTTATTTTTGTATATACTTTTTGTTGCACTTATCGACTCTTGGTTGTTAATATCAGTTGAATAACCCAACTTTGTGTATAAATACATTTAGTTTGTGTATAATGCGTTTTCTTGTATAAAGTGTATCGTTTGATAGTTTTGCACTCATTTTATAGGTATTTGAGCATTATTGGAGCAAGAGGAATAAAGCTCCAAGATTCATTTTTGGATCAATAAAGGAATAAGGTGAAATATTGGAGCCATTCCAAGTTATGCAGTAAAATCAACAAAAGTTGATGAACTGTCATGCATCGTCGAGCGAAACTTTTGTCGTCGGGTGATAGTGGGCGAGAAGGCCATTTTTGATGATTGCCCCTGCCTTGCTTCGCTGCTGCATCGCCAGGTGAGGAATAAAGGTATCACTTGGAGAAGCTTTCTGTCACCGAGTGATGAAGGATGTTTTTGACCTACTGAGGACGTGGCTTATCCCAGGCCAAGTGAATAAGAGACATCGTTGGGCGACGCTTTATGTCGCCGGGCGATTCTCGTGGAGCAACATTTCTTTATATTTCCTTTTCATTTCATTTTTGGGTGGATGGTTTTTGGGGAATTTGTTCCCAAAGTCCATCACCTTCATTTTTTACAGTTAGAGCTTAGACAACAAAATTTGTGGCTTGAAAATGGATGATCCGGGGTCGTGAGCTTGATGGATCGTGTTTGACACCGCGAGAAATCTGGTTTCTTCTCCTCTTCCTTTCTTTGTAACCATTATTTGTTGAATTTTTTATGTAACTTTACCTTAATTATATGTATATTTATTTCTCATGGTGTTGTATGAAACTTTCTTTACAAATCTTTATTGATGTTTATCCTTGTTAGCTTGCTAAGTGTTTGGGTTTGAGCCGTCGTAGGGATGAACAGATTGAATCCGGATTTAGGATGAATATCTATTGGGCTTAAATTCTAGAGATAGATTTAGACTTAGTAATCACTTAGGTATCGACTCTTAATTCCTCCGTGTTGTTTTGTGTTATGCTGAGAGATCATTGACACAGAGCGACACGATTGATATCTCACTTTGCGTTAGAAATGACCTCTGTGTGAGCGATACATGATGATATTAATGAGTAGTTAAGGTTAAGTGCAACCGGGTAGCAAGTTTAAGTATGTGATAGGGTAGACAAAATATAAACTCGAGAGTTCTATCCTATTCAAATGATGAATATCTTCTTGTGTGTATAACTTTTATGTTCACTTATTTTCCTTTCTATACAAACCAAACCATTTATCCCCAAACTCATTAACGACTGATTTGTCAAATGACAATTCAATAACCAATCTCTGTGGACACGATATGATATAACCTAAATATCACCCTGTAAAAATAATACTTTACTTTTTGCTTGCCGCTATACCGCTGCAATAGTACGACCGGCTAACAGAATAATCTCCTCGACAACAGCAGCTCCCTTGGCAGACAAACCTACTCAAACTGAAGAACAACAATCTCCACCAAAGGTCGACTCTATTGACCTCGACACCCGCTTCGCCAAAGATGAATTCGAGGCCCCCAATGGCGAACATGATCCTCTCCGACCCGTCCCCGATGGAGACTTCAAATTCATCCCCCTCGGCAAAGACCTGAGTAAAGGTGTGAAGATCGATGTTGGACTCCCTGACCTGGCGGGGAAGCAACTCAAAGCATGTTTGAGGAAAACACTAATTTATTCGCATGGAGCACCACAGATATGCCTGGACTCGATCCTGAGGTCGCCTGTCACCAACTTGCTGTGGATCCAACCGCTAAGGAAGTAGTACAACATAGGCGTAGATAGTCTCCCGAGAAAGCGAAGGCTGTTGAAAAAGCTGTGAAAGACCTCCTAGAGGAAAATCTTATTTTTGAGGCCCGATATTTAACTTGGCTCTCCAATGTTGTACTTGTTAAGAAAAATAATGGAAAATGGCGTATGTGTGTTGACTATACTGATCTCAATCAGGCATGCCCCAAAGATGCATTTCCTTTATCTAACATTGACATGCTGGTCGTCAACTCGGTCGACTACAAAATTTTATCGTTTATGGACGCATATTCAGAGTGATGTGAATAATGCTCCCCTTGATTTCAGTGCAATGATTGCTTAAATAGTGACACAATTAGGGTTTTGGCTATGTTGTTTCAATGATTGATAACAAGGCTGTGAGAAATTTGTTTCCGTATTGGGCTTATGATATCTGTTTTTGTTTGTGGCCTCTGCCGAAATTTGTTACTGCAGTCTTGTTTTTTTGCTGAGATGTGTGAATCTTTTTATGATTTATTATACTTGAGGTTCACATCTGTTATTGTTTGTTGGGATGAAACTTTGTGATTTTTGTACTGCTGCTATTTTCCAACTGTTTCTGTTGTGAGAACTTTTGCTGTTGGGCTGGACCATTGCGATTCTGGCTGCTTTTTGTTACTGCAATGTTATGATGCGCCTTTTTACTGAGTTTTCAATAACTTGCTTCTTGAACCTCTTTTTTTGAACCAAAATAGAAATTATGATTTGCAATAGAGGGAATTTGGCCCATGATTGATACTTGAATCTCCAAACTTCTGATTCCTTACACAACCCTAATGATGAAGTTGCATAAACTCTTTTGAAAACCTTTTTTTTGTTCATGTTAATTGATTGCTAATCATTTTTACTAATCATGTTTTATTTTCTTGTTTTTTGTATGGGATGGTGAAAATTGGCATGGAAGAAGAATATCATTGGCACGGAGACACAAACTTGGAGAAATGGAGGAATCATGGCTAAAGTATGAAGCTTGGAGAAGGCGAAAGCAAACTTCAAAAGGACCTTGTTCCCGATTTTTAGAGCAAACGATCATGAAGTATTCTTGTGTAATATAGTTTAGGCTTTAAGAATTTGGGTCACTTGTAACAACTTATAAAGAAAGTGTGTGTTCGAATGTAAGAATCCATTTTGCCAAATCTTGTAACCTTGTATGGAAACATGTATAATTGAATGAATGTGGTACTTGAATGTCTTGTATAAGATTTTATGAAACTTATAAATTTGAAATAATTGTAATCAAGTTTAGAACAAATTTGAAATGGTGTACTTGGAATTATAACATGAAGCCATCTTTGATCAAAGAAGCATGAAAAGGCCTTATAATTGTAGTAATTAAACCAATCTTGTCCTTGATGTACAATAGCTTTGGTTTTAGAGTTATGGTTTTGCAATACTTGTAGTAAAATCTAAACCAACTTGTACATGTCGCAATAGAGTTTCTTGGTTCCACAATAAAAAGCCTAAAATCTCTCTTCACTTCAAAGTATTTGGCAAACAAACGAGTTTTTTTTCCTTAAGTAGTGAAAGCACACAACAATACTTTATCTCCAATGAATTTTCTCTTGAATGAACATCGTAATTAATTTAATCACAAACGCCTTGAATGATCCTTGAAGATGTGTGAGATTTGAAATAAAGATTCAAAAAATCTTCCATTGATAATTATCCACAAACCCCACCCAAAAGATGAGAAAACCCTAATCTCAAATTCAACTTTGGTTAATTTTCTTCAAGAGTAACCAATGTATCATTAAAGAGTCTTCATGCTCAACAACTTTTATCATGAATCAAACCTTGACTCAAGACAAACTCAAATATAAACCTTAATATTGCACAACCGTTGAATCATGAAACTTGGATGATTTATGTAATGAGGAGATGCTCATGAAGATGAGACTTCAAGTTCCCTGCCCATGGATGAGTCATATAATCATATAGTCAAAACCCTAGCAAGGATAGAAAGATAGGAAAATGTTGGTTCATTTCAAAGCCCCTGAAATTCTGAATTCCCTGGTGAAACAAAGAATCAATTGATATGTCTCGAGGCCTGAAAAGCCTTGATAGTTTGAACCAACAAAAGAATGAGGATGTGATCCTCCTTGGACTGATTTTCAAAACAACCTCCTCTTATTTCTTGAAGAAGACCATGAGAACCAAAGATGTTAGAACATAGTTTGATTCTACAACCCTTAATTAGAGTTTTGATGATAACAAACATAAAGAACAAATATGCACTCTAAATTTGTGTTATTTTGTATGTAGAAGTTCTGACCGAAACAACATCATAAATTAAGCTACAGAAGCTTTCAAGCTGAGGTAATCAGAATCTGCACTGAGGAATGATGATCAGAATCTGCGCTGAAGTGAAGAATACTCTGATTCTGAACAGAAGTTCAATATACCATCAGACCCTCGCATCTCTGAGTCATAAATGTTCTGAAGCAATTGCATCATGCAAGATTCTAAGTTCTGAAGCGTTACTTTTCAATCAAGACAACATCATATGCAACGACTTCATTCAGACAAGAATCTTCTCAATATGGAAACAACATTGAATGTCATTATCACGCTTTATGTTGGACAAGATTTCCATGCCTATATAAACAAGATTAAGAGGAAAAATCATTTACGATTTTGAAAACTACTGTAACATACCTCTCAAACGCTACATTCTCACATATTCATATATACGCTGGAAATTATGTAAAATATCACAGTTGTGATACAATTTTTTTAAAGAAAAACAACAACACACAATATAATCCTTTATCTTGATTAAGCTAGTTTTCCTTGAGATAAACCGGGTTGTGGTTGTATTCAAGAAGACTTTGGCAGTTGTCAAAGTAGTGTTGTAATCAGTTTTTGATTAGTGAATTAAGTCCTCATTGGAGAGAGGCAAAATCACCTTGGCGGGTGGACTAGAGTAGTTTGAGATCAAACGAACCAGGATAAAAATATCGTGTCTACTGTGCTTTTTATTTTAAGTCTCAATTCAACCTCCCCCCTTCTTGTGTTTTTCACTTCTTCAATTGGTATCAGAGTGCCTGGTTCTGAGTTCATACACTTAACCGTGTCAGTATAAGATCCAAGCTTTAGAAAAACATTATGGTGGGACCAAGCCAAAACATTAACAATGAATATCATGAGGACAAGGACAAAATCAGCGGCAAACCTCCAATAGTTGATGGAGAAAATTTTGACTACTGGAAAGACAGAATTGAGAGCTTCTTTATGGATCATGATGCTTATCTATGGGACATGCTGATTGATGGATACACACATCCTATGGATGAAAGTGGTCAGAAGATAGACAGAAAAAGGATGTATGACCAGAAAAAACGTGATTTCAAAAACCATCATAAAGCCAGAACAATACTTCTCAGTGCCATCTCATACTCAGAATATGAGAAAATCTCAAATAGAGAGACAACCAAAAACATGTTTGACTCTCTGAGAATGACGCATGAAGGAAACATACAAGTCAAAGAAACCAAGGCCCCTAAACTCATTCAGAAATATGAAGCATTCAAGACGGAAGACAGTGAATCCATAAAAGCAATGTTCTCAAGATTCCATATTCTTGTTGCTGGGCTGAAGGTTCTTGACAAAGGATATTCTACTGCTGATCACGTAAAGAAGATCATCAGAAGTCTACCCAAGCAATGGAGGCCAATGGTCACTGCACCTAAGCTAGCTAAAGATCTCAAAAAGATATCTCAGGAGGAACTTGTCAGCTCCCTCAGAAGTCATGAGATAGAGCTAGAAGATGATGAGCCTCAAAAGCAAGGTAAGTCTCTAGCATTAAAATCTAACAAAAAATATGATTCTAAGGTTTTGCAGGCTATGGAAGAAACCTCTGATGGATCCTCATCAGAAGAAGATGAATTGTCTGTTCTCTCCAGAAGGGTCAATCAACTGTGGAAGCAGAGACAAAGGAAATTCAGAAACCCGAGAAGATCAGAGAATCGAAATGAATCCTCCTCCAGATACAGAAAGTCTGAGTCCTCCTTTGGACACAGAAGATCTGAAGCTCTTTCAGGACACAAAAAGTCAAATAACAAGGACATCATCTGCTATAAGTGCAATGAGCAAGGGCACTACAAAAGTGACTGTCCAAGGCTTCAGAAGGAGAAGCCCAAAAAGAAGTTCTTCAAAGAGAAGAAGAAAAGCCTCATGGCAACATGGGACAATTCAGATACTTCTGATGCTGACTCAGAGTCAGATGATGAAAGAGCCAACATAGCTCTCATGGCAAATGTGTCAGAAGATAGTGAAGCTTCTGGTTCAGACTCAGAATCAGACACAGAAGAGGTATTCCCTGACTTCACTATTAATTTCACTAAGAATGAACTTGCAGAAAGTCTGAATGAAATTCTGGAAAGATATCAGCAGATCAGAGTCAAATTCAAGAACCTGAAAAGGGAACTTGTCTCTGACTCTGAAAGAACTGAGAGTCTTAGATTAGAGAATCCTGAGTTAAAAGAAAATATTTTAAAATTAGAAAATGATTTACAAAACTCTCAGAAAGAAATAATCTCAGAGACTCCCAGTAATGCTGATAAGATCATCAAAGAGTATGATCACATCTTTTAGAAGTTTCTGGCTAAAAACATAGATAGAAGCAAGATGGCTTCAATGATCTATGGAGTTAGCAGGAATGGCAGAAAAGGAATAGGATACCAAGGTAATGTATATCCACCTAAGAAAGTCATGGACCTTGTTATAAAACACACACCACTAAAATCAAACTTCATATATGGGCACACACATGACCTAAAATACACTAGTAATGATTACTCTGTCAAACCAAAATTCAACCAGAATTTTGGTAAAACTAACAAACCAGGACCCAAAAAGATATGGGTACCTAAGGACAAAATTATATATGTAGCAGATATCTTTAGCAGCAAGGCTAAAACACCAGTCATGGTACCTGAACTCTGGATGCTCTCGATACATGACGGGAAGAAAGCATATGTTCCAAAGCCTGGAACTTAAACCTGGAGGCTACATGGGCTTTGGAGGCAACCAAAGAGGGAAGATCATTGGCTCTGGAACAGTAGGTAATGATAATCTTCCTTCTATCAATAATGTGCTTTTAGTTGATGGATTAATGCATAACCAGTTATCCATAAGTCAATTAAGTGATAACGGTTATGATATAATCTTTAATCAAAATTCATGCAAAGCTATTAGTCAGAAAGATAGAACTATCCTTTTTAATGGAAAGAGGAAAAACAACATTTATAAGATAAAACTTTATGAACTAAAAAGTCAGAATGTAAAATGTCTTCTCTCTGTTAACAACAAGCAATGGGTCTGGCACAGAAGATTGGGGCATGTTAGTATGAGAAGAATATATCATATTAACAAACTCAATCTGGTCAGAGGACTTCCTAATCTGAAGTTCAGCTCAGATGCTCTGTGTGAAGCATGTCAGAAAGGAAAATTTGCAAAACCTACTTTTAAATCTAAAAATGTTGTTTCCACCTCTAAGCCATTAGAACTTCTGCACATAAACTTATTTGGACCAGTGAAAACTGCGTCTGTTAGTGGCAAGAAGTATGGGTTAGTGATCGTAGATGACTATAGAAGATGGACATGGGTAAAGTTCTTAAGACACAAGGATGAGTCACATTCTGTGTCCGTTGCATTCTGTAACCAAGTTAAGAATGAAACGAATCTTAGAATTGTCAAAGTCAGAAGTGATCATGGTGGAGAATTTGAAAATAAAAAATTTGAAACACTTTTTAATGAAAAAGGCATCTATCATGACTTCTCTTGTCCTAGAACTCCCCAACAAAATGGAGTTGTAGAACGAAAGAACATAACATTGCAAGAAATGGCCAGAACCATGATCAATGAGACTAACATTACTAAGATCTTCTGGGCAGAAGCAATTAACATAGCATGTTACATTCATAATAGAATCTTTATAAGACCTATTCTGGAAAAGACTCCATATGAATTGTGGAAGAACAGAAAGCCCAAAATTTCTTATTTCCATCCTTTTGGATGCACCTGTTTTATTCTGAATACTAAAGACCATCTGAACAAGTTTGACTCTAAAGCACAAAAGTGTAATATGTTAGGATACTCTGAATGCTCAAGAGGGTATAGAGTATACAATATAGAAACATAGATTGTTGAAGAGTCAATCAGTTTTAGATTTGATGATAAGCTTGACCCTCAAAAGTCAAAGCAGAATGAATCTTTTGCAGATATAGAAGTTGAATTCACAGGTACTGAAGTCAACCCATCAGAAGTTCCCAACAGAGACGCTCCAACAACTTCAGAAATAAATGTTACAAGTGATCCTGTACCTTCTATTGATCAACTCCAGAAAAAGTTATCCAGAAGCAGCATAGCTCACCCAGAAGATAAGATCCTGGGAAAGAAGGATGATCCAATCAGAACAAGATCAACATTCAAAAACTCTGAAGAATCCCTCATGGGACTGGTCTCTTTGATTGAACCAACAAAAATTTATGAAGATCTTCTAGACAATAACTGGATTCTGGCAATGCAGGAGGAATTAAATCAGTTCACCAGAAATGACATATGGGATCTGGTTCCCAAACCAAAAGGACTCAACGTCATTGGAACAAAGTGGGTGTTTAGAAACAAACTGAATGAGCAAGGAGAAGTCATCAGAAACAAGGAACGACTGGTGGCACAAGGTTATAGTCAGCAAGAGGGGATAGACTATACAGAAACCTTTGCTCCAGTCGCCAGGTTAGAATCTATCAGGCTCTTAATCTCATTTGCTGTAAACAATGGCATCACTCTGTATCAGATGGATGTCAAAAGTGCATTCTTAAATGGTTACATAGATGAAGAGGTATATGTGCACCAACCCCCTGGGTTTGAAAATTCCAAACACCCATAATATGTTTTCAAAATGAAGAAGTCACTCTATGGTCTGAAACAAGCTCCCAAAGCTTGGTATGAAAGACTAAGTAACTTCCTGTTAGAAAAAGAATTCACCAGAGGGAAAGTGGACACAACCTTGTTCTGTAAGACATTTAAGAATGACATTTTAGTTTGTCAGATTTATGTAAATGATATCACTTTTGGATCCACTAAACCTTCTCTGGGAAGAGAATTTGCTAAGTGCATGCAGGCAGAGTTTGAGACGAGCTTAATGGGGGAACTCAAATTCTTTATGGGCATTCAGATAAACCAAACTCCAGAAGGAACTTACATTCATCAGAGCGAATATGTTAGAGAACTTCTGAAGAAATTTGAGCTCTCAGAATGTAAGCCCTCAAAGACTCCAATGCATCCCACGTGCATTCTGGAAAAGGAAGAGGTAAGTAAAAAGGTAGAATAGAAAATCTACAAAGGTATGATTGGATCTCTCCTTTATCTGACGGCTTCAAGGCCTGATATTTTATTCAGTGTTTGCTTATGTGCTAGATTCCAATCAGATCCTAGAGAATCTCACTTAACATCAATTAAGCAAATTTTTAAGTATCTGAAAGGTACTACTAATCTGGGTTTGTTTTATAAAAAATCCAATGAATACAACTTAGTAGGATATTGTGATTCTGACTTTGATGGAGACTGAGTAGAGTGTAAAAGCACTTCTTGAAGCTGCCAGTTTTTGGGAGACAATATGATCTCATGGACCAGCAAGAGACAGTCCACAATAGCATTGCCAACAGTAGAAGTTGAATACATAGCAGCTGCTGGATGTAGCACTCAAATGCTCTGGATGAAAAGTCAACTTGAAGACTTCAACATATTTGAGAGTAACATTACTATCTTCTGTGATAACACTTCTGCCATATGTCTCTCTAGAAATCCTATTTTGCATTCTAGGGCTAAGCATATAGAAATAAAACATCACTTTATTAGGGACTATATTCAGAAAGGAATTCTTACTTTGAAATTTATTGACACAAACCATCAATGGGCTGATGTATTCATAAAACCCCTTTCTGAAGATAGATTCAATTTCATTCTGAAACATCTCAGCATGAAATTGTGTCCAGAATAAAATGTTTTATTTGCATATCCTAACCCTCAGAACTTTATTGTTTTCTATGAACATCTGATCAACTTGTCTTCAGAAGTTAGAAGTACAGTTGCCTTAGAATCTATCTATGAAGATCTGAATGTTTCATTTCAAGGATAGAGGCGTGCAGTTCACACCATCAAACATTTGTCATCCTCTCACAAGCTACCTTCTGAGGCTGAACACGCGTTCAAATTCTGAAGGGTCCAAGGCTCTGATTGGATGCATTGAGACACTTGTCATTGGTAACTGTTTAACATCTCTCTAAATCCCCTAATTTCTGGTTTCATTAATTCATATAATCATTACTTATTTTCTTTCTTACTGATTTCATTTTCTAAAAACCTATATAAACTCAATTTACTATTTCATTCATTCACGTTTTACCATCTTCAATATTCTCTCTTGTTCTAGTTTCTTTTTCAAAAACCCTTTCCATTAGTTTTCTTCAAAGAATCCGTGTGAACAATGGCATCATCGTCAAGTCTCAAGAATCTCAACAGTTTTCCTGATTCTTCATCAACTGAACAATATGAAGAGCCCATTAGAATGCTACTCACTCCAGTTGACAACCTTGAAGTTCTCCGTGAATTGATCGTTGATTTTGAAAGTTTACAGGAAAATGGGTTTGATCTGTATGAAGATGTAACTGCACAGGGATGGAACAAATACTTTGATCGTCTGTTGGGTCCAACTTTTCCCATTCTTGTTAAAGAGTTACGGATTCATGCTACCTCATTCAACCACCAGGCCACATCATATGTTATGGGGAAGAAGATAGTGATTACAGAAGATTTGACTGGAAAACTCATTGAATACAATGGCGGTGGATTCAGATGCATTTGAAACAACCGACTGAAAATCATCAAACAATGAAGTCACCATCGAACGTCTTTTATCCCATATGTAGGGAAAGGTAAACATCGAGAAAACCTGAGAAGGGAGAAGTCAAGGTCTTGCGACCGAGAGATCGGGTAAGGGAGTCTGTTACGCGAGGGGAAGGTATTAGCACCCCACACGCCCGTAGTACTCTACAGTATCCACTCTTGTTATCTATCTTATGGGTGTGTTTAATCTATGCTTACTGTTTACTATACTACTGAAGGGAAAATTCATGCAAAAGAAAAGGGGAAAAGAATGTAGGGAAAATAAAATTGTGCTCGCCTGGGCCCTACCCCGATGCCTACGTATCCTTCTTGAGGAATCAGAGCTACCGTAGTTCGGCTCTTATGTTTTTGTTTGTTTTGTGTTTTTTATGGACAATGTTAATTCCGCCTTCTGCCGCAGCTCGACCTTTGGAGACTTATGCATTGGCACAGAAGTAAATTAATCGTGTCCTTACCTGAAAAGGGTTTTAGAGAAAAGGTGCTTGAGCGCACAAAATAGTTTGAATTAGTTTGTGTTTTATTACCTTGAAAAAGGGTTTAAGTGTTGATTAGCATGTTTTTGATTTGCTAAGAAGAGATGTTTTTGTTTTGAATGCAAGGATACAAAAAGGGAAAGAAAAGAGTCTATGGGAGACTAGCCTATTTCTAAACCTAATATTATCATGCAATGGTAACCCTACGTCAAGGATGAAAGGGGAAATTTCTACCTAATGTCAGCATGCATGGTTTACAACCTAAGGTCTAACTTGCGTCCGAACGGAGCGAGCGCATCCTAAGAGAACATGGTATGTACATGGATAAAGCAAGCACGCCAGCAAAAAAACACATCTAAAGAGATCCTGCCTAGGTTAGCATGTCGAAGAAAAGTCTGAAAAACTATCCTATAGGGAGCATGCGATGAGAGCGAAGTCGTGATCTCAATTTCTAAATCGAGTGACTCGTCGATTGGCAAGAAAGAATGGAAAGCGATAAAATCCTATAGGTAGCATGCACTGAGAGCAAAGTCGTGATCTCAATTTCTAAATTGAGTGACTCATCGATTGACAAGAAAGTAAACAAACACAAGCATAACACATATAGAAAATGAAGTGCGGAATGCTTGCTACAAGTCTTTAAACAGCGACTTCAAGCGCACGCTCTTTATTTCCTACTTCTCATGGTATCTAGAAAGCAATAACGTAATGCAATAAATTGTGAAGAAGTACAAGGGTAGTAGCGGAGGCTACCAAAGCAAGCAAATCGTTAAAAGCAGACGAAAGCACTGAAAAAGCAGGGAGTACGTGCCGAGCAAGCTTCGCCAAGAAACAAACAGAGTCAGAAACAATACCCAACTAAGATAAAGGCAAACGCGTGTCGCGAATGTGCCGCATAATCAGAAATTTTGTTAAACCATTGATTATGCCAAGGGAATTGAATCAAGCATACGGAATCGACAAGAACGTATTAAAATCTTAATACTAATCATGTACCCAAACATTAATTCAATTAATTCCTATTTTCTAAACAGAAGAGGTGAGAATTAGAATCATAGGGTGCTGTAGTAGTGGAGGCACTAAGATCCATCATGAAGGTCCATTATTAAATTGCTAGCATGCTATCCAAACAAAAAAACAAAAAGGGTGTACCGGGCTTCAAGGGGTGAGCATAACCCGGTCCATTAAACATGTTCCTAAAACTAACCAGATTTTTGTCATTTTATTAATATATATTAAATGGAATAAAACTATAAGAAAATAAATACAAATTGAACAAGGATTAGGGTTCAATGTTGCATAGCATCCTTCGTCCCCCAAGCTTTCTAGCGCCGCATAACATCCCTCCGCCATATTCCGGCAGACCTTAAACTTCTTCAATTCTCATCACCGTCTCATCTCTGTTCTCACGCAGCGGAGGCCTCGCCGTTCACCATCATCAGCTTCGTCCAAACTCCCTTCCTCCTCTTCTCTCCCTCGTACCGCGCCGCGGCGGCTTCATCATCATTCTCCTTCTTTCTTCTTCCGTCGTTCACCTTTTCCTTCTTCCAGTTGATTCTGCTCAGTCTGATCTTCTCAGTCCCCGAATTGTCCTTCTCCGTGATACTCCGTGATTCTCCTCTTCCTTCAATGACGCCGTGGAACCTTAAACCTACCGGAAAATAGTCCGGCGCTTCTTCAATCGTAAGGAAGACGAATAGAAATCAAAAGGTTCGCAACTCTGGTACGCTCGTTCTTCGTCTTGATTTTTTGACTCTCTGTATCGGAGTTGAATCTGGTGAGTCTTTGTTTGTTCTTTATTTGATTATGCTTTTTCTTTCTCGCGTTTACCCATCTGCAACTCCTCTATCTTCTTCTCTAAAATCTCCATGTATTCGTTATTACAGACTGAAGAAGTTGTTGATGCAGATATTGCAGTGGTGATGATGATGTGCGGTTGCAAATGAAGATGAAGATTCTCTGTGAATTTTTGCGAATGATGGCGAGCTCAGAGAGAGAAGAGTCAAATTTTTGTGGTTTTCTTAGTGAATGATTGGTTATGGAGAGAGAGCAGAGGTAAGATGAAAGCGGTGAATCTGAGAGACGAAAAAATGGTAAAGGTTGTGGAGAATTTCAAAGAGTGATTGAAATTGGTGATTGAAGGTTGTTGAGAAGGTTGAAGATGAATGTTAGAAGGTTCTTGCAGAGAAGAAGTTCAAAAAGAGATTCGTCAAGTTTTCTGGTGAGTTATCCCTCTTTTTTCTGTGAATTTCGATCATGACTCCTCCCCCTCTCTCATTCTGTTATGATTCTATTATAGTTTGTTGAGAGTTGGTTAGAGATTAGAATCAATCTCTGCCTTTGATCGAAAAAACGGTTAGGGAAATAGATGGTTGGGATTTTTCTGTTTTTGACAGTTAGAGGGCTATTGCAGTTTGGACTGTTTAGAAGATGGTTATAGAAATTAGGAAATGGTTAGGTTGTTTGACAGTTGGTTAGGAAAGTGGGTTCTTTTGGAATTTGAATGAAACTGTTAAAGGGTTGTTTTTGGAATTTGAATGAAACTTGTTAAAGGATTATTTTGGAATCTGAATGAGGTTGAAAAACATTTGCTTTGCTTTGCTTTGCGAAACTCAGGGTTGAACTTGTATTTTAATTGATGCAGGGCCGATTGTTTTTTCTTTGAATTCTGAACCGACTTCTATTGCTTTACAAAATTGCAGGATTGGGAACACCTGAGATGGATTCAAGTGATACATGAAGCTTTGGGCATAGCTTGAAGATATGGTGTCTTGGTCATGGGAATCAAGCATGAAGATGTATGGGCACTAAGACTTAGGCTTAGAACAAAAGTTTGTGTGGTTATGAATGTAATTGGATGAAACTCAGATGCTGTATGTATTTATAATTTAGCTTTGTGATCCGAACTTGATTGAGATACCATGCTTTGAAATGTTTTTTTTATAAATATTTTTATAATGGAGACTTGATTTCAAATTTGAATTGCTTTCCCTCCATTATGCTTGTAACTTGAACGAAACAAACACAAATTTAAATGGAACTTTGTCCCAAAATTTAACTTTCCCAATTATCATGGGACACCTTGCTTCAAAACTTGAATCCAATTTGACATTTCACAAAGAATTGAGTCTGAATCCATTTATGTGTCATGCCTAGATTTGAATGACGGGGGATGAATTAAGTGAACGTGAAGATGACAACTTGAACTACATGAATCTTCCAATCTTATCTTAAATCAACCATTAAAATCATGAAATTTAGATCTTGGACCAATATTAATCTTGCACACAGTTAGAAGTTTCAATGAGTCCGAATTGGCATCTCATTTCTCTTGAACCCTAGTAAACTTGTAATCGAAGCAATAATTGTTTGAAATAATGATGAAGTTTTGAACTCAACGAACCCACAACTTTATCTTTTGTACCATGGCTTACATTTTGCAATCCAATCCATACTACATCTTGACTTTATGGATGACAACATTACCTTGAGAGCGCCTTGAAGTATAGAAAGAAACATAATATGAAGCTCAATGAACCTCTATCGATAAATATTACGAATTCACACATAGAAGATGTGAATCCCTAATACACATGTGTTTGATGAATTCTTGGAGGATGATCTTGTAGCTTGATGAAGAAAAGATCCACAACATCCATGGACACAAAACCTTAATTTCACAATTTCACTGCCTTGAAAAATAACCAGAAGAATCAAGCTCTATTAAACATATACACCTCAGTCAGTTGATTAAACCCTAATCCTGTTCATGAACATTGATCTCGTGCTAAATTTATTGATGAATGATGCATGAGGTGTTAGCTGACCTAATGAGTGTTATATACATGAGAAAAGTGCGAGATGCGTAAGCCATGTAAAAGTAAGCGGGTAGGACAAATTTGGGGTATTACAGCATTGATATGGCTAATAGGTGCTCTGACCTAAAATCTATTGCTAGGGAAATATTCACTTATGGACAACCATCCAGCAAGATCAGAGACTTGAAGGATCATCACAAAATATGGGCTAGAATAATTCTGGGATGTATCAATCACAGGAATCCTACAAGCTCCCCTGATTACATTAATATTGATCAGCAGTTTCTGATTTACTTCATTGCAAAGAAGACCAAGATAAACCTACCATATTTGCTCTTCAACCATCTCAAAACAAGTGTGAAAGAGACAAGAGAAGAAGAAATAACTAAGAGGGATTGGATTCCTCTAGGAAGATTGAATTCAGATATTCTAACAGAAAACAGGCTGATAGAACATCTAACAGAGGCTCAAGAAATCAGTACTCTGGAAGCAACCGCTGGGAAACCTTTAAATGCCAAGAATCTGAAGAAAATGAAGATTATTGAGAACATTAAGAAGGAACCAACAACTGCTTCTCATGAGGCCATCACTTCTAGGAGAATCCCTCTGAAGGATTTTCCACTATTTTCTGAGATAGATGCCTCCCCAGAGATCATAGTCAGATACCTTGAAGCTTGCAAGGCTGATGGTACTATTCCAGAAATCAACATCCAAGATCTGCACAAACCAGCTCCAGAGGTTGTGCTAAAGAAATCCAAAAAGTGGAAGGCAACAGGAGAAGGATCCTCTCAGAGGACACCCAAGGTTGCGAAAAAGAAAGGTAACCATTCTTTTGTTTCTATTGTAGAATCAATAGCTATTCCAACATCTGAAACCATTCCCCATCAATAAACAGAAAATCCTTCACCCCAAACATTTGAGGATTTTGACATAGAGTTTGACCCATCTTTAACTCTTGGAAATTTCTTGAATGAACCTCTCTCCCCCAATCCAAATTCAAATCCAGAACAACATCAACCAGAACTTGCTAGAGTTCTATCTGATATTGAACTGTTTGATCAAGACTTTTCCTCACCACTCCCATAAAATCCAAACACTCAACCTCAACAACCAGAAAATCCACAATCACACTCTCCTCAACCAGAAAATCCACAACCACACTCTCCTCAACCAGAACATCTGAACCTCAAATCACCCTAACCAGAGAATGAAAACCCTCTCACTCCCCCATCTGAAAACCCATCTTCTGAAATACCTGAACCAGAAATTCAACACGCTACCGCAAACCAATCAGAAGACTCCCTTTCATATTTTGATACCACTACCCCAATTCCTGGGATCACAGAACCTCTTACGGTTCATTTACCTCTCACTATTCATGATATTCAAAGAATCCCTTCGCCATATGAATCTACACCACCAAACACCCCTCACTCACCAATCCTGATTTCTGACTCTTCCACTCCCTCACCTATCAACTGTCCAGCTGACCAACTCAAACTTGTCATTGATTCACAAGTGCTGGACCAACTAGCTTCCACCTCAAACAAAATTGCCACTCCCAAACCTAAACCAACCTCAACCAAATTAGATGTTGGTATGAATTTGTTGATTTTTGAAACAGAAATGCAGGAATGGATTACTTCTTTGAAGCAAGCAAGTCAAGAGATTTATAATCCTGCTACTTCTGATTCTCTGTGGGAAAGATTCAGAAAATGGCTCGAATATGAAACCCAGAAGATGAAAGAATTGGGCTATGAAAGGGCTCAGAAAAACTTAAGTGATAAGCTGAAAGCCTTTCAAGATCAAGTTCTGAGCCAATGGTACATGAAATAAATTCTTCCGCTGGATAATGCTCCCTAGAAAGAGCACCAATCTTCAGAAGTCATTGAACCAAATTCTGATAGTCACCCTCTGACTATTGCTCCAGAAAAAGTGATTGCAACAGAAGAAGTTGTTCAATCAGAAGAGGCTGCAGAGTGTTCTGAACGTCATGTAACCCCTGCAGATACACCAACTTCGTCTCTAGTCATGCAAACTCTGGAAGAGTTGAAGAAGGAGAATGCCTTAATCCACGCCAGACTGGATAAGCAAGAGGACATAAACAAAGAGATCAAGGATATATTGGATAAACAATAAGATACAACAAAAGAAATCAAAGACATTCTGGGAAAGCAGGAAGAATCAAGCACTCAGATTAAGAGCTTGTTGGAAGCGTTGTTCACACGTCTTCCCCCTCCTTCTTAGATTTTCTTTAAATGTTTATCTGTATTTTTATTTTTCATCATATCCTCCTTGTTTCTGAAAATTGTCGTTGCATTCTGTTTTCAATATAAATCATCCTTTTGACTCTGATTATATTGCTTTTTGATACCTGACAAAAAGGGGGAGAAAGTAAGATATTTTCAATAACAGTATACCGGGATAAAGTCTCAAACATTCTGAATATCTTAACTTCTATATTTTCTGAAAAGCTTGAACAGGAACACATTCTGATAAGGATAGAAGGAGATGCATCAAAATCTCTGACGAAAAGGAACTTCAGGGAAGTAACTCATCTCTATCTGAGTAATCAACTCAGGGGGAGACTCTCTTAAAGCTTTTTGTCCTATATTTTTCATTGAAAATCCTAGTTTTTGTCATCATCAAAAAGGGGGAGATTGTTAGAACATAGTTTGATTCTACAATCCTTAATTAGAGTTTTGATGATAACAAACACAAAGAACAAATATGCACTCTAAATTTGTGTTATTTTGTATGCAGAAGTTCTGACCGAAACAACATTAGAAATTAAGCTACAAAAGCTTTCAAGCTGAGGTAATCAGAATCTGTGCTGAAGAATGATAATCAGAATCTGCACTGAAGTGAAGAATACTCTGATTCTGAACATAAGTTCAATATACCATCAAACCCTCACATCTCTGAGTCATAAATGTTCTGAATAAATTGCAGCATGCAAGATTCTAAGTTCTGAAGCGTTACTTTTTAACCAAGACAACATCATATGCAACAACTTCATTCAGACAAGAATCTTCTCATTATGGAAACAACATTGAATGTCCATTATCACGCTTTATGTTGGACAAGATTTCCATGCCTATATAAACAAGATTAAGAGGACAAATCGTTTATGATTTTGACAACTACTGTAACATACCTCTCAAACGTTACATTCTCACATATTCATATATACGCTGGAAATTGTGTAAAATATCACAGTTGTGATACAATTTTTGTAAAGAAAAACAACAATACATAGTATACTCCTTTATCTTGATTAAGCTAGTTTTCCTTGAGATAAATCGGGTTATGGTTGTACTCAAGAAGACTTTGGCAGTTGTCAAAGTAATGTTGTAATCAGTTTTTGATTAGTGAATTAAGGCCTCGTTGGAGAGAGGCGAAATCACCTTGGCGGATGGTCTGGAGTAGTTTGAGATCAAACGAACCAGGATAAAAATATCGTGTCTACTGTGATTTTGATTTTAAGTCTCAATTCAACCCCCCTTCTTTTGTTTTTCACTTCTTCAAAAGATACCTTGATCCCATCTCAAAAATGCATGAGTGTATATGATGAAACATAAGCCATAAAAAATATGTAATCAAGAGGGTAAATTTTGGGGTGCAACAGTAGCAAATTGCATGAAAGTGAAATCGATTTCAGCCAATGAAAAAGCCCAAAAAACCTACTATAATATAATGCATTCATTTTTAACATAGAAAATATTTACAAACAAGTAACATAATCATTATTCAAGCATATTTACTGCATTTATCAATATAGTAAACATGTATAAGAAGGATGTGCACCTTTGATTTTTGATAAAACTTAACATGAGATGAATAATCTTTGAGAGATTCATACATCATTCTCATCCAAAATTCCAAATTCTCGTCGAATTTTGTAAAATGGTTCTTTTACGAGCAGTTTTGTGAAAATATATACTAATTGATTATGAGTGTTTGCGAAGGTGACTTCAACATCTCCTTGAAGCACATGATCACGAAGGAAATGATGTCGAATGCCAATGTGTTTGGTTCTTGAGTGCATGAGTGAATTCTTTGGAATATTAATCACACTTGTGTTACCACAACGTAGAGGAACACATCAGAGATCAAGTCCATAGTCACAAAGTTGTTGCTTAAGCCAAAGAATTTATGCACAACAACTACCTGCTGCTATGTATTCTGCTTTGGCCGTGCTAAGAGCAATGCATGCTTGTTTCTTGCAAGCCCAAGATGCTAATTCATTTCCAAGAATGTGACATGTACCACTCGCGCTTTTTCTATCAGTTTTACAACCTGCATAGTCCCCGTTAAAATAACCAATTAAATTGCAAACACTACCTTTAGGATACCATAATCTGACACTTGTTGTTCCTTTAAGATACTTCATGATTCACTTGATCGCCATGAGATGAGATTCCTTTGGATTTGCTTGAAAGCAAGTACAAAGACATACACTAAACATAATGTCAGGATGACTTACCATCAAATATAATAATGAACCAATCATACCTTGATATTTCATAATATCAATATAAACACTGGATTCATCTTGATCAATATAAGTACCGGAGCCCATTGGAGTATTCATTACTTTGAAATTATCCATATCAAACTTTTTCAATAACTCTTTGCAATACTTGGATTGGTTGATGAAGATGCCATCTTTTAGTTTCTTAATTTTAAGTCCAAGAAAATAGTCCATATTTCCCATCATAGACATCTCGAATTCTCCTTGCATCATCAATGAAAATTCTTCACAAAGTTATTTGTTTGTTGATCCAAATATGATATCGTCGATGTAGACTTGAATAGGTAATGTGTGATTCTTGATCTTTTTAATAAATAGAGTCTTATCCACTTTTCCTTTTTCAAAACCTTTTCATATAAGAAATTGCTTAGTCGATTGTACCATGCCCTTGGTGCTTGCTTTAAGCCATAAAGTGCCTTTTTCAACTTGAAGACATATGAAGGATTCTTGAAGTATCCATTCAAGAATGCACTCTTGACATCCATTTGGAAAAGTTGGAAATTCATAGAACAAGCGTAAGCCAATAATAATTTAATTGCTTCTAACCTTGCAACCGAAGCAAAAGTTTATTCAAAATCAATCCCTACTTATTGATTGTATCCTTGTGTGACCAATCTTGCTTTGTTCCAAACAATTATCCCATTCTAGTTCCAATGATATGTTTTCCGTTCGGCCTTGTACTAGTTCCCAAACTTGTCTTCTTTCGAATTGGTTTAATTATTTTTGCATAGCAACCATCCAATGGTCGTCCAACAAAGCTTCAAATATTTTGTAAGGTTTAATTTGGGATACAAATTCCATGTGTAGACATGCATCTTGAATATTGAGCCTTGTTGACACTCCTTTGCTAATATCATCGATAATATTGTCAATTGGGTGATCTCGACGAGTTCTCCATTCTTTAGGTAGATCTTGTTGAGAAGTTTCTTCAATGAGAGAATCTTGTTTTTATTTTTATTGGCCTTGGTAACATCTTCTGTTGGCAATTCTAAAACATCATCATAATCACAAGAGACTATATCCTCTTTTGAGGGGTTAGTTTCATCGAAAGAAACATGCATAGATTGTTCTAAAGTTAAAGTTCTTTTATTGTATATTCTATAAGCTTTACTTGAAAGAGAGTAGCCAAGAAATATACCTTCATCCAATTTTTCATCAAACTTGTCGAGGTTGTCCTTATCATTGTTAAGAAAAAAACACTTACATCCAAAAATGCGGAAATGAGCAATATTCAGCTTTCAATTCTTGAACAACTCATATGGTGTTTTCTTTAACATTGGTCGAATGATCACACAATTGCTTACATAACAAATTGTGCTTATCGCATCAGCCCAAAATTACTTCGGTAATTTTGAGTCTCTTAACATTGTGCGAGCAAGCTCTATGAGTGATCGATTCTTTCTTTCTACCACGCCATTTTGCTGAGGAGTTCTAGGTGCTGAAAAATTATGGAAGATACCGTTTTCTTCACAAAGTTCTTCGAATGATGCATTCTGGAATTCTCCACCATGATCACTTCGGATTGATGTAATCTTTAGTGATTTTTCATTTTGGACTTGCTTAGCATATCTTTTAAAGGCCTTGAATGCATCATTTTTCTGCACTAAAAACAAAGTCCATGTATATATTAAAAAATCATCAACAATAACAAGTGCATATACATTACCTCTGAAGCTTTTAGTTTGTGATAGTCCAAATATATCCATATGTAATAATTGAAGTGGTCTTGTTGTAGACAACACGTTCTTTGGTTTGCAAATTGATTTTGTTTGTTTGCCTTTTTGACAAGCGTCACACAGTTTTTCTTTAATGAATTTTATTTTAGGCAATCCAATGACTAAGTCATGTTTGATAATTTTGTTCAAGTGCTACATGTGAATATGAGCAGCTCTCTTGTGCCACAGCCATGCATCATTGTTGTTTACTAATAAGCATTTTACCTTAAATGATAAATCATCTAAGGCAATCATAAAAATATTGTTAGTTTGGTTACCTTTGAGTTTTATCTCATCAGTGGTTTCATCCATGATCAAACATTCATATTTGTTGAACTTTGAAATTCTGGCTGCAGATACTCAATGTCACGTTCAATGTTATGACACCGTATCTGACTTACTATATGACAGTAAATACAAAAGCAATAAGGAACACAGTCAATTGTTTACCCAGTTCAGTGTGCAACAACACCTACTCTGGGGGCTACCAAGCCAGGGAGAGAATCCACTATAAGAGATGTTAATTCAGGAATAAACCAACCAGTTTATCTCCTTCACTTAAGACCTACCCAATGCAATTCTAATCTAAGTACAACTTAAACCTGAGTTCCTACTCACTCCCCCTCAATCACAGCAGTGATACATAAACCAATTTGACTTAAGAATTGATGAAGACACTCTTCAAAAAAAACAAACTCTTGATTAAGCTTCACAGCTTTTTAATCAAGCAACACAATCACTCGTGCTTCACAGCTTTGAGTGATGCACACAACTAACTTGACTCTGCTTCACAGCTTTAGTCAAGGAACATTCAAACACTCTTGCTTCAAAGCTTTGAGTGCTACACAACCCTTACAATTGGAAACCTATTCCAAGGCACTTATCACAATGATAATTGCTTGGAGTACAATAATCAAATCTATACAGATTACAAAATGATCTTCTGATCAGTCAGGAGGGATACTTGAAAAACAGCAGCTCTGTTGAATATATAGCAGCTGCAACTTCAGTTAGGGTTTCCAAAAACCTAGGGTTAATTCCGTTTGACCTAAAGACCAGGTCACAGGAATTTATTAACCAGGTTAGGGTTGAGCTAGGTTACCCCTCAGAAAATGCAGGATTCTGTTCAGGAAGGACTGAGTTATTTCCTGAAAAAACTCAGACTTATCCAATCCTGCAATCCTGTTAGTTCAGAACAGGATGTCATAACATCTGTTATGACATCTGAGAAAACCTGTCTACTGATTTAGCAAAATGTGATCATTTTGCAAAATGCTCAGATACACACTTATAAACATCAGTATTTGAATTACAATATTTTTCTGCAAAGGTACCTAATGAGTCAGTACAAACTGAACTAGAATGTTATGACATCAGTCATGACATTCACACATACACTTGGGATTTACCAAAAATGCAAGCCAATACCTAAACACCTACAAACTCCCCCTTTGGCAGATTTTTGGCTAAAGACCCTAAACAATCAGAGATAGATAGCAGCAGAAATAAGTGACAGCAGAAAAATAGAATGTCAAGTACTAATTAAGCAAGTACCGAAATATTCTCCCCCTCTTTAGCCACAAATGGGCCAAAGATACATGTTCAGAAAATTTTACAGTTATCCATAACAAAATAATAAGATCAGCAGCAGACAACAACAGAACACACTTCCAAACTCCACCATCAACACCACCAAGCAGCAATCAACCTTCAAGCACTGTCATCAGACTCAGAGGAGCTAGTTTCTTCAATGTTGAGCTGTCCTTCAGCTTCTACACCTTCTTCCCTTCTGCTTTCTTCAGCTTCCTCCTTTTCTAGCCTGGCAATTAGAATTTCTAGGGTCCTTTTTCTAGCATCCAGCTCTTTGCAAGTTTCTTTTAAGACACCTATGACATCTGATGTCTTGGACTGGGTCTTTACAGACGATGTCTCAGCTGATGTTATGACAATGTCTGGAGCATGAGATCCCTGAAACAATTTGTAGTGCAGGCCAAGGGCAGGAGCTCTTTTGCAGACTGTATCTCTTGCCACAAGGATATCATGGAATTGTGCAAGGATGATTCCACAAAGGAGGGAGGGAAAGGCAATTGGTCCTTTGACAGCAAAACTGCCAGCATGCTTTAAAGTTTGTTCAAAGATGTACCTCCCATAGTCAAAAGCAGTCTTGGTTCCCACAGCATAGATAAATCTCCCCAATCCTGTGGAGATAGTTGATTTGTGATTTGTAGGCACCCAGTTGGCTGCTCCTATTTTATGCAAGATGGCAAATTTCATGCTGAGTTTACTAGCATTCAGCTTCCCTTTCAAGGGCCAGCACTTTACTTGCCTGGCTGTGATGGTTAGACAAACTTCATTGTCAGTTGCCTCTAGATCAGGACAATCCTTATTTGTTCTTCCAAGAAACTTGTTGATTTCTGATGGAGAGAACTTGACCCTTCTTCCTCTAACAAAGACACTTTCAAAGTCAGCTGACCTTCCATCAGCACAATCATTTGACAAGTTCACTACAAACTCCTTAACCAGATTTTCATAACATTTGTTAAACTTCATCACTGTCTTCATTAGCCCAGCATTCTTGATCAGATCCATGATGTCTTTGCACTCCAAGGCATCATTGTTGAGTTCTCTCTCCAAGGCTATTCTCTTTAAGCAAACATACTTCCATCTGTTTGCATTGTCAGGATGATGAAAGGAGATGTTGTCTGTTGGCACTTCAGGCACTCTAGCAATCTTGCTGGAGGGGAGCTTCCTTCTGATGGGAGTTTCTTCAATATCAATCTCAAATTCTGATTCATCATCATAATCAGAAGTTTCAGGTTCTTTACTTTTCTTAGAGATTGGTTGTCTAGCAGTCTGCACCTGTGCCTTCTTCCCTTTTGTCTGAATACTTTTCTCAGCCATCCCTTCAGCCTTGGATTTCTTAGCATCAGGTTTATCATTCTGACTACTCTTTCTTTTCATCAATCTCCTAGCAATGCTAGGGTTCACATTAGCAATCAATTCATTATCTGAGTAATCTTCATCCACATCAATGATAGGTGGATCAGCAGCCTTTTCAGAGGGGTTCTGAATGTTGTCTTTTGGTGTCACAACATCCTTAGTGACATCTATATTTTCAGAACCTTACACATTTGGACTTTCTGATTGATTTAAAGGGATAGAAATCCCCGGTACAGATTGGTTGCCACTTAGTATGCTAGTAACCAGCCTAGCAATAGCTTGGTGTACTTGAACTGATCCTTCTCTATTAGGTACAGAAGACGAAGGATGAGAAGAATTACCAGAGGCTGTAGCTTGAGCTCTTCCTGCATGTCTGGTTCTGAGCTTTTTGACTCTGGCTGGGTCAGTTTCCATCTCCCTGAGAGGAGTGACCTCAAGAACTTCAGATTCTATGCATGTAGTGATTGCCCTAGAATCTTGGTCAGATGATGACGATGATGAGGAAGACGAAGTCGCCATGGTTGAAGACGATGTCTGAGACATTTTGATTGACTTTGAGTAATGGTAGCAGTTTGAGAAAAATCTTTGATTGGGAGGAGGAAAAAGGTTGCAAGGATGAGAGAGGTAGGGGGTAAAAGGGAGTCTCTTCAACTTCTTAAAGCTTTTGAAGGAATTGTGAAAGAGTATGATTAACTCACTAAATATAGACTTAATAAAGATAATCCCTCCAACCCTTGTTTTAAGCAAAATTAATTGCTATAATTTCTCATGTTGGTGAATACCCAACCTGCCCCTCAAATTTTCAAGTTTATTTCCAACAAGAGCCTTGGTAGAAGAATCAGTCAGCTGAAGCTTAGAGAAACTATGTTCCAGTTTAAATGACTTCTTCTCTTCAAAGTCAATAGGGTTCAAGGAAATGTTGAATGTTTTCAGATTGTCACAACACAATGTCACAACATCTTGTGTAACATTGTACTCAGGGAGCATCTGTTTTGACCAGATGTTTTGAGAACAGAATTTATGAGACTTGTTATTTCCAACATCCTTGTCAAGATGACTTAAGGTTCTGACAACACATTCTTCTTCAAGTTTATTTCCCACATCACAGATATCATCAACCTGTAGTTTTGGAGTTCTTCTGACAGTTTCCATAGAGATAGCTCTCTTCATTCTTCTTAGATGAAGGAGACCAAGCTTATGCTGCCACAGTTTCACCTCTTTTTCTTCTTTTGCAATGGAACACACAGATGAGAAATTAGTGTTCTCAGCCTCCCACAAGTAGCAGTTGTCTTTGGATCTGACTCCTTTCATTACTATCTCTTGTTTGTCATTGATTACAAGGCATTCAGATTTTGAGAAATTGACCTTGAATCCTAGATCACACAGTTGACTTATACTAATGAGATTAGCGGTCAGTCCTTTCACCAGCAGTACTTCATTCAGACTTGGAACTCCAGGGCAGTCCAAATCACCAACTCCTTTGATTTCACCTTTAGCCCCATCTCCAAAGGTCACAAAACTGGTGGTGTGAGGCTTAACATTATTGAGGAGGTTCTTGATTCCAGTCATATGTCTGGAACATCCACTGTCAAAGTACCAGTCTTCCTTTGTAGAGACCCTCAGGGAAGTGTGAGCTATCAGTGCAGTAGCCTTTTTCTTCCATTGAGGAGCATGTGGTACCTTTTTAGACTTAGGTTTGACACCTGAGATCTGATTAGGGTATCCATGTAATCTGAAGCAGAAGGGCTTTATGTGGCCATATCTACCACAATGATGACATTTCCATCTTTGGTACCTTTTCTTCATATGTCTCTGTTCCTGATGTTGAGAGTTGTGTTGAGACATCCGTTTTGACATTTGCTTACCAGTAACAGATTTCTTTGCTTCCATAAATCCTAGTCCAGATTTATTTCCCACATTTTGTCCAACCTGAAGGATCTCTTCCAATTTGTCTGTTCCATTGGTCAACATCTTGACAGATTTGGTCATTTGATTCAGTTGTGAGTTCAGCAGTTGAACTTCTCCTTCTAGATGACTTATAGTTTCAAGATTTGCCCTTTTTTCAGCCTCCAGCTTTATAATGAGTTTTGATTGTTTCTCATTCTGCACACAGACTTCAGCACTTCTGATACACAATTTCTTGTAGGTATCAGCCAGTTCTTCAAATGTCACTTCTTCATCACTAGTGTCACTTTCAGAAGTACAAACACTAGTTAGGGCAGTAACTAGTTTGGCAGATTCTTCTTCAGAATTACTTTCTGAATCATAGTCAGACCAAGTAACAGTCATTCCTTTCTTTTGCTTCTTAAGAAAGGTAGGACATTCAGCTCGAATATGTCCATATCCTTCACATCCATGGCATTGAATACCCCTGCCTTGGTTTCCCTTATCTTCTGACCTTGGTCTTCTGCTGGAACTGTCAATGTCAGAGGGAATGTTATGAACATTAGACCTTGACTTTGGGTCCATTCTTTTGATGAGCCTGTTGAACTGTCTTCCAAGCATGGCAATAGCTTCTGATATGTTTTCTTCTTCATCCTCCTTGTATTCAACATCAGTGTTGGATACAAGTGCTATGCTTTTGTTCTTCTTGTCACCATTATCAGTGATCCCCATCTCAAAAGTCTGAAGAGACCCAATAAGTTCATCCACTTTCAACTTGCTAATGTCCTGGGCTTCCTCTATGGCAGTTACCTTCATTGCAAATCTTTTAGGCAAGGATCTGAGAATCTTCCTCACCAGTTTTTCTTCTGACATCTTTTCTCCCAGTGCTCCTGAGGTGTTGGCAATCTCCAAGATGTTCATGTGAAACTCATGAATGGTTTCATCTTCCATCATTTTTAGATTCTCAAATTTTGTAGTCAACATCTGAAGCCTTGACATTTTTACTTTGGAAGTGCCCTCATGAGTAGTTTTGAGAGTGTCCCAAACTTCCTTGGCCAGTTCATATTGATGTACTAGTCTGAAAATGTTTCTATCAATTCCATTGAACAAGGCATTTAAAGCTTTTGAATTTCCCAGAGCTAACTCATCTTCTTCTTTACTCCAATCTTCCTCAGGCTTCAGACTGATTGTCCCATCTATCTCAGTTATGGTGGGATGAATCCATCCTTTGTCAGCAGCTCTCCAAGCCTTTTTGTCCAGATATTTTAGGAAGGCAATCATACGAGGTTTCCAGTAGTCATAATTAGTTCCATCCAGAATGGGTGGTCTATTTCCAAAAACTCCTTCTTTGTCCATAGTGCCAGAAAGTGATATCCCTAGATCTCACCCAGTAATACAGGCAGGGTGCCTGCTCTGATACCAATTGAAATTCTGGCTGCAGATACTCAATGTCACGTTCAATGTTATGACACCGTATCTGACTTACTATATGACAGTAAATACAAAAGCAATAAGGAACACAGTCAATTGTTTACCCAGTTCAGTGTGCAACAACACCTACTCTGGGGGCTACCAAGCCAGGGAGAGAATCCACTATAAGAGATGTTAATTCAGGAATAAACCAACCAGTTTATCTCCTTCAATTAAGACCTACCCAATGCAATTCTAATCTAAGTACAACTTAAACCTGAGTTCCTACTCACTCCCCCTCAATCACAGCAGTGATACATAAACCAATTTGACTTAAGAATTGATGAAGACACTCTTCAAAAAAAACAAACTCTTGATTAAGCTTCACAGCTTTTTAATCAAGCAACACAATCACTCGTGCTTCACAGCTTTGAGTGATGCACACAACTAACTTGACTCTGCTTCACAGCTTTAGTCAAGGAACATTCAAACACTCTTGCTTCAAAGCTTTGAGTGCTACACAACCCTTACAATTGGAAACCTATTCCAAGGCACTTATCACAATGATAATTGCTTGGAGTACAATAATCAAATCTATACAGATTACAAAATGATCTTCTGATCAGTCAGGAGGGATACTTGAAAAACAGCAGCTCTGTTGAATATATAGCAGCTGCAACTTCAGTTAGGGTTTCCAAAAACCTAGGGTTAATTCTGTTTGACCTAAAGACCAGGTCACATGACTTTATTAACCAGGTTAGGGTTGAGCTAGGTTACCCCTCAGAAAACGCAGGATTCTGTTCAGGAAGGACTGAGTTATTTCCTGAAAAAACTCAGACTTATCCAATCCTGCAATCCTGTTAGTTCAGAACAGGATGTCATAACATCTGTTATGACATCTGAGAAAACCTGTCTACTGATTTAGCAAAATGTGATCATTTTGCAAAATGCTCAGATACACACTTATAAACATCAGTATTTGAATTACAATATTTTTCTGCAAAGGTACCTAATGAGTCAGTACAAACTGAACTAGAATGTTATGACATCAGTCATGACATTCACACATACACTTGGGATTTACCAAAAATGCAAGCCAATACCTAAACACCTACAAACTTGATCTTGAAATCTTTGTCACAAAGTTGGCTAATACTAAGAATATTGTGCTTGAGTCCTTCGACATAAAGAGCATCTTTAATGGATGTGAAAGGTGATGTACCAACTTTGCAAATGCCAAGAATTTTTCCTCTGGTATTATCTCCATAGGTGACATACCCCTTGGATTTCAATGTTAGATGTGAAAATTTGTTAATATCTTCTGTCATATGCTTCGAACATCCACTATCGAGATACCATAGATTTTGGGTGTATTTCAAGCATATCTACAAAAAAATATTTCTTGTAGGTACCCAAGTTGCTTTGGATCCTTCATAGTTAGTTCCTTTCATAACCCACACATAATATCCACTTGCCATGCTAAAATTTCTAATATAGCAAGCATTAGGTGTATGGCCAAAAATTCCACAATAGAAATAATTTGGAATAAAGTTTCTTTTGTATCTAGGTACTTGCTTTTTCTTAGCAACTCTTTTCTTTTTCTTTTGATGATTATGAAGATTTTGCACATTGTTTACTTTATTGGTTTAGGATTGCTCACTAGCTTTTACAAATACCGTTTTGTTGACACTTAATTTATTTGATCTTGAATAACCAAGTCACCTTTTGTCATTAGAGTATCTTTGTTGGTTAATTAATCCATCCAAACCAATTTATCCCTTTTCATATCGTTCAATAACTCTCTTTAATTGAACAATTTAAAAAGTGTAGGATTCACAATCTTTGCATACAAAGTTTTGTTTTTCTTTAAGAAAATTTTGTTTTTGACATTCAAAGTCTTTGTTCATAGTGTCAATCTTTTCTGTAGAAGATAAAAGTTCCTTTTCTTGCATTGACACCTTTTTATACAAAACTTTGCATTCATTTAGAAGTTCATCAATGGCACCTTGCGTATCAATATCATAAAGTGTAAAGTTTGTACTAGCCTCTTCGTCTTCATCATCTTCGGAATTATGAGTAGCCATTAATGCTAAATTTGCACATTCGTCGCTTTCCGATTCAGATGATGAACTAACTTCATTGTCTTCCCAAGAAATATAGACTTTCTTGTACTTGGAATCTTTCTTTCCCTTGTAGTCACTTTTCTTGGAGATATTTGGACAGCCTGGTTTGATATGGCCTTGCTTCCCATATTCATAACATGTAATATTGTGTTGATGTGTAGGCTTCTTTATCTTTGTTCTTTAAAAATTTCTTCCTTTTGCCTAACCTTTTCACAAGAAGCATGAAATTTTCATCTTCTTCCAGATTATCTTCAATAGTGACTTCCTTGGATTCCATCTTCAAAGCGATACCTTTTGATTTAATTTCTTGATTTTCATGCTTAGCAAGTCTTCCAAGTTCCATCTCGTACTCTTGAAGTTTACCAAATAGAGTTGCGGATGACATATTTGATAAATTCTTCTTTTCTTAAATAACTGTTACTTTCGGTTGCCATTCTCTAGTTAAAGATTGAAGCACCTTTAGGTTGAGTTTATCATTGGTGAGAGTTTTACCAAGAGCCTTTAAATGATTCATCAAATGAACAAATCTTTTTTGCATATTGAGAATAGATTCTCCGGGTTGCATTCTAAACGTCTCAAACTCTTGATTCAAGGTATTCAATGTTGATCTTTTGACTTCGACTGTTCCTTCGTGTGTTTCAACCAAAGTATCCCAAATTTCCTTTACCGTTGTGCATGCCAAAACATGAAAGAATTAATCCATGCAAAGTGCACCTTGAAGAAGATTTATTGCTTTCTTGTTATAAAGGACTTTTTTCTTAACATCGTCATCCCATGATGTTTTGGACTTTGATGTTTCAACATCATTGACAACACATGCTGGAGTAAACGGACCATTTTGCACAGCATCCCATATTTCTTCTCCTTGTGCTTCTAAATGAGCATTCATGTGAATTTTCCAAAAGTCAAAGTATTCAACATAAAATAATGGAGGCTTATTGTTACTACCACCATCTTTAAAAGTTGGTCGTGCTGAAGCCATTATGGATCGAATAGGAACAAGTTACCTTAACTTGCTCATATGACAAATGTAAGTTATTAGTGCGCCTAAGTGAGGGGTGAATTAGGTTATTTGGAAATTCTCAAATTTTTATGAAGTTAGGATTATTTTTCTGGTTCTAATGAAGGTTATTAAAGCGGTAAATGGTAGAAAAATAAATGACACCAGATATATCCCGGTTCCCCTCACAGTTTGCGAGTATTCCAGTCCCCTTTCAACATGAAAGAGATTTCACTATAGTTAGAATGATTGTACAACCTATTAACACCAATTGTGATTGTTATACCCCAAAGTTTTGACTAGGTCAAATCCCCTTCTAAAGCACTGAAACTCAAAATTAGGGTTTTGATTTTCACAAGGACAATTGGACTTATAATGACTCAATTGGCTTTCATGGTTCATTATAGGCCTATAAGAATACTCATGCCAAGTTTCAAATCTTGGATCATAATTTTTCTCAATCAATTGATCAGATAACTAAAAATCATTTGTATTAGTTAAAAAGTCAACTGTGGTCAAACCATAGTCAAAATCCAAGATTTTTGGTCCACATCAATATTTTTAAGTCATATTCATCAATTGATCAAGATATCATCATAACTCCTCAAGAAAAACAGTCAAATCATCAAAAGGGCAAAATGGTCAAAATTAGGGTTTTGACTGAGAATGACTGATCAGTGACTTCTGACCTAATACATGACTTAATAGTTTGATATATGATCTTAAGGATTCAAAAAAATTGTCTTGACCTAATTTCATGGCTCAAATCATTCTTCAAGATCAATTGATTGATAGTTGAAATCTGGTCAACTGATGAAAAAGTCAACTGTAGCACCAAAAGTCAAACCTTGAATTTTTGGTCAAAATTGAGTTTAAAATATCAAAATTCATCAAAAAATGAAAAAAATGAGGCTTGATCATCAATAAATCAAGAAAGTCAGAAGTCTTTGAAAAAAGTAAAAGTTTTCAAGACTTAGAAAATTTTCTAAGTGTTTTAACCTTATTATTTTGTAACTTCATGGTACCTTTTCATCAAGATGCAAGATGATTCAAAGAAAACTTCCAACATGGAAGTTGTAGATCTTGATGAAATATATAACTTTTCTTTGCTGATCAAGTCCTAGAAATGCTTAAATTTTGAGTTATAGATTCATAAAGTCATGCATTTTTTCTAAAACACAGTGAAATCTTGACCTAGTTTGGTCAGGATTTTGAGCTAAATTCTTGGCCAATTTTCACCTAGATCCAATTTGATTTAGCAAAATTGGAAAACATGAATGTTGTAGAGGATGTTTCAAGATTTTCAAAATGTCAAAGAACTGGAAGAGATCATTTTTGAGCTAAGTGAATCGAAGAGGAGAAGTTGGGCTTCCAATCTTGCATTACAGGCCATTTTTGTGATGAATTCACAACCAAAACTCCAACCAAAGCTAAAAGATCTCTCTTTTCAAGCTATGTTCTCTCCAAATATATGCATAATCGAGCAATTACACAAACCCCAAGTGTATTACACAAATATTTGAAGCTTTGTCCAAGTCTTGATACCATTTATGGTTAGAAATGCAAAAGCAACATTTCCATTTGCGTAAAGCTTCACTTTTCCAACCACTCTCTTATTTCAACCTTGAAATATGTTATAAAGATCATAGTAAATATCACAACATCAGAAGCAATCCACAAAATCTACAAAGCATGGCTAAGTTCCTTGATTCACTCCTTTCTCCCTCATGAAGCAACTTGTCTTTATGAATTTGAAAAATGCATAACATATGATTCTGATCATCTCAAGCCATAAAACATTTTCTCTATAAATATAGGTATCATTTGCAAGCTAAACCACGAATTCAATATCCCTAAAACTCACTCAAACTCCCTAGAACTCAGAGCTGCATCCAAGCCTCCATAACTTGTCATTTCTGGCCAAAAACTTCAATCTCATAATCCACTCGTGCATTTTTCCTCTAAATTATTCTCAAAGATTCTATACATCAAATATAATCCATCCCAATACCTGTTCCAATTCTGTAACTCCATTTACATATTCTTCCAAACTCAAAACCAGAAGCCTGCACATTGACTTCTACAAGGATTTTCAGCCACTCTCAACTCAAGCTAAGCATTGCATTAGCTTCCCAGAGGTCCAATGAAGCTAACTAGATTATTGCAGCACCTTGAAGCAAGCTCAAACTCAAAACATGAATTCCATTTTCAAGGTGAGTTTTCTTACTTTTGAACTCTTCATATAGGCATCATTTGGATTTCATTTTCAAAGATAAAATGTAGACATCATAGCCCTGAAACTGACCATATCCTTAGAATTCATTTATATTGCTTGAGTAGTGAGAATTTTGAAGATGAACTTTCTGAAAAAATTAGGTTTTTATTTGATACCAATAAAATTCTCATTCATCTTTGATTTATAGCTCATAAACTTTATATGGTTGAATTCGTATTGAAAAATGGAGCAAGTTTCATGTTTATATTTCCTGATTTGGTTGAGAAATGAGGAAGTTACAAATTTAAAAATGGTGATGAAGAGGTTGGCGCAAGGTTGAAGATGAAGTTACATTAAAGACTTGGTTTATTTTAAATTTAATGATTGTTGTTCTAATACTGAATGTACAATCCACTCCAGTGGCAGAGCTGGCGGGTATAAGGCATTGGTATACAGGGACCTGGGTTCGAGCCCCAGTGGTACCCTTTTATTTTTCACTTAATTTGTTCTTGCAGGTTCAGTGTTTGCTAGCTTGAGGTGTACACCATACACCTCACATTTACATCACATGATCATCCTACCATCAAATCCAAAACCCTAAGCATGCATGACCATGATACACTCTCAAGGATTTGCCATACTAAATCATAAACAGGCGCCTGGGCTATCAGATCATGGGCTTTTACTTTTTTTTTTACTTCCACATCTCCCTTTTTTTACTGAAAACACCATGTATGCCCATACACACTTATTTTTATTTTATTTTATGACTTTCAAACAAAAACAACTTGGGCCTAGCCTTGTTTACTACTTTTACCACCCTTTTTTACTCTCTAACATCTCAGCCCAACTATTTTCATTTCTTTTGTATCTTATTTATTTTTATTTAAACCAAAAAATACAAAAATATATATTTTTTGAATAACTAAATTGTTAAATATTTTAGACATTTATTTTATTTTGTAAATACTTAGAACTAGGTTTATTTATTTTACACACTTTAAAATACTTTTTTAAAAAAAAATTAATATTAACATTCAATTTATTTCATAAATAAATTTTAGACTTAGGTCTCATTTTTCTTAATTTCAAATTAGGTTTAAGGTGTTGCTTAAGTAATTAATTAACTTCTTTTATTAAAACTAATTTATTAATTAAGTTAAAACCCTTTTTCTACCAAAACTCATAAAAACATTTTTCTTTTATATCATCTTTATATTCTTGTACATTTTATTTAGCATCATTCGATATGGTTGTAATAGTAATTAGGTTTTAGTTGCTTTCATCCCCATTTGTAATTTGCATCCCCATCCCCTAAAGTATTGTAATAGCATAGGACTTTAAATTTCCGCAATTTATCGCTTTCAATATTATTGCTAGTAATTAGGGTTTGTATGATAAGATATAAAATCAAACAATAGACAACCTTAATTCAAGAAAAATTACATGAAATAAATACACTTTGCATACTTGCATCTCTAGGGTTAACCCACACTTGTTGCCCTCGAATAAAAAAATAGTCATGTCCCTTGAACGTGGGATACTTTAGCAAAGACCCTCGATTACAAGATCGTAGTCCCTCGATGACCGTTCGATGTTGCCTTCGGAAAACGATCTTAGTCCCTTACGACAAATTGCTAAGGTATCCTACAATGTTGCCTTCTATGATTGTACGATGACTCACGCATGTCCTTCACATCCAACGATAAGGTTGCTTACTAACTAATGGTAAGATAACACTATCTAAAGGAGGAGGAGAAGAACAAAGACTTTCTTTTGAGTAGGTAGAACTCTCGTAATTGCTTGCTCACAAAAATTTCAAACAAAACATATTTCAAACACACCAACACTTTCATGAAATATTTTCAAAAGTCAACACTTTGTATACATTCTTATAGAGATGAGAATCATTACAAAGTTTTCCTAAGCAAAAGCACTTTTCAAAATACTTTCAAACCCACACAAACACATTTTTACAAAGAATTTCAAAGTGAGCTAGCAACTAAGAGCCCCTAGGTAACTACGGATGAAAAGGGTGCTAACACCTTCCCTTTTCATAAACTACCCCTCAAACTCAAGAAAATATCTCAAAAGGTCTTTCCCATTCTTTTCACCCTTTCCTTTATTGGATAAAAGAAAAGTCGGTGGCGACTCTTGCTATCCGCAACAATTGCGATAAAACGCAAAACACCCAAGTTAGTTCTCCCACTGTATTACAGAACTGGCGACTCTGTTGGAGATAATCTTAAAAGTGGGGTTACCTTAGAGACTAGATCACCTTTAAATGCTTTCATTGTTTGGCTTGTATGCTTTACATTTTTGGGTCCATGTTTGGGTTTTGTATATATCCTCTACTTGAATCTGGGAACATTATTAGGTAAGTAGCAATAGATTATGGAGAATGTATGGCATAGACCGATATGGTTGAGACAATGGCTATGTTAGTGTGATGGATTTGTTGGTACCGGTATCCTTTGTGTTGAATCAAGGAGAATACAAGGCCATTATGTGGTGTCATGAAACAATAACTGATCATAGAACCTTTAGTTGAACAACCTGGCCACTAGGAAGTAGTGAGATAGCCGGTTTTGGTGGAAAGCTGAAGATTGGTTGATACTTGATACTACGCTCATTGAGATCGGACTTTCGGGATATTTCAACTGTAAGAAAAGATTGATTGTGTTGAGACAATGTCTGATGAAGAAAGATCATGATATTGAGATTCCCTAGAACCCGTTTACTTTCTAGGACAGGTTGAACCAACTAAAACTTCAAGAGGGTACTTACCTATAAACCCCATACAAGCCTGAACCTAAGGTTACTTGTGTGACTTGTTTGAATTTATGATCTGACAACTTGAACTCCTTGCAGGGGTTGTCTCTATTTAATATCTAACCAAACTTGAATTCCTTGCAGGGCTTGTTTGCAGTCATTGTCTTACACTTTTGCTTAGTGCATAGCATATGCATCATAACATCATACCATATAATTTCCACTGACCATTTCATGGATTTCAAGGGCCAGTGATGCAGGTTATCATGAACCAACGTCTAACAAGGGGCAATGGGATATATTTTCCTCTAACCCATGAGTTCAAAGATCAAAGCTTGATAACTTGATTCAAGGGCTATAACCCACTTGACATGGTGAGCTTGATTCTCATAGAAGGACATTTCAACGATACAAAGTTCTTCAATCAAAGTTGTGATCAAAGTTCAACTTCTGACATTTTCTTGTGTTTACCCCACAAGATCCTTGAAAACATCACATCCACATATCATGCATCATATCATAACATGTTTTCCCCGTACAAGTTTTCTCATCCGCTTACTGTTTATTTAGTAAAAAATGACTCTCGAACAGACTGTCCAAGATCTTCAGACCGAAAATGACCAGCTTCAAGAATTATTCTTGAACCTATCCAAGGGGAAAGAAAAAGTGAAAGAACTCCTCCTTGAGAGCATGGCCAAGAAGAATCCTGAAGACTACAAGGATGACCAGCTGAAGCAATTCCAAGCTGAGATAGAAACGATGAGAATCCAGATGTTGGGACAAATGGCTCTTATTCAAAACTTAGTTCGGGGACAAGAAGAGTTGAGAGCCCTCATCAACAAACTTCATTGAGACGAATGTAACCATATGGAACAAACAAATAGAATTGAGAATCAAATTATTAATCAGCCTTCGATAACAAAAGGTTGGCTTGGTCGGGAGTATACCTTTCTAAACTACTGCTACATCGCGAGCCCAAAATCGACCTCGCCAACAACGACAGGGTCGTCAGCATAGATAAAATATGCATGAAAGACACTTTACCGAGATCAACATGTCCTTGGCTCAAGCATTGCATCGTATGTTGGAGGCCAAGCTGGTTACATTGAAGGAGCCTCCTCAAAATCCCAATACTTCTTCTCCCCGTTACAAACATAATGAAAGGTACGCGTATCATTCCAACAGTCGTGGACACAACACTAACCACCGCTGGGCGTTGAAAAACAAGATTCAAGACCTGATCGACGAAGAAGTATTGGAATTCACACAAGATGGTCAAATTGAGTTTTTCTGTCATCCCTCAAAGGCACAACATCTGAAGTGACAAATTTAGGCGGAGAAGTTTTTGTTCATTCGAATTTTTCAGCTGTAATTTCTTTGTTTACTTAAACACTTATCTTTATGACCGACTTTGGTTGTTCTCCCTAATGCATTGTGTTGTACCCCAAAATTTGCCCTCCCATATTCTTCAAAATTTGCAAAGAACATGCTTCAAAATCTCCCCAAGGGTTGCACAGTTCAAGGGCCTCATAACAGTCAAAAAACTAGGGTTTTGGGTCTGGCAAAGTAATTGAAGTTTCCAAGGGTCCAATCAAGTCCCACATGCCTACAAACATGGTCAAGCATCCATATGCCAAGTTTCAAGACTTACAGCACAAAATTGCACAGTCAAAAACCCTAATTGCTCAACAGTCAACTGTAGGGGCAAAATGGTCATTTGACAGTCAAAAGTTCAAATTTTTGGTCAACATCTTATTTTTAAGCCACAAACATCATTTGATCAATTCTTGATCATGATTCTCAAAAGCATGGCTCAAAAAGTCTCAAGATGCAAAAGTTTCCATATTTGGACAGATGAAAAAGTCAACTGTAACTTGACCAAGGCATAACTTCCACATGGTTTATCAGAAAAATTCCATCCAAATCTCATTTTGAAGATAAAGACATTTCCTACAACTCCTCTTCACACTTCAAGTCCAAGAAATGCTCTCACAAAAAGTTATCAATCTCAACATTATAGGTCATTTTCAAAAGTCAACAAAAAGGCACTTTAAGTCAAAGACCATAACTTGGGATTGGTAAATCAAAATGACATGGGACCAAAGGCATTGGTTAGAGGACTTCAAGACCTTTCCAAAATGTCCAAGAACATGATCAAAGCTTAAAAATTGAGCAAGATATGCCTTGTGGAAGTTGGGAAATTTTTGGGAATTTTGAAAAGTCAACTTTACTTCAAATACCTCAAAATTACTAATGGGCCACATTTTCTTCCAAGAATCCTTATCCAAAGGCTATGCACGACCATTTGGCCCAAAGGGGAATTATTTCATCATTTTTTATTATTTATTTGAATTTTTAATCACTATTAATTCATTTAATGAAATAAAATATGACAAAAATAGAAAACCATGTTTTTTAATCCTTTTTTTGCAGCATATTCTCTCCATAAAACCTCAAGATTTCGTGCACCCCCAATTTGGAAAGATTTGGCCATGATTGGTATCAAAAGCACATAGAAAAGATTTAAGAAGATGCCATTAAAAATCAAATATTTGATTCATGATTACCAGGGTTTTTGGACTGGATTTGCAACCCTAATTCGTCCCATACATAAGTCAGAATGCAAACCTAATGCCTAGACCTGGAAGCTGCGCCTAAGAACCAAAACCAACTTTGCATTTTTCATCAAAATTTTCAAAACTGAAAACGATATTGCAGGGAGTTTCAAGGGGAAAGAACTATTCAAAAAGCTTCCCAAGGTTGCCAGGAATCGTTTCCAATCCGAATCACACTTCCATACTCAAAGAATTGGTAGATGGGAACTTGACTTTCTTCTAAAAATTGCATATTCGTGTTTGAATTTATACATACTTTTCATGCATTTTAATGTTTGAACTATACTAATGTGATGATTCTAAAGCTAATGATGTGATTCAATTGGAGAATGGTGGTCTGAATAGGAAGTTGCCATGGAAGCTCTTTAGGGTTTCAGAGGTCAAAAATTAGGGCTTTGCGCTTGGGGAAAAATTGGCCAACAAGACCTGGACCACTGAACTCACGACCTTCATACGAATTCATTACACATATCGCGCTCAATTTATGAGCGACGAGGGCCTATTCGCTATTTTCACGTTTACCATTTAGTGGGGGTTTAAAACCCCCGCTATCTCTTTTTATTTTGCAGGCAACATGAAGAAGATGGAGGACATGTCCATTGGTCATAGGCGCGTTTGAATTTCGCGCGAAGGACACCACTCATCATTGCTTTACGTTATATTCTTTATTTTCCATATTATACACAAAACGCGCTAATGGCTCAGTTGGCAGGCACATGGCTTGGTAAGCAATGGGACCTGGGTTCGATTCCCAGGTCCCCTCCCTTTCTCAATATTATTTTTCCTTCTATGTTTCCATGTAGCGTTCCCTCCAGAGTTCTACCATGCACCCAACGCTGAAGCTTGCCACGCGTCTCAGGAGATTCCTCTAATGGTCAGATCCCTTAGCCCACCGTGCATCCTCAGTCAACCCTGTGCATACAAGTCAGAGAAGTCAACGTGGCCAAGCTTCAAATGGGCCCAATTCCTGGAGGTAAAATCAGCAGGAATTGGGCCCATTTGAAGCTTGGCCACGTTGACTTCTCTGACTTGTATGCACAGGGTTGACTGAGGATGCACGGTGGGCTAAGGGATCTGACCATTAGAGGAATCTCCTGAGACGCGTGGCAAGCTTCAGCGCTGGGTGCATGGTAGAACTTTGGAGGGAACGCTGCATGGAAACATAGAAGGAAAAATAATATTGAGAAAGGGAGGGGATCTGGGAATCGAACCCAGGTCCCATTGCTTACCAAGCCATGTGCCTGCCAACTGAGCCATTAGCGCGTTTTGTGTATAATATGGAAAATAAAGAATATAACGTAAAGCAATGATGAGTGGTGTCCTTCGCGCGAAATTCAAACGCGCCTATGACCAATGGACACGTCCTCCATCTTCTTCATGTTGCCTGCAAAATAAAGAGAGATAGCGGGGGTTTTAAACCCCCACTAAATGGTAAACGTGAAAATAGCGAATAGGCCCTCGTCGCTCATAAATTGAGCGCGATATGTGTAATGAATTCGTATGAAGGTCGTGAGTTCAGTGGTCCAGGTCTTGTTGGCCAATTTTTCCCCAAGCGCAAAACCCTAATTTTTGACCTCTGAAACCCTAAAGAGCTTCCATGGCAACTTCCTATTCAGACCACCATTCTCCAATTGAATCACATCATTAGCTTTAGAATCATCACATTAGTATAGTTTAAACATTAAAATGCATGAAAAGTATGTATAAATTCAAACACGAATATGCAATATTTAGAAGAAAGTCAAGTTCCCATCTACCAATTCTTTGAGTATGGAAGTGTGATTCGGATTGGAAACGATTCCTGGCAACCTTGGGAAGCTTTTGGAATAGTTCTTTCCCCTTGAAACTCCCTGCAATATCGTTTTCAGTTTTGAAAAATTTGATGAAAAAGGCAAAGTTGGTTTTGGTTCTTAGGCGCAGCTTCCAGGTCTAGGCATTAGGTTTTCATTCTGACTTATGTATGGGACGAATTAGGGTTGCAAATCCTGTCCAAAAACCCTGGTAATCATGAATCAAATATTTGATGTTTAATGGCATCTTTTCAAATCTTTTCCATGTGCTTTTGATACCAATCATGGCCAAATCTTTCCAAATTGGGGGTGCACGAAATCTTGAGGTTTTATGGAGAGAATATGCTGCAAAAAAAGGATTAAAAAACATGGTTTTCTATTTTTGTCATATTTTATTTCATTAAATGAATTAATAGTGATTAAAAATTCAAATAAATAATAAAAAATGATGAAATAATTCCCCTTTGGGCCAAATGGTCGTGCATAGCCTTTGGATAAGGATTCTTGGAAGAAAATGTGGCCCATTAGTAATTTTGAGGTATTTGAAGTAAAGTTGACTTTTCAAAATTCCCAAAAATTTCCCAACTTCCACAAGGCATATCTTGCTCAATATTTAAGCTTTGATCATGTTCTTGGACATTTTGGAAAGGTCTTGAAGTCCTATAACCAATGCCTTTGGTACCATGTCATTTTGATTTACCAATCTCAAGTTATGGTCTTTGACTTAAAGTGCCTTTTTGTTGACTTTTGAAAATGACCTATAATGTTGAGATTGATAACTTTTTGTGAGAGCATTTCTTGGACTTGAAGTGTGAAGAGGAGTTGTAGGAAATGTCTTTCTCTTCAAAATGAGCTTTGGATGGAATTTTTCTGATAAACCATGTGGAAGTTATGCCTTGGTCAAGTTACAGTTGACTTTTTCATCTGTCCAAATATGGAAACTTTTGCATCTTGAGACTTTTTGAGCCATGCTTTTGAGAATCATGATCAAGAATTGATCAAATGATGTTTGTGGCTTAAAAATAAGATGTTGACCAAAAATTTGAACTTTTGACTGTCAAATGACCATTTTGCCACTACAGTTGACTGTTGAGCAATTAGGGTTTTTGACTGTGCAATTTTGTGCTGTAAGTCTTGAAACTTGGCATATGGATGCTTGACCATGTTTGTAGGCATGTGGGACTTGATTGGACCCTTGGAAACTTCAATTACTTTGCCAGACCCAAAACCCTAGTTTTTTGACTGTTAGGAGGCCCTTGAACTGTGCAACCCTTGGGGAGATTTTGAAGCCTGTTCTTTGCAAATTTTGAAGAATATGGGAGGGCAAATTTTGGGGTACAACAGTTGCTCCTGTTCAATCTTCTTAGACCTGAGGATGTAGATTGGCTGACGTGCCTTTCGTAATCCGAAGGTGGAAGATGATTGAACACTAGAGTGCCCAGAAATTTACGCTCACATGTTAGCAGTGTGATGGGGGGAATGGGCCTATAGATGCCATTTGGAGATTGATGGATAGGATGATGGGCTTATAGATGCCATGCTAAGAGATGATGGAAGGTGGATGGGCTTATAGATGCCATCTGGGTGTCGATCACGTAAGAGATTCTTTAGCGAGAACTTGCGTACCTGAAAATAAAATGATTACCTGGCCTGTTACAGGAGCTGGTCTTCAAACTCTTTGTATAGATGTGCCCTGACTGGTTACAAGAATTGAATCTAGAGCTTCAAAAAGGTGATGAATGAACCAGGGATGGTTACTACCTCAACGGGACGGTGAGAGAACCTTGGACGATTACTACCTCAACAGGAACGCTGAGAGAACCTTGGACGATTACTACCTCAACAGGAACGCTGAGAGAATCTTGGGGCGATTACTACCTCAACCGGAACACTGAGAGAATCTTGGGGCGATTACTACCTCAACAGGAACGCTGAGAGAACCTTGGACGATTACTACCTCAACAGGAACGCTGAGAGAATCTGGGGCGATTACTACCTCAACAGGAACGCTGAGAGAATCTTGGGGCGATTACTACCTTAACAGTAATGCTGAGAGAATCCTGGGCGACTTCAACCTCAACAGTAACGCCGAGAGAATCTTAGATGTCTTCTGCTGGGATAAGAATCAGGGAGATCTTAGGGTCGATCTGACTGAACCAGAGAAGGCCTTTGACTGGATAAGAATCAGGAAAATCTTAGGGTCGATTTAACTGAACCAAGCAAGGTCTTGGAATAACTTCAACTGGATAAGAATCAGGGAGATCTTAGGGTCGATCTGACTGAACCAGAGAAGGCCTTTGACTGGATAAGAAACAGGAAAATCTTAGGGTCAATTTAACTAAACCGGACAAGGTCTTGAAATGTAGCTGAGAACTCAACTGGATTTTTCCTGAAAGGTAAAGGTCAGTCATATGCAAGGCATGATATGAATCAAGCGATGATGTTCTCAACATAAATGAGATTTGTAAGATATGATGCGTATATGCATGCTGTAATGTATGAAAATATGATGTTTATGAATGTATCTTTTCGTCTTAGGAAAATAAATCCTTGACGGGTGCCGGGAAGTCACATCCTGGGCTGATGTTGAAGAATAGATTTTTGCTTCCGCTGGGGATGATAGTCGCAAGAATACCGGTAGGAGAAGATAACTCTGTTGGGGAATAAACTTGGCAAATGGATTACTCTGCGGGGAGAAAAGTACTCTAGCGATCTTGCTGGTAAACAATACTCTGTGGGGAGAGAGGTACTTTGCTGGAATGTTGATGGTAACTTCACTGGGGATACCATTGTTATGTTGGAAGTGTTAGTAGACTTCGCTGGGGATAAGAAGACTGTGCCGAGGACGATCTTCTCGTGGCTTTTGGCTGAGGATAACCTAGTTATATCCTGGTAGGGAAATAACTCTTTGAATAAAGCCGGGAGACGCGTTCATGCTCTGCGAGGATAAGCTTCCAGAATCTACTGGGGATAAGCTTACTGCTTGGGGAGATGGATCCCAACTTTCCTGGGGAAACTGGATTGGACTCTCCTGGGGAAGTTTTTGAACTGTATCGGGGAAGTGACTCCTTTGAATGTTTGATATACCGCCGGGGAACAATCTTTAGGTCAAGACTGCCGGGGATGCTTGTTAAGAATGTTCGTATATTGTACTGGGGAATGTTGAGATCTGCTAGAGGATACCCAACTTCCTTAAGGCTGATAGTATAGCTTTGCTTGGGGAGAGCGTATTGACTTGCTGACACGCTCTCTGGGGAATTAAGATATACTGGTTATGTTCTTCAGCCGAACTCACCTTGGTACCTTGGTGGACGGAACAATTAGATCGTTTAGACAACTCTTTATTGCCCCTGTTTCTAATGTTACCTGTAATTAATCCTTTGTTTCGTATGCAAATATTCATGAGTTAGCAAATTATTGTCAATGCATATATCACAAATTGAACCTTGGACGTTCTTCGCAAAGCAAAACAGAAAAGGAAAAATAAATGGCAATTTTAACTGAAAAGTGATTTTTTTGTATTGATTTTGAATTTGCCTGTAAAATAGGCGTTTATGTACAAGAGGATGACGCCCTAGTAAGAGAACGCCGCCGAACAAAAGAGTTCATACAAATTTGTACAAATGAAAATAAAACAGCTGTGTGAAATGAATGATCCACTGGGTTTCAACTCTGCTATTGCATTTATATCTCCGAGCGTCTCATCACTTGATGACCTTAGTTGAAGATGAAGCTGACTGATCGATGCCGTCTGAACTTGATGTTGATACCGGATTCTGGATGCAAGGTGATCCAATGAGACATAGTATTACGCTTTATCCCTAATTTTTGCCTGGACCGCCCTTTCGGGTTTTCAGTCCACCGGGATACCCATTTTTGCCCAAGCCGCCTTTTCAGGTTTTCGACTTGCCGGGTGTACAGATTTTTTTCATTTCATCCCTTCATTTTGCCCGAACCCTTTTGGTTCGCTGGGAAGCCCTAATTTTTGCCTAGGTATGTCAACCTAGCGGGTCTTTTTTTCATGCGTAGTATCTTTTTACTATGTCTGCATTGGCGGGGTGAGGAAGGTCGTCACCATCCATGTTGGTTAGAATCATGGCTCCCCCTGAGAACACATGTTTAACCACAAATGGCCCTTCGTACGTAGGGGTCCATTTGCCCCTTGGATCACTCTGAGGAAGGATGATACGCTTGATTACCAGATCCCCAACTTGATATTCTTGTGGTCTGACCTTCTTGTTAAATGCCCTGATCATCCGTTTTTGGTACGTTTGACCATGACAAATAGCAGCAAGTCTCTTTTTGTCAATTAGATTTAATTGATCAAGTCGTGTCTGGATCCAATCATCTTCACTCAGATCTGCATCCTTCATTATCCGGAGAGAGGGTATCTGCACTTCGATCGGTAAGACTGCCTCCATACCATAGACCAAGGAGAAAGGAGTTGCCCCGGTTGACGTCCTAGCTGAGGTACGGTACCCATGTAGAGCGAACGGTAACATCTCGTGCCAATCTTTATAAGTCACTGTCATCTTCTGCATGATTTTCTTAATGTTCTTATTTGCTGCTTCTACAACCCCATTCATCTTCGGTCTGTAAGGAGAAGAGTTGTGGTGCTGTATCTTAAACTGCTCGCAGAGCTCAGTGATCATCTTGTTATTAAGATTGGTACCGTTGTCTGTAATGATCCTTTCTGGGATGCCGTATCGACAGATCAGATTATGCCGAATGAACCGTGCCACAACAGTCTTGGTTACCGTAGCGTAGGAAGCTGCTTCAACCCACTTTGTAAAATAATCAATCGCTACCAGAATGAAGCGATGCCCATTGGATGCCGTAGGTTTAATTTCACCGATCATATCTATGCCCCACATTGCAAAAGGCCAAGGTTCAGTCAAGACATTCAGAGGGACTGGAGGAACGTGCACCTTGTCTGCGTAAATCTGGCATTTGTGACATGTCCGAGAATGTTGGTAGCAGTCGGCTTCTATTGTGGACCAGAAATACCCTGCCCGAAGGATCTTCTTTGCCATAGTGTGTCCACTGGAATGTGTTCCGAAGGTCCCTTCATGTAGCTCTTCCATGATCCTGTCTGCTTCAGCCTTATCCACACAACGCAGTAAGGTCGAATCATGGTTTCGCTTGTACAGGATGTCGTTGCTAAGGAAGAACTTCGCTGCGAACCTTCTCAGAAACTTCTTATCATTGACAGATGCACCTTTAGGGTATTCCTGAGCTTCCAAATATCTCTTCACCTCATGGTACCAAGGCTTCTCAGTCACCAATTCAGTCTCGAGATCACAACAGTATGCCGGTTCGTCCAGTTTCCAGATAGTGACCTGGGGAGCCTCATTGTCCCATTTGACCTTGAACATAGAAGACATCGCAGCTAAAGCGTCCGCCAGCTGATTCTCCTCTCTCGGAAAGTGTTCAAAAGTTATCTCTGTGAAATGGGGGATCAATGTCAATACACATTCTCTGTAAGGAATAAGATTCGGATGTTTCGTATCCCACTCCCCTTTGATCTGATTGATCATGAGAGCGGAATCTCCGAAGACACTCAGAAACTTGATCCTTAGGTCGATCGCAGCTTGAAGACCCATGATGCATGCCTCATACTCCGCCATGTTGTTGGTGCAGTTGAAACATAGCCGGGCAGTAAGTGGAGTATGAGTGCCTTGAGGGGATATGATCACAACGCCGATACCGTTACCCAAAGCGTTGGAGGCTCCGTCAAAGTGCATAGACCATCGGGATCCTTCCTCAGGTCCTTCATCTGGTCCAGGTACTTCACAATCAGTCACTATCATGATGCTCTCGTCTGGAAACTCGAAGTTCATTGACTGATAGTCGTCTACTGCCTGATGTGCCAAGTGATCTGCCAATACACTTCCTTTGATGGCTTTCTGGGTCGTGTACTGGATGTCGTATTCTGTCAAGATCATTTGCCATCTCGCTATTCTCCCAGACAGAGCAGGCTTTTCAAATATGTACTTTATAGGATCCATCTTTGAGATCAACAAGGTAGTGTGAGTCAGCATATACTGTCTCAGCCGGCGAGCAGCCCATACCAAAGCGCAGCAAGTTTTCTCGAGCAGTGAGTATCGGGTCTCACAGTCGGTAAACTTTTTGCTAAGGTAATAAATGGCATGCTCTTTTCGGCCAGACTCGTCATGCTGCCCCAGCACACACCCCATTGAGTTGTCAAGTACTGTTAGGTATAGTATCAGAGGTCTCCCCTCAACCGGTGGCATAAGGATGGGTGGTTCTTGGAGATACTCTTTGATTCTGTCAAAAGCGGCCTGACATTCATCATTCCAACGTACTACCTGATCTTTCTTCAGCAGCTTGAAGATTGGCTCACAGGTAGCAGTTAGATGCGAGATGAATCGAGCAATGTAATTCAGGCGTCCTAGAAAGCCTCTGACCTCTTTCTCTGTCTTAGGAACTGGCATCTCTTGAATAGCTTTAACCTTGGCAGGGTCCACTTGAATACCCTTATCACTTACAACGAAGCCTAGCAACTTTCCAGATCTTACCCCGAAGGTGCACTTGTTCGGGTTCAACCTCAGCTTGTACAACTTCAGTCGGTCAAACAACTTCTGCAGATGCTCTAGGTGTTCTTCCTCAGTCTGGGACCTTGCAATCATGTCGTCAACATACACTTCTATCTCATGATGGATCATGTCATGAAATAAAGCAACCATGGCACGTTGGTAGGTCGCCCCAGCATTTTTCAGTCTAAAAGGCATGACCTTGTAGCAGAAGGTGCCCCACTGAGTAACAAAGGTAGTATTTTCCATGTCTTCCGGAGCCATCTTGATCTGATTATAACCTGTAAAACCATCCATGAAAGAGAACACCTTATGCTGAGCTGTATTGTCAACAAGGACATCAATGTGAGGCAGAGGGAAGTCATCTTTGGGGCTGGCCCTGTTCAGATCCCTGTAATCGACACACATTCTGACCTTACCATCTTTCTTTGGTACCAGCACCACATTAGCAACCCACTGAGGGTAAGAAGTCACTGCAAAGAACCCGACATCAAACTGTTTCATAACCTCGGCTTTGATCTTCTCAGACATCTCTGGACGCATACGGCGGACCTTTTGCTTAACCGGAGGGCAGTCTTCCTTGGTAGGCAAATGATGGACCACAATATCAGTATCCAACCCGGGCATGTCTTCGTAGGACCAGGCAAAGATCTCCATATAATCATGTAGCATCTGAGTCAACCGTTGCTTCACGCTGAGCTCTAGGTTGGCACCAATCTTTACCTCCTTTCTGTCTGTATCAGTACCCAGATTTATCGTTTCCACCGGCTCTTCATGTGGTTGAGGAGGAGTGTATGGTGAGCCATTTGAATTCCTTCAGGTATATTGAGATGGACAGGGAGTTTATTGAAACCCCCTTTCAGCATTTTGAAGAGGTACCTCCAACATTAGCAGCAGCAGAGACAGTGGTTGAAGAGGACTTTCCATTGAAGATGGATTCCTTGAAAGATGCCCGGGCTGTAATCAAGAAAGGTGAATGTGCTAACTGGGGCAGGCTCCCTGATTTTACACCTAAAACTGACAAGTTTGGACTGGGTTTTACTGCAGAGGGTCAGAAGGCTGTGCGCAAGGCGAAGACCAGAAGACCTCCTGTGCTCATTACCAACCCAGGAGTGAATGCCATTGGGGATGAAGATGATGTGGAAGAATTAGAGTTCGATAGCTGGATCTACCCGACACTGATGGTGGATTGACCAATTGGATTGCTAAAGATCATACTCCTGTTACTTTTGTTACGCAGTAATAAACTCCTTTGTTTTGTTATTTGTAATAAACAATGATTTGAAACTCTATGGTCCGGTGTCTTACCCGGGGCACCGTGGCTTCATTTGTGAGGGTATATTAATTGTCATTTCATATATCATGAATAAAGACCTTGGACGTTTTCTCGCATTTCAAATCTTATGCTCCTTTTCTTTCTTTCCTTTCTTTATATATTGCAAAACAGCTGTATTTACACACACTCACTCATACAGGTTTCAATCCACTCTGGATCTCACTGGTAACGACTCTGCTACTGCCAGTTATGACTTCGAAAATCCGATCAACTTAGCCGAAGACGAAGGTGAAGATGATTGCGAAGTGCCTGGCGAGCTTGCAAGACTGTTACTCCAGGAAGAGAGGGCAATTCAACCACACGAAGAGCCAGTGGAAACAATAAATCTGGGTACTAAGACGGACAGGAAGGAGGTAAAGATTGGTGCCAACCTAGAGCTCAGCGTGAAGCAACGGTTGACTCAGATGCTACATGACTATGTGGAGATCTTTTCCTGGTCCTACGAAGACATGCCCGGGTTGGATACTGACATTGTGGTCCATCATTTGCCTACCAAGGAAGACTGCCCTCCGATCAAGCAAAAGGTCCGCCGTATGCGTCCAGAGATGTCTGAGAAGATCAAAGTCGAGGTTATGAAACAGTTTGATGCCGGGTTTCTTGCAGTGACTTCTTACCTTCAGTGGGTTACTAATGTGGTTCCGGTACCTAAGAAAGATGGAATGGTCAGAATGTGTGTCGATTACAGGGATCTGAACAGGGTCAGCCCCAAAGATGACTTCCCTCTGCCTCACATTGATGTCCTTGTTGACAATACGGCTCAGCACAAGGTGTTCACTTTCATGGATGGTTTTTTAGGTTATAATCAGATCAAGATGGCTCCGGAAGACATGGAAAAGACTACCTTTGTTACTCAGTGGGGCACCTTCTGCTACAAGGTCATGCCTTTCAGACTGAAGAACGCTGGGGCAACCTACCAACGTGCCATGGTTGCTTTATTTCATGACATGATCCATCATGAGATAGAAGTGTATGTTGACGACATGATCGCAAGGTCCCAGACTGAGGAAGAGCACCTAGATCATCTGCAGAAATTGTTTGACCGACTGAAGTTGTACAAGCTGAGGTTGAACCCGAACAAGTGCACCTTCGGGGTAAGATCTGGAAAGTTGCTAGGCTTCGTTGTAAGTGATAAGGGTATTCAAGTGGACCCTGCCAAGGTTAAAGACATTCAAGAGATGCCAGTTCCTAAGACAGAGAAGGAGGTCAGAGGCTTTCTAGGACGCCTGAATTACATTGCTCGGTTCATCTCACACCTAACTGCTACATGTGAACCAATCTTCAAGCTGCTGAAGAAAGATCAGGTAGTACGTTGGAATGATGAATGTCAGGCCGCTTTTGACAGAATCAAGGAGTATCTCCAAGAACCACCCATCCTTATGCCACCGGTTGAAGGGAGACCTCTGATACTATACCTGACAGTACTTGACAACTCAATGGGGTGTGTGCTGGGGCAGCATGACGAGTCTGGCCGAAAAGAGCATTCCATTTATTACCTTAGCAAAAAGTTTACCGACTGTGAGTCCCGATACTCACTGCTTGAGAAAACTTGTTGCGCTTTGGTATGGGCTGCTCGCCGGCTGAGATAGTATATGCTGACTCACACTACCTTGTTGATCTCAAAGATGGATCCTATAAAGTACATATTTGAAAAGCCTGCTCTGTCTGGGAGAATAGCAAGATGGCAAATGATCTTGACGGAATACGACATCCAGTACACGACCCAGAAAGCTATCAAGGGAAGTGTATTGGCAGACCACTTGGCACATCAGGCAGTAGACGACTATCAGTCAATGAACTTCGAGTTTCCAGACGAGAGCATCATGATAATGACTGATTGTGAAGTACCTGGACCGGATGAAGGACCTAAGGAAGGATCCCGATGGTCTATGCACTTTGACGGAGCCTCCAATGCTTTGGGTAACGGCATCGGCGCTGTGATCATATCACCTCAAGGCACTCATACTCCACTCACTGCCCGGCTATGTTTCAACTGCACCAACAACATGGCGGAGTATGAGGCATGCATCATGGGTCTCCAAGCTGCGATCGACTTAAGGATCAAGTTTCTGAGTGTCTTCGGAGATTCCGCTCTCGTGATCAATCAGATCAAAGGAGAGTGGGATACGAAACATCCGAATCTTATTCCTTATAAAGAATGTGTATTGACATTGATCCCCCACTTCACAGAGATAACCTTTGAACACTTTCCGAGAGAGGAGAATCAGTTGGCGGACGCGTTAGCTACAATGTCTTCTATGTTCAAAGTCAAATGGCACAATGAGGCTCCCCGGATCATCATCTGGAAACTGGACGAACCGACATACTGTTGTGATCTTGAAACTGAATTGGTGACAGAGAAGCCTTGGTACCATGAGGTGAAGAGATACTTGGAAGCTCAGGAATACCCTGAAGGTGCCTCTGTCAACGATAAGAAGTTTCTGAGAAGGTTCGCAGCCAAGTTCTTCCTTAGCAACGACATTCTGTACAAGAGAAACCATGATTCGACATTACTGCGTTGTGTGGACAATACAGAAGCAGAAAGGATCATGGAAGAGCTACATGAAGGGACCTTCGGAACACATTCCAGTGGATACACTATGGCAAAGAAAATCCTTCGGGCAGGGTATTGCTGGTCCACAATGGAAGCCGACTGTTACCAACATTCTCGGACATGTCACAAATGTCAGACTTACGCAGACAAGGTGCACGTTCCTCCAGTTCCTCTAAATGTTCTGACTGCGCCTTGGCCGTTTGCAATGTGGGGCATAGATATGATCGGTGAGATTAAACCTACAGCATCCAATGGGCATCACTTCATCCTGGTAGCGATTGATTACTTCACAAAGTGGCTTGAAGCAGCTTCCTACGCTACGGTAACCAAGAACGTTGTAGCACAGTTCATTCGGCATAATCTGATCTGTCGATACGGTGTCCCGGAAAGGATCATTACAGACAACGGTACCAATCTTAATAACAAGATGATCACTGAGCTCTGCGAGCAATTTAAAATATAGCACCACAACTCTTCGCCTTACAGACCGAAGATGAATGGGGCTATAGAAGCAGCAAATAAGAACATTAAGAAAATTGTGCAGAAGATGACAGTGACTTATAAAGATTGGCACGAGATGTTACCATTCGCTCTACATGGGTACCGTACCTCAGCCAGGACGTCAACCGGGGCAACTCCTTTCTCCTTGGTCTACGGTATGGAGGCAGTCTTACCGATCGAAGTGCAAATACCCTCTCTTCGGATAATGAAGGATGCAGATCTGAACGAAGATGATTGGATCCAGACACGACTTGATCAGCTAAACCTTATTGATGAAAAGAGACTTGCTGCTATTTGTCATGGTCAGACGTACTAGAAACGGATGATCAGGGCATTTAACAAAAAGGTCAGACCACAAGAATATCAAGTTGGGGATCTGGTAATCAAGCGAATCATCCTTCCTCAGAGTGATCCAAGGGGCAAATGGACCCCTACGTACGAAGGGCCATTTTTGGTTAAACATGTGTTCTCAGGAGGAGCCATGATTCTAACCAACATGGATGGTGACGACCTTCCTCACCCCGCCAATGCAGACATAGTAAAAAGATACTACGCATGATAAAGACCCGCTAGGTTGACATACCTAGGCAAAAATTAGGGCTTCCCGGTGAACCAAAAGGGTTCGGGCAAAATGAAGGGATGAAATGAAAAAAATCTGTACACCTGGCAAGTCGAAAACCTGAAAAGGCGGCTTGGGCAAAAATGGGTATCCCGGTGGACTGAAAACCCGAAAGGGCGGTCCAGGCAAAAGTTAGGGATCAAGCGTAATACTATGTCTCATTGGATCACTTTGCATTCAGAATCCGGTATCTACATCAAATTCAGACGGCGTTGATCAATCAGCTTCATCCTCGACTAGGTCATCAAGTGATGAGACGCTCGGAGATATAAAGGCGATAGCAGAGTTGGAACCCAGTGCGATCATTCATTTCACACAGCTGTTTTATTTTCTTTTGTACAAATTTGTATAAACTCTTTTGTTTGGCGACGTTCTCTTACTAGGACGTCAGCCTCTTGTACATAAACGCCTATTTACAGGCAAACTCAAAATCAATACAAATTCACTTTTCAGCTACAAACTGCCTTTTGTTTTTTCCTTTTTCTGTTTTATTTTTGCGAAGAACGTCCAAGGTTCAATTTGTGATATATGCATTGACAATAATTTGCTAACTCATGAATAAATTGCATACGAAACAAAGGATCAATTATAGGTAACATTAGAAACGGGGGCAATAACGTTTGTCTAAACGATCTAATTGTTCCGTCCACCAAGGTACCAAGGTGAGTCCAGCTGAAGAAAATAACCAGATATCTTAATCCCCCAGAGAGTGAGCCAGCAAGTCAATGCACTCTCAAGCAAAGGTACATTATCAGCCTTAAGGAAGTTGGGTATCCCTAGCAGATCTCAACATTCCCCAGCACAATATACGGATATTCTTAACAAGCATCCCCGGCAGTCTTGACCTAAAGATTGTTCCCCGGCGGTATATCAAACATTCAATGGAGTCACTTCCCCGATACAGCTCAAAACTTCCCCAGGAGAGTCCAATCCAGTTTCCCCAGGAAAGTTGGGATCCATCTCCCCAAGCAGTAAGCTTATCCCCAGTAGATTCTGGAAGCTTATCCCCTACAGAGCACGAACGCGTCTCCCGGCTTTATTCAAAGGTTATTTCCCTACCAGGATATAACTGGGTTATCCTCAGCCAAAAGCCACGGAAAGATCGTCCTCGGCGAAGTCTTCTTATCCCCAGCGAAGTCTATATTAACACTTCCAATACAACAATGGTATCCCCAACGAAGTTACCATCAACATTTCAGCCAAGTACCTCTCTCCCCACAGAGTATTGTTTCCCAGCAAGATCGTTAGAGTACTTTTCTCCCCGCAGAGTAATCCATTCGCCGAGTTTATTCCCCAACGGAGTTATCTTCTCCTACCGGTATTCTTGCAACTATCATCCTCAGCGGAAACAACAAAGCATTGTTCTCCAACATCAGCCCGGGATGTGACTTCCCGGCACCCGTCAAGGATTTATTTCCTAAGACGAAAAGATACATTCATAAACATCACATTTTCATACATTACAGCATGCATATACGCATCATATCTTACAAATCTCATTTCTGTTGAGAACATCATCGCTTGATTCATATCATGCCTTGCATATGACTGACCTTTACCTTTCAGGAAAGATCCAGTTGAGTTCTCAGCTACATTTCAAGACCTTGTCCGGTTCAGTTAAATCGACCCTAAGATTTTCCTGATTCTTATCCAGTCAAAGGCCTTCTCTGGTTCAGTCAGATCGACCCTAAGATCTCCCTAATTCTTATCCAGTTGAAGATTCCAAGACCTTGTCCGGAAGGCCTTCTCTGGTTCAGTCAGATCGACCCTAAGATCTCCCTGATTCTTATCCAGTTGAAGATTCCAAGACCTTGTCCGGAAGGCCTTCTCTGGTTCAGTCAGATCGACCCTAAGATCTCCCTGATTCTTATCCAGTTGAAGATTCCAAGACCTTGTCCGGTTCAGTTAAATCGACCCTAAGATTTTCCTGATTCTTATCCAGTCAAAGGCCTTCTCTGGTTCAGTCAGATCGACCCTAAGATCTCCCTGATTCTTATCCAGTTGAAGATTCCAAGACCTTGTCCGGTTCAGTTAAATCGGCCCTAAGATTTTCCTGATTCTTATCCAGTCAAAGGCCTTCTCTGGTTCAGTCAAATCGACCCTAAGATCTCCCTGATTCTTATCCAGTTGAAGATTCCAAGACCTTGTCCGGTTCAGTTAAATCGACCCTAAGATTTTCCTGATTCTTATCCAGTCAAAGGCCTTCTCTAGTCCAGTTAAATCGATCCCTAAATATTTTCCTGATGAAGACTCAGTAGAAGACATCCAAGATTCTCTCAGCGTTCCTATTGAGGTAGTAATCGTCCAAGATTCTCTCAGCGTTCCTGTTGAGGTAGTAATCGTCCAGGATTCTCTCAGCGTTCCTGTTAAGGTAGTAATCGTCCAAGGTTCTCTCAGCGTTCCTGCTGAGGTAGTAATCGTCCAAGGTTCTCTCACCGTCCCGTTGAGGTAGTAACCATCCCTGATTCATTCATAACCGTTTGAAGCTCCAGACCCAGTCCCTGTAACCAGTCAGGGTACATCTACACAAAGAGTTTGAAGACCAGCTCCTGTAACAGGCCAGGTAATCATCTTTCTTTTTCAGGTACGCAAGTTATCGCTAAGGAATCTCTTATGGGATCGACATCCAGATGGCATCTATAAGCCCATCCACTCATCCATCATCTATTAGCATGGCAACTATAAGCCCATCATCCTATCCATCAATCTCCAAATGGCATCTATAAGCCCATTCCCACCATCACTGCTAACATGTGAGCGCAAATTTCTAGGCACTCTAGTGTTCAATCATCTTCCACCTTCGGATTACGAAAGGCACGTCAGCCAATCTGCATCCTCAGGTCTAAGAAGATTGAACAGGGGCAACTGTTGTACCCCAAAATTTGCCCTCCCATATTCTTCAAGATTTGCAAAGAGCATGCTTCAAAATCTCTCAAGGGTTACACAGTTCAAGGGCCTCCTAACAGTCAAAAACTAGGGTTTTGGTTCTGACAAAGAAATGGAAGTTTCCAAGGGTCCAATCAAGTCCCACATGCCTACAAACATGGTCAAGCATCCATATGCTAAGTTTCAAGACTCACAGCACGAAATTGCACAGTCAAAAACCCTATTTGCTCAACAGTCAACTATAGGGGTAAAATGGTCATTTGACAGTCAAAAGTTCAAATTTTTGGTCAACATCTCATTTTGAAGCCACAAACATCATGGGATCAATTCTTGATCATGATTCTCAAGGCATGGCTCAAAAAGTCTCAAGATGCAAAAGTTTCCATATTTGGACAGTTGAAAAAGTCAACTGTAACTTGACCAAGGCATAACTTCCACATGGTTTATCAGAAAAATTCCATCCAAAGCTCATTTTGAAGAGAATGACATTTCCTACAACTCCTCTTCACACTTCAAGTCCAAGAAATTCTCTCACAAAAAGTTATCAATTTCAACATTATAGGTCATTTTCAAAAGTCAACAAAAAGGCACTTTAAGTCAAAGACCATAACTTGAGATTGGTAAATCAAAATAACATGGGACCAAAGGCATTGGTTAGAGGACATCAAGAACTTTCCAAAATGTCCAAGAACATGATCAAAGCTTAAAATTTGAGCAAGATATGCCTTGTGGAAGTTGGGAAATTTTTGGGAATTTTGAAAAGTCAACTTTGCTTCAAATGCTTCAAAATTGCTAATGGGCCACATTTTCTTCCAAGAATCATCATCCAAAGGTTATGCACGACCATTTGGCCCAAAGGGGAATTATTTCATCATTTTTTATTATTTATTTGAATTTTTAATCACTATTAATTCATTTAATGAAATAAAATATGACAAAAATAGAAAACCATGTTTTTTAATCCCTTTTTGCAGCATATTCTCTCCAATAAAACCTCAAGATTCGTGCACACCCAATTTGGAAAGGTTTGGCCATGATTGGTACCAAAAGCACATGGAAAAGATTTGAAAATATTTCATTAAAGATCAAATATTTGATTCATCAAAACATTGATCTCTTGGCTCAAATTTCTACCCTAATCCATTGGCATAATTAAGCTGATCACAACCCTAGTGCATAGAACCAGAAAGCTGTGCCTAAAAACTCATACACACTTTGCATTTTTTGTCAATATTTTTCAAAACTGATTTCATACATAGAGCGTGATTCAAAGCTTCTAACCAATTCCAAAAGCTTTCTGAGGCATCACTGAACCTAACTGAATCCTTCTCCACGCTTCTAACGCAAAGAATTGGTAACATGATGCCGTCCTGTTCTTAACATTTGTCAAATTCGTGTTTCAATTTATACGCATCCTCATTGCATTTTTTCTGTTGATTTGTACTAATCCAATCATTCTAAAGCTAACAACATCGTTTAATTGAGTTTTCGTACCTTATACGTGAATCCACCATTGGAGCTCGCTAGGTTTTCTAAACTGTGAAATTAGGGCTTTCCTCTTCAGGAAAAATTGGCCAACAAGACCTGGACCACTGAACTCACAACCTTCATACGAATTCATTGCACATATCGCGCTCAATTTATGAGCAACGATGGCCTAATCGCTATTATCCTGTTCTTCATTTAGTGGGGGTTTAAAACCCCCGCTATCCATTTGTTTTTTTTCCAGGCTAAAGCAAACGAGTGGAGAAGAAGATCATGTGGCGAGATATGGTTGGATAGTTTGAATTCCAGCGCGCGTTTTTTTATTTCTATGTCATTAACGTCAATTTTCTTTTATATTATTTATTCTTTATTCTATGTACAACGCGTTCAGATGGCACAGTTGGTGGAGAAGAGCATTGGCAAGCCTTGGGACCTGGGTTCGATTCCCAGGTCCCCCATATGTCTTTCTATTTTTTCTTGCAATGTGATTAGGTACTCCACAAGTCCAGAGGTCCACCATACACCCACTACCAAAGCTTGCCAAATGTCCTGGAAGATGAATCTGAAGGTCAGGATGGGAGGTCCAGGGAACACCCCAGTCAACGCATATGCACGTGGCCAGAAAATTCAAAAGAGGCCTCCCATAAATGGGCCAGATTGCTGGAAAATACCTCCAAATTGGGGTCAACACCCCCCATTGGTTTGCACTCTATTTTTTCATTCTTTTTATTTTTTCTATTTTATTTGTTTTATTTAGTTTTATTTCAATTCTTTAAATTAATTTTTCATAACATAAAAATACCAAAAAATCAGAAACTATAAAAATAAAAAATATATTTTATTTAAATGTTTTTTTTGTAAATAAATTTTATCAATTAATTTAGTTTTAATTCTAGATTTAATTTTAAGGTTTTTTAATAAACTAAAAAATGTAGAATTAGGGTTTTACACACTTTTATCTTTTTTTTTCCTTTTCTTTTACCATTATTAATAATTAATTATTTATTTTGTAAATAAATTGCCATGTAAATAATTAATTAAAATTAGGTCAAATTTAAATATTTTTTAATAAATAAAAATAGTTTAGAGTTAGGGTTTTAATTTCATTTAATTTTCTTACTAAATTCCATAAATACAAAAAAACTCAAAAATAATTTCCTTTTCTCATTTAACTTAATTAATTTATTAATTGTAATTTAATTTCCTTAAAAGGGTCCAACACCCTCGCATTCGATCGTAATTCTATTTCGCGCGCTTATTTTATTTCCTTTTTATAAATTTCATGTAATTATCCCAAAGCCATGTAATAGATTAATTAGGATATTTATTTTTTCGCACTTTATTTTATTCAAATCGGGTCTTGGACTAATTTGGCGATGTAGACCCGCGCCTTTGTAATAGCGTAGGACTTTTTTTTAATTCCGCATCTTTTAACTGTTAATAACTTACATGAAAGAATGAATGTCAAAAATAAAAGCAACGCGTAGATCACCAATGCATGAACAAGATAAAAATATCTGAAAACGATACACAAATCACACACCACCCCTAGGGTACGCCTCACTGTTGCCTTGCCCCTCGAAAGGTGGTCGTCGAGTAGAGGATGTTTTAGCAAGTCCTCATGTCCATGAACATGGCATGAGGGTAGCTTCTAAGGTGTCTTCCTATTGCTCCGGTGATCACCATGTCCCGAACCCTCGAATTGACCCGAACACCTCCAACGGTGGTGCTACCTACCTCTCAATGGTGGGATGACACTACTTAAAGGACATTTACACAGACTAATTCCTTAGGGTAGGTAGACAACTCGTAGATACTTGCTCTAATTTCAAAACAAAATCAAAAAACTCTTTTCACACCGACACTTTCCAAAAGCTTTCGAAAGCAACTTTTCAAACACTCTTGAGGACTGATACAAGAGTCGAACTGAAATTTTCAAAGAAACTTTTTTAACCCACAGTTGAAAAGCAAACAAACAATTTTGAAAACACAAGTGAGCAAGTATCTAAGAGCCCATGGATAACCATGGATAAAAAGGGTGCTAACACCTTCCCTTTCTATAAATCTACCTCCCGAACCGAGAGCAATCTCTATAAGGAATTTTTCTGTGCTTTTGTCCTTTCCATTTGGAGAAAATAAAAGACGGTGGCGACTCTTGCTTCCACGACATTTCGCGAACCAGCGTTAAACAGTCAGTTCCAGATCCACCGATCACAGAACTGGCGATCACAGAACCAGCGTTAAACAGAGCAGAGTCTCCAGTTCTGTGATCGGTGGATCTGGAACTGACTGTTTAACGCTGGTTCGCGAAATGTCGCAGAATCAAGAGTCGCCACCGTCTTTTATTTTCTCCAAATGGAAAGGACAAAAGAACAGAAAAATTCCTTATAGAGATTGCTCTCGGTTCGGGAGGTAGATTTATAGAAAGGGAAGGTGTTAGCACCCTTTCTATCCATGGTTATCCATGGGCTCTTAGATACTTGCTCATTTGTGTTTTCAAAATTGTTTGTTTACTTTTCAACTGTGGGTTTAAAAAGGTTCTTTGAAAATTTCAGTTCGACTCTTGTATCAGTCCTCAAGAGTGTTTGAAAAGTTTCTTTCGAAAGCTTTTTGAAAAGTGTCGGTGTGAAAAGAAGTTTTTGATTTTTGTTTCGAAATTAGAGCAAGTATCTACGAGTTCTCTACCTACCCTAAGGAATTCGTCTGTGTAAATGTCCTTAAAGTAGTTCCATCCCACCATTGAGAGGTAGGTAGCACCACCGTTGGAGGTGTTCGGGTCAATTCGAGGGTTCGGGACATGGTGATCACCGGAGCAATAGGAAGACACCTTAGAAGCTACCCTCATGCCATGTTCATGGACATGAGGACTTACTAAAACATCTCCTACTCGACGACCACCTTTCGAGGGGCAAGGCAACAGTGGGGCGTACCTTAGGGGTGGTGTGTGATTTGTGTGTCATGTTCATTTATGTTTATCTTGTTCATGCATTGGTGATCTACGCGTTGTTTTTATTTTTGGCATTCATTCTTTCATGCAAATTATTAACAGTTAAAAAGATGCGGAATTAAAAGTCCTACGCTATTACAAAGGCGCGGGTCTACATCGCCAAATTAATCCAAGACCCGATTTGAATAAAATAAAGTGCGAAAAAATAAATATCCTAATTAATCTATTACATGGCTTTGGGGCAATTACATTATATTCATAAAAAGAAATAAAAATAAAATGCGAGAAGAAGTAAAGTCGGGAATGCGAGGGCGTTGGACCCTTTTAAGGAAGTTAAATTGGAATTAATGAAATTAATTAAGTTAAATGAAAAGGAAATTATTTTTGAGTTTTTGTATTTATGGAATTTAGAAAATGAAATTAAAACCCTAATCCTAAACTATTTTTAATTTATTAAAAAAAATGTTTAAATTTAACCTAGTTTTACCCTAATTATTTAATGGCAAATTTTATTTACAAAATAATAATTAATAATTAAATATGGTGAAAAAAGAAGAGAAAGAAAAAAAAAGAATAAAAGTATTTAAAACCCTAATTCTATATTTTTTAGTTTATTAAGAAAAACATTAGAATTAAACCTAGAATTAAAAACTAAATTAATTAATAAAATTTATTTACAAAAACATTTAAATAAAATATATTTATATTTTTTGCCTCTCTGATTTTTTATTATTTTTTTATGTTAAAGAAAAAATTAATTTAAAGAATTAAACTAAAACTAAATAAAACAAATAAAATAGAAAAAATAAAGAGAATGAAAAAAGCAAACCAATGGGGGGTGTTGACCCCAATCTGGAGGTAAAATCAGCAGGAATTGGGCCCATTTGAAGCTTGGCCATGTTGACTTCTCTGACTTGTATGCACAGGGTTGACTGAGGATGCACGGTGGGCTAAGGGATCTGACCATTAGAGGAATCTCCTGAGACGCGTGGCAAGCTTCAGCGCTGGGTGCATGGTAGAACTCTGGAGGGAACGCTACATGGAAACATATAAGGAAAAATAATATTGAGAAAGGGAGGGGACCTGGGAATCGAACCCAGGTCCCATTGCTTACCAAGCCATGTGCCTGCCAACTGAGCCATTAGCGCGTTTTGTGTATAATATGGAAAATAAAGAATATAACGTAAAGCAATGATGAGTGGTGTCCTTCGCGCGAAATTCAGACGCGCCTATGACCAATGGACACGTCCTCCATCTTCTTCATGTTGCCTGCAAAATAAAAAGAGATAGCGGGGGTTTTAAACCACCACTAAATGGTAAACGTGAAAATAGCGAATAGGCCCTCGTCGCTCATAAATTGAGCGCGATATGTGTAATGAATTCGTATGAAGGTCGTGAGTTCAGTGGTCCAGGTCTTGTTGGCCAATTTTTCCCCAAGCGCAAAGCCCTAATTTTTGACCTCTGAAACCCTAAAGAGCTTCCATGGCAACTTCCTATTCAGACCACCATTCTCCAATTGAATCACATCATTAGCTTTAGAATCATCACATTAGTATAGTTCAAACATTAAAATGCATGAAAAGTATGTATAAATTCAAACACGAATATGCAATTTTTAGAAGAAAGTCAAGTTCCCATCTACCAATTCTTTGAGTATGGAAGTGTGATTCGGATTGGAAACGATTCCTGGCAACCTTGGGAAGCTTTTGGAATAGTTCTTTCCCCTTGAAACTCCCTGCAATATCGTTTTCAGTTTTGAAAAATTTGATGAAAAATGCAAAGTTGGTTTTGGTTCTTAGGCGCAGCTTCCAGGTCTAGGCATTAGGTTTGCATTCTGACTTATGTATGGGACGAATTAGGGTTGCAAATCCAGTCCAAAAACCCTTGTAATCATGAATCAAATATTTGATTTTTAATGGCATCTTTTCAAATCTTTTCCATGTGCTTTTGATACCAATCATGGCCAAATCTTTCCAAATTGGGGGTGCACGAAATCTTGAGGTTTTATGGAGAGAATATGCTGCAAAAAAAGGATTAAAAAACATGGTTTTCTATTTTTGTCATATTTTATTTCATTAAATGAATTAATAGTGATTAAAAATTCAAATAAATAATAAAAAATGATGAAATAATTCCCCTTTGGGCCAAATGGTCGTGCATAGCCTTTGGATAAGGATTCTTGGAAGAAAATGTGGCCCATTAGTAATTTTGAGGTATTTGAAGTAAAGTTGACTTTTCAAAATTCCCAAAAATTTCCCAACTTCTACAAGGCATATCTTGCTTAATTTTTAAGCTTTGATCATGTTCTTGGACATTTTGGAAAGGTCTTGAAGTCCTCTAACCAATGCCTTTGATCCCATGTCATTTTGATTTACCAATCTCAAGTTATGGTCTTTGACTTAAAGTGCCTTTTTGTTGACTTTTGAAAATGACCTATAATGTTGAGATTGATAACTTTTTGTGAGAGCATTTCTTGGACTTGAAGTGTGAAGAGGAGTTGTAGGAAATGTCTTTCTCTTCAAAATGAGCTTTGGATGGAATTTTTATGATAAACCATGTGGAAGTTATGCCTTGGTCAAGTTACAGTTGACTTTTTCATCTGTCCAAATATGGAAACTTTTGCATCTTGAGACTTTTTGAGCCATGCTTTTGAGAATCATGATCAAGAATTGATCAAATGATGTTTGTGGCTTCAAAATAAGATGTTGACCAAAAATTTGAACTTTTGACTGTCAAATGACCATTTTGCCCCTACAGTTGACTGTTGAGCAATTAGGGTTTTTGACTGTGCAATTTTGTGCTGTAAGTCTTGAAACTTGGCATATGGATGCTTGACCATGTTTGTAGGCATGTGGGACTTGATTGGACCCTTGGAAACTTCAATTACTTTGCCAGACCCAAAACCCTAGTTTTTTGACTGTTAGGAGGCCCTTGAACTGTGCAACCCTTGGGGAGATTTTGAAGCCTGTTCTTTGCAAATTTTGAAGAATATGGGAGGGCAAATTTTGGGGTACAACACATTGCATATGTTTGTCTTGAGTTAATCCATTCGTTTTCACTACACTGAAATTATGCTTTTACTCCTTTTTTGACACTCAACTCTCGACTACAAGTCGTAAGCCTTTAGAGGGAGGATGACGAAAATGATACCATAATGCTTTTGAATAGACCTTGTTGATGATGTACAAGAATTGTTTCAAATCCTAAACAGTGGAGTTATAAGTAAGATAATCCCTAGTCAACCCCTTTGAGCCAAAGAAGTAGAAGTTTTCTTTTTCGCACAAATTGAAACCTTTAAGTCATAACCTAGGGCAGGGTAGTTTCTCAGTTTAATTCAAATGCGTATTTGGTCGCAAGCTTTCACTTCATATACAAACACCCTTATGAATCAAAAGACGGTGATGGTTCCCCGTAAAACAGGCAGACATTATCTCTCAAAAGAAAATCCCTCTGAGTCAAAAACCTGAGAAGGAGATTTAAGAAAAAACTGGGACATCCCGCTGACTGTAGTCTCAAGAAAAAAACAGTCATGCAAAAATTAGGGATGATAAAATTAAAAAAAAGGTCGTTACAAATCCTTAACAATAGAAAAATGTTACAAAAATGTCTGCCTTCTCGAATAAACTTCCAGTATCCGAACCATCTCCCAAATATCATTCCAAACTCAATTGGAATCCAAACTCAATTGGAATCCAAACGCACAATTAACTGAGTATAGGGCTGAAGAACATCACGGAGAACGGGTTGGGTACAAATAAACTTTGAGCCTTATCCTTTGTTTCTTAAGCTGTGAACCAGGCCACGTTACAACCCTTTAAAAGTCCTAATTGAAGCATATATTAGTTCGAAAGCATACTGTTGCAAAAGGTATCCTGACTCCTGTAAAGCTTACTGTAAATCTTGAGTTGAATTCATATTATTACAAAATTTTGTTGCTTATTAAAAATGCATTTTTCAAATTTTTTTCTCAAGACAGACATAAACTTTACATTGTTTGAATACCACTGTTTGCATATGGCCAATGGTTCGACAACGGAGAAATTCGCACGACAAATATCCAATGAACATAAATCCTCTCAATGAACAAAATCACTTCAAATGGAAAGATGCTTCCAATGAAAAATTTCCCATAATCAAGGGGCATGACGTGATTATTGTCCAACACATCTGGGGCAGTCAAGTCGAGATTCAAAGAATCTCTTAAAAAGTGTTGAATAGCCAGTGAAAAATCTCCATCCAAATCACTTGGGGGCAATGTTACATTGATCATGGGCTTTAACAAAATCCATTATGAAAAGCCTCAGGTACCACCAAATTTTTTGTCTGTGCTAGTAGTATCAGATGGTGTCAGTATCATGTCTTCAGATCCTCCCATGACAGTTCTTAGGAAATATTGAGGAAGACTATCAGAAATTTGATCAAAATTAAGCCTTCGGTACCACCAAATTGCTTGTCTATGGCAGTAGTATCAGATGGTGTCAGTATCATGTCTTTGAATACTTCCATGACAACTCTTAGAAAAGACACCTAGGAAGTTCCAGACTATCATAAATTTGATCAAAACTTCAAACATCAAAGTGTACCAGACTAACCCCATGGGCAAACAGGCTCCTACATATGAAAGGTCACGTACGATCAAGCAAACATTTTCTGGAATTTCTACAACACTTACTACCACAGACAATGACAATAATCCAAACCTTATGAACACAGACATAGTTGGAAAATACTACGCATGAAAAGAGACCCGCTAAGTTGACATACCTAGGTAAAATAAGGGCATCCCAGCGAACCAAAAAGGTTCGGGAAATAATTAGGGATATATATACAAAAGATTATACACCCGACAAGTCGAAAACCTGAAAAGGCAGCTTGGGGAAAAAGGGTATCCCGGTGGACTGAAAATCTGAAAAGACGGTCCAAGCAAAAGTTAGGGATTAAAGCGTACGACTATGTCCCGTTATCTTATCACTTGACTATCAGTAAGAGATTCGTCACTATGGGAGATAAGACAAGGTTCAAGCTGTCCACAAATCCCCATAAGGCCATTTCCAGGAATTATCCCCACAAAGTAACCTTCACAAAATACATTACACACAATTATACCAGTTCCCAGACAAAGGGAGATTTCCAACAGTTTATCATCTTCCGGATACAGTATAGATACAATCTAAATACATATTCATTCTGATACTCATTCCATATTTTCTTACAGATATAGTTCAGATACAATCACACACAGATTCATTCTAACACTCATTCTCTTCGGGATACAGTTCAGATACAATTTAAATACAATTTCATTCTGACACTCATTCTAGATTCTATTGTAGATACAGTTCAGATATTGTTGTACCCCAAAATTTGCCCTCCCATATTCTTCAGGAAATTGCCAAGCCAAGTCACAAAATTCCCCAAGGGTTATGCAGTTCAACTGTCTCCTATACAGTCAAAACTAGGGTTTGGGTTCTGATCAAGAAAATGAAGTTTCAAAGGCCCAATCAAGTCTCATATGCTTACAAACATGGTCAAGCATCCCCATATCAAGTTTCAAGGCATTCAGCTCAAAATTGCACAGTCAAAACCCTAGATTGCACTACAGTCAACTATAGGGGCGAAATGGTCATTTGACAGTCAAAAGTTCAAATTTTTGGTCAACATATCATTTTGAAGCCACAAACATCATTTGATCAATGCTTGATCATGATTCTCAAAATTTGGCTCAGAAATCATCAAAGATACAAAAGTTACCATATTTGGACAGCTGAAAAAGTCAACTGAAATTGACCAGGGCATAACTTTCACATGGATTATCAGAAAAATTCCATCCAAAGCTCATTTTGAAGAGAAAGACATTTCCTACAACTCATATTCATATTCCAAGTCCAAGAAATGCTCTCACAAAAAGTTATCAATCTCAACATTATAGGTCATTTTCAAAAGTCAACAAAAAGGGACTTTAGGTCAAAGGCCATAACTTGAGATTGGTAAATCAAAATGACATGGGACCAAAGGCATTGGTTAGAGGACTCAAAGACCTTTCCAAAATGTCCAATAACATGAGAAGAGCTTAAAAATTGAGCAAGTTATGCCTTGTGGAATTTGGGAAATTTTTAGGAATTTTGAAAAGTCAACATTGATGCAAATGATTCAAAATTGCTAATGGGCCCATTTTTCTTCCAAGATTCATCATTCCAAGCATGTGCACGACCACTTGGCCCAAAGGGAAGTATTTTCTCATTTTTTATTTATTTATTTGAATTTTTATTCATATTAATTCAATTAAATCAATTAAATATGTGGAAAATATCTAAATGAACCAAATGAATCTTTTTATACATGTTTTAGACTTGATATTTCGTGCTTAGCCAATTATGGAAAGATTTGGCTTGATGGAAACCTAATTGATACAAAAAACCATGTGAAAAGATATGAAAAGGATTCTTAAGAAATCAAATATTGAAAACAATAAAAGCAATGTATTTTGATCAATCTTTTTAACCTAATTCATTCACTACATAACCAGGAACATAAACCTAATTGCATGAGACTAAAAGCTGCGCATAAGAGGCCATTAAAAACTTGAAAAATTGCTTGAAAACTGAAAAACTGAAATCAACTTTAGGAGGCGATTGAAGGCACAACAACGATCCCAATAGCTTCCTGAAGCCTCACTGAACGTGCTCCAATCAAAAACAACAACAAAAGCTCCAAGAATTGGTACCTGTGACTCGAACTGTGTCACGAAATTTTCAAAATCATATATCATAATTCACGCATCTTTTTGCATTTTTATTTATGGATTCTTGTTCAGTGTGATGTTTCGAAGCTAACCAATGCTTTTGATTTGATTATAACGCTGTGTACGAGATTCTACCATGCTTAAGTTTTAGGGTTTACAGGTTGTAATTTTAGGGCTTTTGCAAAGAGGAAAAATCAAAGCTCCAGACCATGACCATTGGCATGAGCACATCCAGACGAAGAAATCCCAACCCTCGCGCCTAATTTATATTTAGAATCGAGCTATTCGCTATTTTCTGAAAACATCCCTAAGGCCACGCGCATAAAACCGTTGCTTTTGTTTTTGTTTTACAGGGATAGTGTGGAAGACGAAGTCGTGGCAGTGCATGATACGCTAATTCAAATCAGCGCGCGTTTTTGTGCTTTTTAGTGGCCACTAACCAATTTTGATTTTTGTTATTTATCTGTTGTTATATATACAAAGCGTGCGTTGTAGCTCAGCTGGCCAAGTGTGATGTTGGTGACTCCCATGACCTGGGTTCAAGTCCCAGGTCTGAACAATTTCAATATTGTTTTTCTATACTAACTCCTATGCAGCGTCAGTATTGATGTACACCATGCTCCATCATCATCCAAAGAGCCACGCGTCTAGCTGCTTCGAATCAAGGGCAGGGATTCAAAGAACACATTATGCCTTAGTCAACGCACCATATGGAACCTGGGAAAGTCAGCGAATTTCCAGCTTATTGGGCCTAAATTATTGGATCCATACCTCCATGTTGGGACAGAAAACCCCCCTGGTTTGCTTCTCTATACATTTTTTTATTTTATTTTCAATAATGATTTTATTTTCTTTATTTGTTAAATTAATTAATTATTTCTTTACAAAATATAAAAATGCACAAAAATCAGGAAAAAGAGAAAAATATAATATTTATTTTATTATTTTCATAAATAAATTGCATGTAAATATTTAGTATTAAATAGGTTTTAATTTTAATTCTTTTTGATAACTAAAAATCCAAAAATATAGAATTAGGTTTAATAACTTTTTATTCCTTTTTGATTTTCTCTTTTTTATCATAATACTTATTTATTTATTATTTTCATGATTAAATTGTACATAAAAATAATTAGGTTTAAATTAGGTTAAAGTTCAATATTTTGCATAATAAATTTAAAAGTCATTAGAAACTAGGTTTAACATTTCATTTTAATTTTAATTAATTCCTTTTTCTGTTAAATCTTAAAAAAACACAAAAATACTAAAAACATTTTCTTTTAATCTTTAATTCTAATTCCACATTAATTCTAATTAATTAATTCATTAACTTTAATTTTTTGCCAAAAGGGTCCAACGCCCATATTTTTAATTGTTAATTTCGCACATTTATTTTATGTCGCTTATTATAATTATGTAATTCTCCCAAAGCGTTGTAACAATTTATACTTTTCGCACTTTTACTTTGCTTTATTTATTTTCCGTCAAATCGGGTCCGGTTTAATTTTGGCGATGTGGACCCGCGCCATTTGTAATAGCCTTAGATTTATTTTTCCCGCAAAAAAACTTTTAATTGTTAACAAACAGCATGAAAGAATATATGGACTTAATTAAAATCAAGCGTAGATCACCATGAACATGACAAGACAAAATAAATGAAAACGACACACAAATCACACACCACCCCTAGGGTACGCCTCACTGTTGCCTTGCCTTCGAAAGGTGGTCGTCGAGTAGAGGACGTCTTAGTAAGTCCTCATGATTCGGGAACCTGGCATGAGGGTAGCTTCTAAGGTGTCTTCCCATTGCTCTGGTGATCACCATGTCCCTATAAACTCGAATTGACCCGAACACCTCCAACGGTGGTGCTACCTACCTCTCAATGGTGGGATGGCACTACTTTAAAGGACATCTACACAGACGAATTCCTTAGGGTAGGTAGGTTCTCAAGGGTACTTGCTCTAATTTCAAACAAAACAAAAACCTTTTCACACCAACACATTTTCAAAAGCTTTCAAAGAAAATTTTTCAAACACTCTGACGTACGAGTCGAACTGAAATTTTTCAAAGAAACTTTTTTAAAACCCACATTGAAAAGCAAACAAACAATTTTGAAAACACAAGTGAGCAAGTATCTAAGAGCCCATGGATAACCATGGATAGAAAGGGTGCTAACACCTTCCCTTTCTATAACCTACCTCCCGAACCGAGAGCAATCTCTTTAAGGAATTTTTCTGTGCTTTTGTCCTTTCCATTTGGAGAAAATAAAAGACGGTGGCGACTCTTGCTTCCGCGACATTTCGCGAACCAGCGTTAAACAGTCAGTTCCAGATCCACCGATCACAGAACTGGCGACTCTGCTGGGGAAAAAACTTAAAGTGGGGTGTACCTTAGGGCTAGGTCATAACTATGTTTTCAATTGTCTTCATTGCTTGCTTTATTATTGTGGGTTGCTTGGGAGTTCTATAGATCCTAACCCGGATCTGGGGATACCTTTCTTAGAAAGTAGCAACAAGGCTGTGAGGGAACTGTGCGGGGTATACCGACATGGTTGAAACAGTCTGCTACGTTGATGTGGCACCTTGGTGTGTACCGGTAACCCTTGAGTTCAGTCAAGGAGAGTACGGGGCCTCCGCGTGGTGTCGTGAAGCATCAACAGACCTTAGGAACCTTAATTGAACTATCTTTGCCTCTTTAGGGTAGTGAGATAACTGACTTTGGTGCAGTCCGAGGTTGGTTGATACTCGATACTACACTCAATTGAGGGTTGCTTTCCTGGAATATTTCGGTCGCTAGTTCAGTGGCTAAATCGAAACGATGAACAATGAAAGCAATCCCGTGATATTGGGAACCTTAGAACCCGGTTACTTTGATTAGGACAGGTTGAACCCACCAACTTCAAGAGGGTACTACCCAGACCCCATGCTGGCCTTAAACCTTAAGGGCTTGTCTTGTGTGCCTTGTGTGCCTTACATGTTTGTCTTTGTAAATATCTGTGGTGTGTTTAATCATAGCATCATGACATCATCCAGCATCATATGCATTGACTAACCATTTCAGGGGTTCGAATTTTCATCTTTGTTCTTGTTTTGTAGGACATGGAAACTGTTCGTAGAAAGACAATTCAAATCAGTCTTGTAAAGGTACCTCCTCAGCTTAAGGAGCTTATATCCAGGATTCCCGAGAACTCTTCATTCAGTGAAAGGCATGGAAGCCTCATCAGCTTGGCCAACACCAACATTGAGGAAGATATGATAAAGGTCCTGTTCCAATTCTTTGACCCTCTGCATCACTGCTTTACCTTCTTGGACTATCAGTTGGTACCTACATTGGAGGAGTTCTCCCAGCTCCTGAAGATCCCTATCCTTGATCAGCTACCTTTCAACGGTACAGAAAAGGAACCTAAGCTTGAAGAGATTGCTAAAGCCTTGCACCTACAGTCATCTGACCTCAAGGGACATTGGGAAGTTAGAAGTGGTATCAAAGGGTTCTTAGCCAGGTTTCTGTTTGAAAAAGCCCTTGAATGTTGGAACTCCCTTGACTTGCAAGCTTTTGAAGAGGTTGTGGCCCTCCTTGTTTATGGTTTGGTGTTGTTTCCTAACCCAGATCAGCTTATTGATATCAGTGCTGTCCAGATCTTTATGTCCAGGAATCCTATACCTACGTTGCTGGGGGACATCCTTCACTCATGTTACACTCGAACCATGAGAAAAAGAGGTGTCCTTATGTGTTGCACTCCTCTCTTGGGAAGGTGGTTTATTTCGCACCTTCCACAATCAGTCCTGAAGAAAGAGCGGGGTTTGCGATGGTCACAACGGTTGATGACTCTTACGCATGCAGATATACATTGGTGCCCTAGGTCCAGAGGAGGTGTCACTATCATTGATCGTTGTGGGGAGTACCCTAATGTTCCTTTACTTGGAATCAGAGGAGGTATTACTTATAGCCCATGCCTGGCTTGGAGACAGTTTGGTTATGCTCGGAGGGATGGTCCTCATGACATGTTAATTCCTGACATAGTTTTTGACTTCGACAACGATACTCAAGGACTTCGCCAGAGATTTATCAGAGCTTGGAGGATGCCCAGTAGGATAGACAGCAAGACACTGGGGCACAGGAACTCCATCCCTTCGGAACCTTATCTCAAGTGGGTACGCGCTCGCTCCCAGAAGTTAGTGATGCCCTATCCTCACATGCTCCCAGTAATCAAAGAACCAGTCTCGGAAGGGGAAGTGTCCTACACTATTCAACACCCTGATATGCCCACATCCTGGGAAGAGATGCAGAAAAGCTGGATCCAGCTTAAGGAAGAAAGGAATTCTCTTGAGACTAGTCTGCATGCCAGTGAAAAGAAGGTCTTGGAGCTCACTCGCCTGTTGCATGAGGAGAGGAATCTCAACACCTACATAGCTCCGAAGAGGATGCGCAGTGTATTTTGGGATTGATTTGATTTTTGTACTTTTGCCCATGAGGCTCTGATGTATTAAACAATGATTTTCCTTAATAATAACGTGTGTTCCTTTTTGTCTACAACAAATTTGAACTTTCGAACCCTTGAATGCATTGCATACGCATTTCATACATCATGTGCATATCAGGTTTTTCCCCTTTTCAGGTTGCTTACAGTTCTTCGCTGTTTATTTCAGCATCATGAATCCCGAATCTGCATCAACCGAGACATCAATCAAGGCTCTTCAGGTGCAGAATGCACAATTCCAGGAACTAATCAAGGGTCTGGCTAAAGGCCAAGAAGAACTAAAGGCTATGCTCCTGAAGAAGGAGAAGAAGAAGAAGAGAAGAACTGTTCTGTTCAACTCGGGCCGAAGATTTGGTAATACTCTGCAACATGAAGAGGCTGGTTCTTCTGTTGGCAAGAGTCCTTCTCAGGCAGAAGTAAAGGTCCCTAGTCCAGCGGTCTCCGACAACGAGACAGATTTTGATGAAGAGCAGTACCCTCCTGCAGACGACAGATATAAGCAACTGGAGGACAGGTTGAAGGCTATGGAGGTTCAGCAGGCACCTGGGCTGGATTTCGGAGATCTGGGTTTGTCGACTGGTGTGATTATCCCGCATAAGTTCAAAGCACCCACCTTCTCCAAGTATGACGGGGCGTCTTGTCCCAAGCTGCACTTAAGGTCCTATGTTCGGAAAATTCAGCCGTACTCTGCGGATAAGAATCTATGGATCCACTTCTTCCAGGAGAGTCTTTCAGGGACTCATCTCGAATGGTTCTATCAGCTGGATGGGACCAAAGTTCGTAACTGGGAGGAGCTGGCTACTGCTTTCTATAAGCAGTATCAATATAATGCCGACCTTGCCCCCACACGTACCCAACTCCAGGGTATGGCGTTAGGTGCAAGCGAAGGTTTTAAGGAGTACGCTCAGAAGTGGAGAGACCTGGCTGGCAGGGTGCAGCCACCATTGACTGATCGGGAGCTGGTAGATATGTTCTTGGGGACCCTATCTGGGCCATTTTTCAACCATCTCATTGGGAATTCTTCTGCTGGGTTCACTGACTTGATTCTGACTGGAGAGAGAATTGAGGCTGGGCTGAAGTCTGGGAAGATTACAAAGGGTGCATCATCTAGTTCGGAAAAGAAACCATTCAAGAAGGAGTCCAGTGCCGTGTATGGTTCTAGGAAATCAGAGAGATCTGAACACCGCCAATCTGTCAGCGCGGTGATGATTGCTAAGCCTGCTGCCGCTCCTCGGCCAAACAATTCCCAAAGGGCTGAAAGACCCCGGAGGGAGTTTACCCGGTTAAACATGACCCTATCGCAGATCCTGCCACAGTTGCTCGCAACCAATTTGGTGACTGTCAGGGAGGCTCCAAAGTTCCCAAATACAACATCTCCCAAGTACAACCCGAATGCTCGTTGTGCTTACCATTCAGAAAGCCCGGGGCACTCTACCGATGACTGTTGGGCACTAAAGAACAAGCTGCAGGACCTCATTGACGCTAAGGAGGTACAGTTTGAGGCATCTGACAAGCCTAATGTGGTGACAGCTCCCCTGCCTGCTCATGGAGTTAATGCCATTGGGGATGAAGAGGAAGTTGATGAAGATGAGTTTGATAGCTGGATCTACCCGGCAACTGACGAAGGACTTAACAATTGGAGCGCAAAGGACAATCTCCCTGTTTCTTTTATTACTAAGTAATGAATTCCTATGTTTTGTTATTTTGTAATAGACAATGATAAACTCTATGGCCCGGTGTCTTACCCGAGGCACCGTGGTTCTATTTGTGAGGGCATACAAACTGTCATTTTATACATCATGAATGAAAATCTTGGACGTATTTTTCGCATTGCAAATATTGTGCTCCTTTTCGGTCTTTCTTTTCCTTTACATAATTTTTTAAAACAGCTGTATTTACACACACACTCACTCATACAGGTTTCAATCCACTCTGGATCTTACTGATAACAACTCTGCTACTGCCAATTATGACTTCGAAAATCCGATCAACTTAGCCGAAGACGAAGGTAAAGATGATTGCGAAGTGCCTGGCGAGCTTGCGAGACTGTTGCTTCAGGAAGAGAGGGCAATTCAACCCCATGAAGAGCCAGTGGAAACCGTAAACCTGGGTACTGAGGCAGACAGAAAAGAGGTAAAGATTGGTGCCAACCTAGAGCTCAGCGTGAAGCAACGGTTAACCAAGATGTTACATGACTATATGGAGATCTTTGCCTGGTCCTACGAAGACATGCCCGGGTTGGATACCGACATTGTGGTCCATCACTTGCCAACCAAGGAAGACTGCCCTCCGGTTAAGCAAAAGGTCCGTCGGATGCGTCCAGAGATGTCTGAGAAGATTAAAGTCGAGGTCATGAAACAGTTTGATGCTGGGTTCCTTGCAGTAACTTCTTACCCTCAGTGGGTTGCTAATGTGGTGCCAGTACCTAAGAAGGACGGTAAGGTCAGAATGTGTGTCGACTATAGGGATCTGAATAGGGCCAGCCCCAAGGATGACTTCCCCTTACCTAACATTGATGTCCTTGTCGATAATACAGCTCAGCATAAGGTGTTCTCTTTCATGGATGGCTTTTCAGGTTACAATCAGATTAAGATGGCACCTGAAGACATGGAAAAGACTACATTTGTTACTCAGTGGGGCACCTTCTGTTACAAGGTCATGCCATTTGGATTAAAGAATGCTGGGGCAACCTACCAACGTGCCATGGTTGCCTTATTTCATGACATGATCCACCACGAGATAGAGGTGTATGTTGACGACATGATCGCTAGGTCCCAGACTGAGGAAGAGCACCTAGATCATCTGCAGAAGTTGTTTGACCGGTTGAAACTATACAAGCTGAGATTGAACCCGAACAAGTGTACCTTCGGGGTAAGATCTGGGAAGTTGCTAGGCTTCGTGGTCAGCGATAAAGGTATTCAAGTGGACCCTGCTAAGGTCAAAGCTATTCAAGAGATGCCAGTTCCTAAGACAGAGAAGGAAGTCAGAGGCTTTTTAGGACGTCTGAATTACATCGCTCGATTCATCTCACATCTGACTGCTACCTGTGAGCCAATCTTCAAGCTGCTGAAGAAAGATCAGGTAGTACGTTGGAACGATGAATGTCAGGCCGCCTTCGACAAAATCAAAGAGTATCTCCAAGAACCACCTATCCTTATGCCACCGGTTGAAGGGAGACCTCTGATCCTATATCTGACAGTGCTCGACAGTTCAATGGGGTGTGTGCTGGGGCAGCATGACGAGTCTGGCCGAAAAGAGCATGCCATTTATTACCTTAGCAAAAAGTTTACCGACTGTGACACCCGATACTCACTGCTTGAGAAAACTTGCTGCGCTTTGGTATGGGCTGCTCGCCGGCTGAGACAGTATATGCTGACTCACACTACCTTGTTGATCTCAAAAATGGATCCTATAAAATACATATTCGAAAAGCCTGCTCTGTCTGGGAGGATTGCAAGATGGCAAATGATCTTGACGGAATACGTATCTCCACAAGGTACTCATACTCCACTCACTGCCCGGCTGTGTTTCAACTGTACCAACAACATGGCGGAGTATGAGGCGTGTATCATGGGTCTTCAAGCTGCGATTGACCTCAGGATCAAATTTCTAAGTGTCTTCGGAGATTCCTCTCTTGTGATCAATCAGATCAAAGGAGAGTGGGATACGAAACATCCAAACCTGATTCCTTACAGAGAATGTGTGTTGACCCTGATCCCCCACTTCACAGAGATAACCTTTGAGCACTTTCCAAGAGAAGAGAATCAGTTAGCGGACGCGTTAGCTACCATGTCTTCAATGTTCAAGGTCAAATGGGATAATGAGGCTCCCCGGATCATCATCTGGAAACTGGACGAACCGGCATACTGTTGTGATCTCGAAACTGAATTGGTGACTGAGAAGCCTTGGTACCACGAAGTGAAAAGATATCTGGAAGCTCAGGAATACCCTGAAGGTGCCTCTGTCAATGATAGGAAATTCCTGAGAAGGTTCGCAGCCAAGTTCTTCCTTAGCAACGGCATCTTGTACAAGCGAAACCATGATTCAACCTTACTGCGTTGTGTGGATAAGACTGAAGCAGAAAGAATCATGGAAGAGCTACATGAAGGGACCTTTGGTACGCATTCCAGTGGGCACACTATGGCTAAGAAAATCCTACGGGCAGGATACTACTGGTCCACAATGGAAGCCGACTGCTACCAACACTCCAGGACATGCCACAAGTGTCAGATCTATGCAGACAAGGTGCATGTTCCTCCGGTTCCTCTGAATGTTCTGACTGCGCCTTGGCCGTTCGCAATGTGGGGCATAGACATGATCGGTGAGATAAAACCTACGGCATCCAATGGACATCGCTTCATCCTAGTGGCGATTGATTATTTTACGAAGTGGGTTGAGGCAGCATCCTATGCTACGGTAACCAAGACTGTTGTGGCACGGTTCATTCGGCACAACCTGATCTGTCGATACGGCGTCCCTGAGCGGATTATTACAGACAACGGTACCAATCTAAACAATAAGATGATCGCTGAGCTCTGCGAACAGTTCAAAATACAGCACCACAATTCTTCTCCTTACAGACCGAAGATGAATGGGGCTGTAGAAGCAGCAAATAAGAACATCAAGAAGATCGTGCAGAAAATGACAGTGACTTATAAAGATTGGCACGAGATGTTACCGTTCGCTCTACATGGGTACCGTACCTCAGCCAGGACGTCAACCGGGGCAACTCCCTTCTCTCTGGTTTATGGCATGGAGGCAGTCTTGCCGATCGAAGTGCAAATTCCCTCTCTCCGGATAATGAAGGATGCAAATCTGAACGAAGATGATTGGATCCAGACACGACTTGACCAACTCAATCTCATTGACGAAAAGAGACTTGCTGCTATCTGCCATGGTCAGACGTATCAGAAACGGATGATCAGGGCATTTAACAAAAAGGTCAGACCACAGGAATATCAAGTCGGGGATCTGGTGATCAAGAGAATTATCCTTCCTCAGAGTGATCCAAGGGGCAAATGGACCCCTACGTACGAAGGGCCATTTGTGGTTAAGCATGTGTTCTCGGGAGGAGCAATGATCTTAACCACCATGGATGGTGACGACCTTCCTCACCCCGCTAATGCAGACATAGTAAAAAAATACTACGCATGAGCAAAGACCCGCTAGGCTAACATGCCTAGGCAAAAATTAGGGCTTCCCGTCGAACCAAAAGGGTTCGGGCAAAATGAAGGGATGAAAATGAAAAAATCTGTACACCCGGCAAGTCGAAAACCTGAAAAGGCGGCTTGGGCAAAAATGGGTATCCCGATGGACTGAAAACCCGAAAGGGCGGTCCAGGCAAAAATTAGGGATAAAGCGTAATACTATGTCTCATTGGATCACCTTGCATCCAGAATCCGGTATCTACATCAAGTTCAGACGGCATCGATCAGTCAGCTTCACCTTCAACCAAGGTCATCAAGTGATGAGACGCTCGGAGTTATAAAGGCAATAGCAGAGTTGAAACCCAGTGGGATCATTCATACTTCACACAGCTGTTTTCTTTTCTTTTGTACAAAACTTGTATAAACTCTCTTGTTCAGCGGCGTACCTCTTACTAGGACGTCAGCCTCTTGTATACAAAACGCCTATTCACAGGCCATTCAAAATCAATACAAATATATTTTCAGTTAAACGTGCCAAATGTTTTTCTTTTTTCCGTTTTGTTTTGCGAAGAACGTCCAAGGTTCAATTTGTGATATATGCATTGACAATAATTTGCTAACTCATAAATATTTGCATACGAAACAAAGGAATTAATTGCAGGTGACGCTAGAAACAGGGGCAATAAAGAGTTGTCTGAGCAGTCTAATTGTCCTATCCTCCAAGGTACCAAGGTAGGTTCAGCTAAAGAACGTGACCATTATGTCTTAATTCCCCAGAGAGTGATTAAACAGTACATTCCTCTCCAAGCAAAATTATTACAAACATCAAGGAAATTGAGTGTCCTCCCGTAGATCTCAATACTTCCCCAGCAGCACATATTCTTAACAAGCATCCCCGGCAGTCTTGGTCTAAAGATTGTTCCCCGGCGGTATCTCAATACCCAAAAGGAATCACTTCCCTGCAGTTCAAACCTCCCCAGAAGAGTCCAATCCAGTTTCCCCAGGAAAATTGGAATTCATATCCCCAAGCAGTAAGCTTATCCCCAGTAAATTCTGGAAGCTTATCCTTCGCAAAGCACGAACGCGTCGCCCGACTTTATTTAAAGAGTTATTTCCTTAACAGGATATAACTGGGTTATCCTCAGCCAAAAGCCATGGAAAGATCGTCGTCAACGAAGTCTTCTTACCCCAGCGAAGTCTGTCAACACTTCCAACAACAAGGATATCCTCGGCAAGTTATCAACAATTCAGCAGAGCATCTCTATCCCCACAGAATATCACTCCCCAGCATGGTCGCTAGAGTATCTTTTCTCCCCGCAGAATTATTCATTCGCCAAGTTTATTCCGCAACGGAGTCATCTTCTCCTACCGATATACTTGCAACTATCATCCCCAGCGGAAGCAAAAGCTATTCTTCAACATCAGCCCAGGATACGACTTCCCGGCATCCGTCAAGGATCTATTTTCCTAGACAAAAACATTCATAAAACATCACATATATCATTATAGCATGCATAGACGCATCATATCTCATTTATGTTGAGAACATCATTGCTTGATCCATATCATGCATTACATATGACTGACCTTTACCTTTCAGGAAAGACGCAGTTAAAATGCTCAAACATATTTCAAAGCCTTCTCTAGTCCAGCTAAATCGACTCCCAACAGATTTTTCTGATGAAGACTCAGTAGAAGTTATCAAACTTCATAGGGTTCCCTCTCCGACAGTGCGTGAGGTGGTAATTCCTTCTTCAGATGTTTCCCTCTCCGACGATGAGTGTGAGGTGATAGTCTCTTACGGTCCCCTCTCCGACAAGTGCGTGAGGTGGTAATTCCTTCTTCAGATGTTTCCCTCTCCGACGATGAGTGTGAGGTGATAGTCTCTTACGGTCCCCTCTCCGACAAGTGCGTGAGGTGGTAATTCCTTCTTCAGATGTTTCCCTCTCCGACGATGAGTGTGAGGTGATAGTCTCCTACGGTCCCCTCTCCGACAAGTGCGTGAGGTGGTAATTCCTTCTTCAGATGTTTCCCTCTCCGACGATGAGTGTGAGGTGATAGTCTCTTATGTTTCCCTCTCCGACGATGAGTGTGAGGTGATAGTCTCCTATGGTTCCCTCTCCGATGGCGAGTGAGGTGGTAAGTCCTTTTTCAGATGGTTCCCTCTCCAACGGCGTGTGAGGTGACAATTCCTTTTCTTCAGATGTTTCCCTCTCCGACGATGAGTGTGAGGTGATAGTCTCCTATGGTCCCCTCTCCGGCAAGTGCGTGAGGTGGTAATTCCTTCTTCAGATGTTTCCCTCTCCGACGATGAGTGTGAGGTGATAATCTCCTATGGTCCCCTCTCCGGCAAGTGTGTGAGGTGGTAATTCCTTCTTCAGATGTTTCCCTCTCCGACGATGAGTGTGAGGTGATAGTCTCCTATGGTCCCCTCTCCGGCAAGTGCGTGAGGTGGTAATTCCTTCTTCAGATGTTTCCCTCTCCGACGATGAGTGTGAGGTGATAATCTCTTATGGTCCCCTCTCCGGCAAGTGCGTGAGGTGGTAATTCCTTCTTCAGATGTTTCCCTCTCCGACGGTGAGTGTGAGGTGATAGTCTCTTATGGTTCCCTCTCCGACAGTGTGTGAGGTGACAATTCCTTTTCCTATGATTCCCTCTCCAACGGCGAGTGAGGTAATTCCCTTTCAGATTATAATGGCCTATGGTTCTCTTCCCGATACTGCAAAGATGGTAATTCCCGCCAAGATTTTTCTCAACGAGCGTTGTTGAAGTTAAAGTCACACAAGGTTCTATTACCATTCATGCTAAGGCAGTAACCATCTCTGGTTCATTCATCAGCGTTTGAAGCTCCAGACTCAGCTCCTGTAACCAGTCAGGACACATCTATACCAAGCATCTAAAATCAGCTCCTGCAACGTGTCAGGTACTCATTTTTCTTTTGCAGGTAAGCAGGTTCTCGCTAAGGAATCTCTTACGCAATCAGCATCCAGATGGCATCTATAAGCCCATCACCCTATCCAGCAGCCTCTAAATGGCATCTATAAGCCCATTCTCCACCATCACTGCTACTATGTGAGCGCAAATTTCTGGGCACTCTAGTGTCCAATCATCTTCTACCCTCGGATTACGAAAGGCACGTCAGCCAATCTGCATCCTCAGGTCTAATAAGATTGAACAGGGGCAACTGTTGTACCCCAAAATTTGCCCTCCCATATTCTTCAGGAAATTGCCAAGCCAAGTCACAAAATTCCCCAAGGGTTATGCAGTTCAACTGTCTCCTATACAGTCAAAACTAGGGTTTGGGTTCTGATCAAGAAAATGAAGTTTCAAAGGCCCAATCAAGTCTCATATGCTTACAAACATGGTCAAGCATCCCCATATCAAGTTTCAAGGCATTCAGCTCAAAATTGCACAGTCAAAACCCTAGATTGCACTACAGTCAACTGTAGGGGCGAAATGGTCATTTGACAGTCAAAAGTTCAAATTTTTGGTCAACATATCATTTTGAAGCCACAAACATCATTTGATCAATGCTTTATCATGATTCTCAAAATTTGGCTCAGAAATCATCAAAGATACAAAAGTTACCATATTTGGACAGCTGAAAAAGTCAACTGAAATTGACCAGGGCATAACTTTCACATGGATTATCAGAAAAATTCCATCCAAAGCTCATTTTGAAGAGAAAGACATTTCCTACAACTCATCTTCATATTCCAAGTCCAAGAAATGCTCTCACAAAAAGTTATCAATCTCAACATTATAGGTCATTTTCAAAAGTCAACAAAAAGGGACTTTAGGTCAAAGGCCATAACTTGAGATTGGTAAATCAAAATGACATGGGACCAAAGGCATTGGTTAGAGGACTCAAAGACCTTTCCAAAATGTCCAAGAACATGAGAAGAGCTTAAAAATTGAGCAAGTTATGCCTTGTGGAAGTTGGGAAATTTTTAGGAATTTTGAAAAGTCAACATTGATGCAAATTAATGGGCCCATTTTTCTTCCAAGATTCATCATTCCAAGCATGTGCACGACCACTTGGCCCAAAGGGAAGTATTTTCTCATTTTTTATTTATTTATTTGAATTTTTATTCATATTAATTCAATTAAATCAATTAAATATGTGGAAAATATCTAAATGAACCAAATGAATCTTTTTATACATGTTTTAGACTTGATATTTCGTGCTTAGCCAATTATGGAAAGATTTGGCTTGATGGAAACCTAATTGATACAAAAAACCATGTGAAAAGGATTCTTAAGAAATCAAATATTGAAAACAATAAAAGCAATGGATTTTGATCAATCTTTTTAACCTAATTCATTCACTACATAACCAGGAACATAAACCTAATTGCATGAGACTAAAAGCTGCGCATAAGAGGCCATTAAAAACTTGAAAAATTGCTTGAAAACTGAAAAATTGAAATCAACTTTAGGAGGCGATTGAAGGCACAACAACGATCCCAATAGCTTCCTGAAGCCTCACTGAACGTGCTCCAATAAAAAACAACAACAAAAGCTCCAAGAATTGGTACCTGTGACTCGAACTGTGTCACGAAATTTTCAAAATCATATATCATAATTCACGCATCTTTTTGCATTTTTATTTATGGATTCTTGTTCAGTGTGATGTTTCGAAGCTAACCAATGCTTTTGATTTGATTATAACGCTGTGTACGAGATTCTACCATGCTTAAGTTTTAGGGTTTACAGGTTGTAATTTTAGGGCTTTTGCAAAGAGGAAAAATCAAAGCTCCAGACCATGACCATTGGCATGAGCACATCCAGACGAAGAAATCCCAACCCTCGCGCCTAATTTATATTTAGAATCGAGCTATTCGCTATTTTCTGAAAACATCCCTAAGGCCACGCGCATAAAACCGTTGCTTTTGTTTTTGTTTTACAGGGATAGTGTGGAAGACGAAGTCGTGGCAGTGCATGATACGCTAATTCAAATCAGCGCGCGTTTTTGTGCTTTTTAGTGGCCACTAACCAATTTTGATTTTTGTTATTTATCTGTTGTTATATATACAAAGCGTGCGTTGTAGCTCAGCTGGCCAAGTGTGATGTTGGTGACTCCCATGACCTGGGTTCAAGTCCCAGGTCTGAACAATTTCAATATTGTTTTTCTATACTAACTCCTATGCAGCGTCAGTATTGATGTACACCATGCTCCATCATCATCCAAAGAGCCACGCGTCTAGCTGCTTCGAATCAAGGGCAGGGATTCAAAGAACACATTATGCCTTAGTCAACGCACCATATGGAACCTGGGAAAGTCAGCGAATTTCCAGCTTATTGGGCCTAAATTATTGGATCCATACCTCCATGTTGGGACAGAAAACCCCCCTGGTTTGCTTCTCTATACATTTTTTTATTTTATTTTCAATAATGATTTTATTTTCTTTATTTGTTAAATTAATTAATTATTTCTTTACAAAATATAAAAATGCACAAAAATCAGGAAAAAGAGAAAAATATAATATTTATTTTATTATTTTCATAAATAAATTGCATGTAAATATTTAGTATTAAATAGGTTTTAATTTTAATTCTTTTTGATAACTAAAAATCCAAAAATATAGAATTAGGTTTAATAACTTTTTATTCCTTTTTGATTTTCTCTTTTTTATCATAATACTTATTTATTTATTATTTTCATGATTAAATTGTACATAAAAATAATTAGGTTTAAATTAGGTTAAAGTTCAATATTTTGCATAATAAATTTAAAAGTCATTAGAAACTAGGTTTAACATTTCATTTTAATTTTAATTAATTCCTTTTTCTGTTAAATCTTAAAAAAACACAAAAATACTAAAAACATTTTCTTTTAATCTTTAATTCTAATTCCACATTAATTCTAATTAATTAATTCATTAACTTTAATTTTTTGCCAAAAGGGTCCAACGCCCATATTTTTAATTGTTAATTTCGCACATTTATTTTATGTCGCTTATTATAATTATGTAATTCTCCCAAAGCGTTGTAACAATTTATACTTTTCGCACTTTTACTTTGCTTTATTTATTTTCCGTCAAATCGGGTTCGGTTTAATTTTGGCGATGTGGACCCGCGCCATTTGTAATAGCCTTAGATTTATTTTTCCCGCAAAAAAACTTTTAATTGTTAACAAACAGCATGAAAGAATGTATGGACTTAATTAAAATCAAGCGTAGATCACCATGAACATGACAAGACAAAATCAATGAAAACGACACACAAATCACACACCACCCCTAGGGTACGCCTCACTGTTGCCTTGCCTTCGAAAGGTGGTCGTCGAGTAGAGGACGTCTTAGTAAGTCCTCATGATCCGGGAACCTGGCATGAGGGTAGCTTCTAAGGTGTCTTCCCATTGCTCTGGTGATCACCATGTCCCTATAAACTCGAATTGACCCGAACACCTCCAACGGTGGTGCTACCTACCTCTCAATGGTGGGATGGCACTACTTTAAAGGACATCTACACAGACGAATTCCTTAGGGTAGGTAGGTTCTCAAGGGTACTTGCTCTAATTTCAAACAAAACAAAAACCTTTTCACACCAACACATTTTCAAAAGCTTTCAAAGCAAATTTTTCAAACACTCTGACGTACGAGTCGAACTGAAATTTTTCAAAGAAACTTTTTTAAAACCCACATTGAAAAGCAAACAAACAATTTTGAAAACACAAGTGAGCAAGTATCTAAGAGCCCATGGATAACCATGGATAGAAAGGGTGCTAACACCTTCCCTTTCTATAACCTACCTCCCGAACCGAGAGCAATCTCTTTAAGGAATTTTTCTGTGCTTTTGTCCTTTCCATTTGGAGAAAATAAAAGACGGTGGCGACTCTTGCTTCCGCGACATTTCGCGAACCAGCGTTAAACAGTCAGTTCCAGATCCACCGATCACAGATATGATCCAAACAAAGATCCATTCTGATACTCAATCTAATACACCTTCCTGGATATAGTACAAATACAATCTAAATACAAATTCATTCTGACACTCATTCCAGATTATGTTGCAGATACAGTATAAATACAATCTAAATACAAATTCATTCTGATACTCATTCAAATGCATCTTCCTAGATATAGTTCAAATACAATCTAAATATAGATTCATTCTGACACTCATTCTAGATTCTCCTGCGGATACAGTACAGATACAATCTAAATACAGATTCATTTTGACACTCATTCCAGATTTTCTTCCCGATACAGTTCAAATACGGATGTCGTTATGATATTCATTAAGGCCGAGACTTATTCTGGAATTCCCCAGCCATGTTTGGACTTTCAAAACTGAAAAGAAACCTTGCAAAAATTTCTTCCCCAAAAGAATTCAATTCCCTAGTAAGGCCTTCAGAATACTTTCCTCAACAAGGTTTATTTCCCCAACGGACTACAAACTCTTCAGCTTGAGTTTACTCCTCAGATTACTACAAATCAACAGACAAAACTCCTCTTCTCCAATAGAGTTGATACTATCCCAAGAAAGTTATTGCAAAGCCTGTATTTCGTCCAGATACCAGTCAACTATCCTCCCCAAACAAATAAGAAATTTAGCCATCTCTTTTATCCCCAGTCAGGGTACAATAATTAAATTCCTCAGTAGAGAAAAAAATGACTAAGGTTCCTGAACTCTACTCTCCAAGTAGAAATCAACATCCTCGGCAGATTTTCCTAAAATAGTAAACAGGAATTCCCAGCAGAAGTACTCTAAACAAGGTTGAAGATACACATACTCTTTGTCACCAGCAAATGGTCTGAGATTTAGCTTCCCGAATTTCCCCTACAGTAGTCAGGGATTTATTTTCAGAGACAAAATACATTTCAACAACATTCATACATCATGACATATACATATAAAACATATGGCATAATCTCATTTATTTTGAGAACATCATTAAGCAATACATGCCTCATAACATTGCATACAACTAATTCTTTACCTTTTCAGGAAAGATCGGTCAACAGATAAATCTCGTCAATAGATATCTGCTGGTTCAGTTTAAATCGATAAATGATTTATCCTGATCAGATTCCGGTAGACACTTTCTTTGGTTCAGTTAAATCGCTCCTAAGATTTACGCTGATTCAATATCTAGTTAAAGATTATTCAAGACCTCTGCTAGTTCAGTTTAAATCGATCAATGATTTATTCTGATTCGATTCTGTTAGACACTTTCTCTGGTTCAGTTAAATCACTCCTAAGATTTACGCTGATTCGATATCAAGTTAAAGATTATTCAAGACCTCTACTGGTTCAGTTTAAATCGATCAATGATTTATTCTAATTCAATTCCGACAGACACTTTCTCCGGTTCAGTTAAATCACTCCTAATATTTACGCTGATTCGACATCTAGTTAAAAATTATTCAAGACATCTGCTGGTTTAGTTTAAATCAATCAATGATTTATCCTTATTCGATTCCGGTAGACCCCTACTACTACTAGGGACATAACTCCTACTATATATATATAACCTAGGGGCATCAACCCCTACTAAGGACATAACCCCTTCTAGATGGAGTTATGTCCATAGTAGGGTTTATGTTCCTAGTAGGGTTTACATGTCTAGTAGGGGTTATATGTCCATGTTCCTAGTAAACATATAACCCTACTAACGGTATAATCCCTACTAGGGCTATAATCCTTATTTGCAAATAGTGTTGTTTGGTACAACTGAAGAAAGGCCCCCTACTAGGGACATAACCCCTACTATATATATAACCCCTACTAAGGGCATAAACCCCTATAGATCCCACTGGAAGGGTCATACATTTATGAACTAGATCCCGCTGATATGTGTCTAGTCCCCGATGTCACGATCCCATCTTAAGTTAAAGACACATAAGGGCTCTAACTATATTTCAGCTCGTGATCAATCTATAGATACCAATAGAAAATAAATAGGTACTCAAAACAAGTACATGTTCGAGCATCATTGACCAACTCCTTATAAATTTTGATAAATTTTAATATGAACAACAATTCAACAAATTCAATTGACTAAATGATATAACAAGTCTGCAACAAAAGAATATATTGGCAATAGAAAAAAAGGGGTGAGTAGGGGTTATATCTCTAGTAGGGGTTATATGCTTACTAGGGACATGGACATATAACCCCTACTAGACATGTAACCACTACTAGGAACATAACCCTTACTAGAGTACATGTTCGAGCATCATTGACCAACTCCTTATAAATTTTTCTACTAGGGACATAACCCCTACTAGATCCCGCTGGAAGGGTAAGACATTTACGACTAGATCCCGCTGATATGTGTCTGTGATACGGTGGGAGAACTGACTTGAGGTTTTGCGTTTGTGTTCGCAAATGTTTCAATTTAGCAAGAGTCGCCACCGACTTTTTATTTTATCCTAAGGAAAGGTTAAAAAGCACAGGAAAGACCTTTGAGATGTTTTCTTGGGTTCGGGGAGTAGATTATGAAAAGGGAAGGTGCAAACACCCTTTTCATCCATGGTTATCCATGGGCTCTTAGTTACTTGTTTAGATCGCTTGCTTTTGCTTTTCAATTGTTTGAAATGGTGCTTTGTGTGTGGTTTTGGAAATGTTTTGAAAAGAGGCCATCGTTGTGGCAACCTTTGTAATGATTCTTGTTTGAATATATACAAAGGTGTATTGTCTTTTGAAAAGATGTCAATGTTTGAAAGTTTTGTCTTGGGAAATGTTTTGAAATTGTGTTGTGAGGTGTTTTTGAAAATAGCAAGGATGTTTTGCAAGTTTTTGATCAAGTAACTAAGAGTTGTCTACCCTATTTTACTCAAAGATCTTTCCTATACATTTTTAACCCTTTTGACAATGTTGTTTTACCATTACATTTGGTAAACAATCTTGTATCAGGATGTTTAACGAGACAGGCGCGGGTCATCGTATAGACCATGATATCAATTGTGTTAAGTATTTTTAGCAAATTTCCCAAGGGACTAGATCATTTTGTTTAGGCAACCAAGATAGCGTCATCGAGGGACTATGATCTTTTGTTTTGTTTTTGTTTTGCCAAAGTACTCAACATGCATAACATGGCCCATTTAAAGGCAACAAGTGGATGAAACCCTAAGGGGTGCAAGTGTGCATTGTGTCATCATTTTCATGTATTTTGTCTTGTATTAGGTCAAACTATTTGTTTGATTTTTGAATTTTTGCATACAAACCCTAATCTCTAATCATGGCATAATTGAAAGCGTAAATGCGTAAAATAAATCTACCACTATTACAACATGATTATGGGGAGGGGGATACAATTTTTGAATGGGGATTATTTGACAAGAAATTAAAACCCTAATTTTACTATTACATCCAAATTGAATCAATGACATAAATAATAAATGAACAATATTTAAATAAACAAATTAAATAAATATACAAAATATTATGAATTATGCAAAAATGTTTATGTATATTTTTATGTATGTAAAAATGTTTAAAGAAAGAAAATAAAATGATTAATTTTATTTTTTTTAAGGGTAAAACCCTAATTTTATTTTAAGAAGGTAAATATATTAAGTATACTATTTATATACACTAAAATAAAATAATGTGTATACAAAAATAAAATATATTTAGAAAAAAGTATTATTTAAGTATAAATAATAATAATAAATAAAAGTATATTTTTCATGTTTTTATTCTCAAGTATTTAAAAATAAAAGTATGTATATATATATATTAACTATATTAATTATGTGCAATAAAATAAAATAAAATATATACAAGATAAAAACATATTTAGAATAATATTTTTGAGTGTAAATAAAAGAATAAAAATAAAAAGTATAATGTTATTATATATTATTTTCAAGTTTTCAATAAATAAAAATATATACTATTAAATAATCATTTTCATGTCTAAAAAAATAAAATAAAATAATAAAAATAAAATGTAAAAATTTATGAAAATATTTTTGGGTATTTTTATGTTTGAAAAATATAAAATAAAAATCAGAAAATGAAAATAAATACAAAAATATAAAATGTAAAGAAATTGGGCCAATGGGGTGCATTCAGCAAAAGGGGGTGTCAATAATGAGCCATGTGTAGCGATAAAAAATGTAGCGGGGTAAATCGGAGATCGAACTATTAATTAATTCGTCTCACAAAAGCAAGAGTCGCCACCGCGCTTTATTATTTCCAAGGGAAAAGGGGAAAGAGCGAAATAAAACCCTAAATATGCAATGTAAATAATACTTTTAAAAGTAATAAAAATACAAAGCGTTTTTGAAAAGAGATATATGGTTCGGGGGTTGGTTATACAGTGGGAAGGTATTAGCACCCAATGTTTCTATAGTACTCTATAGGAACCTTTTGAAATATCTGTTTATTAAAATGTTTGTTTGATTAAAAATAAATTGTTTTGGCCGAAAAGGGGTACAGACGGTTTTTTTTGAAGGTACGACGACCTAATGTCGAAGTTTTTGCTTAAAAGGTATGAGTTTTGAAAAGATCGAATATTTGAGGAAAAATTGTCTTAAGTTTTAATGAGATGAAGATATTCGCGTGATTAGACTTGAGGACATGAAGTCAACAAATTTAATCATTTTTTCCCTTGGATTTAGACGTAAACAGAATAAACAAGTAAAGATGAAATAATTAAACAGAAAGTTAGATAGATAAATGATATACAACCGTAACAATGATTAAATAACAGATTAAATGATGTGAACATGCATTTTTTTATATTTTTGTTTAATATTAATTAAAGCGAGGGAATTAATTAAAGGAAATAAAATATTTTAATATTTTATGTTTTTATGTCTTTTTTAATATTAATAAAAGTATTATTTAAGAATTATTAAATAATTAAACTAAATTAAAGCTTAAAAGTTATTAATTAAATCTAATTAAAAAAAGAAAACTACAATTACTAAATTAATCCAAAACTTAAACTATTAAAAATTGGGTAAGATATTAAAATTTGTCTAATTAAATTTCACCTCTTATTTAATTAAATTACTAATTAACTAAAATAATAAGATTCTAAAAAAAAGAAAACTAAAAGAGGATAAATGAAGAAGGGGTATTAAAATTAAAGGGGGTGGATAGGTGAACCATGCATGGGCTAAAGGATTTTAAGGGCTCAACACAGAAATTGGATGGGGGTGTTATAAGAAAATCGTTGGGCTTTGACAGGAAGCAGGTCAGGTCCATTCATTTCATAGTTTGTTTTTCTTAGGGTTAAGCATCTGTTTTAGTTGAGAAAAAGGGATTAGGGTTAACAGAAACGGCGCCGCTACTCCTTGTTCACGCGTTCTTCTTCGTTCTCATCTTCTTCGTGCCCGCTTCTGAATTCTCCCTTTGTCCATGGCCACCGGTACCTCAACATTCCTCTTCCCTCCAACGAGGCGCTAGGGCGACAGATTCACGGTACAATTTTCATATTTTATTTCGTTAGGGTTTTTGGTTACTGCATGTTATGATTTTGTGTCCATTTTTGATTCTGACTTCAAATTATTGTGATTATTTGAGGTATTTTGAAAGAAAAAGAGCGTGAAATGTTACCTTTGGAGACGGAGGAGGAAGGTTGGGGATACACGTAGGAGGCCAAGGCGAGGGGAAAGACAGTGAGGCTGTGAGCTTTGCTTGGTATCCTGGTTTGTCTTCTTATTTATGATTTGTTGTTTGATGATGACCTCTACGTGATATTTTTTCTTCTTCTTTTGTTGCCTTTACACGCCTGTGTTGCCTTGGATGCTTTGAATGCTTGACTGTTGCCTTCGAATAATTTTCCTCTCTTCTTCTTTACTGTGCTTCAATTGCTTTTCTTATTGGCCTGTGATGAAGTTCTTCTGAGGCCTTGCTTCCGTTGCCTTGAACATGCTATTGTTGGAACATTTTTGTTTTGATTAGCTTGCCTTCTTCTTCCTTTTGCTTTGCTTCAGTTGCTTGAATTTGGTTGCCTGGATGCCTATGATGATATACTTCTGAGGCCTGATGGGTTTGGACGTTGGATGGATAAATTTGTATTATTTGGTATTCTGGCTTTTGGTTTTGGTTGGATTGCTTCAGGCAGGTGGAAGGTTTGACATGGTTTAAAACTTTTGGTGATGGCTATATTGGTTGTGTTTTGCTGTCTTGAATGCAGGTTGTGTTTACTAGTTAGGCTTTTATGGTTTATCAGTTGAGCTTGTAAACAGGTTGAATAGGTTTTATGGTTTAGGCCATATTGGTTTAAAGTTTTTGGTGATGGCTGGACAGTTTTGTGTAGGTTATGTTGGGCATATGCTGGTTATGCAGGTTATGGAAACAGGGTGAACTGATTTTATGGTTTTTAGGCCATATTGGTTTTACTAGTTTTTATGGTTTAGGCCATATTGGTTGAGGCTTTTCTGGTTTTCTGGTTAGGCTGGACAGTTTAGAGATTTTATGGTTTAGGCCATAGTTTTGGTTGGAGATAGCAGGTTCTGTTTCTTGCTTTGAGACCTTGAGAATTTTTCTTTTGTATTTGTTTGACAGATTATTGTTTTTTTGAAGGCTTGAAAACAAGTTTTTGAACTCTCTCCTTTTGAAGGGGTTTGTTATTGTTATATCAGTTTTTGGCTTCTTGTTTGATGGCTCAGGTTTTGAATATTTTTACTATATTTTTTTTTGATACTCTGCACTCTTACTACTCCATCAGTTTGTCCATATTCTTTTTCATGCTTTCCTTTTCTTATTGGATGCTGCTGCAGTTTTGTTTCTATTCCTTTTTCTGCCTAAGCCAAAACCTGTAAAAACCACACTCTTTCTCTCTTCTCTCTCCTCAGTACAGTTGACATTAAAATGATGTATGTACTTTTAAATTCTGAAAAAGTGAAAGCTGGAAAATGATGAAAAATAGGAATATATTGCTTGCACATTTGGTTTTAAACTGCACATCTCTTTGTCAAATGCATGTACAACATGAGAGCCTTTGTATTTTGACTTCTTCCCATACCTTGGGGTAGTTTACGTTGCATTGGCTTGTGTTGAAAATGTAACTTGACTTGGAATTTGTATATGCTGTTGAACTATGCTTTTGACAATGCAGTTTTGACAAAAAAGAATTTATGCATATTGGTTTTTGAAATAGGCAGTTTATTTTGAAATATGCAATTTTGACAAAAAATGAATTTGTGCATATTTTTAACTTGTGCATTCATTTTTATCAATAAAAATTCATCCCTTTTTGTGAACCGGGAGAAATCCCGTGATTTGCAAAGAGGGTAAAAATTGATTCCAGCCGTTTGCTTTTAATGATGAACGCTTAAATTAATTTTCTGCTTTTAATTATATATTCATATCTGACTTTTCTTTTAATTCTTTTGCAGGTAAAATCAAATAAGTATTAAAGAAGCATTGGATAGAAGATGAAGATTTAGAACTTAGAAAAATTAGGATAATTTTATTTCACTTTAAACATTTGTAAGAATTGTCATTGTAAATACTTTGTTAAATAAGTATAGTATTTAAACAAACAATTGTAACAATTAGAATAAAATGAATAAAACTCCAATATTTTACCAGTTAATTCTCTCCTTCTTTCCAATTATTTATTTCATCATTTATAATTCTTTAAATTATATAATAACTGAAAATCAATTCCAATTATTTAAATTTAGAATGATAAATAATTAAATAAACATCATTGACCAATTAACTTCTCTTCAATCATTTACTTCATTATTTATAATTCTCTAAATTGTAATAACTGAAAATAAAATTTCAACTATTTAAACTTAGAATAATAAATAATTAGATAAACATTGTTGATCAATTAATAAACTCTTTTCAAATATTTATTTTATTATTTATAAATCTTTACATTATATAATAACTGAAAATAAATTCCAATTATTTAAATTTAAGATAATAAATAATTAATAAACATTGTCTGATCAATTAATAAACTTCTTTTCAAATATTTACTTTATTATTTATAAATCTTTAAATTATATAATAACTGAAAATAAATTCCAATTATTTAAATTTAAGATAATAAATAATTAATAAACATTGTTTTAGCATTGATCGATTAATAAATTTAGCGTTCAAAAAATAAACAGCTCTTGACTTGAAAAAGTTATGAATTTTAAATCTGCTTTGAAAATTGATAAAAATAGGTCAAAATCCTTGCAATGTAATGATGCAGATGGGAGATGGTATCTTAGGTCAAAATTTGGGGTACAACAGCTGCCCCTATTTAAGTTTCTTCTATCCGGAGATATGAAGATTAAAATCTTCGTCTCGACGAGACAGAAGGTACTTAAATACATAATACGCAAATTTTTGCCCTAAGATACCGCCATTACGTTTGATATGAATGTAGTGATTGAATTCACAGAGAAAGATATTGTATGAAAACAAGACAATGCTGGAGAAATCAAACACCAACAAAACACAGGGACAAGGATTATACAATACTGGGGAAATAAAACCGTCGACTTCAAGTAATAGACTCTTGACATCGAATAAAATTGAGGGAATACGACCTCTGACCCTAACAAAGAAGGCATCTTGCATAGGCCATAAAACAGATTATTGACCCAAAATAACAGTGAGTTCACAACTCAAGGTCAATGATAGACAAAAAAGTATCAAATTTGCTGGCGACGGATTACCGACTTCTGAAGGTAAAGATTCATAACAAACTTCTCTGCGAGATTTCCGGAGATATACTCATTAATGCTGAAATAATAATATGGTTGCAGATACACAAGCTGCTCAAATAAAGAAGCTGCCACTTGCTGTCTTCCAAAAATACTATGACATACAAGCTGCTCAAATAAAGAAGCTGCCACCTGTTGTCTTCCAAAAAAATACCATGACATACAAGCTGCTCAAATAAAGAAGCTGCCACTTGCTGTCGTCCAGGGATGTCAATAACATACAAGCTGCTCAAATAAAGAAGCCTCCACTTGCTGTCTTCCAAAAATACTATTACATACAAGCTGCTCAAATAAAGAAGCTGCCACTTGCTGTCGTCCAAGGATGTCGATAACATACAAGCTGCTCAAATAAAGAAGCCGCCACCTGCTGTTTCCAGAAAAAAAAATCAATAACGCGCAAGTTGCTCATGAAGAGACCGCCGCTTACCGTTTTCCAAAAAATAATAACGCACAAGTTGCTCATGAAGAGACCGCCGCTTGTCGTTTTCCAACGATGTCTATAACGTACAAGTTGCTCATGAAGAGACCGCCGCTTGTCGTTTTCCAAAAATAATAACGCACAAGTTGCTCATGAAGAGACCGCCGCTTGTCGTTTTCTAACGATGATAACATGCAAGATGCTCGTGAAGAGCTGCCGCTTGCCGTTTTCCAAAAGATAATAACGTACAAGTTGCTCGTGAAGAGCTGCCGCTTGCCGTTTTCCAAAAGATAATAACGTACAAGTTGCTCGTGAAGAGCTGCCGCTTGTCGTTTTTCCAAAAAAAAAAACTCAGAAGGAAATTGCGATGACACTGGCAGAGAATAAAATCTTCTTCAAAGGGAAACATGAATAGATCCTTCCCGAGGAGATCAAATACTTAAATGTGCAAAATAAATGCACCATTCGTCTAGGTCGCGACTTCACTGGGGAAAATCATGAGGTAGCCTATGCAAGAGACAACAACTTCCTCCAGGAATAAACCAGAGAGAAAACAGTCAAACAAAACTCCACCCAATGAGAAAGTAACTTGATCGGGGGATTCATGCTATCCAGAAATGGACAAGGTAGGCTAAATAAAAAAAACATCCACGAAGATTAGCTCAGTTGGGGAATTTAGAAAGGAAGCACATTTTCTGCCTAAGCTAACCTTCTACTTGGAAAGAACATGTACATTGTCTTAATAAACAAAGTATACAACCCCAAAATCAACGGCAAATATGAATATGCATGCGTGATATAAGTGTAAATGAGTAAATGACTGTTATGCTGACAAAACAAACAGACGGAATAACTTGAAGATAATAAGATGTCATAGCATAATAGATACTTGGCCAATCTTGAAAAAGACGGAAAGTAACTGGAACTGGAAACACAAAGCAACGTCGGAGCGTAACACGCCACAAGGTTCAAGTCTTCTGAGGAGAAAAGCAATCAAATCCAATCTTATAATACCAATAGACCACTGGCATGATACAAAGCGTACCACACTTCAGAAATTTCCCAAATAAAGGTAGCCAAAACAACGCTTAACGGGAACAACCGGGGAGTCAACAAACTTAGTACCACGAGAAACGCAAACTTACACAACCAACACCTCATGACGATTTTGAAATAAAACATGTTCATCATGCAAGGATAAATTACTGTATTGTTTTGCATTTCATGGCTTGACCATCCTCGGAACAACTGTTAATATTCCTTTCATTATTCACGACACATTTTTAAAATAAGAATACTTTAAATAACTTTGTTTCAAATATTTTCGCAAAAATTAAAATTTTTCCCACAAAAGGTAAATGCTCAAATTTCATTAATAAGATGGCAGTTCGCTAACAATGTGACTCCAACGGTTTACAAAAGCTTGGGAAATAGTACATGAAAGAAAGGGTTACACAAAAACAATGATCACTATTCTCCCTAACAACTTCGAATTCCAAAATGTGCTCAAATGCCAAGACTGGTCTGACCAAAAGCTTGCCTAAGCCGCTCCTTCGGGTTTTCAACTTAGCAAACTGTCAACTCAAACCTAAGCGAAATACTTCTTGACTGCATCAGCGTTCATGGAGCGCGGGAGCTCTTCACCTTCCATATTTGTGAGAATCAAGGCACCTCCAGAGAAAACTTTCTTAACGACATACGGTCCTTCATAATTCGGAGCCCACTTGCCCCTAGAATCAGGTTGGAAAGATAATATCTTCTTGAGCACAAGGTCACCTTCTCTGAACTCGCGTGGTCGAACCTTCTTATCAAAAGCCTTCTTCATTCTCTGCTGATACAATTGACCGTGACACAATGTTGTCAATCTCTTTTCTTCGATTAAATTCAACTGATCATATCTACTTTGACACCATTCAGCCTCAGAAAGTTTAGCTTCCATCAACACTCTCAGAGACGGAATCTCAACCTCCACGGGGAGTACTGCTTCCATACCATAAACTAGGGAAAATGGGGTTGCGCCCGTTGAAGTTCGAACTGAAGTACGGTATCCATGTAAAGCAAATGGAAGCATTTCATGCCAATCTTTATAAGTTACCACCATCTTCTGGACAATCTTTTTGATGTTCTTGTTAGCAGCTTCAACTGCCCCATTCATCTTCGGTCTGTAAGGAGAAGAATTATGATGTTCAATCTTGAACTCTTCACAAAGCTCTTTCATCATCTTGTTATTCAAATTCGAACCATTATCAGTGATGATCTTGCTCGGGATACCGTAACGACAAATGATCTGATTCTTGATAAATCTGACTACCACCTGTCTGGTTACATTGGCATAAGATGCTGCTTCCACCCATTTAGTAAAATAATCGATCGCTACCAAGATGAAACGATGACCATTTGAAGCTTTGGGTCCAATCATTCTAATCATATCAATGCCCCACATAGAGAAAGGCCAAGGTGAAGAGATAACGTTAAGGAGGGTCGGTGGCACATGTATCTTGTCCGCATAAATCTGGCATTTATGACATTTCTTCACATATTTGCAGCAATCAGATTCCATTGTCATCCAATAGTAACCAGCTCTCAACATCTTTTTAGCCATTGCATGTCCGTTGGCATGAGTGCCAAAGGATCCTTCTTGTACTTCTTGCATCAGCATGTTTGCTTCATGTCCGTCTACACATCTGAGCAAGACCATATCGTAATTCCTCTTATACAAAACTTCTTCATTGAGGAAGAAACTGCTTGCCAATCTTCTCAATGTCTTCCTATCTTTATTGGATGCCCCAGACGGGTACTCTTGAGTTTGAAGAACACGTTTAATGTCATAGAACCACGGTTTGTCATCAGTAACCTCTTCTACTGAGAACACATGAGCAGGTCTATCAAGGCGCATAACCCGGATTGTAGGCACATCGTTCCAACCATTCACATGAAACATTGAAGACAAAGTAGCTAAAGCATCAGCCATTTGGTTTTCATCTCTAGGGATATGATGTAATTCCACCTTGATGAAGAAAGTTAACAATCTTCTAGCATAATCTCTGTAAGGGATCAAACCAGGATGACGAGTCTCCCATTATCCTTTGATTTGATTAATTACCAATGCCGAATCTCCATAAATATCAAGAATCTTAATCCTTAGATCCACTGCTTCTTCGAGACCCATAATACATGCCTCATACTCAGCCATGTTGTTCGTGCAGTCAAACTTCAATCTCGCCGTGAACGGGATATGAGTACCTCGGGGAGTGGCGATGATTTCCCCAATTCCATTTCCATAAGAATTCACAGCTCCGTCAAATATTAAACCCCAATGGGATTCGGGATCAGGTCCTTCTTCAGGTAACGACTCTTCACAATCTTTAGCTTTCAAGTACATAACATCTTTATCTGGGAAATCAAACTTGATGGATTGATAATCGTCAATTGGCTGGTGAGCCAAATGGTCGGCTAAAATACTCCCTTTGATTGCTTTCTGAGTGTGATACTCAATGTCATATTCGGACAACAACATCTGCCAACGGGCTATTCTTCCAGATAAGGCGGGCTTCTCAAAAATATACTTGATCGGATCCATTTTGGAGATCAACCAAGTGGTGTGGTTAATCATATACTGGCGCAGACGGCGAGCAGCCCAAGCTAAAGCACAACAGGTTTTATCAAGCAATGAGTATCGAGACTCACAGTCTGTGAATTTCTTACTCAGATAATATACGGCAAGTTCCTTTCTTCCAGTCTCATCTTGTTGACCAAGCACACAACCCATGGAATCTTCCAATATAGTCAGGTACATAATCAAAGGTTTTCCTTCCACCGGAGGAATCAAAATGGGAGGTTCAAGCAAATATTCTTTGATGCTATCAAATGCTCTTTGACAATCTTCTGTCCACAAACATCCTTGGTTCTTTCTGAGAAGCTTGAAAATCGGCCCACAGGTAGCAGTCATATGAGATATAAATCTAGAAATATAGTTCAGTCTCCCAAGGAATCCTCTTACTTGTTTTTCCGTCTTGGGTGCGGGCATTTCCCGAATAGCTTTGACTTTATCAGGATCTACTTCAATACCTTTCTGACTGACAATGAAACCCAGCAGTCTTCCAGAACGAACACCAAAAGTGCACTTGTTGGGATTCAGACGGAGTTTATACTTTCTCAAACGCTGGAATAACTTCAATAAATGTTCCAAATGATCTTCTTCAGTTTGCAATTTGGCAATCATGTCATCTACATACACTTCTATCTCTTTATGCATCATGTCATGGAACAAAGCAGTCATGGCTCTTTGGTATGTTGCACCAGCATTCCTCAAACCAAACGGCATAACCCGATAACAAAATGTTCCCCACGGTGTAATGAAAGCTGTCTTCTCCATATCTTCTGGTGCCATCCTGATTTGATTGTAACCAGAGAAACCATCCATGAAAGAAAAGACTTTGAACTTTGCGGTACTGTCGACCAATACATCAATGTGTGGTAATGGGAAGTCATCCTTTGGGCTAGCTCTATTCAGATCTCTATAGTCTACACACATTCGAACTTTGCCATCTTTCTTAGCAACAGGCACTATGTTGGCTAACCATTGAGGATAGACCTATGTAACAAGGAAACCTGCATTAATTTGTTTTTGAACTTCTTCTTTGATCTTGTCAGCCATATCGGGACGAGTCCTTCTCAACTTCTGCTTAATCGGCGGACATTCAGGTCTCAACGGTAAACGATGCTCCACAATATTGTTGTCCAAACCTGGTATATCTTGGTAGGACCAAGCAAACACATCAACATACTCTTTGAGAAGCTCCAACATTTTCTCCTTGACCTCTGGGATAAGCAATGCTCCGACCTTAACTTCCTTTTTATCTTCTTCATCACCCAAATTGATCAACTCTATAGGTTCCTCAAACGGCTGAATAATCTTTTCATCATGCTCAAGTAATCGGGAAATTTCATCAGGAATCTCTTCACTATCCTCTTCTTCGGCTCTGAACACAGGGAATTCAAAGTTGGGAGAGGGCATAGGATCATTGTTTTCAATGGTTAAGTCATGGATTAATCTGCACATATGATTATGCTTTATTTTAGAAATCGATTAATATGAATGTTGTACAAATGAGACAAAATATTATTATATTTTCCTATTACTACCAATTAATTTTCATTACTATTTCCCAGAAAAAAGTGAAAAATAAAACAGTAGTGGACAAAATAACATTTTTATTCATGAAGGGAAATACTTGAAACAAAGAGCCCAAACATTTCTCTTTTGCCTTGGGCAGAGCAAAAGGATTTATTTTCAACATAGCCCGACACAAATACTTTTCACCTTGGGCAGAGCGAAAGTTTTTTTTTCAAAAATAAAACAAAACATTACTCAGAAATGTGTATCACAACAGGAACATCAACAGCAATCCAGTTCTGGCAAACCACTCCATGCGTTACAAAATCGGGTAAATCCTCTTCAGAATCGTCTCCTATTATAGCATCAACTTCAGGAGGAGTCGGATGGATAAAACCTGCGCTTCGGAAAACCTCTTGAATCGGACGAGTAACTACTTCTTGCTTGACTCTTGTAGACACGGGATGAAAACCAAGACCTTCTCCAGACTTGTTCTCGGGCAAAGTCAACACTTGGCCCCAACCTTCAGCCGAACCACTTTCAACCACTCGTCGCGCATCCTCAAAAGAAGAAATAGATGTCCCTTGCTTCTTCACTTCATTATTAGCAACAGATAGAGCTTGGAATTGGGTTCCAACATCCTCATCAGCATCAATAAAAGAGAAAGATGACAAATGGCTTACCACCATAGCCTGCTCTCCACCAATCATTACTAGCTTTCCATGCCTTACAAACTTCAATCTCTGATGGAGCGTGGAAGTGACTGCCCCTGCATCATAGATCCATGGACGACCCAATAGGCAACTGTAGGCGGCACGAATATCCATTACTTGAAAAGTGATCTGAAAAGTATGAGGACCAATTACTATAGGAAGATCCACTTCACCAATGACAGTCTTCCTAGAACCATCAAACGCTTTAACAATTACTCCACTAGGTCTCATGGGAGCACCTTGATATGAGAGTCTAGATAATGTAGTTTTGGGCATTACATTTAACGATGAACCTGTATCTACCAACACACTTGATAAGGTATCATTTCCGCAACTTATGGAGATATGTAAAGCCATATTATGGTTCCTTCCCTCCTCCGGAAGCTCTTCATCACTGAAACCAAGATTGTTACACGAAGTAATATTTCCCACAATTCCATCAAATTGGTCAACCGTCACATCATGATCCACGAACGCCTGGTCCAAGACCTTCATCAAAGCTTCTCTATGGGCACCAGAATCTCTCAGTAAAGCAAGCAAAGAAATCTTGGAAGGAGTTTTCAATAGTTGGTCCACAATCTTATATTCACTTCTCTTGATAAGCTTCAGAATCTCATCATCCTCAGGATGTGGGATAGGTTCATTGGATCGGCCTATCTCAACCCTTGGTTCAACATTTCTCGCTGGAATTCCTGCCGGTACGGGCCTCCTGACTTGAACTTCTGGTCTCTTCAAAGGTACTGCTGCAAAGACACGTCCACTTCTCGTAACTCTACTCACATCAGCGATGTTAACAAAAGACGGCCTTGTTGGTATAGGGACTTCTACCCCATTCTCAATCATTGTGGCATTATACTTATACGGTATAGCTTGGTCTGAGTTGTAAGGCACAGGACCAGGTGGATAAATGATCAAAGGAGCAACAGGTGCAGTCTGACTGTCGTAAATGATCTCTACTGATTCAGGCAAATTGAATTGTGGTATTATAACATTCACTTCATCCTCCGGATCTCTGTCATATGTAATAGTGATAACCCTCTGGTCTAATAACTTTTGAATATCCTCCTTCACAATAGGGCAATCAACCTCTCTTGAACAAAATTCACAAACGTCATAATCATGCTGATGCCTAACAAAGGCAAGTCTTCTTAAACTCTGATGTAACCTGATCAACGACTCTCTTATGTGTTCAACTTGAAAAACTCGAAACTTTCCCGGACAACCTTCCACCATATTCACTGATGCTGCCCCATGTCGAGGCAAAGGATTATCTCTAACATTCGGGTTAACATCCTTGAAAGACAAGATACCATTCTTAATCAACCTCTGCACGTCCGCCTTTAGAGCAAAACAATTTTCAAGGTTGTGCCCCGGCGACCCTTGATGATATTCACAAAACTGATCCGCCTTGTACCATGGAGAAGTACTGTTTGGTGCGACAGGAGGAGGTTTCGTCGTTATGAGGTTCTTTCTGATAAGAGTAGGGAACAATTCAGTATAAGTCATAGGAATGGCATCGAATTGCGGTTTTCTAGGTGAACGGTTCTGGTTGTTGAATGGATAAGCCTGTTGTCGAGGTTGCTGCTGAAATGGCTGTTGTTGAGTTGGTGGGGTTTGATGAGCTGGGGTCATCAAAGTTGGGCGGACAGCCGGAGTGACTGCCGCAACGTGTGAGTAACCTCTCCTCGGTCTCCCTGGGAAGATTGCGCTGACATCCTGTTCTTTTCTTTTCGGGAAAACACTTCCCAACTTCTTAGTACTGCTAGACGGACTTCCTTCTTTAACCAAACGCCCTTCACGGATCCCTTCCTCCAACCGCATGCCCATGCTTACCATTTCGGTGAAGTCACTGGGTGCGCTGGCAATCATTCTTTCATAGTAAAAGGAACCTAAAGTCTTCAAGAATATCTTCGTCATCTCTTTCTCCTCAAGAGGAGGATAGATTTGAGCAGCAATTTCATGCCACCTCTGGGCGTATTCCTTAAAAGATTCTCTGTCTATTTGGGACATCGCCCGGAGTTGATCCCTGTCCGGCGCCATGTCAACGTTGTACTTATACTGGTGAACAAAAGCTTCGCTAAGATCGTTGAAGTTGCGGATCCGAATACTGTCTAAACCCATATACCACTTTAGAGCAGCACCCGTCAAACTGTCTTGAAAATAGTGAATCAACAAGTCATGATCATCGGAATACGTAGACATCTTTCTCACGTACATAGTCAAGTGACTTCGAGGACACGAATCACCCTTATATCTTTCAAAGTCTGGCACTTTGAATTTTGCTGGAACCTTGACATTCGGAACTAAACAAAGGTCATGCGTGTTCTTCCCAAACAAATCCTTCCCCTTTAACGCTCTGAGCTCCCTCTGCATTTCTTGGAATTGGTCCTGAAATTCTTCCATTTTATCAAAAAGACCCAAACTTTCAGCAGGCTCGGCAGGATAAGTAGGTTCATTCAAGTATGGCACGGAGTGAACCACAGGAGCGACAGTTGTCATCACCGTTTGCGGGAAAGGTGTCATAGACGGGATTACCGACGGAATGGCAGTTGTCTCTGGTTGAGGAAGAGACAAAGCAGGTTGAAACAAAGGTTGTACGGCAGGCTGATACCCCTCTGGCACAAAGTTATAAGGCATTCCCCACGGAAAACCTTTTGGCATCTAATGTTGAAGCGAAGAGTTGATTTGAGTCACAGATGTTGGAACGGTGACAATCTCGGAAACCACAGTAGTTGAAGTCTGAATATCAGCAGCTGTAGTCGATGGCTGATTCTGAGCAGCCATCAAACTTTCCACTAACGCAGTTAACTTTTCCATACCGACACGAAGGGTAGCGACCTCCTCACGAAGCTCGTGGTTTTCCTGTTCCAGATCTTCCATTTTCCTCTGACGATTGGCTCGAGTGTCGTATCGATGAGACAACTTGACAATCTATCGGAGTGGAAAAAGAAACAAGGATAAGACTCTAGAAAACATGTGAAGTGGAATGTTGGATGATGCATGATATGTGATGCAAATGATGATTCATTTTAATAGTTTTTCAAGAAATTTCAATAATTTTGCACACATCAATGGTAAAGGAATTTGGAACAACAAAAACTCATCCATTAATCAAAAGCGGTAAATTACACCTTACAACTTTGGAACAACAAAACAATAAATTACACTTTGAGATAACAACCCAATAATAAAAGCAGTAAACTACAACTTTGGAACATGAAGCCCATAATAAAAGCAGTAAATTACAACTTCGGAACATGAAGCCCTTTTACAGAGTTTTACAAAATGACATCAATAAAATAAAACTAAAAGCTAAAGATCACTCAGAATCATCAGATGAAGGACCAAATGCCAACTGTAACCGGAGCTCCTTGATCTTCTCTTCATAAAAGTCTTCCATCTCTTTCTTCTCAGCTACCAGTCGATCAATGATTTCCTTTTGTGGATTAGGAACAAGAGCAACGCTTACCGAACCTTCCTTCTTTCTCTTCCTTTCACTAGCATACTTCTTCAGTAAAGCATCCTTTTGACGAAGCTTCTCATCATGATCAATGAACCAGCCGTATTGAATAAACAGCAACTCCTCCTTTTCCCTTAGTTGTCGAGCCAGGACCTGATTCTCATATTCAGACATATTATACTTTTCTTTCCAAGCATCTCTCTCGGACTTCATCCTAGCCAGATTTCCTTGGTATTCTCCCATATTCTCGATAGGGATATCAACAGATGATGATGCAACGGTAGGGAATAAAGGTTTCTCAGGTTTATATGGCATCTTGAGAGCATAAGCCCTAGCACGGACCCATTGTAGATAAGGCTCCAACGAAACGGCACCCCTATGTCCTAACATATCTCTCCCTTTCCTATGGATGTGGCGCCAAGCTCCTTCGATCTCCCTCTTAGCTGCCTGATGATCTTGTCCCTCTTGTAGAAAGAAACCACTCACATGGATGTTGTTTGGCTTGTCCCTCATCGGATATCCAAATTGACGGCGCACAAGAACAGGGTTATAGTTAATTCCACCTTTCGTACCAAGAAGAGGCACGTTAGGAAAAGCACCACAGCTATCGATGATCTTCACGTCATAGTAAACTCGATTATACCAATCAATGTCGAAATGAGTGAGAGCCATAATTTTTGGCGCCCATCGCGGCTCCTTCTCAAGATCCCAGAAAACATCAGACCTAGGTAAATGAGAAACATACCACTGATACAACAACGGTGCACAACAAATAATCATTCCTCCTTGATAAGAGTTTCGAAGATGGATGGAGTAGTAGGTATCTCCGAGCAGCGTAGGGACCGGATTTCCAATCAAGAAAATTCTGATGGCGTTGATATCTACAAACTTATCAACGTTAGGGAACAAGAATAGACCATAAGTGAGTAAAGCAAAGACGTCTTCAAAGGCAATAGTATCTTTTATCTCAGCGAAATGACGAGCTTTCCTCAACAGAAACTGCGCAGACAAGCCTCGAATTCCCCCTTTTGTAGTCATGTTCTCCTCTATCTCTGACTTCTTTAAGTGGGTGATGGTCGCTATCTCGTGAGCTTTGGGTTCCTCTTCTAACCCAGAAAAAGGAACACAGTCGGTGATCGGCAAACCAAGTATGTAGGAGTACTCTTCTAAGGTGGGCATCAACTGGTAATCTGGAAAGGTGAAACATCGATACAAAGGATCGTAGAATTGGACCAACGTACCAAGGATGCCTTCCTTCATCTTGCGCTTCATGAGAGGTATAATGGACCCATACTTTTTCTGAAAATCCGTCGGGTTCTTGATCTTAGGAATTAAACTCTTCAGTTCTTCAATCTCGGGCTCCTTAAAACTAAAACTTCGAGTGTTTCTCCTTCCAAATTCCATAATAATAGTACCTGAGATGTCTGCAAAAATCATTCCTAAGTTCCTTGAAAAAACAAGTTTTTTTACAAAAATGTTGATGAATGCATGAATGAATGATAATGCAACAGTTACACACAAGTTCACAAACATGGGGTTCAAAGGTTCAACGTTTCAGCATGGAGTCGAAGGTAAAGCCCACCCCAAGGTATGTACTAATGGTTCAATCACACCTGTAAGACAAGGTTCTAAAAGTTCCCAGAGTCTACATTCCTCCTTCGGATATTACCAACGTCTTGATTACTCAATAATTAGCAATATTCTCAAGAGAGACTCATCCGAGCGTAGCATCGCGTAACAACTACTTCCGAATTACTCCGTTATAGTCTCCGCACTACACCTAAAAGGCCAAGATGGGTTAGGGTTCTACGGTTCTCAATTTCTCTGGCTCCTAGGTCGAAAATAATAATGTCTTCCCGATTACTCGGTAAACAAATATTAAGTTCAAGAGGGCCTTCCATCGAGTGGGGGATCTCATGCCTCCTTCTTCGGGATTACTCCCTCAAAGTTAACATGACTGTACCGCCCGTCCTATTCCTTAAGTGTAACTTAATCCGGGTATAGGATTCGTCCTTTGCAAAAAAAAACCCAAACAACCCCAATTTAAACACATAATCAAACAAATCAAATAAAAATAAAACAGATAAAACAAACTAGGCTTAACCCACTTAGGGATGGACCAGCAAGAGGTCAATCTTTCCCCAGCAGAGTCGCCAATTCTGTAGCGATAAAAACTGTAGCGGGGTAAATCAGAGATCGAACTATTAATTAATTCGTCTCACAAAAGCAAGAGTCGCCACCGCGCTTTATTATTTCCAAGGGAAAAGGGGAAAGAGCGAAATAAAACCCTAAATATGCAATGTAAATAATACTTTTAAAAGTAATAAAAATACAAAGCGTTTTTGAAAAGAGATCTATGGTTCGGGGGTTGGTTATACAGTGGGAAGGTATTAGCACCCAATGTATCTATAGTACTCTATAGGAACCTTTTGAAATATCTGTTTATTAAAATGTTTGTTTGATTAAAAATAAATTGTTTTGGCTGAAAAGGGGTACGGACGGGTTTTTTTGAAGGTACGACGACCTAATGTCGAAGTTTTTGCTTAAAAGGTATGAGTTTTGAAAAGATCGAATATTTGAGGAAAAAATTGTCTTAAGTTTTAATGAGATGAAGATATTCGCGTGATTAGACTTGAGGACATGAAGTCAACAAATTTAATCATTTTTTCCCTTGGATTTAGACGTAAACAGAATAAACAAGTAAAGATGAAATAATTAAACAGAAAATTAGATAGATAAATGATATACAACCGTAACAATGATTAAATAATAGATTAAATGATGTGAACATGCATTTTTTTATATTTTTGTTTAATATTAATTAAAGCGAGGGAATTAATTAAAGGAAATAAAATATTTTAATTTTTTTTTATGTTTTTATGTCTTTTTTAATATTAATAAAAGTATTATTTAAGAATTATTAAATAATTAAACTAAATTAAAGCTTAAAAGTTATTAATTAAATCTAATTAAAAAAAGAAAACTACAATTACTAAATTAATCCAAAACTTAAACTATTAAAAATTGGGTAAGATATTAAAATTTGTCTAATTAAATTTCACCTCTTATTTAATTAAATTACTAATTAACTAAAATAATAAGATTCTAAAAAAAAGAAAACTAAAAGAGGATAAATGAAGAAGGGGTATTAAAATTAAAGGGGGTGGATAGGTGAACCATGCATGGGCTAAAGGATTTTAAGGGCTCAACACAGAAATTAGATGGGGGTGTTATAAGAAAATCGTTGGGCTTTGACAGGAAGCAGGTCAAGTCCATTCATTTCATAGTTTGTTTTTCTTAGGGTTAAGCATCTGTTTTAGTTGAGAAAAAGGGATTAGGGTTAACAGCAACGACGCCGCTACTCCTCGTTCACGCGTTCTTCTTCGTTCTCATCTTCTTCGTGCCCGCTTCTGAATTCTCCCTTTGTCCATGGCCACCGGTACCTCAACATTCCTCTTCCCTCCAACGAGGCGCTAGGGTGACAGATTCACGGTAAAATTTTCATCTTTTATTTCGTTAGGGTTTTTGGTTACTGCATGTTATGATTTTGTGTCCATTTTTGATTCTGACTTCAAATTATTGTGATTATTTGAGGTATTTTGAAAGAAAAAGAGCGTGAAATGTTACCTTTGGAGACGGAGGAGGAAGGTTGTGGATACGTGTAGGAGGCCAAGGCGAGGGGGAAGACAGTTAGGCTGTGAGCTTTGCTTGGTATCCTGGTTTGTCTTCTTATTTCTGATTTGTGGTTTGATGATGACCTCTACGTGATATTTTTTCTTCTTCTTCTGTTGCCTTTACACGCCTGTGTTGCCTTGGATGCTTTGAATGCTTGACTGTTGCCTTCGAATAATTTTCCTCTCTTCTTCTTTACTGTGCTTCAGTTGCTTTTCTTATTGGCCTGTGATGAAGTTCTTCTGAGGCCTTGCTTCCGTTGCCTTGAACATGCTATTGTTGGAACATTTTTGTTTTGATTAGCTTGCCTTCTTCTTCCTTTTGCTTTGCTTCAGTTGCTTGAATTTGGTTGCCTGGATGCCTATGATGATATACTTCTGAGGCCTGATGGGTTTGGACGTTGGATGGATAAATTTGTATTATTTGGTATTCTGGCTTTTGGTTTTGGTTGGATTGCTTCAGGCAGGTGGAAGGTTTGACATGGTTTAAAACTTTTGGTGATGGCTATATTGGTTGTGTTTTGCTGTCTTGAATGCAGGTTGTGTTTACTAGTTAGGCTTTTATGGTTTATCAGTTGAGCTTGTAAACAGGTTGAATAGGTTTTATGGTTTAGGCCATATTGGTTTAAAGTTTTTGGTGATGGCTGGACAGTTTTGTGTAGGTTATGTTGGGCATATGCTGGTTATGCAGGTTATGGAAACAGGGTGAACTGATTTTATGGTTTTTAGGCCATATTGGTTTTACTAGTTTTTATGGTTTAGGCCATATTGGTTGAGGCTTTTCTGGTTTTCTGGTTATGCTGGACAATTTAGAGATTTTATGGTTTAGGCCATAGTTTTGGTTGGAGATAGCAGGTTCTGTTTCTTGCTTTGAGACCTTGAGAATTTTTCTTTTGTATTTGTTTGACAGATTTTTGTTTTTTTGAAGGCTTGAAAATAGGTTTTTGAACTCTCTCCTTTTGAAGGGGTTTGTTGTTGTTATATCAGTTTTTGGCTTCTTGTTTGATGGCTCAGGTTTTGAATATTTTTACTATATTTTTTTTTGATACTCTGCACTCTTACTGCTCCATCAGTTTGTCCATATTCTTTTTCATGCTTTCCTTTTCTTATTGGATGCTGCTGCAGTTTTGTTTCTATTCCTTTTTCTGCCTAAGCCAAAACCTGTAAAAACCACACTCTTTCTCTCTTCTCTCTCCTCAGTACAGTTGACATTAAAATGATGTATGTACTTTTAAATTCTGAAAAAGTGAAAGCTGGAAAATGATGAAAAATAGGAATATATTGCTTGCACATTTGGTTTTAAACTGCACATCTCTTTGTCAAATGCATGTACAGCATGGGAGCCTTTGTATTTTGACTTCTTCCCATACCTTGGGGTAGTTTACGTTGCATTGGCTTGTGTTGAAAATGTAACTTGACTTGGAATTTGTATATGCTGTTGAACTATGCTTTTGACAATGCAGTTTTGACAAAAAAGAATTTATGCATATTGGTTTTTGAAATAGGCAGTTTATTTTGAAATATGCAATTTTGACAAAAAATGAATTTGTGCATATTTTTAACTTGTGCATTCATTTTTATCAATAAAAATTTATCCCTTTTTGTGAACCGGGAGAAATCCCGTGATTTGCAAAGAGGGTAAAAACTGATTCCAGCCGTTTGCTTTTAATGATGAACGCTTAAATTAATTTTCTGCTTTTAATTATATATTCATTTCTGACTTTTCTTTTAATTCTTTTGCAGGTAAAATCAAATGAGTATTAAAGAAGCATTGGATAGAAGATGAAGATTTAGAACTTAGAAAAATTAGGATAATTTTATTTCACTTTAAACATTTGTAAGAATTGTCATTGTAAATACTTTGTTAAATAAGTATAGTATTTAAACAAACAATTGTAACAATTAGAATAAAATGAATAAAACTCTAATATTTTACCAGTTAATTCTCTCCTTCTTTCCAATTATTTATTTCATCATTTATAATTCTTTAAATTATATAATAACTGAAAATCAATTCCAATTATTTAAATTTAGAATGATAAATAATTAAATAAACATCATTGACCAATTAACTTCTCTTCAATCATTTACTTCATTATTTATAATTCTCTAAATTGTAATAACTGAAAATAAAATTTCAACTATTTAAACTTAGAATAATAAATAATTAGATAAACATTGTTGATCAATTAATAAACTCTCAAATATTTATTTTATTATTTATAAATCTTTACATTATATAATAACTGAAAATAAATTCCAATTATTTAAATTTAAGATAATAAATAATTAATAAACATTGTCTGATCAATTAATAAACTTCTTTTCAAATATTTACTTTATTATTTATAAATCTTTAAATTATATAATAACTGAAAATAAATTCCAATTATTTAAATTTAAGATAATAAATAATTAATAAACATTGTTTTAGCATTGATCGATTAATAAATTTAGCGTTCAAAAAATAAACAGCTCTTGACTTGAAAAAGTTATGAATTTTAAATCTGCTTTGAAAATTGATAAAAATAGGTCAAAACCCTTGCAATGTAATGATGCAGATGGGAGATGGTATCTTAGGTCAAAATTTAGGGTACAACACCAGGACCAAGCCCAGCCCACCACACTTCATCTTCAACCTTCGTTCTTCAAAATTTCGCGCGCCTATGTACAAATATGAACAACCTGCATACGAGCTCTATTGCAAAAACACATAACATCAAAGTTGTAGGGTTTTCCAAGACGAATTCAACCATATAAAAAACTTGTCCTAACTCTCAAAGACCAGAGAGAATTTATTTGGTCCTAAATCTTAACCTATTTTTTTCAGGATGTTCATGGACCAAATTCTCTTAGCATGCTTAATTAAAATGAAAACTGAGCATATGTACAGCTTCATGTCTATGAATACGACATTTCTTATTCACAAACCTAAGTCTAAATGTTCCTAAATAGAGAGATAGGAAGTTGATAAAAACCTATTTCAGTTGACTTCGTGTATGGCAATGTGGAGCTTTTCAACAAGGCCTGAGACGTTTGGGAGCTTGTTTGAACTTCCCCTGACCTTCTCCAATTCCTAGCTTGCCTTGAAGGTGCTTGAACAAGCCTACAAAACTCAACCTACACAAGCTGACATTGAAAATGGAAAGCCCTGTAAATGAAGTTACAATTAGTGTTTAAGGGTTGGGATAGTTTGGATGGGTTATGTGGAAGATGTTTAAACCAATTTGGGACAAAACGCACAAGCAATTTGTGTTGTGGAACTCAAACTGCAGGGAGTGCCCTGTTTTGCCAAATGAAGATGATTTTGTGCTATGGGAGGTTTGAGGGCTCAAAGGGTCGTGCTTTTGGCTCAAGGAGATGCGAGAAATTTGTCTCAAAAGCTTGCCCAAGTTGGTTTTTGCTGAGGTTAAAGTTGTAGTGTATTGGACAAATTTCTTGGTTATGAAGCAAAGTATGAGAAGTGATGTGAAACAGGCCTGTACAGGCTATCCATTAGCTTGCACAATTTTCCCTTGGCCCCTCCAATTTGTGGATTTGATTTGCTGCATCAGATATGGCTCAATGCTCAAGGATTTGGTTTTGACATAAAGCACATTTTGGCAAAAATGGTAATGTACCTTTTACCATTTAGGGATTAATCTTGTTGCAATGCTCTAATGACCAAAACAATGCCTTAGACCAATGGATTTGCATTTAATTATTGAGTATGTTATGGTTTTGAGGCCTGTAATCTAGTGCAAAGCAAGCTTATTTGAATTTGTAACTTGTACCACTATGAACATGCCATGGATGAAAAGTGAGTTTTTGCCAACTTCAAGCCTTCGATTCTCCCTAACCATAAATGAGTTTGGAGAGTTCTTGGACATTTTGGAAAGCTTGCAACATGATCTACATTGAATCTTTGAAATTAAATTTGATATTCCAAGTGGAACTATGTGAAAAATGGCCAAGAAGATAGGTCAAAATCCTGCCTAAATTAGGGCAAAATTTCACTAAGTTAAACGTTTCATGGACCCTTGTTCCAAAAATCATAACTTGAGACCCAAGCCTCTTTTGTGAAAACTTTGTGATCAAAGTTGTATACTTTGTGGAGTACTACAACTTTCATGTTGGAATTTTTGTTTGAATCCAATTGCATCATGGTGAAAATGTTGGGCAAAGTTAAGAAAAATTAAGAAAATTTCATAACTTAGAAAAATTCTAAGTTATGAAAATTTTCAACTTTAAACCCTAATTTGCAAAAATGGGTTTCTTGATGAACAAGTTTCCTGTTTTGACACATCTTGATGAAAAATGACCCTTGGCACTTGATTTTGACCAAAAAGTCAAAGTTTGATTTTTCAGTGTACAGTCAAAATTTGATCAGTTGACTGAAAAATTCATCTGTCAATCCAATGCAATTAAGATCTTTTGAACCTTGTGAATAGGTCAAGATGATTCCATTGAGTCCTTGAATCCATGATTGAACCCAATTTTCCATTGTCTAGGTCAAAAATCAGAAATTACCCTTGTGCAGTCAAAATGCTAAAAATGACCATTTTGCCCTTTTGGTGATCTGATCAAATTTCTTGTGGAGTTGTGGTCCAAACTTGATCAAATGGTTCATATGAGTTTATAAAGTTGATGTGGGTCAAAATTTATGAGGTTTGACTGTAAATTGGCCACAGTTGACTTTTTCCCCAATACAGCTGATTTCTAGGTCAACTGTCCAATTGATTGGGCAAAAATTTGATTCAAGGCTTGAAACTTGGTAGAGGTAATCTTGTAAGTACAAAATGAAGTATGAAAGCCACTTTGAGTATTAGAAGTCCAAAAATCCTTGTGCAAACTCAAACCCTAGTTTAGGTCAATAGTGCAAGGAGATGTCTTGAGTAGAGCAAACCCTAGCTTGATCTTGAGTTCAAAGAGCATTGTGATGAGAAATGTTGATAAAATGAGAGGGTACATTTTGGGGTACAACAGTTGCCCCTGTTCAATCTTCTTGAACCTGAAGAGTTAGATTGGCGAGTTTGCCTTTCGTGACTCGAAGGTAAAAGATGATTGGACACTAGAGTGCCCGTAAATTTGCACTCGTCAAAATGTAACTGAGGGAATGGGCTTAAAGACGCCATTTGGAGAGGGTAGAATCTTGCTGGGGATGGGCTTAAAAGATGCCATCCAAGATTTGTTTGTTGAAAATCAAGAGAATGATTATCAGAATGGTATCCGTATTTGGAACGTATCTGAGTTGTATCCGGAGATTGGATTCGTATGAGCAAAAGAATGGCGTCCATGTCTGGAGCATATCCGAGATGTACCTGTATTTGATTCTTTAATGAATATTAGAATGACTGCCGTGTCTGGAGTATATCTGTATTGTATCCAAAATGTTTGAACATTTGCTAAAGATATCTTTTAATCTTATCCTGAAAAGGGTAAAATGTTAGCTAAAACAAAAAGTTATGTTGCATGACATGTATGATGCAATAAAAATGTGTTCTATCAATGTTTATAATTTATGGATGTAATGGATACGCATGTAAGCTGATTAGCCATCTTGCTGAGGAGAATAAATCCTTGATAGCTGGAGATGATGAAATCCTTGACTGCTGCCGAGGAAAATAAACCCTTGATTGCTGATGGGGGATTCAAAACCTTTGATCGTTGATAATGAGAAATCCTGGGACCACTGTCGGGGATTGAAAATCCTTGGTGACTTGTGGGGATTAACAAGAGCTTTGACAACTTCTGCGGGGATATGAGAATCCTTCATGACTTTCTTGGGGAATAAGGAAAACTCTAAAGACCTCCATTGGGGAATCAAAACTTGGTAGGCTTCAACCGGAGGAACGAGATCGAGAATCTTCGATCTGCAGGGAAATAATTCTGTGGGGAGAATGCTTATCCTGTTGGAGATTTTTCAAAAGCTTGGGTTGTATGCCAATCTACTGAGGAAGCAAGAATGAGAATCTTCATTCAGGCGTTTGGGTCAGGAGGTTGGGTGTATGCCAATCTTCTGGAGTTTTAAGAATGAGAGTCTTCATTCTGTTAAGGGTATCAGGAGGTTGGGAGTATGCCAATCTTCTGGAGTTTTAAGAATGAGAATCTTCATTCTGTTAAGGGTATCAGGAGGTTGGGAGTATGCCAATCTTCTGGAGTTTTAAGAATGAGAATCTTCATTCTGTTAAGGGTATCAGGAGGTTGGGCGTATGCCAATCTTATGGAGTTTTAATAATGAGAATCTTCATTCTGTTAAGGGTATCAGGAGGTTGGGAGTATGCCAATCTTCTGGAGTTTTTATCCTTGGTTGGGGATAGAACAAAAGTTAACTATTATCTAGTTGATTTCCAGGTTTTAAGATAACTTGCTGGAGGATTTGGAGAAACCAGATGATCTTCACTGTGGTTTAGAGGTTGAAGTTTTGGACTCCGTTGGGGAAGAAAGTTTCATCTTCACTGGGGATTGATAGTTCAAAGTCTTCTGGCTCCGCTGGGGATCGGGAGCTTTAGAAACTTGGCTCTGATGGGAATTTTGAAACTTAACTCCACTGGGAATATGTATTTCAATGTTTTAGCTCTGTTGAGGATCTGAATGACACACTGCAGGGGATTTCTTCTGGAATAGCCTAAAGACGTTTTCCTATACTTTCAACCTATCAGTAATTATCCTTTCTCATTTCGTTTTATTTGTAAGCAGTGATTATATTCAAATGCATATGCTCATTTAATAAATCATTGGACATTTTCAAATAAAAACACAAGTGTAAAAAGAAATAAAAGGCAAACAAATTCCCGCACTTTGAAGTATCTTTGTAGTTACTTTGTGTAAGTATTTTGTACAAAGGAGACGTACATCCTAGTAAGAGAATGTTGTCATAAAAAATGAGAAAAATTTATACAAAGAAAGATGGCTATGTGTAACAATTCCATGGGGTTCCCATTCTACTATAGCCTTCTTAACTCTGAGTATCTTGTCCATTCGTTGCCTTGTTCGACGATGATTAGGTTGATCAGAAGCCTAGAGCTTGTCTGTGAAGAGATTGTCCTTAAAGTGATCCGACGAGACATAGTCATACGCTTTAATTCCCTAAATTTTTCATGGACCTCCCTTTCGGGTTTTCGATCCACCGGGAAACCCTTTTTTTCCCAAGTCGCCCTTTCGGGTTTTCAACTTGCCGGGTGTACATATTTTTATTTATCCCTAATTTTTGCCTGAACTGCCCTTTCGGGTTTTCGATTCACCAGGATGCCCATTTTTTCCCAAGTCGCCCTTTCTGGTTTTCAACTTGTCGGGTCATTTATGCGTAGTATCTTTTGACTATGTCTGCATTCACAGGATGCACCAGGTCGTTGCCGTCCATGGTGGTTAGAATCATAGCCCCACCAGAAAAGATGTTTTTGATCACAAATGGTCCTTCGTAAGTAGGAGTCCATTTTCCCCTGGGATCACTTTGCGGCAAGATGATCCGCTTGATTACAAGATCTCCGACTTGATATACCTGACATCTGACTTTCTTGTTGAAAGCCTTGATCATTCGTTTTTGATACGTCTGACCATGACAAACAGCAGTAAGTCGCTTCTCGTTGATCAAATTAAGTTGATCAAGCTGGGTATGAACCCAATCGTCTTCACTTAAACCAACATCCTTCATAATCCTTAAAGAAGGAATCTGAACCTCCATAGGTAAAACAACTTCCATGCCATATACCAAATAAAAGGGGGTTGCCCCGGTTGAAGTACGCGCCGTGGTCCTTCGTAAGTAGGAGTCCATTTTCCCCTGGGATCACTTTGCGACAAGATTATCCGCTTGATTACAAGATCTCCGACTTGATATACGTGACGTATGACTTTCTTGTTGAAAGCCTTGATCATCCGTTTTTGATACGTCTGACCATGACAAACAGCAGTAAGTCGCTTCTCGTCGATCAAATTAACTTGATCAAGCTGGGTCTGAACCCAATCGTCTTCACTTAGACCAACATTCTTCATAATCCTTAAAGAAGGAATCTGAACCTCCATAGGTAAAACAGCTTCCATGCCATATAACAAAGAAAATGGGGTTGCCCCGGTTGAAGTACGCGCCGTGGTACGATATCCGTGTAGAGCAAACGGTAACATCTCATGCCAGTCCTTGTGGGTGATTGTCATCTTTTGAATGATCTTCTTGATATTTTTGTTCGCAGCTTCACCCGCACCGTTCATCTTTGGCCGGTAGGGAGATGAATTGTGATGTTGAATCTTGAACTGCTCGCACAGAGCGGTGATCACAGTGTTATTCAGATTTGTACCGTTGTTTGTGATAATTATATCGGGGATACCATACCGGCATATGAGGTTCTGCTTGATGAAGTGGGCAACCACATTCTTTGTAACGGAGGCAAAGGAAGCTGATTCGACCCATTTAGTAAAGTAATCAATAGCCACCAGGATGAAGCGATGTCCATTGGATGCCGTAGGCTTGATTTCTCCAATCATGTCGATTCCCCACATTGCGAATGGCCAAGGAGCTATTAGAACATTGAGAGGGACCGAAGGAATATGGACCTTGTCAGCATAGACTTGGCATTTGTGACAAGTACGGGAATATTGATGACAGTCAGCTTCCATGGTAGACCAGTAGTAGCCTACCCTTAGAATCTTCTTAGCCATCGTATGTCCGCTCAAATGGGTGACAAATGTGCCACTATGCAGTTCAGTCATGATCTGCTCAGCTTCAACCTCGTCCACACAACGAAGCAGAACACAATCATAGCTGCGCTTGTATAGGATACCATTTCTTAGGAAGAATTTGGCAGCAAATCTCCTTAAGAACTTCTTGTCGTTGACTGAAGCTCCTTCAGGGTATTCTCGAGTCTTGAGATACCTTTTGATTTCATGAAACCAAGGTTGTTCCACTACTTCTTCGGTATTAATCTCATGACAGTGTGCAGGTTCGTCCATCTGCTCGATGGTGATTTGGGGAGCCTCATTATCCCAGTTGAGTTTAAACATGGAAGACATTGTAGCTAGAGCATCCACTAACTGATTTTCTTCTCGTGGGAAGTGCTCGAAGGTAATCTGCTCGAAATGAGGTAACAATGTCAGGACATGTTCTTTGTATGGGATAAGATTAGGATGTTTAGTGTCCCACTCTCCCTTGATTTGACTGATGACCAAAGCTGAGTCCCCAAATACAACCAAAGATTTGATTCCTAGGTCAATCGCAGCCTTGAGACCAAAGATGCAAGCTTCATACTCGGCCATGTTGTTGGTGCAGCTGAAGCAGAGTCTAGTAGTGAAAGGTGTATGGCAACCTTCTGGAGAAATAAGTACCGCGCCGATACCGTTGCCAAGTGCATTTGAAGCACCATCAAAGTACAGGGTCCATCGGGATCCTTGTTCAGGTCCTTCATACGGTCTGTTACCCTCAATGTTGTCCAATGTCATAATGTCCTCAGGGAAGTCGAACCTCATAGATTGGTAATCTTCGACAGCTTGATGAGCTAGATGGTCAGCTAGTACACTCCCCTTTATAGCTTTTTGGGTTGTATAATGGATGTCATACTCAGTCAGGATCATCTGCCATCTAGCAATTCTTCAGGACAAAGCAGGCTTCTCGAAGATGTACTTGATCAGATCCATCTTAGAAATCAACAAAGTGGTATGTGTCAACATATACTATCTTAGCCGGCGAGCAGCCCATACCAAAGCGCAACAAGTTTTCTCGAGCAGTGAGTAGCGAGTCTCACAGTCGGTAAAATTTTTGCTAAGGTAATAAATGGCATGCTCTTTTCGACCAGACTCGTCATGTTGGCCTAGTACGCACCCCATTGAGTTATCCAAAACAGTCAGATACATGATTAAAGGCCTTCCTTCGACGGGTGGCATCAAGATAGGAGGTTCTAGCAAATATTCCTTGATTTTATCGAAAGCAACTTGACAGTCGTCATTCCATTCAACCACCTGATCTTTCTTCAACAGCTTGAAGATTGGTTCACAGGTAGAAGTTAGATGATAAATGAACCTTGCAATGTAGTTTAGGCGTCCCAAGAAACCTCTGACCTCCTTTTCGGTGTGGGGGGCAGGCATTTCTCGTATAGCTTTGACTTTAGCAGGATCAACCTCAATGCCTTTGTTGCTGACGATGAATCCCAAGAGTTTACCAGACCTGACTCCGAAAGTGCACTTGCTAGGGTTTAGTCTGAGCTTGTATTCTTTTAACCTGACAAACATCTTTTGCAGATGGTCTAGGTGTTCTTCTTCTGTTTGTGAACGGGCTATCATGTCGTCTACGTAGACTTCGATCTCATGATGTATCATATCATGAAACAAAGCTACCATGGCTCGTTGATAGATTGCCCCGGCATTCTTCAGTCCGAATGGCATCACTTTATAGCAGAAGGTACCCCACTATGTAACAAAAGTAGTCTTCTCCATGTCTTCGGGGGCCATTTTGATCTGGTTGTACCCCGAGAATCCATCCATGAAGGAAAACACTTTATGTTGAGCTGTATTGTCGACCAAAATGTCAATGTGTGGTAGTGGAAAATCATCTTTAGGGGTAGCCCTATTCAAGTCTCTGTAGTCCACACACATTTTGACTTTTCCGTCCTTCTTAGGCACGGGCACAATGTTAGAAACCCATTGTGAATAGGAAGTAACATCCAGAAAGCCAGCATTGAACTGCTTCATCACTCCAGCTTTGATCTTTTCGGACATGTCGGGCCTCATTCGGCGGACTTTCTGTTAGATTGGTGGACAGTCTTTTCTTGTAGGGAGCTGGTGAACCACAATATCCGTATCTAGTCCAGGCATATCTTCATAGGACCAGGCAAAGATCTCAACAAACTCATTCAATAGTTGAACTAAGCGCTTATTGACACTTGGCTCCAGGTTGGCACCCACTTTAACCTCTTTTCTGTCTTCGACATGATTGACCAGATCTTCAGAGTTGCTGAAGGCCATAGCAGAATTGTTACCCATGGAATCTGGAATGGATGGGTACCTGCATTTTATGAGTGTGGGTGTGTGTAAGGGATAGCCAACTTTAAACAAAATAAAATGTAAAAAGAAAGAAAATGAACACAAAAGTTTATATATGAAAACGTCCATGATTCATTAAAAATGGCATATGAAAATGAAGAATCAAAACCCTTACAAATGGACCTATATGCCCCGGGTAAGGCATAAGGCGGAAAGAGTGTACGAATTGTTTAATAATTATTACAGACCAAATTGGAAATGTTCAAAAGATAAATTACTGATTGATGAAAGTAATGGGAATGAAGTCTTTCACCTCCCAGTTGTTTAGTCCCCCTTCAATGGTTGGAAAGATCCAATATTCAAAATTTCTTTCTTCATCATCATCTTCTAAAGCATGAACTCCAGGATGAGTGATCTCTAAGGGTGGTCTTCCAGCCCGGGAGCGACGCACAGCCTTCTGGCTAGCAGAAGTGAAACCCAATCCTAACTTGTCTGTCTTGTGAGGAAAATCTGGCAGTCGACCCCATATTGTGCTTCCTCCTTCCTTGACTACAACCTCTGCATCTTTAAGGGATGACATCCGGGACATAAGTTTGGTAATGATGGGCACATCAGTCATTGTCTTGGCCGTTGCAACTTCAGGAGAAACCTCTTCAAAGTGTTGGAAAGGTGTTTCTATGAATTCACCATCTAACTCCACGTAGCGGAAAGAGTTAAGGTGGCTTATCATATACTCCTCCTCACCTTGATCTGTTATGATTTTACCCTGGACTGGGTATTTGAGCATCTGGTGTAGAGAAGAAGTGACTGCCCCAGCGTTGTGGATCCATGGCCTTCCCAACAAGCATGAATATGAAGGACGGATGTCCATCACATAAAATGTAGAATTGAAAATTTCTCTTCCCACCTTAATTGGGATGTCCACTTCTCCGTGAACTATCCGCTTAGAACCGTCGAAGGCTCTAACAATGATATTACTGGACTTTAATGTCAAATCTTCACAGTCTAGCCTGTCCAATGCTTTCTTTGGTAGGACATTTAAAGATGACCCGGTATCAACCAGAACATGAGCAAGTGCGGTCCCCCTGCATTCTATCGAAACATGCAGCGCATCATTATGCTTTCTTCCCTTAAACGTCAGATCGACATCAGAGAAGCGAAGACCATTGTCGGCTGTAAGGCTAGCCACACACTCTTGAAATTGGTTCGCAGAAGTTTCTTGAGGCACGTGCGCTGTCTTCAGGAATTTGATTAAGGCTTTGGCATGAGCCTCAGAGCAAATTAATAGAGCCAGCATAGAGATTTTTGAAGGGGTTTTCCCCAGATGCTCTATGACATCATAGTCGCTCTTCTTAATTATCTTTAAGATCTTCTCCATTTCCTTTTGGGTGGTCTTAGGGATAACCAAAGTCTGAGCCCTCGTCCTGACGGGAGCTTCTTGGACCCTCTTACCTTTATCAGCAGCAACAGTAGAGGATACAACTTCAGGAGTAACAATTTCTTCAATCACTGGACTTCGCACATATATCTTGACTGGCACAGGAGCACTTGAGGGTCCGAAGACTTCCCTTGGAGGAGCAATCTCCGGAGAGAAGATTCTTCCGCTACGAGTTATCTTACTCGTCCCCGCAATATTTCCTACATCAGGAGTTTCTTCGTCGGAATTCTCTTCGGCTGATTCAATCTGCTTGACACCGTGATAGAAGATCTCTCCTCCATAATTCCATGGTATCGTCTTATTGGAGTTATATGGGATAGGCCCCGGCATTGTAATCTTCAGCGGTACAAACTTTAGATTAGGTGTAATCTTAACAGGCCTTTTGCAGGTCTTAGAAAGATTGTCGGAAATGGTGATTATAGCAATATCATTGATTGGAGTAACAGGAGTAACAAGAGTAACAGGAGTAATAATATCAACATGAGTTTTCTGAAAGAGGATCTCTTGAGTATCCATCAGGCATTGGATTCCTGATTTCAACAGTGGACAGTTGGATTGCAAGGTTGAACAAAAGTAACAATCTTTTTCACAGCCCGGGAAAATCCCGGCTTTCAACAGATTTATCTTGATCATTGGCAATGGAGTCATTAAGTCATGAACAGCAGTAACATGAAGATCTTCTACAATAGCATGGACATTATGACCATGTTTTGGCATAGGAGCGGATATCACATTAGGTTTTTCGGGAGCATCAAACTCTACCTCCTTGGCATATATTAATTCTTGGATCTTGTTTTTAAGGGCCCAACAGTTGTTGGTGTCATGCCCCACACTGTCCGAATGATATGCACATTTTGCATTTAAATGATAATTGGGAGAAGAGGTATTTGGCTTTTTTGGCGCTTCTTTCAAGTTAGTAAGGTTTAACTTTAACAGATGAGGGAGAACCTGAGCCGGTGTCATATTGATCTGAGTGAATTGCCGTTGTGGCCTTTCCACCCTATTTTGGTTAGCTCTAGGTTGACTGCTTCGAGGTTGATTGGCTGAAGAGTTCTGAATCATCATAGCCCCCACCGTTGGCCGGCGCTCCGTTCTTCCTTGATTTCTCTGGGAGTAAACAGCATAAGCTTCTTTCGTGGCTGGGAAGGTCTTCTTGATAGCAGTGGAAGCAACTGTATCCTTATGAATTTTACCACTCTTAATGCCTGCTTCGACCCTTTCACCGATCAGAATTAATTCGGTGAACCCTGCAGATGAGCTCCCGATCAAGTGATTAAAGAATGGACCTGACAGGGTCCCCAAAAACATATCAACCAGCTCTCTATCAGACAATGGTGGCTGCACCCTTCCAGCCTAATCCCGCCACTTCTAGGCATACTCCTTAAAACCTTCATTAGAGACCATACTCATACTTTGTAGTTCAGTACGAGTAGGCGCTAAATCTGCATTATATTGGTATTGTCGGTAGAAAGCAGCAGCTAAATCTTCCCAGTTATGTACATCATATCTCTCAAGTTGATAGAACCAGTCCAATTGCATACCCGACAAAATATCTTGAAAAAAGTGGACCCACAGATCCTTATCAGAAGAGTGAGGTTGGATCTTTCTGACGTAGGACCGCAGATGCATCTTTGGACAGGACAAACCGTCGTATTTAGCAAATGTAGGTACTTTGAACGTGGGGGGAATGATAATCCCAGCTACCAACCCTAGTTCTTCGAAATGCAACCCAAGTACTCTTTGTACTTCCATGGCTGCCAGCCGCTCTTCCAGATTTTTATACTTATTGTCCGCAGGAATATACTACTGCTCTGAGTAATCTTCCTCCTCTTCTTCTTCTTCTTCTTCTTCCTCTTCAACTTCAGACTCGGAGGGCATTGCAACTCCTTTACCTTTACCAACCCCTTCATCAGACGTCGAGTGGAACTCGAGAACTCTTCTAGCTTAGTTCTCAAACCTTCTTCCCATAGTGGCCATACCAGTCCTTTTCTTCTTTTTCTCTTTGTCTTTTTCCTTCTCTTTCTCTAACAGTGCTTTAAGGTCCTCCTGACCCTTTGCCAAGGTCATGAGGAGTTGTTGGAACTGAGAATTTTGCGCTTGCAGATCTTTGACCGTCTGCTCTATATCCATCTTGCTGAAATAAACAGCAGAAAGATAAGGAAACCTGGTGTGAAGACCTGTTTATGCATATGATGAATGATATGTATTCATGTAATGCATTCAAGGATTCAGAAATTCAAAGTTGTTTCAAACAAAAAGAATACACGTCATATTAATAAGAAGGAATTTGTTAGTACATAAATGCCCCATGGGCAAAATATTACAAAATTCTTAATGTAAAAAGACGTTGCGCATCCTCTTTGGTGCGATGTAGGTGTTAAGAGTCTCCTGTTCGTGAAGTCGGTGGGTAAGTTCCAAAACCTTCTTCTCACTGGCATAGAAGCTGGCTTCAAAAATATTTCGTTCTTCCTTGAGCTGTATCCAACTCTTTTGCAACTCTTCCAATTATGTTGGCATGTCAGGATGTAGGAGGGTGTATGGAATCTCTCCTTCCATAACAGGATCTTTGATCACGGGGAGAATGTGGGGGTAAGGCATCATAAGACTCTGGGTGCGGGTTCGTACCCACTTGAGATAAGGCTCAAGGGGGATGGAATTCTTATGTCCCAATGTCTTACTATCCAATTTGTTGGGCATTCTCCATGCTCAGATAAACCTTTGTCGAAGTCCTTGAGTGTCGTCGTCGAATTCAAAAACCAAGTCAGGAATCAGCATGTCATGAGGGCCACCCCTTCGGGCATACCCAAATTGTATCAGAGCAAAAAAGGGGTTGTAGGTAATGCCTCCCCTAATGCCAAGTAGTGGGACATTAGGGAATTCTCCACAACGATCAATGATGATGACATTTTCTCTAGACCGAGAACATCAATGTACATCAGAATGTGTAAGGGTCATCAATCATTGTGACCACCTCAGGCCTTGTTCATTCTTCAAGACTGACTGGGGAAGGTGAGAAATAAACCACCTTGCTAGAAGAGAAGTACAACACATGAGAACACCTCTTTTCCTCATTGTTCGTGTGTAAAATGAGTGTAGGATGTCCCCAAGCAATGTAGGTACAGGATTCCGAGATATGAAAATCTTGACAGCATTCACATCTATAAGCTGGTCAGGGTTTGGGAACAAGACCAACCCATAGATGAGAAGTGCTACAATCTCCTCAAAAGCATGTAGATCTAGAGAATTCAGCATTCTTGTGCCTTTTCAAACAGAAACTTTGCCAAGAAACCCTTGACACCACTTCTGGTTTCCCAATGACCCTTGATATCAGATGGTTGCAAGTGTAAGGCTTGAGCAACATCTTCAGGCTTTGGCTCTCTTTCCGTACCGTTGTAGGGTAGTTGATGGAGAATGGGAATCCTAAAGAGTTGAGAAAATTCCTCCAAAGTAGGTACTAGTTGGTAATCAGGAAATGTAAAGAAATGGTGTAGGGGGTCAAAGAACTGGAAGAGGACTTTCACCATGTCTTCTTCAATGTTGGAGTTGACCAAGTTGAGAAGTCTACCATGTCTTTCACTGAAGGGAGAATTCTCTGGAATCTTGGAAGTAAGCTCCTTGAGTTGAGGAGGGACTCTCACAAGGTTGACTTGAATTGTTTTCCTGCGAAGAGATTCCATGACCTACAAAACAAGAACAAAGATGAAGATCCAAACCCTTGAAATGGTTATTGGATGCATATGATGATTTATGATGTTTATGATGTATGCACAAGTATATGTACAAGCAAGTCACACAAGATCCTAGTTTTAGGCTTGCATGAGGTTTCATAGGTAAGTACCCTCTTGAAGTTAGTTGGCTCAACCTGTCCTAGAAATAGTAATCGGGTTCTAAGGAGCTCAATATCACTGGATTATTTTATGTGTTCATTGTTTCAGTTTAGCCACTTTACCGGCAACCGAAATATTCCAAGAAAACAACCCTCAATGAGTGTAGTATCGAGTATCTACCAACTTCGGACTGCACCAAAGCCGATCATCTCACTACCCCTAATAAAAGGCCAAGATGGTCAAGTAAGGTTCTAAGAGTTCATTAGTGCTTCATGACATCACTCAGCGGCCCCGTATTCTCTTTGATTGACTCAAAGGCTACCGGTACCCACAAATATGTCGCATTAATATAGCTATTGCTTCAACCATGTCGGTATACCCCGCACAGTTTCCACAACGTATTTCTATTTACCTATGAATGTTTCCCACAAATTCGGGTGGAGGATTCAAACCCAAACAAGAGAACCAAATGTAAAGCAATAAAAGCAAACAAGATAAACATGTAAAGGTGATCTAAACCCTAAGGTTACTCCATTTTTAAAGTTTTTCCCCAGCTGAGTCGCCAGTTCTGTGATACGGTGGGAGAACTGACTTGAGGTTTTGCGTTTGTGTTCGCAAATGTTTTTGGTTTATCAAGAGTCGCCATCGACTTTTTATTTTATCCTAAGGAAAGGTCAAAAAGCACAGGAAAGACCTTTGAAATGTTTTATTGGGTTCGGGGAGTAGATTATGAAAAGGGAAGGTGCAAACACCCTTTTCATCCATGGTTATCCATGGGCTCTTAGTTACTTGTTTAGATCACTTGCTTTTGCTTTTCAATTGTTTGAAATGGTGCTTTGTGTGTGGTTTTGAAAATGTTTTGAAAATAGGCCATCATTGTGGCAACCTTTGTAATGATTCTTGTTTGAATATATACAAAGGTGTATTGTCTTTTGAAAAGATGTCAATGTTTGGAAGTTTTGTTTTGGGAAATGTTTTGAAATTGTGTTGTGAGGTGTTTTTGAAAATAGCAAGGATGTTTTGCAAGTTTTTGATCAAGTAACTAAGAGTTGTCTACCCTATTTTACTCAAAGATCTTTCCTATACATTTTTAACCCTTTTGACAGTGTTGTTTTACCATTGCATTTGGTAAACAATCTTGTATCAGGATGTTTAACGGGACAGACGCGGGTCATCGTATAGACCATGATAGCAATTGTGTTAAGTATTTTTAGAAAACTTCCCAAGGGACTAGATCATTTTGTTTAGGCAACCAAGATAGCGTCATCGAGGGACTATGATCTTTTGTTTTGTTTTTGTTTTGCCAAAGTACTCAACATGCATAACATGGCCCATTTAAAGGAAACAAGTGGATGAAACCCTAAGGGGTGCAAGTGTGCATTGTGTCATCATTTTCATGTATTTTGTCTTGTATTAGGTCAAGCTATTTGTTTGATTTTTGAATTTTTGCATACAAACCCTAATCTCTAATCATGGCATAATTGAAAGCGTAAGTGCGTAAAATAAATCTACCACTATTACAACATGATTATGGGGAGGGGGATACAATTTTTGAATGGGGATTATTTGACAAGAAATTAAAACCCTAATTTTACTATTACATCCAAATTGAATCAATGACATAAATAATAAATGAACAATATTTAAATAAACAAATTAAATAAATATACAAAATATTATGAATTATGCAAAAATGTTTATGTATAATTTTATGTATGTAAAAATGTTTAAAGAAAGAAAATAAAATGATTAATTTTATTTTTTTAAAGGGTAAAACCCTAATTTTATTTTAAGAAGGTAAATATATTAAGTATACTATTTATATACAATAAAATAAAATAATGTGTATACAAAAATAAAATATATTTAGAAAAAGTATTATTTAAGTATAAATAATAATAATAAATAAAAGTATATTTTTCATGTTTTTATTCTCAAGTATTTAAAAATAAAAGTATGTATATATATATTAACTATATTAATTATGTGCAATAAAATAAAATAAAATATATACAAGATAAAAACATATTTAGAATAATATCTTTGAGTGTAAATAAAAGAATAAAAATAAAAAGTATAATGTTATTATATATTATTTTCAAGTTTTCAATAAATAAAAATATATACTATTAAATAATCATTTTCATGTCTAAAAAAATGTAAAAATTTATGAAAATATTTTTGGGTATTTTTATGTTTGAAAAATATAAAATAAAAATCAGAAAACGAAAATAAATACAAAAATATAAAATGTAAAGAAATTGGGCCAGGGGGGTGTATTCAGCAAAAGGGGCTGTCAATAGTGAGTCAGGACCAAGCCCAACCCACCACACTTCATCTTCAACCTTCGTTCTTCAAAATTTCGCGCGCCTATGTACAAATATGAACAACCTGCATACGAGCTCTATTGCAAAAACACATAACATCAAAGTTGTAGGGTTTTCCAAGACGAATTCAACCATATAAAAAACTTGTCCTAACTCTCAAAGACCAGAGAGAATTTCTCTGGCCCTAAATCTTAACCTATTTTTTTCAGGATGTTCATGGACCAAATTCTCTTAGCATGCGTAATTAAAATGAAAACTGAGCATATGTACAGCTTCATGGCTATGAATACTACATTTCTTATTCACAAACCTAAGTCTAAATGTTCCTAAATAGAGAGATAAGAAGTTGATAAAAACCTGTTTCAGCTGATTTCGTGTATGGCAATGTGGAGCTTTTCAACAAGGCCTGAGATGTTTGGGAGCTTGCTTGAACTTCCCCCGACCTTCTCTAATGCCTAGCTTGCCTTGAAGGTGCTTGAACAAGCCTACAGAACTCAACCTGCACAAGATGAAATTGAAAATGGAAAACCCTGTAAATGGAGTTACAGTTAGTGTTTAAGGGTTGGGATAGTTTGGATGGGTTACGTGGAAGATGTTTGAACCAATTTGGGACAAAATGCACGAGCAATTTGTGTTATGGAACTCAAACTGCAGGGAGTGCCCTGTTTTGCCAAATGAAGATGATTTTGTGCTATGGGAGGTTTGAGGGATCAAAGGGTCGTGCTTTTGGCTCAAGGAGATGTGAGAAAGTTGTCTCAAAAGCTTGCCCAAGTTGGTTTTTGCTGAGGTTCTAGTTGTAGTGTATTGGACAAATTTCTTGGTTATGAAGCAAAGTATGAGAAGTGATGTGAAGCAGGCCTGTACAGGCTATCCATTAGCTTGCACACTTTTCCCTTGGCCCCTCAAATTTGTGGATTTGATTTGCTGCATCAGATATGGCTCAATGCTCAAGGATTTGGTTTTGACATAAAGCACATTTTGACAAAAATGGTAATGTACCTTTTACCATTTAGGGATTAATCTTGTGCGCAATGCTCTAATGACCAAAACAATGCCTTAGACCAATGGATTTGCATTTAATTATTGAGTATGGAATGGTTTTGAGGCCTGTAATCTAGTGCAAAGCAAGCTGATTTGAATTTGTAACTTGTATCACTATGAACATGCCATGGATGAAAAGTGAGTTTTTGTCAACTTCAAGCCTTCGATTCTCCCTAACCATAAATGAGTTTGGAGAGTTCTTTGTCATTTTGGAAAGCTTGAAACATGCTTTACATTCCATATTTGAAATGAAATTTGATATTCCAAGTGGAACTATGTGAAAAATGGCCAAGAAGATAGGTCAAAATCCTGCCTAAATTAGGGCAAAATTTCACTAAGTTAAAAGTTTCATGGACCCTTGTTCCGAAATTCATAACTTGAGACCCAAGCCTCTTTTGGGAAAACTTTGTGAATCAAAGTTGTATACTTTGTGGAGGAATACAACTTTCATGTTGGAAGTTTTGTTTGAATCCAATTGCATCATGGTGAAAATGTTGGGCAAAGTTAGGAAAAATTAAGAAAATTTCATAACTTAGAAAAATTCTAAGTTATGAAAATTTTTCAACTTTAAACCCTAATTTGAAAAAATGGGTTTCTTGATGAACAAGTTTCATGTTTTGACACATATTTATGAAAAATGACCCTTGGCACTTGATTTTGACCAAAAAGTCAAAGTTTGACTTTTCAGTGTACAATCAAAATTTGATCAGTTGACTGAAAAATTCATCTGTCAATCCAATGCAATTAAGATCTTTTGAACCTTGTGAATAGGTCAAGATGATGCCATTGAGTTCTTGAATCCATGCTTGAACCCAATTTTCCATTGGCTAGGTCAAAAATCAGAAATTGCCCTTGTGCAATCAAAACCCTAAAAATGACCGTTTTGCCCTTTTGGTGATCTGATCAAATTTCTTGTGGAGTTGTGGTCCAAACTTGATCAAATGGTTCATATGAGTTTATAAAGTTGATGTGGGTCAAAATTTATGAGGTTTGACTATAAATTGGCTATAGTTGACTTTTTCCCCAATACAACTGATTTCTAGGTCAATTGTCCAATTGACTGGGCAAAAATTTGATTCAAGGCTTGAAACTTGGTAGAGGTAATCTTGTAAGTCCAACATGAAGTATGAAATCCACTTTTAGTATTAGAAGTTCAAAAATCCTTGTGCAAACTCAAACCCTAGTTTAGGTCAACAGTGCAAGGAGATGTCTTGAGCAGAGCAAACCCTAGCTTGATCTTGAGTTCAAAGAGCCTTGTGATGAGAAATGTTGATAAAATGAGAGGGTAAATTTTGGGGTACAACAGTTTCCCCTGTTCAATCTTCTTGAACCTGAAGAGTTAGATTGGTGAGTTTGCCTTTCGTGACTCGAAGGTAAAAGATGATTGGACACTAGAGTGCCTGTAAATTTGCACTCGTCAAAATGTAACTGAGGGAATGGGCTTAAAGACGCCATTTGGAGATGGTAGAATCTTGCTGGAGATGGGATTAAAAGATGCCATCCAAGATTTGTTTGTTGAAAATCAGGAGAATGATTATCAGAATGGTATCCGTATCTGGAACGTATCTGAGTTGTATCCGGAGATTGGATTCGTATGAGAAAAAGAATGGCGTCCGTGTCTGGAGCATATCTGAGCTGTACCTGTATTTGATTCTTGAATGAATATTAGAATGACTGCCGTGTCTAGAGTGTATCTGTATTGTATCTGAAATGTTTGAACATTTGTTAAAGATAGCTTTTAATCTTATCCTGAAAAGGGTAAAATGTTAGCTAAAACACAAAGTTATGTTGCATGACATGTATGATGCAATAAAAATGTGTTCTATCAATGTTTATGATTTATTGATGTAATGGATGCGCATGTAAGCTGATTAGCCGTCTTGCTGAGGAAAATAAATCCTTGATAGCTAGAGATGATGAAATCCTTGACTGCTGCCGGGGAAAATAAACCCTTGATTGCTGCTGGGGGATTCAAAACCTTTGATCGTTGAGAATGAGAAATCCTGGGACCACTGCTGGGGATTGAAAATCCTTGGTGACTTGTGGGGATTAACAAGAGCTTTGACAACTTCTGCGGGGATATGAGAATCCTTCATGACTTTCTTGGGGAATAAGGAAAACTCTGAAGACCTCCATTGGGGAATCAAAACCTGGGAGGCTTCAACCGGAAGAACGAGATCGAGAATGTTCGATCTGCAGGGAAATAATTCTGTGGGGAGAATGCTTATCCTGTTGGAGAGTTTTCAAAAGCTTGGGTTGTATGCCAATTTATTGAGGAAGCAAGAATGAGAATCTTCATTCAGGCGTTTGGGTCAGGAGGTTGGGTGTATGCCAATCTTCTGGAGTTTTAAGAATGAGAGTCTTCATTCTGTTAAGGGTATCAGGAGGTTGGGAGCATGCCAATCTTCTGGAGTTTTAAGAATGAGAATCTTCATTCTGTTAAGGGTATCAGGAGGTTGGGAGTATGCCAATCTTCTGGAGTTTTAAGAATGAGAATCTTCATTCTGTTAAGGGTATCAGGAGGTTGGGAGTATGCCAAACTTCTGGAGTTTTAAGAATGAGAATCTTCATTATGTTAAGGGCATCAGGATGTTGGGAGTATGCCAATCTTATGGAGTTTTTATCCTTGGTTGGGGATAGAACAAAAGTTAACTGTTATCTGGTTGATTTCCAGGTTTTAAGATAACTTGCTGGAGGATTTGGAGAAACCGGATGATCTCCACTGTGGTTTAGAGGTTGAAGTTTTGGACTCCGTTGGGGAAGAAAGTTTCATCTTCACTGGGGATTGATAGTTCAAAGTCTTCTGGCTCCGCTGGGGATCGGAAGCTTTAGAAACTTGGCTCTGATGGGAATTTTGAAACTTAACTCCGCTGGGAATATGTATTCCAAGGTTTTAGCTCTGTTGAGGATCTGAATGACATACTGCAGGGGATTTCTTTTGGAATAGCCTAAAGACGTTTTCCTATACTTTCAACCTATCAGTAATTATCCTTTCTCATTTTGTTTTATTTGTAAGCAGTGATTATATTCAAATGCATATGCTCATTTAATAAATCATTGGACATTTTCAAATAAAAACACAAGTGTAAAAAGAAAGAAAAGGCAAACAAATTCCCGCACTTTGAAGTATCTTTGTATTAACTTTGTGTAAGTATTTTGTAAAAAGGAGACGGACATCCTAGTAAGAGAATGTTGTCATAAAAAATGAGAAAAATTTATACAAAGAAAGATGGCTATGTGTAACAATTCCATGGGGTTCCCATTCTGCTATAGCCTTTGTAACTCTGAGTATCTTGTCCATTCGTTGCCTTGTTCGATGAGGATTAGGTTGATTAGAAGCCCAAAGCTTGTCTGTGAAGAGATTGTCCTTAAAGTGATCCGACGAGACATAGTCATACGCTTTAATTCCCTAACTTTTGCCTGGACCGCCCTTTCGGGTTTTTGATCCACCGGGAAACCCTTTTTTGCCCAAGTCGCCCTTTCGAGTTTTCAACTTGCCGGGTGTACAGGTTTTTATTTATCCCTAATTTTTGCCTGAACTGCCCTTTCAGGTTTTTGATTCACCAGGATGCCCATTTTTTCCCAAGTCGCCCTTTCGGGTTTTCAACTTGTCGGGTCGTTTATGCGTAGTATCTTTTGACTATGTCTGCGTTCATAGGGTGCGGCAGGTCGTCGCTGTCCATGGTGGTTAGAATCATATCCCCACCAGAAAAGATGTTTTTGAGCATAAATGGTCCTTCGTAAGTAGGAGTCCATTTGCCCCTGGGATCACTTTGCGACAAGATTATCCGCTTGATTACAAGATCTCCGACTTGATATACGTGACGTCTGACTTTCTTGTTGAAAGCCTTGATCATCCGTTTTTGATACGTCTGACCATGACAAACAGCAGTAAGTCGCTTCTCATCGATCAAATTAACTTGATCAAGCTGGGTCTGAACCCAATCGTCTTCACTTAAACCAACATCCTTCATAATCCTTAAAGAAGGAATCTGAACCTCCATAGGTAAAACAACTTCCATGCCATATAACAAAGAAAATGGGGTTGCCCCGGTTGAAGTACGCGCCGTGGTACGATATCCGTGTAGAGCAAACGGTAACATCTCATGCCAGTCCTTGTGGGTGACTGTCATCTTTTGAATGATCTTCTTGATATTTTTGTTCGCAGCTTCAACAACACCGTTCATCTTTGGCCGATAGGGAGATGAATTGTGATGTTGAATCTTGAACTGCTTGCACAGAGCGGTGATCAAAATGTTATTCAAATTTGTACCATTGTCTGTGATGATCCTATCGGGGATACCATACCGGCATATGAAGTTCTGCTTGATGAAGCGGGCAACCACACTCTTTGTAACGGAGGCGAAGGAAGCTGCTTCGACCCATTTGGTAAAGTAATCAATAGCCACCAGGATGAAGCGATGTCCATTGGATGCCGTAGGCTTGATCTCTCCAATCATGTCGATTCCCCACATTGCGAATGGCCAAGGAGCTGTTAGAACATTGAGAGGGACCGGAGGAATATGGACCTTGTCAGCATAGACTTGGCATTTGTGACAAGTACGGGAATATTGATGACAATCAGCTTCCATGGTAGACCAGTAGTAGCCTGCCCTTAGAATCTTCTTAGCCATCGTATGTCCGCTCAAATGGGTGCCAAATGTGCCACTATGCAGTTCAGTCATGATTTGCTCAGCTTCAACCTTGTCCACATAATGAAGCAGAACACAATCGTGGCTGCGCTTGTATAGGATACCATTGCTTAGGAAGAATTTGGCAGCAAATCTCCTTAAGAACTTCTTGTCGTTGACTGAAGCTCCTTTAGGGTATTCTCGAGTCTTGAGATACCTTTTGATTTCATGAAACCAAGGTTGTTCCACTACTTCTTCGGTATTAATCTCATGAGAGTGTGCAGGTTCGTCCATCCGCTCGATGGTGATTTGGGGAGCCTCATTATCCCAGTTGAGTTTAAACATGGAAGACATTGTAGCTAGAACATCCGCTAGCTGATTTTCTTCTCGTGGGAAGTGCTCGAAGGTAATCTGCTCAAAATGAGGTAACAATGTCAGGACATGTTCTTTGTATGGGATACGATTAGGATGTTTAGTGTCCCACTCTCCTTTGATTTGAATGATAACCAAAGTTGAGTCCCCAAATACAACCAAAGATTTGATTCCTAGGTCAATTGCAGCCTTGAGACCAAAGATACAAGCTTCATACTCGGCCATGTTGTTGGTGCAACTGAAGTAGAGTCTAGCAGTGAAAGGTGTATGGAAACCTTCTGGAGAAATAAGTACCGCGCCGATACTGTTGCCAAGTGCATTTGAAGCACCATCAAAGTACAGGGTCCATCAGGATCTTTGTTCAGGTCTGTCATACGGTCCGTTACCCTCAATGTTGTCCAATATCATAATGTCCTCGTCAGGGAAGTCGAACCTCATAGATTGGTAATCTTTGACAGCTTGATGAGCTAGATGGTCAGTTAGTACACTCCCATTTATAGCTTTTTGGGTTGTATACTGGATGTCATACTCAGTCAGGATCATCTGTCATCTAGCGATTCTTCCGGACAAAGCAGGCTTCTCGAAGATGTACTTGATCGGATCCATCTTAGAAATCAACAAAGTGGTATGTGTCAACATATACTGTCTTAGCCGGCGAGCAGCCCATACCAAAGCGTAGTAAGTTTTCTCGAGCAGTGAGTAGCGAGTCTCACAGTCGGTAAACTTTTTTCTAAGGTAATAAATGGCATGCTCTTTTCGACTAGACTCGTCATGTTGGCCTAGTACGCACCCCATTGAGTTATCCAAAACAGTCAGATACATGATTAACGACCTTCCTTCGACGACTGGCATCAAGATAGGAGGTTCTAGCAAATATTCCTTGATTTTATCGAAAGCAACTTGATAGTCGTCATTCCATTCAACCACCTGATCTTTCTTCAACAGCTTGAAGATTGGTTCACAGGTAGAAGTTAGATGAGAGATGAACCTTGCAATGTAGTTTAGGCGTCCCAAGAAACCTCTAACCTCCTTTTCGGTGTGGGGGGCAGGCATTTCTCGTATAGCTTTGAATTTAGCAGGATCAACCTCAATGCCTTTGTTGTTGACGATGAATCCCAAGAGTTTACCAGACCTGACTCCGAAAGTGCACTTGCTAGGGTTCAGTCTGAGCTTGTATTCTTTTAACCTGACAAACAACTTTTGTAGATGGTCGAGGTGTTCTTCTTCTGTTTATGAACGAGCTATCATGTCGTCTACGTAGACTTCGATCTCATGATGTATCATATCATGAAACAAAGCTACCATGGCTCGTTGATAGGTTACCTCGACATTCTTCAGTCCGAATGGCATCACTTTATAGAAGAAGGTACCCCACTGTGTAACAAAAGTAGTCTTCTCCATGTCTTCGGGGGCCATTTTGATCTGGTTGTACCCCGAGAATCCATCCATGAAGGAAAACATTTTATGTTGAGCTATATTGTCGACCAAAATGTCAATGTGTGGTAGTGGAAAATCATCTTTAGGGCTAGCCCTGTTCAAGTCTCTGTAGTCCACACACATTCTGACTTTGTCGTCCTTCTTAGGCACAGGCAGAATGTTAGCAACCCATTGTGGATAGGAAGTAACAGCCAGAAAGCCAGCATTGAACTGCTTCATCACTTCAGCTTTGATCTTTTCGGACATGTCGGGCCTCATTCGGTGGACTTTCTGTTTGATTGGTGGACAGTCTTCTCTTGTAAGGAGACGGTGAACCACAATATCCATATCCAGTCCTGGCATATCTTCATAGGACCAGGCAAAGATCTCAACAAACTCATTCCACAGCTGAACTAAGCGCTCTTTGACACTTGGCTCTAGGTTGGCACCCACTTTAACCTCTTTTCTGTCTTCAGCAGTACCCAAATTGATAGTCTCTAACAACTCTTCATGGGGCAGAATAACCCTTTCTTCTTGTTGCAAAAGTCTAGCCAACTCTCCAGGAACTTCACAGTCTTCATCACCTTCGTACTCGGCATGATTGACCAGATCTTCAGAGTTGCTGAAGGCCATAGCAGAATTGTTACCCATGGAATCCAGAATGGATAGGTACCTGCATTTTGTGAGTGTGGATGTGTGTAAGGGATAGCCAACTTTAAACAAAATAAAATGTAAATAGAAAGAAAATGAACACAAAAGTTTATATATGAAAACGTCCATGATTCATTAAAAATTGCATATGAAAATGAAGAATCAAAACCCTTACAAATGGACCTATATGCCCCGGGTAAGGCATAAGGAGAAAAGAGTGTGCGAATTGTTTAATAATTATTACAGACCAAACAGGAAATGTTCAAAAGATAAATTACTGATTGATGAAAGTAATGGGAACGAAGTCTTTCGCCTCCCAGTTGTTTAGTCCCCCTTCAATGGTTGGAAAGATCCAATCTTCAAAATTGCTTTCTTCATCATCATCTTCTAAAGCATGAACTCCATGATGAGTGATCTTTAAGGGTGGTCCTTCAGCCCAGGAGCAACGCACAGCCTTCTGGCTAGCAGCAGTGAAACCCAATTCGAACTTGTCTGTCTTGTGAGGAAAATCTGGCAGTCGACCCCATATTGTGCTTCCTCCTTCCTTGACTTCAGCCTCTGCATCTTTAAGGGATGACATCCGGGACACATGTTTGGTAATGATGGGCACATCAGTCATTGTCTTGGCCGTTGCAACTTTAGGAGAAACCTCTTCAAAGTGTTGGAAAGGTGTTTCTATGAATTCACCATCTAACTCCACGTAGCGGAAAGAGTTAAGGTGTCTTATCATATACTCCTCCTCACCATGAACTGTTATGATTTTACCCTGGACTGGGTATTTGAGCATCTGGTGTAGAGAAGAAGTGACTGCCCCAGCGTTGTGGATTCATGGCCTTCCCAACAAGCATGAATATGAAGGACGGATGTCCATCACATAAAATGTAGAATTGAAAATTTCTGTTCCCACCTTAATTGGGATGTCCACTTCTCCGTGAACCATCCGCTTAGAACCGTCGAAGGCTCTAACAATGATATTACTGGGCTTTAAAGTCAAACCTTCACAATCTAGCCTGTCCAATGCTTTCTTTGGTAGGACATTTAATGATGACCCGATATCAACCAGAACATGAGCAAGTGTGGTCCCCCTGCATTCTATCGAAACATGCAGCGCATCATTATGCTTCCTTCCCTTAGACGTCAGATCGACATCAGAGAAGCCAAGACCATTGTCGGCTGTGAGGCTAGCCACACACTCTTGAAACTGGTCCGCATAAGTTTCTTGAGGCACGTGCGCTGTCTTCAGGAATTTGATTATGGCTTTGGCATGAGCCTCAGAGCAAAGTAATAGAGCCAGCATAGAGATTTTTGAAGGGGTTTTCTCCAACTGCTCTACGACATACCCCTACTAGGAACATAACCCTTACTAGAGTACATCTTCGAGCATCATTGACCAAATCCTTATAAATTTTTCTACTAGGGACATAACCCCTACTATATATATAACCCCTACTAGATCCCGCTGGAAGGGTCAGACATATATAGACTAGATCCCACTGATATGTGTCTAATCCCTGATGTCACGATCCCACCTTAAGTTCAAGACACATAAGGGATCTAACCATATTTTGGCTCGTGATCAATCCATTGATACCAATAGAATATAAATAGGCACTCAAAACAAGTACATGTTCGAGAATCATTGACCAACTCCTTATAAATATTGATTTATTTCAATATGAACAACAATTCAACAGATTCAATTAACTATAACAAGTCTGCAACAAAATAATATATTGGCAATAAAAAAAAGGGTTAGTAGGGGTTATATGTCTAGTAGGGGTTATATGCTTACTAGGGACATGGACATAAAACCCCTACTAGACATGTAACCCCTACTAGGAATATAACCCATACTAGTCATAAACCCCTACTACAGTAGGGGTTATATGTCTAGTAGGAGTTATGTCCCTAGTAGGGGTTTATGTCCCTAGTGGGGTTATATGTCTAGTAGGGGTTATACCCTTAGTAGGGGTTATATTTAGGAACATAACCCCTACTATATATAACCTAGGGGCATAAACCCTACTAAGGGCATAACCCCTACTAGAAGGAGTTATGTCCATAGTAGGGGTTATGTTCCTAGTAGGGGTTACATGTCTATTAAGGGTTATATTTCTATGTTCCTAGTAAACATTGAACCCCTACTAGCAACTAGTGTTGTTTCGCACAACAGAAGAAGTGTCCCCTACTATACATATAACCCCTACTACTACTCCGAACATAACCCCAATTATATATATATATATATATATATATATATATATATATATATATATATATATATATATATATATATATATATATATATATATATATATATATATATATATATATATATATATATATATATATATATATATATATATATATATATATATATATATATATATATATATATATATATATATATATATATATATATAACCTAGGGGCATCAACCCCTACTAAGGACATAACCCCTTCTAGATGGAGTTATGTCCATAGTAGGGGTTATGTTCCTAGTAGGGGTTACATGTCTAGTAGGGGTTATATGTCAGTGTCCCTAGTAAACATATAACCCCCACTAACGGTATAACTCCTACTAGGGCTATAACCCCCATTTGCAACTAGTTTTATTTCGCACAACAAAAGAAAGGTCCCTTACTAGGGACATAACCCCTACTATATATATAACCCCTACTAGGGGCATAAACCCCTATTGGTTTTATGTTTAAATATTTCCAGGTTCAAAAGAATAAATTGGGACAAATCGGTGCAAAACTTGGAGTTTTGGAAGAAATGCAAACGTCCACCTACAAGAGGCCTGACACAGCCACCCATGTCACCTAATATGACCACCCGTGTCACCTGACACGCCCATCCATGTCAAGATGATAGCCAGGACAAGATCTAGGAATAGGGGAAGTCAGGGGTGTGACACGGGCGCTCGTGTCAGGGTGCCCGTGTTGGGTTGTGACGTTGATTTCAATATTCCAGGTTATATTGTTCATTAGTTTCTTTTCAACTTAATTGTTCAATGTTCTTATGCTTTTCCTATCGGACCAATAGGGACTGACTCACGGTTAACAATTAGAGTTGGACCGCCATTTTTAAGGTTTTGAACGATTAGACTATAGTAGATATCACCTAGGACTAGGGATACCCTATAGGTTACCGGTAAAATCTTGATAAAATAAATGCTTAGTTTTATCATAATTCTCCAAGGACTTAGGTATTTGGATGAAGAACCAAAGTTTTTCCCACTAAGAACTTAGGGGAAAATAATCTAAAGATTATGTAGTTGAAGGTAATGAACTTGTTCAAGAAATCAAGAGTAAATGTTATTACAGGGGCAAATCACACACTTTCCCTTAGCATGCTCCTCATATCATTGAAAAGCCAATTTATATTCCTACTATTTGTTAATTGACAATTTCAGAACCCAAACCCCAAATTAAGTTTTGTTTAATTGAACATGAATTGAACTCGATAATTGTACGTAGTCCTTGAGATAGACATTCGGAGAACTTTCCTCATTATTACTACATTGGTGAAATAGTACACTTGGTATTTATCTGATCAGGAATCTTATCTTTAAAATTCATAGATACTTCACCATAACCATGCATTGCCAAGACTAGTCTAAATACTTCACCATGTTGCATGAACCCATATACACAAACCTTGTAAAAGATTTCTTGAAATATGCTTTTGTCAAGTGTGAAGGGTGTTCTATTGCATATCGTGTCTTTGGTGTCCCCAATGATAAGTGCAAAATTGTAGTTATTTTGTATATACTTTTTGTTGCACTTATCGACTCTTTGTTGTTAATATCCTTGAATAATTCCTCGCTTTTTGTATAATTATGTACAAGTTGTATTTAATCTAGTTTTTGTGTATTTGTGTACCGTTTGATAGTTTTCCGTTCATTTTATAGGTATTGATGCGTATTTGGAGCATGAGCAATAAGTGTCGAAGACACGACTTCAAACGCGCGATTTGAGTAATTCATCAACGAAGAAGGCTGAAAATAAAAGAATAAAAAATCATCAATTTGGTTGATATTTTGTCATTATTAGATAGAGCATTGAATACGTTTTCTAAAGCTTCGAACCGGGTACGAATCGGAGTTATGGTTGAAATAGTGCAGAATGTTGTGCTGGTTTTTTCAACTTTCTGTCATTCGTTGTCGGGCGACGCTTTTGGTCGCCGGGTGATGCTAGGCGAGCTGTAGCATGGGAAAGACATTGTTTTGGTCGCCGGGCGATGCTGGACAGTCAGAAAGGCGTATTTAGGTGGAAAAACACATTTTTTGGGTATGGTTTTAGGTATTTTTGACCCCAACTCCATCATCCTTTATTCTTTTATAGGTTTAGCTTAGAAAATAACATTGAATCTTGCATACGGATGATCCAAGATGGATTGCTCATCAATCGACACTAACAAACTGGTATATTTGTGGTTCATTTCTCTTCCTCTTTGTGTATTCTTTATGTGTTGAGTTTGTGCATGTATTTACTCTAAACTTATGTATATGTGCCGCCCATGGAGTTATATAAAACTTGCTTTACAAATCTTTGTCGATTATTATCTTAGATTTTTGCTCTGTGCTAGAGATTTGAGTTGTTATAGACATATACTACTTAAATTCTTATCTTGGATGATTATCTGTTAGTTTCTGAACTCTAGAGATAGATTTAGAGCTGACATCTACTTGGGTATCAGAGTTTAATGCCTCTGCGTGGTTGTGCTATACTGAGAGATCGTCGGTGCAATTACATAAGTTGTCTTCTGTGTTGTTGAGGAGGTAGAGATATCATTTCCTTAGTGATACAGTTGGTCTCTCAATTTGGGTTAGAAATGACTTAGGTTGCGAGTGATACGTAGTGACATTGATGAGTATTAGTAGGTTGAATGTAACTGATCGATAGATTTAAGTCTGTGATAAGTAGATTATATGCAGGCTTGATAAGTTCTTCCTTAGTTTTTTCTTTTGTTTACCTTTATTTTCTGTTGATAACATTTTCTTTACAAACCCATTTATCCCCAAACTCATTAACGAGAGATTTTTCAAACGACAATTCAATAACCAATCTCTGTGGACACGATAAATTCCCAGATAAATATTTCCAAAACTTTTGCTGCTTTCTGCTACACCGCTTCAACACCCAACATCATCACCCCTTTTTCCATCGCTGGTGTTATTGGCTATGAGAACACTGGCATTCCTATCGAATAATTTAAGTTTAAGTATTTTCTTATTGAGGATATCGTTTCTCTCCATGACACGTTGTCCAGTTATGAACCTACCAATCCTGAAAATCTTCACCCCATCACAAGAGTTTGGTTTAAGCGGTATCTAACCAATTTTCGTCCTCGAGAAGTAAACAAAGACATTCTGTCTCACGATGATCGACTTTTCCTCTTCCTTGAGGTCAATCAATTCCGGATAAATCTACCTCAGACTATCTTTAATTTTCTACAGAAATCAATTACCATCTCCAGAGGTCACAACAAGTCCTACATACCTTTTGGCAGAGTTTTGTTTGAAGTCTTCTTTAAAGAAGGGATTGTTGAAATAGTCTGGAGAAATGGACTAGAGAATGGTCTTTGATGGATGATGAGATGTTATTATGTTTCTTTGTTTGTATTTGTGTTTCCCTTAAGAGTATCGTGTCTGTACTCCTTTCCATTTCAATGAATAAAAGTTTGTTTTGTGTTAACTTTTTCATAGTCTCATTTTGGTATAATGTGTGCTAACATACCTTAATGATCATTTACATGAAGTTATCTCACGCATATTTATTTGCTTTCAATGAAAAATTCATTTTGTGTTTTAAATCCTTTTTGATTTCTAACAAAAGGGGAGAAAGATTAAATTATTTTGATAGTATTTAATCTCATATTTCAAACCCAAACATGATATAATGATCAAGATGCTCGAAGAATTCTCTGATGAGCTAAGCATTTGGGTGTCATACCCCAAATTTGTCCTACCCCTTTATAAGTATCATCTGGCTTATGCGTCTCGCTTCCTTCATGTACATACTTCTCATTAGGTCATTTGTCCTACCCCTTTATAAGGATCATCTGGCTTATGTGTCTCGCTTCCTTCATGTATATACTTCTCATTAGGTCATTTATCATTGCATGCATCATTAATTCGTGAATGGTTATGGGATCGAGGTATTTCTTTTCGAAAGCTACACAAAAAAAAGATTGTTCCGTCAGGCAGTATAACAAGGAAAAACTCTGGTTAATCAAGGTCTAAATGTGTTCCACACGTTTTACAAGTTATCAATTCAAAAATCAATCGAGCCATCATGATGTCAAACTCACATGTATGTCCATGCACTCTGAATTGCAAAAGAATCAAGTGTTTCATTAAGTTTGAGACAATGTGAAACAGAAACATCGTTTTCGCTGGTTTGAGCTTAAGAAATTTGCAACTTGCAATCGGGATACAATTATGAAATGGTTCCTTAGGCATTGCAATCGTCTCGGTATTTTCTTCAGTTCATCTGTTCAGACCGGAAGCCAATTCTGTGAAGAGAGTCTTCAAAGAATTTTATTTCCCTGAAACGACATTTGAATTTAATGACTGGTTATCTATTTCTCGGGTGTTCAGAAATTTGTAACTTTCATCTGATTTCATGTTTTCAGTTGATTCTTCGATCATTGGTACTATCTTAATTTTCTTATCATTTCTCGTGTTCGGGTTGAAGGCTAATTTTGTAAAGAAAACCTCATGGAATTTTAATTCTTTGAAGACAGTGTACTGAATTTAATTGTTGGTTCGCCGTTTCGTGGGTAATAAAAAATTCATAACTTCTTATTGGAATACTTTTTTAGAGAGGTTCTTGAGGCATTAAAACTGTCTTAATATCTTCTTCAATTTGTATGTTCAGATCAGAAGCTGATTTGGTAAGGAAGATCTCCAAATGTGCAAATACTTTGAGAAGATACAATGAAAATACGGTGAAAACGGTGAGCCTAACTGTTATTTTTCAGACGTTCAAAAATTCATAACTTATGTTCGGTTAAACTTTTTTGAGTGCTTCTTTGGTAGAAAAATTCATCTTGATGTCATGTTCATTTGGTATGTTCGGGTCGAAGACTGGTTCTTTGAGGGAGATCCTCGGAAATGCGAATTACCAGAGAAAATATTATGCTGAATCATATTTTTACTTCACTGTTTCTCGATATTGTAAAAATCACAGCTTCTTCAATTTATATCGCATCGAGAAGATTCTTTCGGAATAATTTCACAAATGATGTTGGCTACAAGTTTGCTTCAGAGCTCGATGTAGAATTCAGCTCCGAATACTTTGTTTGATGGCTCACTTCTCAAATTGAACAGTGGAAAATTCTGCATTATGGAAAATACAGTGTCATAACCAAATATTCTCTCCATTCAAAAATTCATAACTCACTCGATTTTTATCGTATCGCATCTGTTCTTTCGGCACGACGTCACAAATTTAATCATCTATGATTTTGATATTAGTCTCGCATCGAGATTTTGCACCGATTATTATTGAGTTCATGAATCATCGGTGTGAATATGTTTGATAACACTAAAAATCTGCACTAGTGAGAAATTGATTGGGCTTTCTCTTGGCCCAAATCAAGGCCCAATTGTCAAGACTATATATCAATTTGGCCCCTCTATTTTCACAACATTCAATTCATTTGCTAAGTTTCACATTCAAGAAACTCTCAAGTTCTCTCAACTCTCTCTTAAACTCAAGAGAAAAAATTCATTAAAAAAATTCAAATCTCCTTCCAAGACTCTCTTTCCATCTCCGTGAAACCTCTCTCTTCCATGAGCATCACCGCATGACACCGCTGCCAGCCGCCGATCCTCCGTTGCTGTACCGCCTGACGACCGTCTGGCCACTTCCCTCCATCAACCGCCGCGATCGCGGCCTTCTCTCTTCTCCCTCCGCTTTGTGCATTTTCTTTTCTGATCCGGATCCTTCACCTTCTCCTTTTCGATATTGATTTGGTAATTTCGCTTCTCTTTGATTTAAGTGTTTCTACATAAGTGATTTTGTGCATAAGTGATTTTTTTCTTGATTAGTTGATTTCATGAGATGAATATTGTTAAATTCTTGAGTTCAATTGTTGATTGTGAATTGATGATGATAATGTTGAAATCCATAATTGGATAATTGTGGAATTAAGCACTTATTTGGTTAATTGATTTTATGAGAAGTTCTTATTGAAGAATCATGTGGAGTAGTGTGAATTATGTGATGATTGTTGGACAAATCCAGAATTGATCAATTGATTGAGTTTTTGATGTCGAATCTGGTTTATGACGATTGAAGAATTGTGATGAGAGTTGAATTTGGTTTCATGAGTTAATGCAAGTTTATATCATTTGGTTGATAAATTAAATTTTCGGTATTAAAAAATGTTTTGATTCAATAAATTTGCATTAACTTTTGAATGTCGATTTATGTGTAGAATTGAGGCATTTGATGTGATTTGATTGTTTGTAACTCATTTGCAATTTTTAGATGGTAATACTTGAACCGAAAAGTGAATTTTCGCGTCCGTTTATAATGGTTAAAACCAATTTCAAGTAACTTCGGTTCAAGAAAAAGTTGTTGTCTGGAATTGTAAATAAGGTGCAAATTGAGTTTTAAATACCGTTTGAGGTTCGTTTGAGTTATTTGTGCGTTATACGGATGGATTGTGTTGAGTTTTAGCAATTTAAATTCAATTTTCCGGATAATTTTGAGGAGTAAAAAGTTGTTGTCCGGTATTTGGAAATCACGTGAAACACATAATTTAGTTGTCGTTCTATACTCATGGAAGCTTGTCTTGGTATTTGATGAGTATCAATATCATTTTGGTTGATTTCGGAAGTAATTTTTGTGCATTTTTTAGATAGATAAGTTGTTGTCCATAAAATTATTTTTATGCATACAACATGATTTAATTCAAACTTGATGCTTACTTGAACTTGTTTTCACTTTTAATGGATACCTTTATTAATTTTGGTGGACTTTATTCCGACTCTTCGTGCGTTCAAAAATTGCCATGTTGCTATCCGAAATTCATTTTCATGTGTACATGTTGTTTTAATTGTCATTTAACACTTGCTTGTACATAATTAACCATTTCATGAGCATTGTTATTGAATTTTCTTGTTTCTGATACAAGTTTCTGTTTAAATTCATACATGTATTTAGTGTTGTCCCGTTTTTAATTCCACATGTACATGTCATTTTAATTATCATTCTATGTTCATTTGTACATATCTAAGCAAGCCATGAACATTAATGATGAGTTTTCTCGCTTCCAATGCATTTTACTGGTTAATTCCAAGCTTGCATATGTTGCTGCCCGATTTTTCTATGTTGCACTCGAGATGCATTTAATTGTTGGTTCACGCATTATTGCACTTGTATTGGTATATCTTGGCCATATGCATTGGGTTTTGATGTTTTTAAACCGACATTTCGTGCGATTCTTGTTATGATGCACATGCTGCCTCGTGTTTGATTTTGTGCTTCCACTGCTTATTTGATTTTGCGTTATGCATGATAATATGCCATTTCGAATTGTGATGTCGATTGTTAAGTTACATTTGATATTCCTTGTTATTTTCTAACTCTTCTTGTGACATTGTGAAAGTTTTGGAAGGCGATTCATCGCGGCGCATGTGCCCGATTTTTACTATTTGCTTATGTAGCATTGCTCGGTGCAGGACATTAGCTTGGAGAGGGCATAGCTTGCGATTTATTTTTGCATTATACTATTGGATGATTGTATTGGATATTTTATCTGATTTGGTTTGTTATTGATGCTAGCTTGCTCGAATTATTCTGGGTTTCTTGGCTTGTACCTGCTATATAACAGACACTTATCCGTTTGGTATATTTCTGGTTTACTTTTCTGCATTTGTTTACCACTTTTCTGATGCCATGAGAAGTAGAAATAAAGATGCATGATTATTTACCATTTTCTAATTCCATGAGAAGTAGGACTAGAGATGCATGTTCTGGGAGTCCTTATGTTAGGCGGGAAATGATGTTTTAAAAGACCTGTAGCAGGCAATTTCTACTTGTACTCGTTTGTTTACCGTTCTATGTGTTTATATTTGTGCCAAAGAACTCAAAAAGGCGTCTCATTCCCATTCCCCTTGGATAAGTCCTCAGAAAAGTCAATTGGAGAAGGATTCACAATCGACCCCCACATTTTCTAGTCTGTATCATTTGTAGCTCGCATCGTGCGTCGATGCTACGAATCATGCTATTCTTGTATCGAGTCGGTCAAGTGGAGAAGGGTTCACAATCAACCCTCACACTTTGTCATTAGCTCGTGTGTCGTGCATGTTAACGCTCCTATGTAATCTCACTATTGCCTTCTATCTCCTGCCTCGATGAGGTGATTTCTTGGCTAGGTGTTTAGTAGATTATTATGATTCATTTTTATTCTTCTCTTGCCTAGATAATGTGATATCTTGGTTAAGAATCGACGCCCCTTATTCTTCTTGCCATGATGACGTGCTATCATAGTTAAGAATCACATATTCCCCCATTCCTGCTTGTCTCAATGATCCAATATCTTGTTTTAGCCTTCCTTTATCCTACCTTAATTACCCGATATCTTGGTTAGGTGTCCCTTCTCCCTTATCCTACCTTGATGATATGATATCGTGGTTAGGTGTGATCCTTCTCCCTTTCCTTCCTGGTAACATGATACCTCTATTAGGTGTGTGCTACTTGATTGAGTGAATACTCCTCAAGCTTTGTGTGTTTACTTTTATTTGCAATTTCGCTATGCTCCCGTATGATTTCTCGATTCAATCTTAGGAAGAGTATTGAGATAGACCTTAGGTTGCAAACCATGCATGACAACTCTAGGTTTACTTATCTAGTTTCCCTTAGGCCTTTTTCTTTCTCTTTTGCATTTGCATTAAAACTAAAACTTCTTTTTTCTTTCAAACTTCAAAACACTCTAATAATACAAAAAACCCCTTCTCAAGGTAAAAAACACCAACCAATTCAAACTTCATTTTGTCGCTTGGTTTGTCTTTTAAAACCCTTTTTTTCAAGGTAAAACACATACAACAAACTGAAACATGTGAGCTGAACTACGTCGCCCTGACTTTCCCATTGCATGAGGGAGTACGTAGGCACTAGGTTGCGGGGCCTAGGCGAGAAAAAATTTGTAAATATTCCTTCTTTTCCCTGAATTTTTTTCCACATGCATTCCCTCTTAGAATTAAGCTTTAGACATAGATTTTTACACACCCTTAGATTAGAGCAAACTTAAGTGGATCATATGGAGTACCACCGACGCATGGGGTGTTAATACCTTCCCCTCGCGTAACCGACTATCTTACCCTTTATCTTGGTCACAAAACCATATTATCCATTCCTTTGGGGTTCTCTCAATATCTTCCATTCCTTCAGGATAAATATATTTCGGTGGCAACTCTGTGTTTTATTTGCAGCGCGACAGCTGGTGACTCTGCTGGGGATAAGTTGACCAATTGTTGGTCCATCCTATGCAACTCAGTCCTAGCTTTTCTTTAATTCCTTGTCTTTTGGTGTTTTGTGTGTTATCGCTTTATTGCTGCTTATTTACATGATTTCATGCATATGTTTTCATATTATTTTACTGTTTTCCATATACTACTACTGTACTAGATTTGCTGGTTCTTTAGGTTGGGTTGGGTGTTACTATTGAGGTAAAATGCCCAATACCCAGGCCAAGTGACAGACAATAGGAACACTAGTAATAAAGTGGAACATGACAGATAGGGGATGTAGATCTCCCTATGTGGATGTGTCGTCCATGCTTAGATGAGGTTTTAATGAGGTTCTATCATTATCACTTAAGTGTACGATGATAGTATTCTCAAGTGAACCTGGGATTCTGAGTTACCATTGATCTTACCTTAACCTAGTCTTAACTCGTGAGTGGGGCGAGAATATTTTTACAGGTACATATGGTGACTATGTTCTGATGGTGACCATGTGTTTCTATGGTTATATGGTTCAATGGTTCTATGGTTATGCTCCAGACCGTTGATTTTGGTATTCTCGGTGTGTTCAGAGACAGTACAACACAACGACCAGTATTGTGGACACCTTAATTCCATTATTATTGCATTTGCATCATAACATATTTATTTTTGCAAAATAAATGTATAAAATAATGTGTTGTACCCCAAAATTTTCCCTCTCATTTTATCAAGATTTCCCCTCACAAGACTCTTTGGACTCTAGACAGGATTAGGGTTTGCTCAACTCAAGACCATCTCTTTGCACTGATGACCTGAAATTAGGGTTTGAGTTTGCACATGGATTTTTGGACTTTTAATGCTCAATGTGACTTTCATACTTCATGTTGGACTTATAGGATTGCTCATACCAAGTTTCAAGCCTCGAATCAAATTTTTGCTCAGTCAATTGGACAGTTGACCTAGAAATCAATTGTATTGGGGAAAAAGTCAACTGTGGCCAATTTACAGTCAAACCTCATAATTTTTGATCCACATCAACATTATAAACTCATATGAACCATTTGATCAAGTTTCGACCACAACTCCTCAAGAAATTTGATCAAATCATCAAAAGGGCAAAATGGTCATTTTTAGGGTTTTGACTGCAAAAAGGCAATTTCTGATTTTTCACCTAGACAATGGCAAATTGGGTTCAAGCATGGTTTTAAGGACTCAATGGCATCATCTTGACCTAATCACAAGGTTCAAAAGATCTCAAATGCATTGGATTGACAAATGAATTTTCCAGTCAACTGATCAAAAATCAACTGTACACTGAAAAGTCAAACTTTGACTTTTTAGTCAAAATCAAGTGCCAAGGGTCATTTTTCATCAATATGTGTCAAAAAATGAAACTTGTTCACCAAGAAACCTAATTCTGAAAACTAGGGTTTAAAATGGAAAATTTTCATAACTTAGAAATTTTCTAAGTTATGAAAATTTCTTATTTTTTCCCAACTTTTCCCAACTTTTTCACCATGATACAATTGGATTCGAAGAAAACTTCTAACATGAAAGTTGTGTTCCTCCACAAAATCTACAACTTTTATTCACAAAGTTTCCCCAAAAGATGCTTAGATCTCAAGTTATGATTTTGTGAACAAGGGTCTATGAAACTTTTAACTTAGTGAAATTTTACCCTAGTTTAAGCAGGATTTTGACCTATCTTCATGGAATTTTTCACATAGTTCCAATTGGAATCTCAAAATGCATTTCAAATATGGATTGTATAGCATGTTACAAGCTTTCCAAAATGTCAAGGAACTCTCCAAGATCATTCATGGTTAGGGAGAATCGAAAGGTTGAAAATGGCAAATTATCACTTTTGGCCAAGGCATTTTGCACATTGATACAAGTTGCAAATCAGTTTGGATCATGCTTGTACTTGGTTTACAGGTTTTAATCCTTTCTACACTCATAAATTAAATGCAAACACATTGGATTAAGGCTTTCTTCTGAGCTTTAGAGCATTGTACAAAGAACTATTCCAAAAATGACAAAAAGTTAACATTGCCACTTTGATAAAGCATGCTTTTGGCAATTTTGTTTGTCTTGAGCCATGGACCTGATTTCTTTATGCAAACAACATCCACAAATATCAGGAAAAGTTCACCAACTCTCAGCAGGCCTCAAGCTAGCAAGTATAGCCCTTAATCTTTGTCATTTCAAGTTTTGCTTCAAAAGCAAGTAACTTGCAAAAGTCAGCACAACTCTTCAATCTGATAAGAGCAAGCTTTGTAAACATTTCAAACAAGTTCAACATAACACATTGTACCAAGCTAAAAGCACGATTTCCAAGCCTCTCAAACACCCTAAAACACAAAAACACCAAGTTCTTGTCAAAACAGGGCCATACCTGCAGAACCTTGGCCAAATCCAATTCCACTCGTGCGTTTTATCCCAAACCACTTCAAACACATTCTAAACATCACACCTAAACTATCCAAGCACATGTCCAGCCACTGTAACTCCATTTTCACACTCCACCATTTTTACTTTGAAGCTTTGCAGGTTGAGTTCTACAAGCATATTCGGGCAAGTTCAAGGCAAGCCAAGCATTGGGAAAGGTTGAGTGAACTTCAGGCAAGCTAACACGACCTTCAGGCATCATCCAAAACTCCTACATTGCCATATCCAAACTTGGATGAAACAGGTAATTTTCAAACTTCTATCTCCTTATTTAGGCATCATTAGGCTTAGGTTTGTGAAGCAAAAATGTAGCCCTTAATGTCCTTGAACTGTACATATGCATAGAATTCATTTATGTTAACTGAGCTAGGAGAATTTGGATGTTGAAGTTGCTGAATTTTTTAGGTCAGAAATTGGGGGTGATAAATTCTCCCTGGTTTCTTAGAGTTAGATCAAGTTTTTTATATAGTTAGAATCGTGATTGAAAATGCTATAACTTTTATGTTGTGAGTTTTTGATTTCATGCAAGAACAAGAGAGAACAGGATTTGAACTATGGCGCACGCATTTTTGTTCAGAGGTCAGGGATGAAGCTGGAACGTGGACTGGGCTTGGTTGTTCTGGCTATTTGCACCCCCTTCTTTAATTTCTGCACCCCCTTTGGCCCATTTCTTTTATTTCATATATTTTCCATTTCCTTTTATATTTTCTGACTTTTATTATTTTTTCTAAACATTAAAAATCACCAAAAATATTCTTTTAATTTTTCACATTTTATTTTATTATTTTTACTATATTTTGGACATAGAAATAGTTTATTAATAATAATATAACTTATTTTCTTAAATAAAATTTGTAAATAATACAAAAATATTGTATATTTTTATTTTTATTATTTATACACTTAAATCAATATTTTCTTACAATATTTATTTTTTAACATTTTTGTATATATATATTTTTTATTTATTTTCTTGTACATAAATGAATAAATAATTAATATAAAGCATATTTTCTTTAAAACCAAAAATTAGGGTTTCTTCACCCCTTCAAAAATAATTAATATTTTTTTCTTATATTTTAAGACATAAACAAACCCATTTTTTCATACAAAAAAATAAATTCAAAAACATTTTGCATATTTATATTTAATTGTCCATTTAAATATTTGCTTATTTATTTATTTGTACAAATAAATTCAATATGGTTGTAATAGTTTTAGGGTTTTATTTTAAGCAATACCCCCTTATTCAAACTTGTACCCCCTCCCCATATCAATGTTGTAATAGTCTTAGATTTACTTTACGCATTTTATCGCTTTAATATGCCATGATAGTAAATTAGGGTTTGTATCCAAAAGACCAAAAATCAAAACAAATAGCATGACTAAACACAAGACAAAAATGCATGAAAAATGACAACACCTTGCACACAAGCACCCCTAGGGTTTCATCCACTTTGTTGCCTCTAAAATGGCCATGGTATGCATGCTAGGTATCTTGGCAAAATCAATGCAAAAACAAAAGATCATAGTCCATCGACGACGCTATCTTGGTTGCCTATACAAAAATGATCTAGACCCTCAAAAAACTTGCTAGATACTTGGCAATATTGCTATCATGGTCATACGATGACCCACGCCCGTCCCGTTTAACATCAAAACACAAGGTTGTTTACCAAATATAATGGTAAAACAACAATGTCAAAGGGTTAAAAATGTGTAGGAAAGATCTTTGAGTAGGGTAGACAACTCCTAGTTACTTGATCAACTTGCAAACCATCCTTGGTATTTTCAAACAAACACATACACAATTTCAAAACATTTCCCGACAAACTTTCAAAAATTGAAACATTTTTCAAAAGACAAACACCTTTGTATATATTCAAACAAGAATCATTACAAAGGTTGCCTAAACAAAGGCCTCTTTTCAAAATACTTTCAAAACCATACACAAAGCACCATTTCAAACAATTTAAAAGCAAAGCAAGTGATCTAAACAAGTAACTAAGAGCCCATGGATAACCATGGATGAAAAGGGTGCTAGCACCTTCCCTTTTCATAATCTACCCCCCGAACCCAAGAAAACATCTCAAAGGTCTTTCTTGTGCTTTTTGACCTTTCCTTTGGATAAAATAAAAAGTCGGTGGCGACTCTTGCTAAACCGAAACATTTTCAAACACAAACGCAAAACCTCAAGTCAGTTCTCCCATCGTATCACATAATGTATTAGAAAAAATCTAATCCATATATGCATACCATTTCCAAGTTAATCTGAGATTGTCATTTTCATCAGGGATGGATAACAATATAGAGATAGGCAAAGAGATGCTTAGGAAGACCTCTTTTTACCATTTTCACGGCCTTGCTCTGGCTCCACTGAGAGAAGTGGGTGTTCTTGTGACTGGCCCGAATGAGAAGACTTTCAGAGACAGTTATGGGAATCTGTTGTCATTGTTGAATGATGGGTATGAGAAATAGGCTATGGTGTCGCTGTTGCAACTCTATGATCTGCATCTGTGTTGTTTCTCTTTCCAAGAATATCATCTAGCACCCATGTTTGAGGAATATTCTTATATCATGGATGTCGAAATCACAAGTCACGTTCATTTCATTTATGTACCTGAGGTTCCCGGTGATGCGGCTATCGCCAAGGTTATTTATTTGAACCTTAACGATGTAAAAAGTAATTGTATAGAAAAGAGCAACACATCCGTTCTTCATCTAGATTTTATGATAACCAAAGCTAAAGAGTGTGCCAGAAATAGAGATTGGGTCACTTTCAACACACTGTGTGCCACCATGATTTATGGTATTGTCACCTTGCCCAATGTGGAGAATTTCATAGACTTCTCAGCAATTTGTATTTTCATGAATGGAAACCCAGTGCCGACGATTCTCACTAACACTTACTATGCCATTCATTCCCGACATGGAAATAAATGGAGTGTTTTCTATTGCATTCATCTTCTTAACAAATGGTTTATGCTGCATATGCCTACTAGAGGACAATTTGTTTACTCCGCATATACTCTCTTTTGGTCACGAAGGATTATGGATCTTACTTCTTATGATGTCGTTTGGAAAAACATAAGGGGGGTAGAGAAATCATCAAAAGTTATGGAGGTTTTCCCAACATTCCTTTCATGAGGAATAAGGGATTTATCAATTATAATCATGTCCTAGCACAACGCCAGTTGGGGTACATTATGACCGATAAGCCTAATGATCATGAAGTGGAAGAAATCGTTTATTTTGGCAAAGGTGAAAATCCTATCTTGCTGGAAATAATGAGAAGAGCCTGGCGTTATGTTCACCAGCAAGGGACAAATTTCTTTGGTCAGAGAGGATGCTTAGCCCTTGGTCCATATGTACAGTGGGTCAAGATTCGAGTGAAGGTGATGTTGTTGCCTTTCAAGAAGGAAGTGTCATTGTATTTGCATCCTACTTTTGATTAGCCAACTGGTGGTCTGTTAGCACCAGATGCCGCAGTAAACCAGTCATTTCCTCATGAATCATCTAGTCAACAACTTGTTCCAAGTGCATCCAAGTTTGTGCCAATAGAGCTCTACAAGCAGGCTAAAGTTGACAGTCTCAAGTTAGAATTGGAAAAGAAGGAGCAAGGTATGTAACTTTCTTTTGTTGTCCAAGAGAAAAAGAGAATGCTGAATGAAGCTAAGCTTAAAGACAAAGTGTTGGGAGAGCATGGTTTGCTTGAACACCTAAAGAGGCCAAGAGTCGAAAGTTCTCACATTACAGTTCAGACAGAGGTTGTGGGAACGGTTCTTGCCGATCTTGCAAAGAGTCAGAAAAAGCTTGGAAGTCTTTGGGTGTCCATAGAAAAAATGCAATACAATCATATATAGGAAGTCAAAGCTTTGAAGAAGCAACTTCGAGAAGGGGAAATCCAGCAAATGCAGATTGACGAGCCCGAGATTCAGCTCAAGAAGAAAGATGATCAGAAGCTAGCAGCTAAAGCCCAGTTGAAGGGGAGGGGTGCCCAGTTGGCTCAAGTGATTGAAGAATTGGAAAAACTCAAAGCTCGGTTTGGAGTTTGATAAGAGTTATCATTTCTTTTTTATCTCTTTGTACTTGTCAGGATCACTTCCAGATTTGTTGGACGGGTTCCTTTTGATTTTATATGTATGAACTTGTCTCGAGCATTTTCTTTGTATGGATGTTTATTCCTATGATATGAGCAGTCTCTTTCTTTAATGATGATTTGTTTATATCTTGTTGCCTTTTGTTCTTAATGAAAAAAATTGAGGATTTTCCAAGGAAATGACTAACACGTCATGCATATCATTCATATCAAGTGCATTACATGTTTATTCATAATGATCTTCTTATTTGTTCCGCTTCTTCTTATCAGAGTTTACAGGACGACTTCTCTACATTTGTACCGCACTTGAGATAATAAACAAAGAATCATGGAAAATTTTAAACAGAATTAGAATGCTCTTCATAAGGACATGGACACCATGGTAAAATAATGAATCAGCTTATGGAGACGCTTCACGTTATTATTCAGAGGCAGGAAGAACTCAGGCAAAACGTCGCTAAACTTGTCGACAATATTGCTGCTTCTGAAAATGGGGGACCTAAGACTGAAAATGGGGGGACTCCTAAAGGGAACTCTCAGATTATAGTGGATTATCATCACAATTATATTGAGCTCGATGACCCTTAGGAGGATCTCACTATTGATATGTCTGAAACTGCTAAGATGTATCGTGCTCTCGAAGAGCGTCTCAAGGCTCTAGAGACTTCCAAGAAGCATGGTTTCAACGTTGCTTCTATGTGTCTGGTTCCTGGGGTTGTTATTCCTCCAAAGTTTAAGGTTCCAGAATTAGACAAATATAAGGGGACCACATGTCTAGAAACTCATCTTTGTTCTTACTGCAGGAAAATGGTCGCCTGTGTTAATAATGAACTGTTGCTCATGCACTTTTTTTAGGATAGCCTAGCTGGGGCTCCTTTAGAGTGGTATATGAAATTCGAGCGGACTCATGTTAACACTTGGGGAGAACTTGCTGATGTTTTCCTAAAGCATTATCACTAAAATAATGCTATGGCACCTAGCCGTACTCAGCTTCAAAGCATGTCACAAAAGACTAGTGAATCTTTTAAGGAATACGCCTAGAGGTGGCGTGGACTAGCTGCGAGAGTCCAACCTCCCCTCCTGGACCCTGAGTTGGTTAATCTGTTCATGAATACCCTACAAGGTCCTTATCTTCAATATATGCTTGGCAGTGCTTTAGATTCTTTCTCAGACATGGTTATTATCAGAGAACATGTTGAGATGTGTATTAAGGCAGATATGATTCCGGGTGCATCTGGCACTAACAACAGTAATTCTGGTAATGGTAATAAGCCTTATTCTAGTTTTGTTAAGAAGAAGGAAGGTGAGTCTAGTAATTTATCTATCAAAAAAGGGAATGTTGTTGTTCAGCTTCTGTATTATCTAACTCCTGCTGCAGTTCCGCAACAACAACATGCACCTCCCCGGAATTACCAATAGCAGAATCAGATACCTCAATGGCAAAGGGGTTAGAAGAGACAACAGAGGTGCCCAAAAAGAACGTTGGATCCCGTTCTCATGTCATATTCTCAACTACTTCCATGGTTACTTGCTAGTCAGTTGGTTCAGCTCTGTGAGCTTGGTCCTCCACCAAAGAATATCCCAAAGGGGTATGATGCAAAAGCAAGTGATCTAAACAAGTAACTAAGAGCCCATGGAAAACCATGGATGAAAAGGGTGCTAGCACCTTCCCTTTTCATAATCTACCCCCCGAACCCAAGAAAACATATCAAAGGTCTTTCCTGTGCTTTTTGATCTTTCCTTTGGATAAAATAAAAAGTCGGTGGCGACTCTTGCTAAACCGAAACATTTGCAAACACAAACGCAAAACCTCAAGTCAGTTCTCCCACCGTATCACAGAACTGGCGACTCTGCTGGGGAGAAATTCTAAAGTGGGGTTACCTTAGGGTTTAGATCACCTTTACATGCTTACCTTGTTTGCTTTGATTGCTTTACATTTGGTTCTATTGTTTGGGGTTGAATCCTCTACCCGGATTTGGGAAACATTCATAGGTAGATAGCAATACGTTGTGGAAATTGTGCGGGGTATACCTACACGGTCTAAGAAATAGCTATATTAGTGCGACTTATTTGTGGGTACCGGTAGCCTTTGAGTCAATCAAAGAGAATACGAGGCCGCTGAGTGATGTCATGAAGCACTAATGGACTTTTAGAACCTTTACTTGACCATCTTGGTCTTTTAGGATGTAGTGAGATAACCGGCTTTGGTGCAGTCCGAAGTTGGTAGATACTCGATACTACACTCATTGAGGGTTGTTTTCTTGGAATATTTCGGTCTCCATTAAAGCGGCTAAACTGAAACAATGAACACAGAAAACAATCCAGTAATATTGAGCTCTTTAGAACCCGGTTACTATTTATAGGACAAGTTGAGCCAACTAAACTTCAAGAGGGTACTTACCTATAAAACCCCATGCAAGCCTGAAACTAGGAACTTGTGTGATTCATTTGTACATATATACTTGTGCATAACATCATGAGCATCATGAAGCATCATATGCATCCACTAACCATTTCAAGGATTTTGGATCTTCATCTTTGTTCCTGTTTTGTAGGTTATGGAATCACTTCGCAGGAAAACAATCCAAGTCAACCTTGTGAGAATTTCTCCTCAACTCAAAGAGCTTGCTTCCAAGATTCCATAGTGTTCTCCATTCACTAAAAGACATGGTCGACTTCTCAACTTGGTCAACTCCAACACAGAGGAAGACATGGTGAAAGTTCTTTTCCAGTTCTTTGACCCCCTACACCACTGCTTCACATTTCCTGACTACCAGCTAGTGCCTACTTTGGAGGAATTTTCTTAACTCCTGAGGATTCCTATTCTCAATCAACTACCCTTCAATGGTACGGAAAGAGATCCAAAGCCTGAAGATGTTGCTCAAGCCCTACACTTGCAACCATCTGATGTCATAGGTCATTGGGAAACCAGAAGTGGTGTCAAGGGTTTCTTGGCAAAGTTCCTGTTTGAGAAAGCTCAAGAATGCTGGAATTCTCTAGATCTGCAAGCTTTTGAGGAGACTATAGCACTTCTCATCTATGGGTTGGTCTTGTTCCCAAACCCTGACCAGCTTATAGATGTGAATGCTGTCAAGATTTTCATATCTCGGAACCCTGTGCCTACTTTACTTGGGGACATCCTCCACTCATTTCACACTCAAACAATGAGGAAAAAAGGTGTTCTCATGTGTTGTACTCCTCTTCTAGCAATGTGGTTTATTTCTCACCTTCCCCAATCAGTCTTGAAGAATGAGCAAGGCTTGAGATGGTCACAACGATTGATGAATCTTACACATTCAAATGTTCATTGGTGTTCTTGATCCAGAGAAAATGTTATCATCATTGATCGTTATGGGGAATTCCCTAATGTCCCTCTAATTGGAATTAGGGGAGGCATTACCTACAACCCTTGCTTGGCTCTGAGACAGTTTGGGTATGCCCGAAGGGATGACCCACATGACATGCTGATTCCAGACTTGGTTTTTGAATTCTACAGCGACGCTCAAGGACTTCGACAAAGGTTCATCCGAGCTTGGAGGATGCCCAACAAGGTAGACAGTAAGACATTGGGACACAAGAATTCCATCCCCCTTGAGCCTTACCTCAAGTGGGTACGAACCCGCACCCAAAGTCTTATGATGCCTTACCCCTACATTCTCCCTGTGATTAAAGAGCCTATTATGGAAGGAGAGGTTCCATACACCCTCCTACATCCTGACATGCCAACATCATTGGAAGATTTACAAAGGAGTTGGATACAACTCAAGGGAGAACACGATACTTTTGAAGCCCAATTCTACGCCAATGAGAAGAAGGTTTTGAAACTTACTCATGAACTTCATGAAGAGAAGACTCTCAACACCTACATTGCACCAAAAAGGATGCGCAACGTCTTTTTACATTAGAATTTTGTATTATTTTGCCCATGAGGCATTGATGTACTAACAAATTCTATCTTATTAATATGACGTTTACTCCTTTTTGTTTAAAACGAATTTGAATTTCTGACTCCTTGAATGCATTACATGAATATATATCATTCATCATATGCATAAACAGGTCTTCACACCAGGTTTCCTTATCTCTCTGTTGTTTATTTCAGCAAGATGGATATAGAGTAGACGGTCAAAGATTTGCAAGCGCAAAATTCACAGTTCCAACAGCTACTCATGACCTTGGTAAAGGGTCAGGAGGAGCTCAAAATACTATTAGAGAAGGAAAAAGAGAAAAAGAAAAAGAAGAGAGTTGGTGTGGCTACTTTGGGTAGAAGATTTGAAGGTCACGCCAAAAGGGTCCTAGATTTCCCATCAACATCTGAAGAGGGTGAAGGAAAGGGTAAAGGAGTTGCAGTGCCTTCCGATTCTAAGGCTGAAGAAGAGGAAGATGAAGACTATTCAGAACAATAGTATCCTCCTGTAGATGAAAAGTACAAAAATCTGGAAGAACGTCTGGCAGCCATGGAGATTCCGAGAGTGCCTGGGCTGGACTTTGAAGAGTTGGGGTTGGTTTCTGGAATTGTTATCCCTCCTAAATTTAAAGTACCTCTATTTTCTAAATACGATGGGTTGTCTTGTCCCAAGATGCACCTACGGTCTTACGTCAGGAAAATCCAACCACATTCTTCTGACAAAGACCTGTGGGTACATTTCTTCCAACATAGTTTGGCGGGGACACAATTGGATTGGTTCTACCAACTAGAGAGGTCTGACGTACATAATTGGGAAGATTTGGCTGCTGCCTTCTACAAGCAGTATCAATATAATGTGGACTTAGCACCAACCCGTACTCAATTACAGAGTATGGGCATGGTCTCAAATGAAGGCTTCAAGGAGTATGCCCAGAAATGGAGAGACTTGGCGGGACGAGTTCAACCACCTCTATCTGAGAGAGAGCTTGTAGATATGTTCTTGGGTACACTGTCAGGTCCCTTTTTCAATCACATGATTAGAAGTTCGTCTGCGGGGTTCACCGAGTTGATTCTAACTGGTGAGAGAGTTGAAGCCGGAATCAAAAGCGGGAAAATTCAAAAAGATACATCTGCTTCTGCTGCCATCAAGAAGACTTTTCCAGCAAAGAAGGAAGTCTCAGCTGTCTACTCCCAAAGAGGTCAAGGAAGAGTTGAGCGCCGACCAGCGGTGGGGGCCGTAATGATTCAGAAGTCTGCAGCTAATCAGCCCAGAAATAATCAACCCAGAACCAACCAAGCAAGGGTGGAAAGGCCTGCATGGAAATACACCCGGATAAAGATGACTCCTGCTCAAGTTTTACCCCATCTCTTGAAGTTAAACCTTACAACCTTGAGAGAGGCCTCGAAGAATCCGAATACAACTTCTCCTTTTTACCACGCGAACGCCAAGTGCGCTTATCATTCAGACAGCCTAGGGCACGACACCAACAATTGTTGGGCCCTCAAGAATAAGATTAAGGATTTAATAGACACTAAGGAAGTGGAATTCGATGCCCCTGAAAAGTCGAATGTGATCTCTGCTCCAATGCCAAAGCATGGCCACAATGCCCATGCTGTTGAAGAAGATCTTTTTGTTGCTACTGTTGATGATTTGATGACTCCGTTACCGATAATCAAGTTGAATCTGTTGAAGGCTGGGATTTTCCCAGGTTGTGAAGAAGATTTCTGCCTTTGTTCATCCTTACCATCCGACTGTCCGTTGTTGAAGTTAGGCATCCAACGCCTAATGGATAATCAAGAAATCCTTTTTGAAAAGACTCCTGTTACACCGACTCCTATCAATAATGTTTCTATAATTACCATATCCTCTAATCTTTCCAAGGTCTCCAAAAGACCTGTTAAGATTACATCCGATCCGAAGATTGCACCTTTGAAGATAACTATGCCGGAGCCTATCCCGTACAAGTCCAACAAATCAATACTGTAGAACTATGGGGGAGAGATCTTCTACCACGGTATTAAACAAATTGAATTAACTGAAGAAAGTTCTGATGAAGAGACTTCCGACATTGGAAATATTGTTGGAACGAGTAAAATCACCTGCAGCGGAAGAATTTTCTCTCCGGAGATTGCTCCTCCAAGGGCAATCTTCGGACCCTCAATTTCTCCTAAGGTTACCCCTGTGCCGGTCAACATATCTGCGAGAACTCCAGTTATTGAAGAAGTTGTTACTCCTGTGGTTGTCCCCTCTGCTGCTGCTGATGATAGAGTGAAAGGGATCCAAGAAGTGTCCGTCAGGATGAGGGCTCAGCCATTGGTCATCCCTGAGACCTCTCAAAAGGAAATGGAAGAGATTTTGAAAATAATCAAGAAAAGAAATTATAATATTGTGGAACAACTGGGGCAAACCCCCTCAAAGATCGCTATGTTTGCCCTGCTGCTTTGTTCCGAAGCTCATGCTAAAGCTCTGATCAGATTCTTGAAGACGGCCCACGTGCCTCAGGAAACCTCCGCAGATCAGTTCCAAGAATGTGTAGCCAGCCTAACAGCAGACAATGGTCTTGGATTCTCCGATGCTGATTTAACATCTAAAGGGAGAAAGCATAATGACGCTTTGCATGTCTCGGTGGAATGCAGAGGGACTACTCTAGCACACGTTCTGGTTGATACTGGGTCGTCTTTAAATGTCTTGCCGAAGAAAGCATTGGACAGATTGGACTATGAAGGTTTAACCCTAAAGCCGAGCAATATAATTGTCAGAGCCTTTGATGGTTCTAAAAGGATGGTCCACAGGGAGGTGGACATCCCGATTAAAGTGGGAACTGAAACCTTTAACTCCATATTCTATGTGATGGACATCCGTCCTTCCTATTCTTGCTTGTTGGGAAGACCCTGGATTCATAATGCTGGATCCGTCACTTCTTCTCTACATCAAATGCTCAAGTACCCTGTCTAGGGGAAAATTATAACAGTTCATGGTGAAGAGGAGTACATGATAAGCCATCTAAATTCTTTCCGCTATGTAGAATTGGATGGTGAATTCATAGAAACCCCTTTCCAACACTTCGAGGAAGTTTCTGAGGAGATTGCAGCAACCAAGACAGTGTCTTCTGTACCCATGATTACCAAACCTATGCCTCGGATGTCATCCCTCAAAGATGCAAAGGCTGTGATTGAAGAAGGAGGAAGCATAATCTGGGGTCAGCTATCAGACTTTCCTTTTAAATCAGATAAATTCGGCTTGGGGTTCACTGCTTCTGCTCAAAAGGTTGTACGCTGCGCCCAGGCTGGGGGACCAACAGTGAAGATCACCCATCATGGAGTCAACGCCTTGGAGGATAGTGAAGAGGAGAGCAGTCTGGAAGATTGGATTTTCCCTACTGTTGAAGGAGGACTGTGCAACTGGGAGGCAAAAGACTTTGTTCCCATTACTTTCATAAATCAGTAATTTATCTTTCAAACATTTTTATTGGTTTGTAATAATTCTCAAAACAATTTTTACACTTTTAGCCTTGTGCCTTACCTGAGGCACATAGGTCCATTTGTAAGGGTTTGATTTTTCATCTTCATATGCCATTTTAATGAATCATGGACGTTTTCACATATAAAATTTTGTGTTCATTTTCTTTCTTTTTACATTTTTATTTGTTTAAAGGTGGCTATCCCTTACACACCCACACTCACAAATGCAGGTACCCTTCCATTCCGGATTCCATGGGTAACAATTCTGCTATGGCCTTCAGTGACTCTGAAGATCTGGTCTACCATGCCGAATACGAAGATGATGAAGATTGTGAGGTGCCGGGAGAACTGGCTAGACTGCTACAACAGGAAGAAATGGCTATTCTACCTCATGAGGAGCTGTTAGAGACAATCAACTTGGGTACTGTGGAAGACAGAAAAGAAGTCAGATTGGGTGCCAACCTAGAGCCAAGTGTCAAAGAGCGCTTAGTTTAGCTGTTGAATGAATATGTTGAGATCTTCGCCTGGTCTTACAAAGACATACCGGGACTCGATACATATATTATGGTTCACCGTCTCCCTACGAGAGAAGATTGTCCACCGATTAAACAGAAAGTCCGCCGCATGAGGCCCGACATGTCTGAAAAGATCAAAGCAGAAGTAATGAAGCAGTTAAATGCTGGATTTCTTGTTGTTACTTTCTATCCACAATGGGTTGCTAACATTGTGCCCGTGCCTAAGAAGGACGGCAAAGTGAGAATGTGCGTGGATTATAGAGACTTAAATAGGGCTAGCCCTAAAGATAATTTTCCACTACCGCACATTGACATCTTGGTTGACAATACAGCTCAGCACAAGGTATTTTCTTTCATGGATGGATTTTCAGGGTACAACCAGATCAAAATGGCACCTGAAAACATGGAGAAAACTACTTTTGTTACACAATGGGGTACCTTCTGCTATAAAGTGATGCCATTCGGACTGAAGAATGCCGGGGCAACCTATCAGCGCACCATGGTAGCTTTGTTTCATGACATGATACATCATGAGATTGAAGTCTATGTAGACGACATGATAGCTCATTCACAGACAGAAGAAGAACACCTCGACCATTTCCAAAAGCTGTTTGTCAGGTTGAAGGAGTACAAGCTCAGACTGAACCCTAACAAGTGCACTTTCGGAGTCAGGTCCGGTAAACACTTGGGTTTCTTTGTCAGCAACAAAGGCATCGAGGTTGATCCTGCCAAAGTCAAAGCTATATAAGAAATGCCTTCCCCTCGCACTAAGAAGGAGGTCAGAGGTTTCTTGGGACGCCTAAACTACATTGCTAGGTTCATTTCTCACCTAACATATACCTGTGAGCCAATCTTTACGCTATTGAAGAAAGATCAGGTGTGTTGTACCCCAAAATTTGCCCTCCCTTTTTCACAAGAAAATCACAACCCTAGGGTTTTCTCTAATTTTTAAAGATCGGCTCAGGAATCGATCAAACAGACTTTTCTTTGGCAGTAAATCAAGATTTAGGGTTTTCTCTCACTTTCTCAGAAGAAATTGAATCCTCAGAAATTCAGTTAACTGTTACATGTTTTTATGCTTGTTCAAGTTTACTGATTGTTCTCAAAGCCTGATTATCTGGGATAAGAGATGAGACTCTTATTTGGAGTATTAAGGCATCTGTTTGTTAATGGAACGAAACGTTTGTTTGTTAATGGAATACTTGCTTGCTTATTGGAATACACAACGCGTATGTTGATTGGAATGTTGTCGCAAGTTATGAGATTACAAAGTTTTTAAGGATTGCTTGGATTTTAAGTTATCTGTATTGGAAATGCTGGAATGCTGTTTCAGTTTATTTTTAATCAGGAATCTTAAATAAAAAAAGTGAAGAGGCAAAGGGAAAAAATTGAAAGATATTTGACAGTAGAAACTTTTCTTTTGGATAAAGACTCTTTTATTTATTTTCAAATATTGTTACAAAAAGATAATTTATTATTTTTTGAATATTGTAAGTTTTTACAACTTATAGTATTTTAAAAAGAAATAAATGTTTACAGCAAATGAAAAAAAAAAGTCTATCTATTTCTAAGCTTAAATCTCCTAAGCTTCAGTGCTCCCATGCCCAAGGTCTCTTGCTTCCTCTGTTTCCTCTATTGTCTAAGTTGCTTTCACCTGAAAAAGACAAAGAAAAAGAAATTAGTACAGTTAATTTTTTCAAGCAGAAAAGGAAAGAAAAGGTCATCATTAAAGTTTGCCGGCTGGAATTAGAATGCTATTTGTTCATCATGTTTTTATTTTTCTCTTTGCAAATCACAAGAAGATTGATCTTCTTGGTTCACAAAGAGAAAAGTAAAAGATAAAAAATGCAAGCATACAATTGGTTCAAATGCAAAAAACATGGGCCATGTTGTACAAAGTAAGGTACAAGGCTGCATACAAAGCAAACTTGCAGCAAAACTATACCAAACTGCAGTGACCAAACTAAATGCAACAAGGTGCCAAAACTGTTAAGCATAGCAACTAAACATTGCAAACATTGCAGCAAGTTGCAAGGCAAATATAAGTAAGTCAGCAAAGCAAACTAAGCATGCCAAACCCAAACCAGATGCAAACTGTCAAGGCAAAAGTACAATGAAGAAAGTATGCAGTCAGAAAAGTACACAATGCAGCAGGCAAATATAATGCAGAGGGAAAACCAATTGACAAGCCAAAGGCTTGTCATAGCTGTCATCATGTTCCAAGGTCTAGGAAACTTTTCAGAATATAATATAATAAGCAAAAGTTCTTATTTGAGAGAGAGAGAGAGAGAGAGAGAGAGAGAGAGAGAGAGAGAGAGAGAGAGAGAGAGAGAGAGAAAGAGAGGACCTGGTGAAAAGTTTGCAGTTTGGCTAAGGCAGACTGGCATAAGTAAACAAAGAAAAAAGATATAAAACAAAAGGACTGCATAACAGTCCAAAAGAGGAGAACATTAGAACCTGCATAAGCCTAAACAAAAACACCAGAAAACTCAGTAAACAACCAACCAAGCTTCTCAACCTGCTTTCCAAACCTGCACAAGCTGCATCAAAACCAGCCAAAGCTACAACAACAAACCTGCTTGCCAAGCTTGCAGTTCAAACTGCAAAATCACAAGCCACAAACCTGCTTGCCAAGCCTGCAGTTCAAACTGCAAAATCAAAATAGTACAAAACTGCATAGCAAGAAACCTGCATAGCCCAAACCCTGCAAAACTGTTAACAGTTCAAAAACCACCCAAACTGTTAGCTTCCAAAACAACCTGCAAGCTTGCTCAAAAACACTATAAGCCTGCATAGCCAAGCCTTGCCAAAACCTGCAGTTTCCAAACTGCAAATCAAACAAAACACCATAAGCCTGCATAGCCAAGCCTTGCCAAAACCTGCAGTTTCCAAACTGCAAATCAAATAAAACACAACCTGCCCAACTACACAAAACAACCAAACTGTGCACAACCTGTACCAAATCACAAACTAAGCCAAGCCTGTTAACAAAACTACAAACTACAACAATAAACACAAAAACAGTTGGCCAAACTGTGAGCCAACTGTAGGTTTGTCAAAACTACAGAACCAAACCCTCAACAAACAAGGTTTCAGAAACTTATGACAAGCTTCATCATCAACCAACAATCATCATCATCATTAAACAATCCACAATATAAAATCCAAAGCTTCAGAAAAAGTTTATCATCATTCAAGAGAGGAAGAAATAAAGTTTTCAAGAAGTGAAACAAGCAAACAACATAGTTTCAGAAATTTGTCATCATCAACAAGAAACAAAAACAAGCAAGGTTTCAGAATCATATTCACAATAAATGAACAACAGGCTTTCAGAAAATCTTCATCATCAAACATCAAAAGCCAAGAAAGAGGAAGAGCATTTCAGAAGCAAAAAACAGTTTTCAGAGGTTTCTCATCATCAAACATCAAAAGCCAAGAAAGAGGAAGAGGTTCAGAAGAAAATAAAAAATAATACAGTCTCAGAATCACATTCATCATCATCAGCAATCAAGAGCAAACATAGTCTCAGAATCACATTCATCATCAACATCAATATCTCAGAAAAAAAAGAAAAAGGTTACCAACAAAGAAAAAGCGCGACCATCATCTCATCTTCCTCCGCTCCGGCCACCAAGGAGGCGCCACCAATCCCATCTCTCTCCCTCCATTTTTCAGAAACAAATCTCTCAAGGTATGGTTTTCTCAAACCTTTACTGCATATCAAACACATAAACGCCATGGATTAAAACATGCAAGCAAAAAACATAAACGAATTAAAACTGTAAAACCCAAAAGGAAACAAATCGTACCGTTCAAACAAAGGTCGGGGCCACTGTAAGAAGATAGAGAGTGAGAGAGGGCGGCGCTCCGGTATCTAGGCTCATGGAGGGAGTATCAGAGTATCACTGCTTGAGAAAGATGAAGAGGATGAAGAGGAAGAACGAAGCGGCGCCGCTGTAACCTCAATAACACACTAACCCTAATTCTGAAACCCCTAAAAATGTTACAAAGTCTGGTATTGGGCCTTCGCCTCATCAAACAATCAAAGCCCATGTTTTTTTTCTCAACACGCACCCCCCTTCCATCCTGATTCCTGTTTTTGTTCCTCTCCATTTTCATTTGGGCCACAATACTCTTAAGCCCGTCCCTTTTTTTCTTTTCTTTAAATTTCTTTTCTTTAAACCAATACCTTTTTTAATTATTTTCATTCTAAATAAATTGTTTTTGTTAATAATAAAAAACAAATAATAGATTAAATTTTATTTTTATTTTCTCAATATAGTTTTCTTTAATATTTGTTACATTTAATAAAATACAAAGAATAATAGAAGTTTTATTTAATTAAATTTTTCTTCTTTTTAAACCTTTTTATTTACATAATTAATAAAACCCATGCAAATAATAATATAATTTTTAATCTTTCTTTTAGAATAGATTTTTATTTGTAAATAAATACATGCATCTCATAATTTATTGATTTTCCTTATTTTATAATTTGTTATAATTTATATTGAATCGCGACAATTCGATTTGGTTGTAACACTTGATATTTGGACTTTATTATCCTTGTGAGATTCATCCCCATTTGTAAATAATTGTACCCCCATCCCCGGATACTTTTTTGTAATAACTTAGACTTTTAATTCCCGCAATTTATTGCTTTCAATATACTGTATAGTAATTAGGGTTTGTATGCGAAATTCAAAAATCAATCGCTAGATAACCTAATACAAGACCCAAATGCCTGAAAATCAATACACAATTCACACTTACACCTCTAGGGTAACCTCACTTGTTGCTTCAAAAAATGCAATCATGTCCCTCGAATATGAGACACTCTAGCATAATTCCCCTTCGATAAACAAAGATCATAGTCCCTCGATGACCCTCGATGTTGCCTTTGATAAAATGATCTCGTCCCTTACAAAATTGCTAGAGTGTCTCACAAGTTGCTTTCAATGATTGTATACAATGACCCGCGCCTGTCCCGTTTAACATCCTAACACAAGGTTGTTCACCAAATGCAATGGTGAAATAACACTGTCAAAAGGGTTAAAAACATAAGAAAGATCTTTGAGTAAAATAGGGTAGACAACTCTTAGTTACTTGATCAAAAGCTTGCAAAACATCCTTGCTACTTTCAAACACACATCACAAACATAATTTCAAAACAAACTTTCAAAACATTGAAATATCTTTTCAAAAAGACAAACACCTTTGTATATATTCAAACAAGAATCATTACAAAGGTTGCCTAGAAAAGGCCTCTTTTTTTTCAAAGCATTTTCAAAAACCACACACAAAGCACCATTTCAAATAATTGAAAAGCAAAGGCAAGTGATCTAAACAAGTAACTAAGAGCCCATGGAAAACCATGGATGAAAAGGGTGCTAGCACCTTCCCTTTTCATAATCTACCCCCCGAACCCAAGAAAACATCTCAAAGGTCTTTCCTGTGCTTTTTGACCTTTCCTTAGGATAAAATAAAAAGTCGGTGGCGACTCTTGCTAAACCGCACAATTGCAAACACAAACGCGAAACCTCAAGTCAGTTCTCCCACCGTATCACAGAATTGGCGACTCTGCTGGGGAAATTTCTAAAAGTGGGGTTACCTTAGGGTTTTAGATCACCTTTACATGCTTATCTTGCTTGATTTGTATGCTTTACTTTTTGGTTCCTTGCTTGGGTTTGTTTTAAATCCTACACCCGGGTTTGGGGACACCTTTTAGGTAAGTAGCAATAAACTGTGAGGGAACTGTGCGGGGTATACCGACATGGTTGAAGCAGTGGCTACGTTAGTGCAACATATTTGTGGGTACCGGTAGCCTTTGAGTCAATCAAAGAGAATACGGGGCCGCTGAGTGATGTCATGAAGCACTAATGAACTCTTAGAACCTTACTTGACCATCTTGGCCTTTCTTTTTAGGGGTAGTGAGATGACCGACTTTGGTACAGTCCGAAGTTGGTAGATACTCGATACTACACTCATTGAGGGTTGTTTTCTTAGAATATTTCGGTCGCCAGTAAAGTGGCTAAACTGAAACAATGAACACAGAAAATAATCCAGTGATATTGAGCTCCTTAGAACCCGATTACTATTTCTAGGACAGGTTGAGCCAACTAACTTCAAGAGGGTACTTACCTACAAACCCTATGCAAGCCTAAACCTAAGGACTTGTCTGCTTTGTATGAATGTGATTATTTTTATATACACTTGCTTACTTTTGCATACTTGTACATAACATCATAACAGCATACCATGGCATTTTCAATAACCATTTCAAGGATCTCAAGGGTCTTTGATGCAGGGTCACGTTGAACCAGACGTCTACCAAAGGGAAAGAGGATTCATTTTCCTCAAAATGGACACTGTTAAAGATCAAGTACAACAACTTGAATCGAGGGCTATGACCCACTTGACATGGTGAGCTTGATTCTCGTGGAAAGACATCCACCGATACGAAGTTCTCCAATCAAAGATGTTGATCGAAGTTCAACCTCTAACATTTTCTTGTGTTTACCCCTGGAGATTCTTGAAAACATGCATCCACAAATCATGCATTGTATCATAACAGGTTTTCCCTTTCAAGTTTCCTTATTCTCCTACTGTTTATTTCATTAGAGATGGCTCTAGAGAGGACTATCAAAGAGATCCAGGCTCAAAACACTCAACTTCAAGAAATGTTCTTGAACCTGTCCCAGGGACAGGAAGAGGCGAAAGCTCTCCTCACAAGGGGCATGGTCCTAGGGAATCTAGGGGGCGTCAGGAATGATCAGTTGGAAGGAATACAGATTGAGTTGGCAATAATGAAGATCCAGATGATGGGACAACTGGTGGACCAGATGGCTCTCATTCAAAACCTAGCTCAAGGACAAGAGGAGCTAAGGGTCCTCATCAACAAATTGCTTCAAGATAACCAAGTGGGGAAAACAACTAGGTTTTAAGATCAAGTCACCATTCAACCTCCTTTGAGACAAGAAGACAAGGGAAAGGCTCCCCGTCTTGCTTCAGGGTCACAAGCCCAACAACAACCTCGCCAGCATCAACGGGGTAATCGGCGTAAGAAAAATACATCTGGAAGGCGCTTCACTAAGATTGACATACCATTATCTCTAGTACTGGAACGCTTGTTGGAGGTCAATCTGACAGTTTTAAAGGATCCTCTTCGGAATCCCAATACCTCTGCTCCTGGCTATCACCCCAACGCATTTTGTGCATACCACTCCTATAGTCCTGGACATGACACCGACGACTGTTGGGCTTTGAAAAACAAGACTCAGGGCTTGATTGACAGAGGAGTGCTGTAATTCACACAGGATGGCCAGATGAAGATCTTCCGCTGAGGGTTCTCCACCTGAAATAACAAGTTCGAACTAAGAGACTTTTGTTTCAGTTGAATTTTCAAGTTGTAATTTCTTTTGTTATTCAAACAATTATTTGTTGATGTCAAACTCTGTATCATTAATGCATTGCATACGTTTTTCTTGAATTCATCCATTCATTTTCACTATTCTTGAACAATGTTTCCTACTTTCTTTATGATATTTAACTCTTGCTAAAAGTTACAAGCCTTTAGAGGGAGGATGACGAAAACAATGCCATAATCTCATACAGTATGCTTTTGGACAGACCTTGCTGACGATGTACAAGCGTTTCTTTCAAATCCTAAACACTGGAGTTATAAGGAAGATAATCCCTAGTCAACCCCTTCGAGCCAAAGAAGTAGAAGTTTTCTGTTTTAAACACAAATTAAAACCTTTAATCAAACTTGGGGCAGGGTAGTCTCTGAGTTAATTCAAAATACGCGTCTAGCCGTAAACTCTCATCCTGTAATACGGTGAATGACATCAAAAACATTCCTTTGGAACCAAAAGACAGTGATGGTTCCTTACCTCATAGGCAGTCATTATCTCTCAAAGAGAAAAGCCCACTGAGCCAAAACCTACAAAGGAGGCTTAAGAAAGCTGGGGCATCCCGCTGACTATAAATCTCGAAAGTAGGAACAGTCAGGCAAAAATTAGGGATAACAAAAAAGGAAGAACGAGGTCACTACAAATCCTCAACAACATGAAAAAATGTTGCAAAAAATGATGACTGCCTTCCAACAAATTCAACTTGTGTGAACCATCACCAAAACGTCGTTCCAGACTCATTTGGAGTTCAAGTGCGCAATTAACTGAGTTTAGGATGGAAGAACATCACGAAGAGCGGGTGGGTACAAATATACTTTGAGCCTTTATCCTTTGTTTCTTAAACTGTGAACCAAGCCACGTTACAACCCTTCAAAAGTCCTAATTGAAGCATGGGTTAGTTCGAAAGCATACTATTACAAAAGGTATCCTGACTCCTGTAAGGCTTTGCTCTAAATCTTGTGTTGAATTTGTATTATAAAAGTTTTCTGCTAAAAAACGCATTTTTCAAAATTTCAAGACAAGCATAAACTTTGCATTATTTGAATATCGTTGTTTGCACATGGTTATTTGTTTGACAGCGAAGAAATTCACACAGTGAATGTTCGGATGAACAAAAGCTCTCTCAGTGAATAAAATCACTTCAAGTGGGATGGCACTCCCGTTGCAAAAATCTCCTATCAACAAAAGGGGACTTGGTATTGTCCAGTGAACCTGGGGCAGTCCAGTCAAGATTTTAATAAATCTCTCAAGTCTAGTTAACCTGGGGCAGTCCAGTCAAGATTTCAAGAAATCTCTCAATTATAGATTAACCTGGGGCAAGTCTCCATCACCATCACTTGGGGCATTAAAACGTCAATCTCATCAAAGGGTTACATACAGTCCAAGTTTCCTGGAAGTTCCGCAAACATATGATACTAGGGGCAATGATGAATCTCTCCAAAGTCCTTCTGAAAAGGAATTCAAGCATCCTCGAGAAGTTCATCACCTCTCTAGCAGACCAGCAGTCATGGGTTTATTTCCCCAACACTTGCCAAGGATTTATTCTCCAAAACAAAATTACATTTCAACAACATTCATGACATATGTAGATTGATCAGCAGGTAAAGGTTATCATCACCTGTTGGAAGTTACGGTCGTCGAAGATTCCTTCATCACCTGTTGGAAGTTACGGTCGTCGAAGATTCCTTCATCACCTGTTGGAGTTACAGTCGTCAAAGATTCCTCCATCATCCGGTTGAATCAAGGTTAACCAAAGACCCTCTCTGTTTTGGTCAGATCGACACTAAGATCTCCCTGATTCTTATGCCAGTGGAAGATATTCTGGGTTTTTGATATTTCAGATAAATCTCTTAGCGATTTATTCTGATTTTCTTCACCATCAGAGATGAAGAATCCAACTCTTTTCTCCTTCACCAGCTCGGGATTTATTTTCCCCAGTGAAAGGTCGTCTTGAAAAACATTACACCTCCGTGCATCAGGACATCATGCAACACTATCTCATTTATTTTGAGAACATAATTGTTTGATATATGCCACTAACCTTTACCTTTCAGGAAAGGTACAATCAAATTCAAGCGATAAAGCTTTTACTTTAATTGAATTACGGACGAGTTCCTAAATCTTAACAGAAACAACCCACCAACAGAATAATGGACAAATGAAGCTCCTAAAATTCTGTTCCTCTCAAGAATGAAGATTCTCATCCTTGAAACCTCAGAAGATTGGTATACTCCCAAGCTCCTGATACCCTTAACAGAATGAAGATTCTCATCCTTGAAACCTCAGAAGATTGGTATACTCCCAAGCTCCTGATACCCTTAACAGAATGAAGATTCTCATCCTTGAAACCTCAGAAGATTGGTATACTCCCAAGCTCCTGATACCCTTAACAGAATGAAGATTCTCATTCTTGAAACCTTAGAAGAATGGTATACTCCCAACCTCCTGACGCAAACTGCTGAATGAAGATTCTCATTCTTGCTTCCCCAGTAGATTGGCATACACCCAACCTCCTGATATTCCCGATAGAATGAAGATTATCATTTTCAAAGTGGCATATTACCTGAGATCCTGATATTCCCGACAGAATGAAGATTCTCATTCTCAAAGTGGTATATAACCTGGATTCCTGATATTCCCGACAGAATGAAGATTCTCATTCTCAAAGTGGTATATAACCTGGATTCCTGATATTCCCGACAAAATGAAGATTCTCATTCTCAAAGTGGTATATAACCTGGATTCCTGATATTCCCGACAGAATGAAGATTCTCATTCTCAAAGTGGTATATAACCTGGATTCTTGATATTCCCGACAGAATGAAGATTCTCATTCTCAAAGTGGCATATAACCTGAATTCCTGATATTCCCGATAGAATGAAGATTCTCATTCTCAAAGTGGCATATAACCTGAATTCCTGATATTCCCGATAGAATGAAGATTTTCATTCTCAAAGTGGCGTACGACTTAACTTCTAAACTTCTTCCAAACAGGAATAAGCTTTTCCCAGAATCCCGAGCTTGTTCTCCAACAGGATAGCTACTCTCCAGCAGTATAGCTATTCCCCACAGAGTTCTTACTCCCCAACAAAATCAAGATTCTCATCCTTGATTCTCCAGAGCTTTCTTTACTCTCATCATGAATTTGTCAGAATTTCAAATCCCCTGCAGATCGAAGATTCTCGTTCTTGACTCCTCAGTACAAATCCCCTTGGTAGAATAAAGATTCTCATTCTCAATTCTCCACAGAGTTTTCAGATATTCCCCAACGGAGTTCTCCTCAAACGACAAAACAAGAATCCCTAGTAGATTGGCATACAACCAACAATTCCTGATTTTCCTAGCAGGATAAAGGTTCTCCCCACAGAGTTATTTCCCAGTAGAACAAAGAATCTTGTTCTCACTTTTTCAAGTTGAAGCCTCCCAGGAGTTTCAATCCCCAGCAGTGGTCCCAGGACTTCTCATTCTCAATGATTAATGGATTTTCAATCCCCAGCAGTGGTCCCAGGACTTCTCATTCTCAACGATTAAAGGATTTTCAATCCCTAGCAGCAGTCAAGGATTTATTTTCCCCGACAGCGGTCAAAGATTTTATTATCTCCAGCTATCCAGGATTTATCTTCCTCAGCAAGATAGCTCATCAGCTCACATGCGCATACATTGCATTCATATATCATAAACATTGATAAAACACATATTGCATCATACATTTCATATAACATAACTTTGTGTTTTAGCTAATATTTTACCCTTTTCAGGTAAGATTAGCAAGCTTCGGGTTCAGGATCATGAAAAAAGTTTACGGATGCTTCCCAATAGGGATGTAAATCTATTGCTTGTTCAGATTCAACTTTTGAAAATAGTTTACGGATGCTCCAAACACGGATGCTAATCTATTGCTTATTCAGACCCCCAGCTCAGAGACGTTCCAAACATGGATACCTTTCTGATACTCATTCTTTCACCTACAACATACAGTTCAACAAACATTCTTGGATGACATCTTTAAGCCAATCTCTGACAAGATTCTGTCACATCTCCAGATGGCATCTTTAAGCCCATTCCCTCAACTATGTTTTGACGAGTGCAAATTTATGGGCACTCTAGTGTTCAATCATCTTTTACCTTCGAGTCGCGAACGACAAAATTGCCAATCTAACTCTTCAGGTTCAAGAAGATTGAACAGGGGCAACTGTTGTACCCAAAAATTTTCCCTCCCTTTTTCACAAGAAAATCACAACCCTAGGGTTATCTCTGATTTTTAAAGATCGGCTCAGGAATCGATCAAACAGACTTTTCTTTGGCAGTAAATCAAGATTTAGGGTTTTCTCTCACATTTCTCAGAAGAAATTGAATCCTCAGAAATTCAGTTAACTGTTACATGTTTTCATGCTTGTTCAAGTTTACTGATTATTCTCAAAGCCTGATTATCTGGGATAAGAGCTGAGACTCTTATTTGGAATATTAAGGCATCTGTTTGTTAATGGAACGAAACGTTTGTTTGTTAATGGAATAATTGCTTGCTTATTGGAATACACAACGCGTATGTTGATTGGAATGCTATCACAAGTTATGAGATTGCAGAGTTTTTAAGGATTGCTTGGATTTTAAGTTATCTGTATTGGAAATGCTGGAATGTCGTTTTAGTTTATTTTTAATCAGGAATCTTAAATAAAAAAAGTGAAGAGGCAAAGGGAAAAAATTGAAAGATATTTGACAGTAGAAACTTTTCTTTTGGATAAAGACTCTTTTATTCATTTTCAAATATTGTTACAAAAAGATAATTTATTATTTTTTGAATATTGTAAGTTTTTACAAATTATGGTATTTTAAAAAGAAATAAATGTTTACAACAAATGAAAAAAAAGTCTATCTATTTCTAAGCTTAAATCTCCTAAGCTTCAGTGCTCCCATGCCCAAGGTCTCTTGCTTCCTCTGTTTCCTCTATTGTCCAAGTTGCTTGCACCTGAAAAAGACAAAGAAAAAAAAATTAGTATAATTAATTTTTTCAAGCAGAAAAGGAAAGAAAAGGTCATCATTAAAGTTTGCCGGCTGGAATCAGAATGCTATTTGTTCATCATGTTTTTATTTTTCTCTTTGTAAATCACAAGAAGATTGCTCTTCTTGGTTCACAAAGAGAAAAGTAAAAGATAAAAAATGCAAGCATACAATTGGTTCAAATGCAAAAAACATGGGCCATGTTGTACAAAGTAAGGTACAAGGCTGCATACAAAGCAAACTTGCAGCAAAACTATACCAAACTGCAGTGACCAAACTAAATGCAACAAGGTGCCAAAACTGTTAAGCATAACAACTAAACATTGCAAACATTGCAACAAGTTACAAGGCAAACATAAGCAAGTCAGCAAAGCAAACTAAGCATGGAAAACCCAAACCAGATGTAAACTGTCAAGGCAAAAGTACAATGCAGAAAGTATGCAGTCAGAAAAGTACACGATGCAGCAGGCAAATATAATGCAGAGGGAAAACCAATTGACAAGCCAAAGGCTTGTCATAGCTGTCATCATGTTACAAGGCCTAGGAAACTTTTCGGAATATAATATAATAAGCAAAAGTGCTTATTTGAGAGAGAGAGAGAGAAAGAGAGGACCTGGTGAAAATTTTGCAGTTTGGCTAAGGCAGGCTGGCATAAGTAAACAAAGAAAAAAGATATAAAACAAAAGGAATGTGTTGTACCCCAAAATTTGCCCTCCCATATTCTCCAAGAAATTGCCAAGTCAAGCTGCAAAAATTCCCCAAGGGTTGCACAGTCCAACTGTCTCCTATACAGTCAAAACTAGGGTTTATGTTCTGATCAAGAAAATGAAGTTTTCAAGGGCCCAATCAAGTCTCATATGCCTACAAATAGGGTCAAATATCCTCATATCAAGTTTCAAGGCATTCAGCTCAAAATTGCACAGTCAAAACCCTAAATTGCACTACAGTCAACTGTAGGGGCAAAATGGTCATTTGGCAGTCAAAAGTTCAAATTTTTGGTCAACATATCATTTTGAAGCCACAAACATCATTTGATCAATGCTTGATCATGATTCTCAAAGTTTGGCTCAGAAATCATCAAGATGCAAAAGTTTCCTTATTTGGACAGCTGAAAAAGTCAACTGAAACTGACCAGGGCATAACTTTCACATGGATTATCAGAAAAATTCCATCCAAAGCTCATTTTGAAGAGAAAGACATTTCCTACAACTCATCTTCATACTTCAAGTCCAAGAAATGCTCTCACAAAAAGTTATCAATTTCAACATTATAGGTCATTTTCAAAAGTCAACAAAAAGGGACTTTAAGTCAAAGGCCATAACTTGAGATTGGTAAATCAAAATGACATGGGACCAAAGACATTGGTTAGAGGACTCAAAGACCTTTCCAAAATGTCCAAGAACATGAGAAAAGCTTAAAAATTGAGCAAGTTATGCCTTGTGGAAGTTGGGAAATTTTTGGATATTTTGAAAAGTCAACATTACTTCAAATGACCTAAAATTGCTAATGGGCCCATTTTTCTTCCATGATTCATCATTCCAAGCATGTGCACGACCACTTGGCCCAAAGGGAAGTATTTTCTCATTTTTTATTTATTTATTTGAATTTTTATTTATATTAATTCATTTAAATCATTTAAATATGTGAAAAATATCTAACTTGACCTAATAAATCTTTTCATGCATGTTTTGCCCTCAATATTTCGTGCATATGCAAATGTGGAAAGATTTGGCTTGACTGGATCCTAATTGGCACAAAAGCACATGAAAAAGATATGAAAATTATGGTGGAAAAAATCAAATATTCAATCAATGATTACAAGAGATTTGGATCCAATTTGTTAACCTAATTGATTCATATATATGCCAGGATCATAAACCTAATCATAATAACATTGAAGCTGCGCCTCAGACCATAACCAAAACTTGAAATTCTTGCCAAAAGTTCAAAACTGAAAACCACTTTTTAGGTTGATTCAAGGCATAATTCATATTCCATTGGCTTCCTGAAGCTTCACTGATCATATTCCAATCCAGAGCATTCATCAAAAGGCAAGGAATCGGTATACAGAACTCAACATATTCCATGAAAATTTCATAATCGTATTCTATAATCTATGCATTTTCATGACATTTCAATTATTGATTCTTGTTCCTGGTGTGATTCTAAAGCTAACCCATATGTTTGATTGAATTTTTGCAAGCCATACGCGATTATGCCATAACTGTTTTCTAGGGTTTACAGAGCTTGAAATTGGGGATTTTGAAACCAGGTAAAATTGGGACATATGACCTTGATCATTAGAACAAGCGCCTTTGGACGGACAGAAACCAACCCTCGCGCTCAATTTATGAGCGACTGAGGGCTAGTCGCTATTTTCTGGAAACAAGCCTAAGAGAACGTCTTCAAAACCGTGGCCTTTGTTTTTATTATTTTCAGGAACGAAGAAGAAGACCTCGTGGCCAACAACCATTGGTTCTTTTGAATTGCGCGCGTTTTTGAAGCACTAACTTTTGTTTGTTTTTATTATGTTCATTGTTTATTAAATATACAAAAGAGTTTCATGGCTCAGCTGGCAAGCGCTCATTGCATTGACGTCCAAGACCTGGGTTCGAGCCCCAGGTCTGTGTAATTTCTCATATTATTTTGCAATAATAATTCCTATGCAGCGCTCATGTTAAGACGTACCATGCACTTCCAAATCCAATGTGACACGCCCCTCTCAAGATCAAACCAAAGGCTGAGATTGAAGATACACCCTACACCCTGGTCAAAAGTGTCACAAGGTGCCTGGAAAAGTCAACGAATCTGAATGCTATTGGGCCAGAACTGCTTGGGCCATACCTCCAATTTGGGACTTCCACCCCCCCTGGTTTGCCATTTTCTATTATTTTTATATTTTATTTTCAATTGTTATTTTCTTTTCTTTATTTGTTTAAATTAATTGATTATTTCTACAAAAATACAAAAACTTCATAAAAATCAGAAAAAGACAAAAATATAATAAATATTGTATTTTATATTTTCTTGTAAATAAATTGGCATGTAATTAATTAGTTTTAAATTAGGATTTACAATTTTAATTCTTTTCACAATAAAAATATATAAAATATAGAATTAGGTTTAATTAATATTTTTATTCCTTTTTTTAATTTTTCTTTTTCATAATAACATTTATTTTATTTTTTATAATTAAATTTGCATGAAAATAATTTAGGGTTAATTTAGGTTAAAAACTTCAATATTTTTCTTAATAACTTAAAAAATAATTAGAACTAGGTTTAACATTTTATTTTAGTTTTAATTAATTCTTTTTCTATTAAATCTTAAAAAACATAAAAATACCAAAAAACATTTTCTTTTAAATTTTAATTTTAATTCCTTATTAATTTAATTTTTGCAAAAGGGTCCAACGCCCTCGTTTCGATAATTCTTTAATTTCGCGTATTTATTTTATTTTGCTTAAATAATTATGTACCTCTCCCGAAGCCTTGTAACATTTACTTCTCGCATCTTTTTTCTTTAATTCTTTACTTTCCGTTAAATCGGGTCCTGGTTAATTTTGGCGATGTGGACCCGCGCCATTTGTAATAGCTTTAGATTTACTTTTCCCGCAAATATCTTAACTGTTAACAAATGCATGCAAGAATGAATGGCCTTAAATAAAATCAAGCGTAGAACACCAATAAACATGACAAGACGAATACAAACGAATCTGACACACGAATCGCACACACCACCCCTAGGGTACGCCTCACTGTTGCCTTGCCTCGAAAGGTGATCGTCGAGTAGAGGGTGTCTTAGTAAGTCCTCATGATCCGGGAACCTGGCATGAGGGTAGCTTCTAAGGTGTCTTCCCATTGCTCTGGTGATCACCATGTCCCTACAAACTCGAATTGACCCGAACACCTCCAACGGTGGTGCTACCTACCTCTCAATGGTGGGATGGCATTACTTTAAAGGACATTTACACAGACGAATTCCTTAGGGTAGGTAGGTTCTCGTAGATACTTGCTCTCTTCAAAAACAAACAAAAATACTTTTCACACCGACACATTTTCAAAAGCTTTCAAAGCAATTTTTTCAAACACTCTGATACAAGAGTCGAACTGAAATTTTTCAAAGAAACTTTTTAAAACCCACATTGAAAAGCAAACAAACAATTTTGAAAACACAATGAGCAAGTATCTAAGAGCCCATGGATAACCATGGATAGAAAGGGTGCTAACACCTTCCCTTTCTATAACCTACCTCCCGAACCGAGAGCAATCTCTTTAAGGAATTTTTCTGTGCTTTTGTCCTTTCCATTTGGAGAAAATAAAAGACGGTGGCGACTCTTGCTTCCGCGACATTTCGCGAACCAGCGTTAAACAGTCAGTTCCAGATCCACCGATCACAGAACTGGCGACTCTGCTGGGGATACCCTTAAAGTGAGGTGTACCTTAGGGCTAGGTCATAACTATGTTTTCAATTGTTTTCCTTGTGTGCTTTAAATTGTGGGTTGTTTGGGAGTTCTATAGATCCTAACCCGGATCTGGGGGATACCTTCTTAGAAAGTAGCAACAAGGCTGTGAGGGAACTGTGCGGGGTATACCGACATGGTTGAAACAGTCTGCTACATTGATGTGGCACTTTGGTGTGTACCGGTAACCCTTGAGTTCAGTCAAGGAGAGTACGGGGCCTCCGCGTGGTGTCATGAAGCATCAACAGACCTTAGGAACCTTAATTGAACTATCTTGGCCTCTTTAGGGTAGTGAGATAACTGACTTTGGTGCAGTCCGAGGTTGGTTGATACTCGATACTACACTCAATGGAGGGTTGCTTTCCTGGAATATTTCGGTCGTCAGTTCAGTGGCTAAATCGAAACGATGAACAATGAAAGCAATCCGGTGATATTGGGACCCTTAGAACCCGGTTACTTCTAATAGGACAGGTTGGGCCCACCAACTTCAAGAGGGTAATACCCAGACCTCATGTTGGCCTAAACTCTAAGGGTTTCTCTTGTGTGACTTGTGTGCCTTCGTACTTGACTACTTGCATGCTTGTTATCTGACACATGAGCTACTTGCAGGTTTTGTTTATAGTCCTTAATTGGGACTCTTAACAGGGTTTATTAAGTTGCTTGCAGGTTTTGTTTATAGTCCTTAATTGGGACTCATAACAAAATATACTGAATTTCTTGCAGGGTTTGTTTATAGCCCTTAATTGGGACTCATAACAGGGTTTATCCCCATTACCCCATGCATAGCATAACATCATACCATTGCATACATCCTAACCCATTTCAAGGATCTCAAGGGCTTGTGATGCAGGTCATGGTGAATCAACTATCCCAACAAGGGGCAAAGAGGATTTATTTTCCTCTAGCCAAGGCTGTCAGGGGCTATGACCCACTTGATATGGTGAGCCTTTGACCCTTGGAAGAAATACTCTCAATAAATATGAAGTTTCTTTCAATCAAGCTACCGGATCCAAATGCTAACAAATTTTCTTGTTTACCCCGCGAGGTCCTTGAAAACATTACATGCATGTCATACATCTCATTGCATTGCAGGTATCCCTTTGACAGATTGCTTACCCTTCTTCGCTGTTTATTTCAGCCGATCGTCATGAATCCTGAATCTTCAACCGAACACACTATCAAGGCCCTCCAGGCTCAGAACGCCCAGTTCCAAGGGCTGATTATGAATTTGACCCAGGGGCAGCAAGATCTGAAGGCTCTGCTTTTGAAGAAGGAAAAGAAGAAGAGGAGGACTGTTTTGTTCAGCCCTAGACGCAGATCTGGGAACACCCTGCAGGATCAAACTGAGAGGACAACTCCATCTGTGGGGAAAAGCAGTCATCAAGAGGAAAGGATTCCCAGCCCAGTGGTCTCTGACAATGAGACAGATTTCAACGACGAACAATACCCTCTTTCCGAAGACAAGTACAAACAGTTGGAGGATAGGCTGAATGCTATGGAGATCCAACATGTACCTTGGCTGGATTTTGGAGATCTGGGTTTGTCAACTGGTGTGATTATTCCTCGGAAGTTCAAAGCACCATCCTTTACCAAGTATGACGGGGCGTCTTGTCCCAAGTTACATCTCAGGTCCTATGTTCGGAAGATTCAACCATATACGGTGGACAAGAATTTGTGGATCCACTTCTTCCAGGAAAGTCTTTCAGGGACTCACCTCGAATGGTTCTATCAGCTGGATGGGACCAAAGTTCGTAACTGGGAGGAGTTGGCTACTGCTTTCTACAAGCAGTATCAATATAATGTCGACCTTGCTCCCACGCGTACCCAACTCCAGGGTATGTCGTTAGGATCAAGTGAAGGTTTTAAAGAATATGCGCAGAAATGGAGGGATCTTGCTGGAAGGGTACAACCACCTCTGACTGATCGGGAACTTGTCGATATGTTCTTGGGGACCCTGTCTGGTCCGTTCTACAACCACCTAATTGGGAATTCGTCTGCTGGATTCACAGATCTTATCTTGACTGGAGAGCGAATAGAAGCTTGCATCCGGTCTGGGAAAATTCACGAGGCTGCACCTTCTGATAAAAAGCCTCATCATGGAAAGAAAGAATCCAATGCTGTGCACGGTAAAAAGAGCCGTCATGAGGTAGGGGCAATCCAGATCTCCAATCCTGGACCTGCTCAACAAGGACAGGGGCAGCAACGCAAGGAGAAACGACAGTACACCAAAATCAACATGTCGCTGGATCAAGCACTGCAACAAATGTTGAAGGAAGGGCTAATCACCTTAAGGGCTCCTCTCCGGAATCCGAACACTTCTGCTCCCAACTATCATCCCAATGATAGGTGCGCATATCATTCTGATAGCCCGGGGCATACTACGGACAACTGCTGGCCTCTCAAGAACAAGATCCAAGACATGATCGACGCCGGGGAGATTCAGTTTGAAGTGCCCGAGACTCCGAACATAATCACTGCTCCGTTGCCCAATCATTGAAGCCTTTTGTTTATTTGAATTTTTGAGTTGTATTTTTCTTTGCTTATACAAACGATTAATGTCATAGCAAACTCTTTTATTCTATCAATGCATCGCATATGTCTGTTTTGGGAATTAATACAATTGTTTTCATTATGTTCAAATTTCTTTTCATATTTTTTCTGATGTCAACTCTGGATCTAAAATTCTAAGCCTCTTGAGGGAGGATGACGAAAACGATACCGTAATCTACAGTATGCTTTTGAACAGACCCCGCTGATGAGGTACAGGCATTGTTTCAAATCCTAAACACTGGAGTTATAAGGAAGATAATCCCTCGTCAACCCCTCTGAGCCAAAGAAGTAGGAGTTTTTATTTTCGAAAATCAGAACCCTTAATCATAACCTGGGGCAGGGTAGTCTCTCAGTTGATCCAAGTGCGTAACGAATGGCACCAAAGAGGTCCTTACAAAACAACAAAAGACAGTGTTGGTTCCGAACAATCATAAGGATAGGCAGTCATTATATCTCTCAAAATAAAAAAGAAAGAAACCCATTAAGTCAAAACCCATGAAGGAGACTTACGAAACTGGGGCATCCCGCTGACTGTAATTCCAAAAAAGGAAAACAGTTCAGGCAAAAAAAGAAAGGGATAACAAAAATCAGACAAGAAAGAGGTCTTACAAACCCTCAACAAAAAAGGAATGACTGCCTATTCAAAATAAATCATCAATATCTGAATCATCATTGGAAAATCCGAGCAAAGACTCAAACAAGGTCTAACGTATGATCAACTGAGTTTAGGTTTGGAGAACATCACGAAGAGTGGGTGGGTACAAATAATTTGAGCCTTTATCCTTTGTTTCTTAAACTGTGAACCAGGCCACGTTATAACCCTTAAAAGTCCTAGCTGAAGCATGGGTTAGTTCGAAAGCATACTGTTACAAAAGGTATCCTGACTCCTTAAGGCTTACGGTAAATACGGAAGTTGACATCACGTTTTACAAACATTCACTTGTTTTATGAAAAAGAATGCATTTTCAAAATCTTCAAGACAGACATAAGCTTTGCATTTTTAACATAACTTTGTTTGCATATGACTTTTTGTTTGAACAGCAGGAAAATTCGCACGATGAATACCTAGTGAACAAAAGCATTTCCAATCAAGGAGCAGACGTGATTATTGTCCATCATCTGGGGCAATCCAATCAAGATTCGGAGGATCTCTCAAAGGCCAAATAGCCTGGGGCAAATCTCCGCATGAGTCACCTGGGGCATTTCAACAATAAATCTTGCCTGGTCAGAAATCTTCTGGTGGCATGACAAAACACTTCTAACAGGGGCAACTCCCCACATTCCCTGAACGTGGACATAGTCGAAAAAATACTACGCATAATCAAAGACCCGCTAGGTTGACATACCTAGGCAAAAATAAGGGCTTCCTGACGAACCAAAAGGGTTCGGGCAAAAATAAGGGATGAAATGAAAAAAATCTGTACACCCGGCAAGTCGAAAACCTGAAAAGGCGGCTTGAGCAAAAATGGGTATCCCGGTGGACTGAAAACCCGAAAGGGCAGTCCAGGCAAAAGTTAGGGATTAAAGCGTATGACTATGTCCTGCCATCTGTCTACCAGAAGAAGGTTTGTCCATCAACAACTATCAGCACCCCACAAGTGCCTCCCCCATAGAAACAGGGGCAATAAAGAGTGGTCTAAGCAATCTGATTGTTCTATCCTCCAAGGTACCAAGGTAGATTCAGCTAAAGAACATGACCAGTACATCTTCAATTCCCCAGAGAGTCAGCAGTCAGTGCGTTCTTCTCCAAGCAGAGTTATCAAATCTCAAGGAAATTGGGTATCCTCCAGCAGATATCAACAATCCCCAGCAGCAATATACATGTTCTTAACAAACATCCCCGGCAGTCTCGGTCTAAAGATTGTTCCCCGGCGGCATATCAACATTCAAAGGATCATTTCCCCAATATATCAAAACTTCCCCAGAAGGGTCCAATCCAGTTCCCCAGGAAATTTGGAATTCATATCCCCAAGCAGTAAGCTTATCCCCAGTAAATTCTGGAAGCTCACCCCTCGCAGAACACGAACGCGTCTCCCGGCTTTATTCAAAGAGTTATTTCCTTAACAGGATATAACTGGGTTATCCTCAGCCAAAAGCCACGGAAAGATCGTCCTCGGCAAAGTCTCCTTATCCCCAGCAAACTATCATCAACACTCAGCAAAGCATCTCTATCCCCACAAAGTATTGCTTCCCAGCATGGTCGCTAGAGTATCTTTTCTCCCCGCAGAATTATTCATTCGCCAAGTTTATTCCCCAATAGAGTTATCTTCTCCTATCGGAATTCTTGCAACTATCATCCCCGACGGAAGCAAAACCTATTCTTCAACATCAGCCCAGGAGTGACTTCCCGGCACCCGTCAAGGATTTATTTTCTTAGACAAAAATACATTCATAAACATCACATCTTCATACATTATAGCATGCATATGCATCATACTACACGAATCTCATTAATTTTGAAGACATACAGTTCATGCATCATGATTTTGCATACAATTATGTTTTGCCTTTTCAGGAAAAGATCAATACAAAAATGAGTACTATCAACTATCGCAATTCTTTCTAGATATAGTTTCAGATATGACCCAGATATGGTGACGTTCTGATACTGCTTCCAGATTTCCTTCTAGATATAGTTTCAGATATGACCCAGATATGGTGACGTTCTGATGCTGCTTCCAGATTTCCTTCTAGATATAGTTTCAGATATGACCCAGAGATGGTGACGTTCTGATGCTGCTTCCAGATTTCCTTCTAGATATAGTTTCAGATATGACCCAGATATGGCGACGTTCTGATACTGCTTCCAGATATCCTTCTAGATATAGTTTCAGATATGAACCAGATATGGTGACGTTCTGATACTGCTTCCAGATTTCCTTCTAGATATAGTTTCAGATATGACCCAGATATGGCGACGTTCTGATACTGCTTCCAGATTTTCTTCTAGATATAGTTTCAGATATGACCCAGATATGGCGACGTTCTGATACTGCTTCCAGATATCCTTCTAGATATAGTTTCAGATATGACCCAGAGATGGTGACGTTCTGATGCTGCTTCCAGATTCCCTTCCAGATATAGTTTCAGATGTAAACCAGATATGGTGACGTTCTGATGCTGCTTCCAGATTCCCTTCCAGATATAGTCCAGATATGAACCAGATATGGCGACGTTCTGACACTTATTCCAGTTGTAGACATTTCAAGACCTTGTCCGGTTCAGTTAAATCGACCCTAAGATTTTCCTGATGCTTATCCAGTCAAAGGCCTTCTCTGGTTCAGTCAGATCGACTCTAAGATCTCCCTGATGCTTATCCAGTTGAAGATATTTCAAGACCTAGACCGGTTCAGTTAAATCGACCCCAAGATTTTCCTGATGCTTATCCAGTCAAAGGCCTTCTCTGGTTCAGTCAGATCGACTCTAAGATCTCCCTGATGCTTATCCAGTTGAAGATATTTCAAGACCTAGACCGGTTCAGTTAAATCGACCCCAAGATTTTCCTGATTCTTATCCAGTCAAAGGCTTTCTCTGGTTCAGTCAGATCGACCCTAAGATCTCCCTGATGCTTATCCAGTTGAAGATATTTCAAGACCTTGTCCGGTTCAGTTAAATCGACCTTAAGATTTTCCTGATGCTTATCCAGTCAAAGGCCTTCTCTGGTTCAGTCAGATCGACCCTAAGATCCCCCTGATTCTTATCCCAGTAGAAGACACCCAAGATTTTTCTCAACGAGCGTTGTTGAAGTTAAAGTCACCCAAGATTTTTCTCAACAAGCGTTGTTGAAGTTAAAGTCGCCCAAGGTTCTCTTGCCATTCATGCTAAGGCAGTAACCATCCCTGGTTCATTCATCATCTTTTGAAGCTCCAGCCTCAGCTCCTGTAACCAGTCAGGATATATCTATACCAAGCATCTAAGAATCAGCTCCTGCAACGTGTCAGGTACTCATTTGTTCTTTTGCAGGTATGCAGGTTCTCGCTAAGGAATCTCCTACGCGATCAACATCCAGATGGCATCTATAAGCCCATCATCCTATCCAGCAATCTCCAAATGGCGTCCATAAGCCCATTCCCATCATCACTACTACCATGTGAGCGCAAATTTCTGGGCACTCTGGTGTCCAATCATCTTCTACCCTCGGATTACGAAAGGCACGTCTGCCAATCTGCATCCTCAGGTCTAAGAAGATTGAACAGGGGCAACTGTTGTACCCCAAAATTTGCCCTCCCATATTCTCCAAGAAATTGCCAAGTCAAGCTGCAAAAATTCCCCAAGGGTTGCACAGTCCAACTGTCTCCTATACAGTCAAAACTAGGGTTTGTGTTCTGATCAAGAAAATGAAGTTTTCAAGGGCCCAATCAAGTCTCATATGCCTACAAATAGGGTCAAATATCCTCATATCAAGTTTCAAGGCATTCAGCTCAAAATTGCACAGTCAAAACCCTAAATTGCACTACAGTCAACTGTAGGGGCAAAATGGTCATTTGGCAGTCAAAAGTTCAAATTTTTGGTCAACATATCATTTTGAAGCCACAAACATCATTTGATCAATGCTTGATCATGATTCTCAAAGTTTGGCTCAGAAATCATCAAGATGCAAAAGTTTCCTTATTTGGACAGCTGAAAAAGTCAACTGAAACTGACCAGGGCATAACTTTCACATGGATTATCAGAAAAATTCCATCCAAAGCTCATTTTGAAGAGAAAGACATTTCCTACAACTCATCTTCATACTTCAAGTCCAATAAATGCTCTCACAAAAAGTTATCAATTTCAACATTATAGGTCATTTTCAAAAGTCAACAAAAAGGGACTTTAAGTCAAAGGCCATAACTTGAGATTGGTAAATCAAAATGACTTGGGACCAAAGACATTGGTTAGAGGACTCAAAGACCTTTCCAAAATGTCCAAGAACATGAGAAAAGCTTAAAAATTGAGCAAGTTATGCCTTGTGGAAGTTGGGAAATTTTTGGATATTTTGAAAAGTCAACATTACTTCAAATGACCTAAAATTGCTAATGGGCCCATTTTTCTTCCATGATTCATCATTCCAAGCATGTGCACGACCACTTGGCCCAAAGGGAAGTATTTTTCTCATTTTTTATTTATTTATTTGAATTTTTATTTATATTAATTCATTTAAATCATTTAAATATGTGAAAAATATCTAACTTGACCTAATAAATCTTTTCATGCATGTTTTGCCCTCAATATTTCGTGCATATGCAAATGTGGAAAGATTTGGCTTGACTGGATCCTAATTGACACAAAAGCACATGAAAAAGATATGAAAATTATGGTGGAAAAAATCAAATATTCAATCAATGATTACAAGAGATTTGGATCCAATTTGTTAACCTAATTGATTCATATATATGCCAGGATCATAAACCTAATCATAATAACATTGAAGCTGCGCCTCAGACCATAACCAAAACTTGAAATTCTTGCCAAAAGTTCAAAACTGAAAACCACTTTTTAGGTTGATTCAAGGCATAATTCATATTCCATTGGCTTCCTGAAGCTTCACTGATCATATTCCAATCCAGAGCATTCATCAAAAGGCAAGGAATCGGTATACAGAACTCAACATATTCCATGAAAATTTCATAATCGTATTCTATAATCTATGCATTTTCATGACATTTCAATTATTGATTCTTGTTCCTGGTGTGATTCTAAAGCTAACCCATATGTTTGATTGAATTTTTGCAAGCCATACGCGATTATGCCATAACTGTTTTCTAGGGTTTACAGAGCTTGAAATTGGGGATTTTGAAACCAGGTAAAATTGGGACATATGACCTTGATCATTAGAACAAGCGCCTTTGGACGGACAGAAACCAACCCTCGCGCTCAATTTATGAGCGACTGAGGGCTAGTCGCTATTTTCTGGAAACAAGCCTAAGAGAACGTCTTCAAAACCGTGGCCTTTGTTTTTATTATTTTCAGGAACGAAGAAGAAGACCTCGTGGCCAACAACCATTGGTTCTTTTGAATTGCGCGCGTTTTTGAAGCACTAACTTTTGTTTGTTTTTATTATGTTCATTGTTTATTAAATATACAAAAGAGTTTCATGGCTCAGCTGGCAAGCGCTCATTGCATTGACGTCTAAGACCTGGGTTCGAGCCCCAGGTCTGTGTAATTTCTCATATTATTTTGCAATAATAATTCCTATGCAGCGCTCATGTTAAGACGTACCATGCACTTCCAAATCCAATGTGACACGCCCCTCTCAAGATCAAACCAAAGGCTGAGATTGAAGATACACCCTACACTCTGGTCAAAAGTGTCACAAGGTGCCTGGAAAAGTCAATGAATCTGAATGCTATTGGGCCAGAACTGCTTGGGCCATACCTCCAATTTGGGACTTCCACCCCCCCTGGTTTGCCATTTTCTATTATTTTTATATTTTATTTTCAATTGTTATTTTCTTTTCTTTATTTGTTTAAATTAATTGATTATTTCTACAAAAATACAAAAACTTCATAAAAATCAGAAAAAGACAAAAATATAATAAATATTGTATTTTATATTTTCTTGTAAATAAATTGGCATGTAATTAATTAGTTTTAAATTAGGATTTACAATTTTAATTCTTTTCACAATAAAAATATATAAAATATAGAATTAGGTTTAATTAATATTTTTATTCCTTTTTTTAATTTTTCTTTTTCATAATAACATTTATTTTATTTTTTATAATTAAATTTGCATGAAAATAATTTAGGGTTAATTTAGGTTAAAAACTTCAATATTTTTCTTAATAACTTAAAAAATAATTAGAACTAGGTTTAACATTTTATTTTAGTTTTAATTAATTCTTTTTCTATTAAATCTTAAAAAACATAAAAATACCAAAAAACATTTTCTTTTAAATTTTAATTTTAATTCCTTATTAATTTAATTTTTGCAAAAGGGTCCAACGCCCTCGTTTCGATAATTCTTTAATTTCGCGTATTTATTTTATTTTGCTTAAATAATTATGTACCTCTCCCGAAGCCTTGTAACATTTACTTCTCGCATCTTTTTTCTTTAATTCTTTACTTTCCGTCAAATCGGGTCCTGGTTAATTTTGGCGATGTGGACCCGCGCCATTTGTAATAGCTTTAGATTTACTTTTCCCGCAAATATCTTAACTGTTAACAAATGCATGCAAGAATGAATGGCCTTAAATAAAATCAAGCGTAGAACACCAATAAACATGACAAGACGAATACAAATGAATCTGACACACGAATCGCACACACCACCCCTAGGGTACGCCTCACTGTTGCCTTGCCTCGAAAGGTGATCGTCGAGTAGAGGGTGTCTTAGTAAGTCCTCATGATCCGAGAACCTGGCATGAGGGTAGCTTCTAAGGTGTCTTCCCATTGCTCTGGTGATCACCATGTCCCTACAAACTCGAATTGACCCGAACACCTCCAACGGTGGTGCTACCTACCTCTCAATGGTGGGATGGCATTACTTTAAAGGACATTTACACAGACGAATTCCTTAGGGTAGGTAGGTTCTTGTAGATACTTGCTCTCTTCAAAAACAAACAAAAATACTTTTCACACCGACACATTTTCAAAAGCTTTCAAAGCAATTTTTTCAAACACTCTGATACAAGAGTCGAACTGAAATTTTTCAAAGAAACTTTTTAAAACCCACATTGAAAAGCAAACAAACAATTTTGAAAACACAATGAGCAAGTATCTAAGAGCCCATGGATAACCATGGATAGAAAGGGTGCTAACACCTTCCCTTTCTATAACCTACCTCCCGAACCGAGAGCAATCTCTTTAAGGAATTTTTCTGTGCTTTTGTCCTTTCCATTTGGAGAAAATAAAAGACGGTGGCGACTCTTGCTTCCGCGACATTTCGCGAACCAGCGTTAAACAATCAGTTCCAGATCCACCGATCACAGAATGCATAACAGTCCAAAAGAGGAGAACATTAGAACCTGCATAAGCCTAAACAAAAACACCAGAAAACTCAGTAAACAACCAACCAAGCTTCTCAACCTGCTTTCCAAACCTGCACAAGCTGCATCAAAACCAGCCAAAGCTACAGCAACAAACCTGCTTACCAAGCCTGCAGTTCAAACTGCAAAATTACAAGCCACAAACCTGCTTGCCAAGCCTGCAGTTCAAACTGCAAAATCAAAATAGTACAAAACTGCATAGCAAGAAACCTGCATAGCCCAAACCCTGCAAAACTGTCAACAGTTCAAAAACCACCCAAACTGTTAGCTTCCAAAACAACACGCAAGCTTGCTCAAAAACACTATAAGCCTGCATAGCCAAGCCTTGCCAAAACCTGCAGTTTCCAAACTGCAAATCAAACAAAACACCATAAGCCTACATAGCCAAGCCTTTCCAAAACCTGCAGTTTCCAAACTGCAAATCAAACAAAACACAGCCTACCCAAATACACAAAAAAACCAAACTATGCACAACCTATACCAAATCACAAACTAATCCAAGCCTGTTAACAAAACTACAAACTGCAACAATAAACATAAAAACAGTTGGCCAAACTGTGAGCCAACTGCAGGTTTGTTAAAACTACAGAACCAAACCCTCAATAAACAAGGTTTCAGAAACTTATGACAAGCTTCATCATCAACCAACAATCATCATCATCATTAAACAATCCACAATAGAAAATCCAAAGCTTCAGAACAAGTTTATCATCATTCAAGAGAGGAAGAAATAAAGTTTTTAAGAAGTGAAACAAGCAAACAACATAGTTTCAGAAATTTGTCATCATCAACAAGAAACAAAAACAAGCAAGGTTTCAGAATCATATTCACAATCAACGAACAACAGGTTTTCAGAAAATCTTCATCATCAAACATCAAAAGCCAAGAAAGAGGAAGAGCATTTCAGAAGCAAAAAACAGTTTTCAGAGGTTTCTCATCATCAAACATCAAAAGCCAAGAAAAAGGAAAAGGTTCAGAAGCAAATAAAAAACAATACAGTCTCAGAATCACATTCATCATCAACAACAATCAAGAGCAAACATATTCTCAGAATCACATTCATCATCAACATCAATATCTCAGAAAGAAAAGACAAAGGTTACCAACAAAGAAAAAGCGCGGCCATCATCTCATCTTCCTCCGCTCCGGCCACCAAGGAGGCGCCACCAATCCCATCTCTCTCCCTCCATTTTTCAGAAACAAATCTCTCAAGGTATGGTTTTCTCAAACCTTTACTGCATATCAAACACATAAACGCCATGGATTAAAACATGCAAGCAAAAAACATAAACGAATTAAAACTGTAAAACCCAAAAGGAAACAAATCGTACCGTTCAAACAAAGGCCGGGGCCACTGTAAGAATATAGAGAGTGAGAGAGGGCGGCGCTCCGGTAGCTAGGCTCATGGAGGGAGTATCATAGTATCGTTGCTTGAGAAAGATGAAGAGGATGAAGAGGAAGAACGAAGCGGCGCCGCTGTAACCTCAATAACACACTAACCCTAATTTTGAAACCCCTAAAAATGTTACATTGTCTAGTATTGGGCCTTCGCCTCATCAAACAATCAAAGCCCATGTTTTTTTTGTCAACACGCACCCCCCTTCCATCCTGATTCCTGTTTTTGTTCCTCTCCATTTTCATTTGGGCAACAATACTCTTAAGCCCGTCCCTTTTTTTCTTTTCTTTAAATTTCTTTTCTTTAAACCAATACCTTTTTTAATTATTTTCATTCTAAATAAATTGTTTTTGTTAATAATAAAAAACAAATAATAGATTAAATTTTATTTTGATTTTCTCAATATAGTTTTCTTTAATATTTGTTACATTTAATAAAATACAAAGAATAATAGAAGTTTTATTTAATTAAATTTTTCTTCTTTTTAAACCTTTTTATTTACATAATTAATAAAACCCATGCAAATAATAATATAATTTTTAATCTTTCTTTTAGAATAGATTTTTATTTGTAAATAAATACATGCATCTCATAATTTATTGATTTTCCTTATTTTATAAATTTGTTATAATTTATATTGAATCGCGACAATTCGATTTGGTTGTAACACTTGATATTTGGACTTTATTATCCTTGTGAGATTCATCCCCATTTGTAAATAATTGTACCCCCATCCCCAGATACTTTTTTGTAATAACTTAGTGTTGTACCCCAAAATTTGCCCTCTCATATTTCTCAAAACATTTCAAGAAAAATCTCCAAGTGGCTCAAGATTGCTCAAGAGTTGGACAGTCAAGCTATCTCCTAAGGCAATCAATCCCAAATTAGGGTTTTGTGTTGCATCAAGGTCCTTGCGTCCAAATGAACTTAAGTGCTCCCTAATTTCCTAATATGTTCTCAAGATCATCCATGTCAAATTTCAAGCCTTGCAAAGGAAGTTTACTCAGTCAATTGCTCAAGGGGTCCAAAAATCGACTATGCTAGGGCAAAAGTCAACTGTGACCCAAATACAGTCAAACCTCAAGATTTTTTGTCAACATTCTCATTTTGAAGGATATTTCATCATTTTATCAAGGGTTTATCATGATTCATCAAGGATTGCTCAAAATTCATGAAGACTCAAAAGTTGCTAAATTAGGGTTTTGTAGGAAACGTCAACTCAACTTTGACCAAGCATAACTTTCTCATACTTTATGATAAATGACCCATTCAAAGCTCAGTTTTAAGAGGATGCAATTTCCTACAATCCATCTTCACACCCCAAGATCAAAAAATTCACTCACAAGAAGTTACAAATTTGGACATTATAGGTCATTTTTGAAAGTCAACAAAAACACAATTTTTGCTAAAGCTTATAACTTGAGCATGGAATATCAATATGAGATGAGACCAAAAGGGTAGGTTAGAGGACATCTCAAGCTTTCCAAAAAGTCCAAGAACACTTCAAAAAGTTCACAATTGAAGAAGTTATGCATTGTTGAAGTTGGGCATTTTTGCAAAATTGCCAAAAGTCAACTATCCTCAAAACATCAAATTTTGTCAAATGGGCCCATTATTTTCCACTTGATTTAATATTTACACATTGCACACGTGTACTAGCTTCAGCCTTGTGTCCATTTATCAATTTTATTATTTTATTTGATTTTTTATTGAATTATTCCATTTTAAATCAATTTAAATCAAATAAAATCCCAAAACTTGATTACATGAGATCTTTTTCTATTTTCAGGACTTAATCATCATCAATATCATGATCAAATTTGTATCAAGCATTCCATGTGCAAAAAGATTGGAATTTTGACAAAATAGGCAAGCTTTCAATGGTGGATCAAATCCAATCTCAAGGCATTGATGTGGAAAGATTCAAGACAAATTTGTTGACCTAATGCCTTCTATCATACATATACAAGTCAAAGCACACGAAATCAAACCTAGAGGCTGCAAGAACATCAAGAACCAAACTTGAAAAAAGGTGGAAAAAGTGCAAAACTGAAATCATCCCTGGAGGCAAATTCAGAAGCAAAACTCAACACTAATCAATTGTTGGACAATACCTGAAGTAGAACCAACCCAAAGCCAGTCTCCATACACGTTCAAAAGCTTTGTAAGTGTCTTGAAAAACCGCTTTTCGTTTGAATTCGTGGATCCTTATTCTTGCACTTTTCTTACAAACTCTTTGCATATTCATAATTATCGTCGAATTTATAAGTGTTCTGCATTAGTCAATTGCATTTTTCTGGCCTAGATGAAGAACTCCCATAACTAGGGTTCTTCGTTTGTGTTTTAGGGCTTTCTTTTTCAGGGGAAATCAAGACTCAAGAAGGGTATAGTTTTACTCAGGATGCCCAGACGAACTCAACCATGTGCTTGGAATCAATTTTCATGGACTGGAATGGATTTTAGGATGCATCTACGCATTTAGCTGTGGATCTAAATCCGCAGGTAAACTTACAGGGTTTGAAGGTCGGGGACGACAAACGTGTCTCCCTCTGATTGGACCATTCAAACAATTCGCGCACTTTTTATTATTTTCTGGCATAATGACGTGTTTTGATATGTTATGTTTTGTTTGTGTTTAATTAACAATTGAGAAGCAGTGGCTGAGTGGTGAGCGTGTACATCCAATGATCAATAGGACCTGGGTTCGAATCCCAGGTCCCCCATATGCTTTATTATGTTTTTCTTCAGGTGATCCAGTGCTGACCCAAGCGTGTGGCCTACAATGCTCCCTCATTCAATCAATGGACAGATGGCCCCAGGCCAAATCTGATGGCCCAGATGGAACGTCCACCATGGAATCAAGTCAAAGGCGCACATTGAATCTCTCAAAGTCAGCCAGGCCTGCGCCATTTGGGCCACCAAATTGCTTCTCAGACCTTCTAATTGGGACCAAACCCCCCTCCTAAGTCTTTCTATTTCATTCTTTTATTTATTTTATTTAATTGTTTGTTTAATTATTTTCATGATTAATTAACCAATCAAACTTTTTTTTCTTAATAAAATTAAAACCAAAAATATTTTATTTATTAAATTAAATTTCAGTATTTTATTTTTGTTAACAATATTAATTTAATTAATTTAGTTTTAATTAGGAATAACTTTTAATATATTTTGCAATAATTAAAATTAATTTAGACAATTAGGTTTTATTAACATTGATCAAATTTATTTTTATTTCTTTAAATAACACAAAAATCCAAAAAATATTATTTTCATTAATTAATTAATTAGTTTATTAATTTAATAATTAACCTAGATTAATTTCTTTCTTAATTCAAAAACAACCAAAAAAATCTTTTCTTGAAAAACAAAGGGTCAAAACCCAAGAACTCACCCGATTTAATTTCCCGCACGCGATCCATTTTATTTCAATATTGTATTTGTTTCTGGAATGTAATAGATAATTAAGACTATTTTTATCACTTTATTTATTTTCCGCATTTTAATTTCAAGGGTTGCTTTTGGCGATGTAAATACCCGACGCCTTGTAATAGTTAGTTTAATTTCCGCAATTTAATTTCCGCAACTTATAAACTGTTAGATGTTTGATAATAGGAATGCATGACAAGATCGGATGTTTAAACCTAAAATCAACATAGATAACCACTAACATGTACAAAGATAAAATAAACTGAAAACAACACACTCGCACATGCACACTCTTAGGGTACACCTCACTTGGTTGCCTTTGTAACACGGTCATTGAGTATAGGAAGTTTTAGAGGTCGCCCTCTTGTCCAAAGATCATAGTTGCCTCGAAACGGTTGCCTCAGAAAAAATGATCTAAGACATTAGGGTTACCGTTAAAGGCATCCTAACATTGCTTTAGTGACCGCACGTCCCTAAAATCGAATTGACCCTTAAACTCCAACGACGAGGCTACCTACTCATTCATAGTGGGATAGCCCTGTCTAAAGGACATAAGCAACGAACGATTCCTTTTTTCGAGTAGGTAGATGGTTCTTAAGTACTTGCTCTTTCAAAACAAAATGAAATTTTCACACTTACACTCCTTTTCAAACAAAAACTTTTTCAAACCCACAAACATAAAGAAAAACAATTTTGAATACCATATGAGCAAGTACCTAAGAGCCCGTGGATAACCATAGATAGAAAGGGTGCTAACACCTTCCCTTTCTATAATCTACCCCCCGAACCCGAGAAACATCTCGAAAAAGGAATTTTTCTATGCTTTTTTCCTTTCCTTGTTGGATAAAATAAAAGTCGGTGGCGACTCTTGCTTATCGCGACATTTTGCAAAAACAAACGCAAAACGCAAACCAGCATTCCAAAAAACAGTCAGTTCTTCCCACCGTATCACAGAACTGGCGACTCTGTTGGGGACACTTAATAAGTGGGGTGTACCTTAGGATTAGATCATTGTGTTTTCAATTGTTTGCTTTGTATGCTTTATACTTGTGGGCTTGAATCAGAGTTTCTATAGATCCTTACTCGGATCTGGGGATACTCTTTAGGTAAGTAGCAATAAACTGTGAGGGAACTGTACAACGTAGACCGATATGGTTGAAGCAGTAGCTACGTTAGTGTGGCCCTTTAGTCTGTACCGATATTCCTTGTGTTGGAACAAGGAGAATATGGGTCTTCTAAGGGGTCATTAAGCACCAACTGACCTTAGAACCTTTAAATTGACCAACTTGGCCATAGAACAGTAGCACTATGCTACACTCATTGAGACTAAACTCTCCCGATGATTCCGGCCGCAAGAAAAGGTTGCTAAACTGGAATTATGATCGATTGAGGGTAGTCAGTGATATTGAGATCCTCTAGAACCCAGTTACTATTTTAGGACAGGTTTAAACCAACTGAACTGAAAGAGGGTAGTACCTAAGCTCCTTGCCAACCTGAAATCTAAGGGCTCTCTGTGTGACTTGTGTGCCTTTACCATGTTTGCTATTTGTGGATACTTGTGATGTGCTTTATATCATGACATCATGACATCATAACATTGCATACATCTTGCATTGGACTAACCTATTTCAAAGACAAGAGGGATTCATCTTTGTTCTGTTTTGTAGGTCATGATGCCCATGCGTAGGAATACCATCCGGATCAACTTTGTCCAGGTTCCCACCATGCTTAAAGAATTGATTGCAAAGATGCCTGATACTACCTCCTTCATCAGAAGAGATGGGTATCTTCTCAGTTTGGTTACCTCCAAATTGGACGAGCAAATGATGAGTGTCCTAGTCCAGTTCTATGATCCGCTGTACCATTGCTTTACTTTTCAGGACTACCAGTTGGTCCCCACCTTAGAAGAGTTCTTTGATCTGCTTGGTATCCCTATCCGGGAGCAGACCCCGTTTACTGGTTGGGAGAAGATCCTTAGGCAAAAAGAGATTCCTTCATCCCTTCATATGACAAAGAATGAGGTAATGGCTAATTGGGAGACTAGAAGTGGAGCAAAGGGCTTTCTGACTAAGTTCTTGGTTGGTAAGGCTAATTATTTCTGGGATAGTCTAGACTTCAAGGCATTCGAAGATATTCTGGCTCTTCTGATATATGGCTTGGTATTGTTTCCGAACCCTGACTTCTTTGTTGATGTGAATGCGGTGAAAATCTTCATCTCTCGTAATCCTGTACCCACTCTCTTGGGTGACATTCTTCATCAGCTTTATGCCCGTACTGCTCGAAAGCGGGGAACCTTGATGTGCTATGCTCCATTATTGGCAAGGTGGTTTATTTCGCACCTCCCCAAATCAGTGTTGAAGAACAAAGAAGGCATGGGCTGGGCCTATAGGGTTATGTCTCTCTCTCATAATGACATCATCTGGACTATCAAGGGTATGGACGAGGTGGCTATCATTGATTGTTGTGGGGAATACCCCAATGTTCCACTGATAGGAACCAATGGAGGAATTACTTACAATCCATGCTTGGCCTTACGTCAGTTTGGGCGAGCCAGAAGAGAAGGACCTCATGAGCTGCTGATGCCTAGTATCATCTTTGATTTTCAAGGGGATAGCGACGAGCAACGCCACATATTCATAAGGGCTTGGGATAAAGTGCACAGATCTGATCCACACGAGCTGGGCCCAAAGACTTCTCTTCCGATGGAGCCATATCTCAGATGGGTTCGTATCCGGGCCCAAAAGCTGGGAATGCCGTATGAAGCCGTCCTGCCTATCATTGTTGAAGTTGCTAATGAAGAAGGGGTTCTTCCGACCATCCTCCATCCTCATATGCCCACTGACATTGGGGCACTGAAAAGGTCTTGGATGTAGCTGAGAGAAGAGCGAGATGCTTACCGAGAAAAGTTTAACGAGCAAGAGCAGAAGATCCATAAGTTGACTAGGCAGCTGGAGAAGGAGCGGATCCTCAATGACTATGTCCGCCCTGACAAGAAGCGACCATGGGAGCACTGATTTTCCTTTGATTATTTCATTTCCAGTTTTTATTTACTTTTCAGTATTTCCTTTCTTGTAACGCCTTAAGGGCATCTGTTAAACAATTTGAATTTCAAGTCTATCTAATAAAAGTGTGTTTCCTTTTTGGTTTACGAATTTGAATCTCTCAATGTCTTTGAAATCATATCATACGCATTTCATCCCATGCACTTCATAACAGGTACCCATTACAGGTCTCTTATCTTCTTCATTGTTTATTTCAGCATCATGTCTGCTGAACCATCAACTGAGCAAGCAATCAAGGCTCTGCAGGCCTAGAACACCCAATTCCAAGAGCTGTTCATGAATTTAGCTAAGGGTCAGCAAGATCTGAAGACCCTTATTCTGAAAGAGAAGAAGAAGAAGAAGAAGAAGAGGACAGTCCTGTTTAACATAGGTCACCGGTTTGGAAACAGGCTACGGGATGAAGTTGATTTGACCATCTCATCTGGGGGGAAAGATAGTCAGGAAGAAAGGAGGGCTCCTAGCCCTGTGGTCTCAGACAATGAGACGGACTTCGACGAAGACCAGTATCCTCTGGCTGAGGATAGATACAAACAACTGGAAGACCGGTTGAGTGCGATGGAAGTTCAGAAAGTGCCTGGTCTGGACTTTGGTGATCTGGGTCTATCATCTGGGGTGGTGATTCCCAACAAATTCAAAGCACCAGCCTTTGCTAAGTATGATGGAGTTTCTTGTCCGAAGCTGCACCTCTGGTCATATGTAAGGAAGATTCAGCAGTACACCGCTGATAAGAACCTATGGATCCACTTCTTTCAAGACAGTCTCTCAGGGACTCAGCTTGAATGGTTTTACCAGTTGGGCGGAGCCAGTATCCGTAGTTGGGAGGATTTGGCTACTGCTTTCTACAGGCAGTACTAATACAATTCCGACCTCGCTCCCATGTGTACCCAACTCCAGGGTATGTCAATGGGAACGTGCGAAGGTTTCAAAGATTATGCTCAGAAGTGGAGGGACCTCGCTGGAAGAGTGCAACCACCCTTGGCTGATCAGGAGCTTGTTGATATGTTTTTGGGGACCTTGTCCGGTCCATTTTTCAACCATCTGATTGGAATCTCTTTGTCTGGGTTTACAGAGCTAATTATGATCGGTGAAAGGATTGAGGTTGGTATTAAGGTTGGTAAGATACAAAAGGGTGCTTCATCAAGCACCGAGAAAAAGCCTTTTAAGAAGGAGTCTAGTGTTGTTTATAGTTCGAAAAGCAAGAATAGACCTGAACACCGCCAAGCTGTTAATGCGGTTGTTATTTCAAGACCTGCTGGGGCTCCTCAGCGCAACAATCAACAAAAGGCCGAGAGACCTTGAAGGCAATTCACCCATCTCAACATGACTTTGTCTCAGATCCTGCCGCAGTTATTAAAGACCAATCTAGTAACTCCAAGGGAGGCTCCATAGAATCCCAACATTGCATCACCTAAGTACAACCCTAATGCCCATTATACTTTTCACTCTGATAGCCCGGGACATAATACAGATGATTGTTGGGCTTTGAAGAACAAAATACAGGACTTAATTGATGCTAAGGAGATTGAGTTCGAGGCGCCCGAAAGACCTAATGTTGTGACTGCTCCTATGCCCAAGCATGGAGTAAATGCTATAGATGAAGACTCGTTTGTGGTTTCTATGAACGACATTGTTACCCCTTTGATGACTGTGAAGAAGAACCTTTTGCTAGCCGATTTATTTCTGGGCTGTGATGAAGGTTGCCGTATGTGTTCTGCTCTACCAACCGGTTGCCATCTTTTGAAATCAGGTGTCCAACGCCTGATGGATAGTAAGGAGATTCTGTTTGAGAAGATTGTTGTTCCTCTAGTTTGTACTGAAGAAGTTTCTATAATCACCATTTTCGACAATTCTTCCAAGGCTTCCACGAGAAAGCCTGTTAGAATTACATCTGTTCCAAGAATCGCACCATTGATCATCACTGTTCCGGGGCCTATCCCCTACACCTCTGATAAAGCTGTCCCTTGGCACTATATGGCTGATGTTTATTTTCATGGATTTAAACAAGAGTTAGATGCTGATACTGACGTCAGCAATATTGTGGGACCTGCTAAAGTCACCCGCAGCGGAAGACTTTTCTCCCCTGACATCTCTCCACCAACTGCCCAGAAACCTGTTGTTATTACACCTGCCAGTGTACCTGCTGCTATTCCTGTTCAAGTTCCTATTCTCACCCCTGTCGCCGAGTCATCTGACACTCAGGGAAAAGGGACCACCGGTGAGCCTGCCCAGACGGAGGCACCAAAGACGATTACTGTTGAAGTTTCTAGACAAGAGATTATAAAGATCATCAAAAAGAGCGACTACAATGTAGTCGAGCAGCTGGGGCAAACCCCATCCAAAATCTCTATGTTGTCACTGTTGCTATGCTCAGAGGCCCATGCCAAGGCTCTGATTGCATTCCTGAAGACTGCACACGTACCGCAAGAGACATCGGCTGATCAGTTTAAAGATTGCGTGGCTAGTCTGACTGCTGATAATGGGTTGGGTTTCTCTGACGCCGACTTGACTGCTAAAGGGAAGAATCACAACGATGCCCTGCATGTCTCCATTGAATGCAGGGGAACTACTCTTGCTCATGTATTAGTGGATACTGGTTCCTCATTGAACGTCTTGCCTAAGAAATCTCTAGACCGGTTAGACTGTGAAGGGTTGGAGCTGAAACCAAGCAACATTGTCGTCAGGGCCTTTGACGGGTCTAAGAGGATGGTGCACGGAGAAGTTGATGTCCCGATTAAGGTTGGTTCTCAGGTTTTTGCATCTACATTCTATGTGATGGACATTCGGCCATCTTATTCTTGTTTGCTGGGTCGCCCATGGATCCATAAAGCTGGGGCAGTGACGTCTACGCTCCACCAGAAGCTGAAGTACCCGGTCAAAGGGAAGATTGTGATAGTGCAAAAAGAAGAGGAGTACATGGTGAGCCACCTCAACTATTTCCGATATGTAGAGATGGACGGGGAGTTCATTGAGACCCCGTTCCAATATTTTGAAGAGGTTCCCCAGACACTGGCGTCAACTGAGACTGTTGTTAAAGATCCTCCTATGAAGATGGCTTCCTTCAAGGATGCACGGGCTGTCGTCGAGAAAGGTGGGTGTGCGAATTGGGGACAACTCCCTGACTTTGCACAGAAGACTAACAAGTTTGGTTTGGGTTTCATTGCAGAAGCTCAAAAGGTTGTTCGGAATGCACGGATCAGAAGACCTCCCTTGTTCATCAGCAATTCAGGAGTAAATTCCATTGAAGACGACGTTGAAGAGGCCGAGTTTGACAGTTGGATCTATCCTACTACTGATGGTGGTCTAAGCAACTGGACAGCAAAGGACTTCATCCCTATTTCTTTTGTTACCCAGTAATGAAACTTTTTGTTTTGAATTTGTAACAGACAATGTTTTAAACTTTATGGCCCAGTGTCTTACCCGGGGCACCGTAGCTTCATTTATGAGGGCTTTATGTGTGTCATCTACATATATCATTAATAAAAGCATTGGACGTTTTCTTGCATTTCAAATTTTGCGCTCCTTGTTTTCCTTTTTATATATTGCAAAATAGCTATTTTACACACACTCACATATACAGGTCTACATCCACTTTGGATCTCACTGGTAACGACTCTGCTACTGCCAGTTATGACTTCGAAAGTCCGATCAACTTAGCCGAAGACGAAGGTGAAGATGATTGCGAAGTGCCTGGTGAACTTTCAAGACTGCTACTCCAAGAGGAGAGGGCTATACATCCGCATGAAGAGCCAATGGAATCAGTAAATCTGGGTACAGAGGTAGACAAGAAAGAGGTCAAGATCGGGGCAAATCTGGAGCTTAGTGTGAAGCAACGGTTGATTCAGATGCTGCGTGACTACGTTGAGATCTTTGCATGGTCTTACGAAGATATGCCTGGTTTGGATACCGATATTGTGGTTCACCGCCTGCCTACCAAGGAAGACTGTCCTCCAGTGAAACAGAAAGTCCGCCGAATGCGCCCAGAGATGTCTGAGAAAATTAAAGCTGAAGTTATGAAACAGTTTGACGCCGGTTTTCTAGCAGTTACTTCTTACCCTCAGTGGGTGGCCAACGTGGTTCCTGTTCCGAAGAAGGATGGTAAAGTTCGAATGTGTGTTGACTATAGGGACCTGAATAGGGCAAGCCCCAAGGATGACTTCCCTCTACCTTATATCGACGTTCTGGTTGACAACACCGCTCAGCATAAAGTCTTCTCCTTTATGGATGGTTTCTCCGGTTATAATCAGATTAAGATGGCTCCCGGATACATGGAGAAGACAACTTTTGTTACTCAGTGGGGTACCTTTTGCTACAAGGTCATGCCTTTTGGATTGAAGAATGCTGGGGCAATGTATCAGCGTGCCATAATTGCTTTGTTTCATGACATGATCCATCACGAGATTGAGGTATACGTCGACGACATGATTGCAAGGTCCCAAACTGAGGAGGAACACCTTGACCATCTATAGAAGTTGTTTGACAGGTTGAAGTTGTACAAGCTAAGGTTAAACCCGAACAAGTGCACCTTTGGGGTGAGATCTGGTAAGCTGCTGGGTTTCGTCGTAAGCGATAAAGATATTCAAGTGGATCCTGCAAAGGTGAAGGCCATACAAGAGATGCCAGCTCCCCAAACAGAGAAAGAAGTCAGAGGCTTTTTGGGACGACTAAACTACATTGCCTGATTCATCTCACACCTGACTGCTACTTGTGAGCCAATCTTCAAGCTGCTGAACAAAGATCAAGTAGTACGTTGGAACGATAAATGCCAGGCCGCTTTCGAAAGGATCAAAGAGAATCTCCAAGAGCCACCTATTCTGATGCCTCCAGTTGAAGGGAGACCTCTGATCTTATACTTAACAGTACTCGAAAACTCAATGGGGTGTGTGCTGGGTCAGCATGACGAGTCTGGCCGAAAAGAGCATACTATTTAATACCTTAGCAAAAAGTTTACCGACTGTGAGACCCGATACTCACTGCTCGAGAAAACTTGTTGCGCTTTGGCATGGGCTGCTCGCCGGCTGAGACAATATATGTTGACTCACACTACTCTGTTGATATCAAAGATGGATCTAATCAAGTATATCTTCGAAAAGCCTGCCTTATCCGGAAGAATAGCGAGATGGAAGATGATATTGACTGAGTATGACATCCAGTACACGGCCCAAAAGGCAATTAAGGGAAGCGTGTTGGCAGACCATTTGGCACATCAGGCAGTGGATGATTACCAGTCTATGAACTTTGAATTCCTAGACGAGAATATCATGTTGGTAACTGATTGTGAGACACCTGGACCGGATGAAGGACCTGAGGAGGGATCCCGATGGTCTATGTACTTTGATGGAGCTTCAAACGCTTTGGGTAATGGCATTGGTGCTGTGATCATATCTCCTAAAGGCTCTCATACTCCGTTCACCGCCCGACTATGTTTCAACTGCACCAACAATATGGCGGAGTATGAAGCGTGCATCATGGGTCTTCGAGCAGCTATTGACCTAAGGATTAAGTGTCTGAGTGTCTTCGGAGATTCCGCTCTCATGATCAGTCATATCAAAGGCGAGTGGGATACGAAACACCCAAATCTTATTCCTTACAAGGAGTATGTATTGATGTTGCTTCCCCATTTCGAGGAGATAACCTTTGAACACTTCCCTAGAGAGGAGAATCAGTTGGCGGACGCGTTAGCTATAATGTCTTCTATATTCAAAGTCAATTGGGACAACGAGGCTCCCCGGATTATCATTGAAAGATTGGACGAACCTGCACATTGTTGTGATATTGAGACTGAAGAGGTAACAGAAAAGCCCTGGTTTCAGGAGGTGAAGAGATATCTTGAGGCTCAAGAATACCCCGAGGGTGCATCTGTTAATGACAAGAAGTTTCTGAGGAGGTTCGCGGCAAAGTTCTTCATCAGCAATGTCATTCTTTACAAGCGTAACCATGATTCGACCTTGCTGCGATGTGTGGATAAGAACAAGGCAGAAAGGATCATGGAAGATTTACATGAAGGTACTTTCGGAACTCATTCCAGTGGACACACCATGGCGAAGAAAATCCTTCGGGCAAGATATTTCTGGTCCACCATGGAAGCCGACTGTTATCAGCATTCTCGGACATGTCACAAATGCCAAGTCTATGCTGATAAGGTGCACATACCTCCAGTACCTCTGAACGTCTTGACAGCTCCGTGGCCTTTTGCAATGTGGGGCATTGACATGATCGGTGAGATCAGACCTACGACATCCAACGGGCATCGTTTCATCCTTGTAGCAATTGATTACTTTACGAAGTGGGTTGAAGAAGCTTACTTTGCTACCGTAACCAAGAACATCGTGGCACGGTTTATTCGTCACAGTCTGATCTGTCGATATGGTGTACTAGAGAGGATCATTACGGACAATGGTACCAATCTCAACAACAAGATGATCACTGAGCTCTGCCAGAAGTTCAAGATACAACATCATAACTCTTCTCCCTACCGGCCGAAGATGAATGGGGATGTCGAAGCGGCTAATAAGAACATTAAGAAGATTGTGCAGAAGATGACGATGGCATACAAAGACTGGCATGAGATGTTACTAATTTCTCTTCATGGGTACCGTACCTCAGCGCGGACGTCAACAAGGGCAACACCCTATTCCTTGGTATATGGTATGAAGGCAGTCTTACCCATTGAAGTTCAGATACCCTCTCTTCGGATTATGAAGGATGTAGGTTTGAGCGAAGATGACTGGATTCAGACCCAGCTTGATCAGCTGAACTTAATCAACGAGAAGAGACTTACCGCTATTTGTCATGGTCAGACGTATCAAAAACGGATGATTAAGGCATTTAACAAGAAAGTCAAACGACAAGAGTATCGAGTTGGGGATCTGGTGATCAAGCGCATCATACTACCTCAAGGTGATCCCAGGGGAAAATGGACCCCTACTTACGAAGGGCCATTTGTGGTTAAGAACATTTTCTCAGGAGGAGCTATGATTCTAACCACCATGGATGGTGACGACCTTCCTCACCTCGTCAATGTAGACATAGTGAACAGATACTACGCATAATCAAAGACCCGTTAGGTTGACTGGCCTAGGCAAAAATAAGGGCTTCCCGGCGAACCAAAAGGGTTCGGGCAAAAATAAGGGATGAAAATAAAAAAAAACTGTACACCCGGCAAGTCGAAAACCTGAAAAGGCGGCTTGGGTAAAAAAGGGTATCCCGGTGGACTGAAAACCCGAAAGGGCGGTCCAGGAAAAAATTAGTGATCAAAGCGTAACACTATGTCTCATTGGATCATCTTGCATCCAGACTTCGGTATCGACTATCAAGCTCGGACGACACAAATCAATCTGATTCATCTTCAACCAGTAACAAAGTGATGAGATGCTCGAGGACATAAAGGCAATAGCATAGTTGGAACCCAGTGGGATTATTCACATAGCTGTTTTGTTTATTTTTTTACAAAATGTATAAATTCTCTTGTTCGGCGGCGTTCTCTTACTAGGACGTCATCCTCCTGTACAAAAACGCCTATTTATAGGCCAAACTTCGAAATCAATGCAATTCATTTTCAAAGAAATTTAAAACTGTTTTTCTTTATCCGTTTTGATTTGAAAAGAACGTCCGATGTTCATTTTTAATATATGCATTTGACATTAATTGTTGCTCATGAATATTTACATGCGAAACAAAAGACGATTACGGGTAATATCATATACAGGGGAAATAAGAATTGTTCGAGCTGTACAGTTGTTCTATCCACTAGGTACAAAGGTAGGTTCAACTGAAGAATATGGCTAAGATACTTTCACTCCCCGCAGAGTAAGACAGTAATGATAGCTCTCCCCAGCTGAGACTTGCAACTATGAACGAATCAGCAATGCTCTCCCCAAGCAGAGTTGATCTACCGTCAACACTAAAAAGGCTTGATATCCCTGGCAGTCTTAATATTCCCCAGCGGAGTATAAGAATGTTCCCCGGCAGAATACAAGATACCTCCAGTGGTGTTAAAATTTTCCCAATGCAGTCTGAAAAAGTTTCCCCAGTGGAGTTGAAGCATCATCCCCAGTAGGCTCTGGAAGTTTATCCCCAGCGGAGTACAAAAATAATTCTCCCCTGCCGAGTTCAAAGGATCATTCCCAGCAGAACTCAAAGGATTATCCCCATAAGAGTCTAAAGGGTTATCCCCAGCAAGTCGCAACTGAAAGATCATCCCCAGCGGAGTCCTTTCATTTCACAAACAGGAATTCGATCCCCAACAGATTCAATATCACCAGCGGAATTTATCAGTGGAATCTTCAGCAGAACATCTCTTCCCCACAGAGTAATCTCCTCATCAGTTATTCCCCAACAGAGTTATCTTCTCCTGCATGTTTATTCTTGCAATCACCTTCGTTCACCATCCCCAGCAGAAACGAAGAATCCAACTCTATTCTTCAGCAGCCATCCGAGATTTATTTTCCCCAACTAGAAACATTACATTTCCATACATCATTGAAATTCTGGCAGAAGATACTCAATGTCACAGTGAAAGTTATGACACCGTATCTGACTTTCTATAAGACAATAAATAAAAAAACAGTAAATAACACAGTCAATTGTTTACCCAGTTCAGTGTGAAACAACACCTACTCTGGGGGCTACCAAGCCAGGGAGGAAATCCACTATAAGAGATATTAATTCAGGAATAAACCAACCAGTTTATCTCCTTCACTTAAGACCTACCCAATGCAACTTCAATCTAAGTTCAACTTAAACCTGAGTTCCTACTCACTCCCCCTCAATCACAGCAGTGATACTAAAACAATTGACTAATGAAATAATGAAGACACTCTTCAGAACATACACTTGATTATGCTTCACAGCTTTTAATCAAGTAACACAAACACTCGTGCTTCAAAGCTTTGAGTGATACATAAACCTAACTTGACCTTGCTTCAAAGCTTTAGTCAAGAGACACAAACAATCTTGCTTCAAAGCTTTGAGTGATACACAACCCTTACAATCAAAACCTATTCCAAGTCACTTATCACAATGATACTTGCTTGGATTACAGTAGTTAAAACTATACAACCCCAAGTTGATCTTCTGTCTGAGAGTTAATTTCCAATCAACTTTCCTGTTGAATAAATATGCAGCTGTTTCTTCAGTTAGGGCTTCCACGAAAAGCTAGGGTTAATTAGGGTTAACCTCAAGACTTGGTCACAAGACTTTATCAACCAGATTAGGGTTGAGCTAGGTTAACTTAAAGTCCACGTGAGATTCTGTTCTGGAAGGTATGAACCAAATTCCTGAAAAATCTCAGAATTAACCAAACTGCATAACTGTTAGATCAGTACAGGATGTCTTAACATTGGTTATGACAACAGAAATCCTGTTTACTGATTTTGGTAGAAAGTGATAAATGTGATCATTGCAAAATGCTCAGATACACACTCATAAATAGTAGCTACTGTATGCCATTCTTTTTCTGCATAAAGTACCTAATAATCCAGAATGTTATGACATCAGTCATGACATTCACACACCTGGTTTTACCAAAAATACATGCCAATAACTAAACACTTACAATCATGATACAAGAATATACGCATCATACCACACAATCTCATTTATTTTGAGAGCATCATTGCTTGATATATATCATGAATCATGACATTGCATATGACTAACTCTTTACCTTTTCAGGGAAAGACGGATCAATAAACACCGTTGACTACTCATACGACCTGGTAGTCCCCTTTAAAAGAAAAAAACTACACCTATGGAAGACTTTTTGTCTGGTTCAGTTAAATCGATCCTAAGATTTTTCTGATTCTTATCCAGTCAAAGTTAATCCAAGACCTTCTCTGGTTCAGTTAGATCGACGCTAAGATCTCCCTGATTCATATTCCAGTTGAAGATATTCCAAGACTTTCGTCTGGTTTAGTTAAATCGATCCTAAGATTTTTCTGATTCTTATCCAGCCAAAGTTAATCCAAGACCTTCTCTGGTTCAGTCAGATCGACGCTAAGATCTCCCTGATTCGTATTCCAGTTGAAGATATTCCAAGACTTTCGTCTGGTTCAGTTAAATCGATCCTAAGATTTTTCTGATTCTTATCCAGTCAAAGTTAATCCAAGACCTTATTTGGTTCAGTCAGATCGACGCTAAGATCTCCCTGATTCTTATCCCAGTTGAAGATATTCTAAGACTTTCGTCCGGTTCAGTTAAATCAATCCTAAGATTTTTATGATTCTTATCCAGCCAAAGTTAATCCAAGACCTTCTCTAGTTCAGTCAGATCGACGCTAAGATCTCCCTGATTCCTATTCCAGTTGAAGATATTCCAAGACTTTCGTCTGGTTCAGTTAAATCGATCCTAATATTTTTCTGATTCTTATCCAGTCAAAGTTAATCCAAGACCTTCTCTGGTTCAGTTAGATCGACGCTAAGATCTCCCTGATTCTTATCCCAGTTGAAGATATTCCAAGACTTTCGTCTGGTTCAGTTAAATCGATCCTAAGATTTTTCTGATTCTTATCCAGCCAAAGTTAATCCAAGACCTTCTCTAGTTCAGTCAAATCGACGCTAAGATCTCCCTGATTCCTATTCCAGTTGAAGATATTCCAAGACTTTCGTCTGGTTCAGTTAAATCGATCCTAAGATTTTACTGATTCTTATCCAGCCAAAGTTAATCCAAGACCCTCTGGTTCAGTCAGATCGACGCTAAGATCTCCCTGATTCATATTCCAGTTGAAGATATTCCAAGACTTTCGTCTGGTTCAGTTAAATCGATCCTAAGATTTTTCTGATTCTTATCCAGTGAAATTTAATCTAAGACCTTCTCTGGTTCAGTCAAATCATGCGAGTGCAAATTTCTGGGCACTCTAGTGTTCAATCATCTTCCACCTTCGGATCACGAAAGGAAAGAAAGTCAATCTACATCCTCAGGTTTAAGAAGATTGAACAGGGGCAGCTGTTGTACCCCAAAATTTTCCCTCTCATATTTCTCAAAACATTTCAAGAAAAATCTCCAAGTGGCTCAAGATTGCTCAAGAGTTGGACAGTCAAGCTATCTCCTAAGGCAGTCAATCCCAAATTCGGGTTTTGTGTTGCATCAAGGTCGTTGCATCCAAATAACCTTAAGTCCTCCCCAATGTACTAATATGTTCTCAAGATCATACATGTCAAATTTCAAGTCTTGCAAAGGAAGTTTGCTCAGTCAATTGCACAAGGGGTCCAAAAATCGACTGTGTTAGGGCAAAAGTCAACTGTGACCCAAATACTGTCAAACCTCAATAATTTTTGTCAACATTCTCATTTTGAAGGATATTTCATCATTTGATCAAGGGTTGATAATGATTCATCAAGGATTGCTCAAAATTCATCAAGACTCAAAAGTTGCTAAATTAGGGTTTTGTAGGAAAAGTCAACTCAACTTTGACCAAGCATAACTTTCTCATACTTTATGAGAAATGACCCATCCAAATATAATTTTGAAGCGGATTCAATTTCCTACAATCCATCTTCACACCCCAAGATCAAAAAATGCACTCACAAGAAGTTACAAATTTGGACATTATAGGTCATTTTTGAAAGTCAACAAAAACACCTTTTTTGCCAAAGCTTATAACTTGAGCATGGAATATCAAAATGAGATGAGACCAAAAGTGTTGGTTAGAGGACATATAAAGCTTTCCAAAAAGTCCAATAACACTTCTAAAAGTTCACAATTGAAGAAGTTATGCATTGTTGAAGTTGGGCATTTTTGCAAAATTGCCAAAAGTCAACTATCCTGAAAACTTCAAATTTTGTCAAATGGGCCCATTCTTTTCCACTTGATTTGATCTTGCCACATTTCACACGTGTCCTAGCTTCAGCCTTGTGTCCATTTATCAATTTTATTATTTTATTTGATTTTTTATTGAATTATTCCATTTTAAATCAATTTAAATCAAATAAAATCCCAAAACTTGATTACATGAGATCTTTTTCTATTTTCAGGACTTAATCATCATCAATATCATGATCAAATTCGTATCAAGCATTCCATGTGCAAAAAGATTGGATTTTTGACAAAATAGGCAAGCTTTCAATGGTGGATCAAATCCAATCTCAAGGCATTGATATGGAAAGATTCAAGACAAATTTGTTGACCTAATGCCTTCTATCATACATATACAAGTCAAAGCACACGAAATCAGACCTAGAGGCTGCAAGAACATCAAGAACCAAACTTGAAAAAAGGTGGAAAAAGTGCAAAACTGAAATCATCCTTGGAGGCAAATTCAGAAGCAAATCTCAACACTAATCAATTGTTGGACAATCCCTGAAGCAGAACCAACCCAAAGCCAGTCTCCATACACGTTCAAAAGCTTTGTAAGTGTCTTGAAAAATCGCTTTTCATTTGAATTTGTGGATCCTTATTCTTGCACTTTTCTTACAAACTCTTTGCATATTCATAATTATCGTCGAATTTATAAGCGTTCTGCATTAGTCAATTGCATTTTTATGGCCTAGATGAAGAACCCCCATAGCTAGGGTTCTTCGTTTATGTTTGAGGGCTTTCTTTTTCAGGAGAAATCAAGACTCAAGAAGGGTATATGTTTACTCAGGATGCCCAGACGAACTCAACCATGTGCTTGGAATGAATTTTCATGGACTGGAATGGATTTTAGGATGCATCTACGAATTTAGCTGCAGATCTAAATCCGTAGGTAAACTTACAGGGTTTGAAGGTCAGGGACGAAAAACGTGTCTCCCTCTGATTGGACCATTCAAACAATTCGCGCACTTTTTTTATTTTCTGGCATAATGACGTGTTTTGATATATTATGTTTTGTTTGTGTTTAATTAACAATTGAGAAGCAGTGGCTGAGTGGTTGGTCGTGTACATCCAATGGTCAACATGACCTGGGTTCGAATCCCTTGTCCCCCATATGCTCTATTATGTTTTTTTAGGTGATCCAGTGCTGACCCAAACGTGTGGCCTACAATGCTCCCTCATTCAATCAATGGACAGATGGCCCCAGGCCAAATCTGATGGCCCAGATGGAACGTCCACCATGGAATCAAGTCAAAGGCGCACATTGAATCTCTCAAAGTCAGCCAGGCCTACGCCATTTGGGCCACCAAATTGCTGTTCAAACCTTCTAATTGGGCCCAAACCCCCCTCCTAAGTCTTTCTATTTCATTCTTTTATTTATTTTATTTAATTGTTTGTTTAATTATTTTCATGATTAATTAACCAATCAAACTTTTTTTTCTTAATGAAATTAAAACCAAAAATATTTTATTTATTAAATTAAATTTCAGTATTTTATTTTTGTTAAAAATATTAATTTAATTAATTTAGTTTTAATTAGGAATAACTTTTAATATATTTTGCAATAATTAAAATTAATTAAGACAATTAGGTTTTATTAACATTGATCAAATTTATTTTTATTTCTTTAAATAACACAAAAATCCAAAAAATATTATTTTCATTAATTAATTAATTAGTTTATTAATTTAATAATTAACCTAGATTAATTTCTTTCTTAATTCAAAAACAACCAAAAAAAATCTTTTTTTGAAAAACAAAAGGGTCAAAACCCTAGAACTCGCCCGATTTAATTTCCCGCACGCGATCTATTTTATTTCAATATTGTATTTGTTTCTGGAATGTAATAGATAATTAGGACTATTTTTATCGCTTTATTTATTTTCTGCATTTTAATTTCAAGGGTTGCTTTTGGAGATGTAAATACCCGACGCCTTGTAATAGTTAGTTTAATTTCCGCAATTTAATTTCCGCAACTTATAAACTGTTAGATGTTTGATAATAGGAATGCATGACAAGATCGGATGTTTAAACCTAAAATCAACATAGATAAAATAAACTGAAAACAACACACTCGCACATGCGCACTCTTAGGGTACACCTCACTTGGTTGCCTTCGTAACGCGGTCATTGAGTATAGGAAGTTTTATAGGTCGCCCTCTTGTCCAAAGATCATAGTTGCCTCGAAACGGTTGCCTCGGAAAAAATGATCTAAGACATTAGGGTTACCGCTAAAGGCATCCTAACATTGCTTTAGTGACCGCACGTCCCTAAAATCGAATTGACCCTTAAACTCCAACGACGAGGCTACCTACTCATTCATAGTGGGATAGCCCTGTCTAAAGGAAATTAGCATCGAACGATTCCTTTTTTCGAGTAGGTAGATGGTTCTTAAGTACTTGCTCTTTCAAAACAAAATGAAATTTTCACACTTACACTCCTTTTCAAACAAAAACTTTTTCAAACCCACAAACACAAAGAAAAGCAATTTTGAAAACCATATGAGCAAGTACCTAAGAGCCTGTGGATAACAACAAATAGAAAGGGTGCTAACACATTCCCTTTCTATAATCTACCCCCCGAACCCGAGAAACATCTCGAAAAAGGAATTTTTCTGTGCTTTTTTCCTTTCCTTGTTGGATAAAATAAAAGTCGGTGGCGACTCTTACTTACCGCGACATTTTGCAAAAACAAACGCAAAACGCAAACCAGCATTCCAAAAAACAGTCAGTTCTTCCCACCGTATCACACTTAGACTTTTAATTCCCTCAATTTATTGCTTTCAAAATACTGTATAGTAATTAGGGTTTGTATGCAAAATTCAAAAATCAATCGCTAGATAACCTAATACAAGACCCAAATGCATGAAAATCAATACACAATTCACACTTTCACCTCTAGGGTAACCTCGCTTGTTGCTTCAAAAAATGCAATCATGTCCCTCGAATATGAGACACTCTAGCAAAACTCCCCTTCGATAAACAAATATCGTAGTCCCTCGATAACCCTCGATGTTGCCTTTGATAAAATGATCTCGTCCCTTACAAAATTGCTAGAGCGTCTCACAAGTTGCTTTCAATGATTGTATACGATGACCCGCGCCTGTCCCGTTTAACATCCTAACACAAGGTTGTTCACCAAATGCAATGGTGAAATAACACTGTCAAAAGGGTTAAAAACATAAGAAAGATCTTTGAGTAAAATAGGGTAGACAATTCTTAGTTACTTGATCAAAATCTTGCAAAACATCCTTGCTACTTTCAAACACACATCACAAACACAATTTCAAAACAAACTTTCAAAACATTGAAATATCTTTTCAAAAAGACAAACACCTTTGTATATATTCAAACAAGAATCATTACAAAGGTTGCCTAGACAATGCCTCTTTTTTTTCAAAGCATTTTCAAAAACCACACATAAAGCACCATTTCAAACAATTGAAAAGTAAAGGCAAGTGATCTAAACAAGTAACTAAGAGCCCATGGAAAACCATGGATGAAAAGGGTGCTAGCACCTTCCCTTTTCATGATCTACCCCCGAACCCAAGAAAACATCTCAAAGGTCTTTCCTGTGCTTTTTGACCTTTCCTTAAGATAAAATAAAAAGTCGGTGGCGACTCTTGCTAAACCGCACAATTGCGAACACAAACGCGAAACCTCAAGTCAGTTCTCCCACCGTATCACAAGGTGGTTAAATGGAATGATGACTGTTTAGTTGCTTTCAATAAAATCAAGGAGTATTTGCTAGAACCTCCTATCTTGATGCCACCCGTCGAAGGAAGACCGCTAATCATGTATCTGACTGTTTTGGATAACTCAATAGGGTGCGTATTGGGCCAACATGACGAGTCTGGCCGAAAAGAGCATGCCATTTATTACCTTAGCAAAAAGTTTACCGACTGTGAGACTCGATACTCACTACTCGAGAAAACTTGTTGCGTTTTGGTATGGGCTGCTCGCCGGCTAAGGCAGTATATGTTGACTCATACCACTCTGCTGATATCTAAGATGGATCCAATCAAGTACATCTTTGAGAAACCAGCTTTATCTAGAAGAATAGCTAGATGACAAATGATTCTGACCGAATACGATATCCAGTACACGACCCAAAAAGCTATAAAGGGGAGTGTACTAGCTGACCATCTGGCTCATCAAGCTATCGAAGATTACCAATCCATGAAGTTTGACTTCCCCGACGAAGACGTTATGACTTTGGACAACATTGAAGACTTCAGACCATATGACGGACCTGAACAAGGATCCCGATGGACCCTGTACTTTGATGGTGCCTCCAATGCACTTGGGAACAGTATCAGTGCTGTGCTCATCTCACCGGAAGGTTGCCATACACCTTTCACCACCAGACTTTGCTTCAACTGCACCAACAACATGGCAGAGTATGAAGCTTGTATCTTTGGTCTCAAGGCTGCAATAGACTTGGGAATCAAATCTTTGGTTGTGTTTGGAAACTCAGCTTTGGTCATCAGTCAGATCAAAGGAGACTGGGATACTAAACATCCCAACCTCATCCCTTACAAAGAACATGTCTTGACATTGTTATCTCATTTCGAGCAGATTACCTTCGAGCACTTCTCGCGAGAAGAAAATCAGCTAGCAGATGCTCTAGCTACAATGTCCTCCATATTTAAACTTAACTGGGATAATGAGGATCCCCAAATCACCATTGAACGGATGGGCGAACCTGCACATTGTCACGAGATTAATACCGAAGAAGTAGTGGACCGACCTTGGTTTCATGAAGTCAAAAGGTATCTCGAGGCGCAAGAATACCCTGAAGGAGCATTAGTCAACGACAAAAAGTTCTTGAGGAGATTCTATGCCAAGTTCTTCATGAGTAATGGTATCCTATACAAGCGCAATCATGATTGCATTCTGCTCCGTTGTGTGGACAAGGTTGAAGCTGAGCAGATCATGGTTGAACTGCACAATGGTACCTTTGGCACCCACTCTAGCAGACATACGATGGCTAAGAAGATTCTATGGGCAGGCTATTACTGGTCTACCATGGAAGCTGACTGCCATTAACATTCCAGGACTTGTCACAAATGTCAAATCTATGCGGACAAGGTACATATACCTCCAGTTCCTCTCAATGTCTTAACAGCTCCTTGGCCATTCGCAATGTGGGGAATCGACATGATTGGAGAGTTCAAGCCTACAACATCCAATGGACACCGTTTCATCCTGGTGGCCATCGATTATTTTACCAAATGGGTCGAAGCAGCTTCCTTCGCATCTGTCACAAAGAATGTTGTTGCCCGCTTCATCAAGCAGAACCTGATTTGCCGGTATGGCATCCCCGACAGGATCATCACTGACAATGGTACAAACCTTAACAATACTATGATCACCTCCTTGTGTGAGCAGTTCCAGATTCAACATCACAATTCATCTCCCTATCGGCCAAAGATGAACAGTGTTGTCGAAGCTGCGAACAAAAATATCAAGAAGATCATACAAAAGATGACAGTCACCTACAAGGACTGGCATGAGATGTTACCGTTTGCTCTCCACGGGTACCGTACCACGGCACACACATCAACTGGGGCAACACCCTATTCTTTGGTATATGGCATGGAAGCTGTTTTGCCTATCGAGGTTCAGATTCCCTCCTTGAGAATCATGAAGGATGCTGGTTTGAGTGAAGACGATTGGATTCAGACCCGACTTGATCAACTTAACTTGATTGACGAAAAGCGACTTACTGCTGTTTGCCATGGTCAGACGTATCAAAAACGGATGATCAAGGCTTTCAACAAGAAAGTCAGACGCTAGACATATCAAGTCGGAGATCTTGTAATCAAGCAGATCATCTTGCCGCAAAGTGATCCCAGGGGAAAATGGACTCCTACTTACGAATGACCATTTATGATCAAAAAAATCTTTTCTGGTGGGGCAATGATTCTAACCACCATGGACGGTGATGACCTGCCGCACCCTGCGAACGCAGACATAGTCAAAAGATACTATGCATAAACGACCCGCTAGGTTGACACACCTAGGAAAAAAAAGGGCATCCCGGTGAATCGAAAACCCGAAAGGGCGGTTCAGGCAAAAGTTAGGGATAAATAAAAAAAATTGTACACCCGGCAAGTTGAAAACCCGAAAGGGCGACTTGGGCAAAAAAGGGTTTCCCGGTGGATCGAAAACCCGAAAGGGCGGTCCAGGAAAAATTTAGGGAATTAAAGCGTATGACTATGTCTCGTCGGATCACTTTAAGGACAATCTCTTCATGACAAGCTCCAGACTTCTGATGAACTCAATCATCTTCGGACGAAGAAACGAATGGACAAGATATTCAGAGTTACGAAGGCTATAGCAGAATGGAAACCCCATGGAATTTTTACATATAGCCATCTTTCTTTGTATAAATTTTTCTCATTTTTTATGACAACATTCTCTTACTAGGATGACTGTCTCCTTTGTACAAAATACTTACACAAAGTTAATACAAAGATATTTCAAAGTGCAGAAAACTATTTGTCTTTTCCTTTTTACACTTGTGTTTTATTTGAAAACGTCCAATGATTTATTAAACGAGCATATGCATTTGAATATAATCACTGTTTACAAATAAACGAAACGGGAAAGAATAATTACTGACAGGATGAAAGTATAGGAAAACATCTTTAGGCTATTCCAAGAGAAATCCCCTGCAGTACATCATCTAGGTCCCCAGAGGAGCTAAAACTTTGAAATACAGATCCTCAGCGAAGATGAAACTTTCTTCCCCAACAGAGTCAAAAATTCCCACTACCAAACCCCAGCGGGAACCATCCAGTTTCCTCAAAGTCCCCAGAGAGTTTTCTTAAACCAGATGATTCCTCAGTAAGGTGCTTTGAAGCTTGACAAGCTAACCAGACAACAACTTCGGATAATTCCCCAGTAGATTGGCATACAACCCAAACTCTTGAACTCTCCAACAGTATAGCTATTCCACACAGAGTTTTTACTACTCTCCAGCAGAATAAACTTTCTCCCCGCAGATTTATTCTTATTTCCCAACAGATTGAAGATTCTCAATCCCCAGCCACAATTATCATGGTTCTCGGGACTCCCCAAGCAGGTTTCTCAAGCAGCACTTAACATTATTCTTACAACAAAATGTCTATCATCTTCCAACTTCAAAGGACATGAAGATTCTCATCCCCAGAGAAGTCAGGATTTATCTTCCTCAACAGCAGTCCAGGGTTTTGTTACCCCCAACTGTCAAGGATTTATTTTCCTCAGTAATACAGCAAATCAGCTTACATGCGCATACATTACATTCATATATTGTATATTGATAAAACACATGGCATTACATCATGACATTACATAGGACTAACTCTTTACCTTTCAGGGAAAGATACAACCAAATTCTCATAAGCTCTCTGGTTCAGTCAAATCAATGCTCAAATTCCTGTTCCGGTTCAAGTTATGAAGCCCGGACTCGACCGAATAATATCTTGATTTTTTCTCCATCATGCTATAAAGCCCGGAGATCGACCGGAAAATACTTGAATCCCTAGCAAATTACTGTGAAGCCTGTAATCGACCAGATAACAGTATAAAGCACCATGAAGCCTGGAGTCAACCAGATTGTGGTATATCTTTAAATGCAAGTTATGAAGCCCGGATTTGACCAGATAGTATCTTGATCTCTACAAAGCACCATGAAGCCTGGAATCGACCAGATAGTGGTACACCTTGGATTCAAGTTATGAAGCCCGGATGCGACCGGATAACCACTTGATTTCTTCTGAAGCCTGGATTACGACCAGATAACGGCAAAGACACTGAAGCCTGGGACTACGACCAGATAACAGCATAAGACACTGTGAAGCTTGGATTTCGACCTAATAGCAGTTTACCTGGCCAATTACTAAGAAGCCCGAAATCAGCCGGATATTAGTATTGCCTTAAATTCAAGTGGAAGCCCGGATGCGACCGGAGAACCACTTAATTTATTCTGAAGTCTGTATCACGGCCAAATAGGAAGTGAGAAATTGCGAAGCCTGGAAGACGACCAGATAGCAAGTTTAATCTTATCCCCCCAGTAAGCCACTATGAAGCCTGGAATCGACCAGATAGTAGTCGGTCTTATTTTCCTCAGCAAACATTGTAAAGCCTGGAGCACGACCAGATAGCAATTCATTTTCACCTCTTCAACCAAGAGGTGATTCCCCAGTAGAATAACGGACGACTGAAGCTCTTAAAATTCTATTTCTACCACGACATAGACCAGCATTCCCCGACATAGTCCTCCTTAACATCAGGTATACGGGCTCTCGCAAAAGAATTTCTCATGCAGATTCAACAAACATTCCTGATGGCATCTAGAAGCCCATCTCCGACAAGATTCTGTCACCTTTCCAAATGGCATCTTTAAGCCCATTCCCTTAACTATACTTTGACGAGTGTAAATTTACGGGCACTCTAGTGTCCAATCATCTTTTACCTTCGAGTCACGAATGGAAAAACTCACCAATCTAACTCTTCAGGTTCAAGAAGATTGAACAGGGGAAGCTGTTGTACCCCAAAATTTTCCGTCTCATTTTATAAAGATTTCCCCTCACAAGACTCTTTGGACTCCAGACAGGATTAGGGTTTGCTCAGCTCAAGACCATCTCCTTGCACAAGGATTTTTGGACTTTTAATGCTCAATGTGAATTTCATACTTCATGTTGGACTTATAAGATTTATCATACCAAGTTTCAAGCCTTGAATCAAATTTTTGCCTAGTCAATTGGACAGTTGACCTAGAAATCAGCTGTATTGGGGAAAAAGTCAACTGTGGCCAATTTACAGTCAAACCTCATAATTTTTATCCACATCAACATTATAAACTCAATGAACCATTTGATCAAGTTTGAACCACAACTCCTCAAGAAATTTGATCAAATCATCAAAAGGGCAAAATGGTCATTTTTAGGGTTTTGACTGCAGAAGGGCAATTTCTGATTTTTCACCTAGCCAATGGAAAATTGGGTTCAAGCATGGTTTCAAGGACTCAATGGAATCATCTTGACCTAATCACAAGGTTCAAAAGATCTCAAATGCATTGGATTGACAGATGAATTTTCCAGTCAACTGATCAAAAATCAACTGTACACTGAAAAGTCAAACTTTGACTTTTTAGTCAAAATCAAGTGCCAAGGGTCATTTTTCATCAAGATGTGTCAAAACATGAAACTTGTTCACCACGAAACCTAATTCTGAAAATTAGGGTTTAAAATGGAAAATTTTCATAACTTAGAAATTTTCTAAGTTATGAAAATTTCTTATTTTTCCCCAACTTTTTCACCATGATGAATTGGATTCAAAGAAAACTTCCAACATGAAAGTTGTATTCCTCCACAAAATCTACAACTTTGATTCACAAAGTTTTCCCAAAAGATTCTTGGATCTCAAGTTATGATTTTGTGAACAAGGGTCCATGAAACTTTTAACTTAGTGAAATTTTGCCCTAGTTTAGGCAGGATTTTGACCTATCTTCATGGCAATTTTTCACATAGTTCCAATTTGAATCTTGTTGTACCCCAAAATTTTAACTCCTATTCCTCATTGATTTCCCATCACAAAGCCTCTGAAGATCAAGATCCAGTTAGGGTTTCATCTGCTCAAGACTTCTCCTTGCACTGCTGACCCAAATTAGGGTTTGTGTTTGCACAAAGATGTTTTGACCCAAAATGCCTAAGATGACTTTCATGCTTCATATTGGGCTCCCAAGTTTATCCACATCAAGTTTCAAGCCTTAATTCCAAGTTTTGCCCAGTCAATTGGACAGTTGACCTAGAAATCAACTGTATTGAGGGAAAAGTCAACTGTGGTCAATTGACAGTCAAACCTCATGAAAATTGACCCACATCAACATTATGAACTCATATGGACAATTTGATCAAGTTTGGATCACAATTCCACAAGAAATTTGATCAGATCACCAAAAGGGCAAAATGGTCATTTTTAGGGTTTTGACTATACAAAGGCAATTTTTGACTGTTTGACCTAGCCAATGGCAAAACAAGCTCATATATGGACTCAAGGACCCCATGGAATTATCTTGACATGCTCAACAAACTCAAAAGATCCCAAGTACACAAGATTGACAGTTGAATTTCCCAGTCAATTGATCAATTTTGACTGTATACTGAAAAGTCAAACTTTGACTTTTTGGTCAAAATCAAGAGTCAAGATTCATTTTCCATCAAAACATGCCAAATCATGAAACTTGTTCATCAAGAAATCACAAAATGCAAATTAGGGTTAGAAATTTGAGTTTTTCATAACTTAGAATTTTTCGAAGTTATAAAAAACCCTAATTTTTTCCCAACTTTGCCCCATTTTTTCACAAGATCCATTTGGATTCAAACAAAAGTCAAAACATGAAAGTTGTAGCTTGTTGCATAATCTACAACTTTGATTCACAAAGTTTTCCCATTTGAGGCTTGTATCTCAAGTTACAAATTTTTGAATAAGGGCACTAAACCATTCTTAACTTAGTAAATTTTTGACCTATTTTGACAAGGTTTTCTACCCCACTTCAAGGCCATTTTACATACACTTCCACTTGGAATTTCAATTTGAATTTCAAAGATGGATTGTAGTACACATTCCAAGCTTTCCAAAATGTCCAAGAACTCATCAAACAACCTCATGACTTGAGAGATTCGAATTTCACAATTTGCAAAAACTCACTTTTGAATTGGCCATTTTTCATGTTCATCATTTGTGCAAACTTCTCAAAACCAGCATGCCCTTGATTACAGGTCCTAAAACCATCCAACACTCAATAATTTAATGCATGTTCATTGTGCTAAGGCTTTGTTTCATGAGCTAAAGCATTGTATGATAGATTAATCCCAAATTAGATAAAGCATTCTTTCCATTTTTGCAAAAGTTCCACTTTATGTCATGATGCAAATCCACAAGTACAAACCAAATCCAATTGGCACAAGATTATGGACAAATCACTCTGATCAAGGAGAGTTTATGCAGCTCATTAGAGGTCCCCTACTTGCCTAAATCACCAAGTTGCTTTTGCTTGCTTAAGTGTGAAGTAAAGTGCCATAACATAGGACATCTTTCATCTCAGCATTAGAACACAGAAGCAAATATTGTAGACTCATTCTAAACATCCCAACCAAGCTTTTGCACGACCCTAGCACCTCTCAAACACTCCCTTGCCATAATCACTCTCAAACTGCAAAAACAGGGCAAGCCCTGCAGTTTGAGTGCCAACTTCCATTTCTCTCAAGCTCTCTTGCCCAAACCAGTTCACATACATTCCCTAGCACCTATGCAAGCTAACCATGCCTTGAAACACGACCTGTAATCCCTCTAACCACTTCCACCATTTTCAGTTTTTGGTTTTGCCAGATAGAACTTCAACTGAACAGGTAAGTTTTCGAATTCGTATCTCTCTTATTAGGCATCATTAGCTTTAAGTTTGTGAATAAACAATGCTCTACTCATGCCACTGAACATGTACATGTTTTTACTTTTCATTTCTTTTGCTTGAGCTGTGAGAATTTGAGGTTTGAAAATGGCAGAAAATCTAGGTTAGGATTTGGGGGAGAAGAAATTCTCCCTCATCTTAGAGAGTTAGATTAAGTTATGCATATGGTTAGAATCGTCTCTTCATGCTGAACATCTTTTATGTTATGAGTTTGCATTGAAAAGCCAGGAATCAAGAGTTAGAAGATGGAGTACAGGGCGCACGTTATTTGAATGTTGTTGGACAGAGGTTGAAGAAGGGTCTTCATGGGCTGGGCCTATGCTGACTTTCCTTTTCACACCATCCTTTTTGGTTTTAACACCCCTGAGTCCATTTGCTTCATTTTTAATATTTTTGACTTTTGCCTTTTTTTGATTGGTTCATTTATTTT